>CM057455.1:1057372500-1057972500 GCA_016271365.2 Neoceratodus forsteri
CTAGTTGATGCTGCTGCTGGGATGCTCCAGTCCACGTCTGGTATATTGAAGTCCCAACCAGTACTACCTCACCTTGTCTGCCATCCTTTGGATGGCTAGCACTGCCTCCCTATCTGTTTCTTCCTCTGGGCTGGTGGTCTATAGACCACACCTGTGCGGATGGCTGGCCCCATTTTCCTTTCCAGCTAACCCACAGTATCTCTCCCCATTTTGTTCCTCCTGCATCTGTGTGGCCCTTATGTCATTTTCACATATAGTGCCACTCCTCCTCCCTTCCTGCCTGCTCTGTCTCTTCTAAATATGTTGTAGCCAGGTATGGCCATCTCCCAGTCATGGTTATCATTACACCAGGTTTCAGTGATGGCACAATGTCCAGAGTCTGACTGTACCATGACAGCCTCCAGATCTTCCATCTTGTTGCTAAGGCTCCTGGCATTTGCACACATGGCTTTCCATGATTTGACCTCCTAGACTGCTTCACTGTTCTACTCAGCCCCTTCCTTGGTTGTCATTTATCCCTGGTTCTCCTTGCTGTCTGCCCTTCTGCTGAATTTTTCCCTTTCTGCTTATCCACCTTTTGGACACTAATCTCCATCTTTTACACTGCTTTGCAGAGATAGCCACTCCTCTGGTTCACTGGTTCCATTACTAGCTGTGGGGGTAAGCAAGTAGGTATCATCCTTGCTGGCCTGCCACCCCCTTTGCTAGTTTAAATGCTTTCAATGTAGCATTTAAACTTATCATTGAGTGCTTGATTCCCTCCAGGATGGATGCAGGCCGTCAGGCATGACAAACCTCCATCCCTCCAGATGGGTCCCCAGTCACCAATGAATCAAACCCTTCCTCCACAGCACCAGTTCTTCAACCATGAGTTAAAGTTCCTGGTGCATGCACTCCTACTCTCCCTTGCCTCTCACAGGTAGTACTTCTGAAAGTGACAGAAGTAGCTACTTGCTTGAGACCCCTCCCCAGTTTCCTAAACTCTTCCTGAACTTCCTTTGGCTCCCCATTTGCCAAGTCACTAGTACCTAGGTGGATAATGACATCCAGCTCACCCTCCTGTCTTGCCTTCCCAGTGACCCCAGTATCTTCCTTCCATCCCTCCATGCCGTGGCACCTGGTAGGCACCTCACCTCCTGTCCTCCCCTCCTGTGTTCCTAGCTGGATCCCTCTTATGATGGAGTCCCCACCAGGATTCCTTCCTCCTCCTCTAGGGTCCACTGCTTTCCCCCACTGGGGTCACCTCCTTGCCTAACCTCACATCCTTTCCTTCCACTTCCTAGGTACCTCTATTTGGTTGTCCTCATTTGCCAGTGTGGCATATGAGTTCTTGAGAGGAATAGGATCTGGGATGTGCCTCTGCCTGACTGCTCTAACCCTCCCTGAGCCCACTGTCATCCAAGTGCTCCTCGTTCTCGGCATCCTTTGAGGCAGCTGCATTGGACTGGGTGGTTCCTGGACAGGGGTGATGGTACTCCTGACCCAGTTACTTCGCTCTGAGTCTGGCTACCTCATCCCGCAGTCCCGAGGAGATGCATGCAGATAGGGCAGCACCTCAGTGTCCAGAAGTTGTCTGCTCTTGAATATGAAGCCAGTTCAGCCACTGCATTGCACCACCCCCACATTATACTGCAATTCCACTACTATCTGCTACTGAAGCCTCTTAGTTCTCTTTTATTTATTTACAGTACTAAAAATCTGTAACTGATCCTCAGATATATATTTTTTAAGGAAAAAGAAACCAATAAATAATATGTGAGTCAAAAACTTGTGGTGCTGAGGGTGGTCTTCTTCCCCTTATGCCCTCCTACTTCACACCTCTTACTATACCCTGTGTTTAGCTCCTGTCAATCAGATTTATCAGGGCATATAATTAAGAGTTGGGGAAGGGGTGGGAGGCAAAATTTGCAGCAATTAAAGACAGCACAGAATTACACCACCACTATTTTTAAATTTTCAACAGCCCAAAAACAATTATAAGTAAAGACAACACAGAAAGAAAGTATAGTGTCACTACAAGCCTACAATCTAAGTTTAAAAGAAAAATACCAGTTACCAGTTACTCTGAAGCACTGAATTGAATATGTTTCCTTCCTTCACCTTCTGGCTTCTTCTTCTGCCCTGTTACTTAGTAAACGGGTGTATTCATCCCCGAGTCCTATTAACTTAGAGTGCATGGCCTCTGTGGTTAAAGGTGACAGCATTGCCTCAATACTGCGTATTTCAGACAATAAGGCAAGTGCTTTTTGTTCCCTATTCTTTCTGCGCTGAGCTGCCAGCTTAATCAAGACCCCACCTCAGCACACACTTTAATGCTCCCCATTCACAATCCATTCTCTGTAGAGAATGCAGGTTAAACTGGGCGTAGTACTATACCTCATTCTCAGTACTTTGAACAATAACCTCATCTTTAAGTAACTGATTGTTTACTCTCCAGAGGGATTCCCTTGGTGTATCGGCTTCCAATATCAGGGAACAGGCTACTGTTGAGTGATCTGAAATCACTCCTTGTTCAATACTAGCCTCTATTAGGCCCCCCCATGTGTGACTGACTAGAAAAAAATATATTCTGGAGCTTGTGCCATGCACACCAGACCTGAAGGAATATTCCCTCAGAGTGGGGTGTAGGAGTCTTCATGGGTCACACAAGCCTAAATGGTCACCCATCTCTCTGAGGGCTCGCTGGGCAAGGTCTGTCACAAATAGCAGGTTCCAGTCCCCCCTAGGACTAAAGAAATGTTCACATATGGGTCTAGTACCTGAAGTATGTCCATAAAGAACTGAGGTGTGTCAGCATTTGGGCCATAGATGCTGCCCAGGAGAATCGTTTTTCTGTCTAGAGTCCCCTTTATAAAAAAGTATCTCCCTAAAGGGTCCGACAGGACCTGCTCACTCATAAAGGAAACCCCTCTAGAGACCAAAATTGCCATTCCCCTGCTCTGAGTACTATCTCCCGTGGAAAATATTTGGCCAACGTATTGCCTGCGAAGCAGGAGACCCTCAGCCTCAAACAGATGTGTCTCCTGAAGGAAGTTGATACTCCCTTTAAGAAGCCTGATGTGCTTAAACACTTGGTAGTGCTTATTCTTATTCCTCCCACCTCTAATATTCCAAGATAAAAATCTGTGTATCTTTAACACCATTATATATCATAACGCTCATGTATAAGCCAATTAATCTATGACAGCAAACAAGAATCTCTTTGGCAAGCAGGGCCCAGAACCCTCCCTCCCTCCTCCGATCCTCCAACAAAGTTCCAAAGCGTTTCCCATTATTGAAAGGCAATACCCCTCCTCCCAAAAGCCACAGCAACCCCACCCCCATAAAGCTATGATTACAGTGTGTGAGCCACCTCCACATGACCACTCTATCCACCCCACCCCTCCCTCTCCACCAAACCTAGAAGAAATAAACTGGCCATAACTGACCACTTGCCGATTACTCTAATAAGTGACTAAACAAATTCACTTTATCCTCCACTATTGTTACACAACATAATCATTCCACCCCATCTCTATTAAAGATTAACTGTACACACCGTATTAGCTCCTCATGAAAATTCACTGAACACCCTCCCCCAAGATGGCATACAACTATCCCAGATCCTCTCCTTCTACTCCAGAAGGACTTAAATCCATATAGAAAGGAGGGTTTAGCTCAAATAAGAGAGTCCACTTTAACTTGTTTGTCCCAAAGTTACCAGGTACAAAGGGAAAGTCTCAAAAGCCGTCTCCTGACTGAGACTATGGTGGCCTAAAAGTAAAGAAAAAAAATGTCCAAGGGGAGTAAAAAAAAAAAGAGGAAAGAGGGGAAAAAGACAAAAGGGAAAAGGATATGTCAGTTCCAGCTTGGAGTTCAGATAGTGTTAGAAAGACAAATGGGTGCTTTTTTAATTTTGCTTGAGCTCAGATAGTCCAGTCTGGTTTGCCATCAGCATGGTTCACCCCAAATCATAGCCTTACGTGCACTGCTTACCTCAAACCAAAGAGCCAGGAATATTCAAAAAAAGGTCTGTGGCATGTTGCATCCAGCATATGGTGCAAATTCAGGCTTCTTTTCTCTGGTGCACTAACTGAATTAAGAAAAAAAAAGATGAAAGGATTCCAGAACCCTAGGATGAAGTGGCCATCTTCAAGAAGGTTTGAGCAGTGAAAAAGATTAATAGCCACTTAGTATGTATCCAATCTCCTTCAATCGTCAAAGACACTTCAGAATGAAACCAATTAGCTCCAGGGACCCACTATGGCCCTCAATGATCTTTAAACAGTTCAGGGGAAGGAGCCCTTTGGAGACTCCTCAGCAGATTTCGGGCTCTCATGTCTGCCACTCTCCAGCCACCAGTACCTGAAATCTGTCTGGGTAGCCCATCCAGAATCTGATGTTAGCTGCAATAAGATTGGTATCCACTGCATGATACGAGGCACGTTTTTGCCTGACTGATAAGGGTAAATCTTGAGTCACCCGGAGCATATTTCCAGCCCAGGGAACCTCCTTTAATTCCATGATCTTCAACAGGACATGCTGTCACTCCTGATACTTAAGAAATTTAAAAAAAGAGAGTCCATGGAGGTGCCCCGGGTGGGGGCATGGGCCACAGAGCCCTGTACACACATTCCCAGGGCATAATCCAAGCCCAAAGGAGTAGGGCCCATGACTTTGGTCAAAATATTCTGCATAAATTGCATTGGGTTATCTCCCTCTTCCTTCTCCGGAATCCCTACAATAATTAAGTTATTCTGGTGGCTCCTTCCTTCAAGGTTCTCAACTTTAACTTCTAATTTAGCAAGCCATAATAGGATCAAATGCCACAATTCTGTTTTCAGCTGATATAATTCTTGCTTCGTTGTCGGTGATCCATCTGTTAATAACCTCCAGGGCCCCCGACAGTCTTTTTACATCCTTTGTTAAGAAGTACAGCTCTTCTTTAAAAGGCTTGAACTCCTCCCGGAAGAGTTCCAAAGTAAGAGGAGTTTGCTGTTGGCATCCTGAGGCCTGTGACTGTGCAGTGTGGGCCTGGGCCTTTGCTTTCTTGCTCCCTTTCTCTGGTGTACTTGGTGGTGTGTGATGGGGCATCATGGGTCTCATCTCCACCTCCATTTGGTGAATCCCTGATTCACAGACTCACCGGAAGAATGCAGACCTTTAAAACTAGAAATCTGGAGAAGCTTGGGTCACATAACAGCTGGTAAGTAGTGAAAAAATAAGGTTTAATGCAGGAGAGGAGTGGGAGCCCATCGAGGTAGGTGCTACAGCATCAGCTGCATCACATGACCCCTACCTACGAAGCTTTAATACTGGGAGATTATCCTAACTGACTGGCTAGATTTCATACTGGCACATTGTCACTAAACTTTTACCTATGGAATGCAAGAGTGCAATGGGTAATTTGGCAGCAGAGAATGCCGTACACAGAATTGAAATTAATACACGGAAAAGGTCTATTTTAAATTTATAAAGCAGATCTTGCTGTACATTCTTCACACAACATTCAAAGGTGGTGGAGAGGCCTTTCCTGTTTTCTAAAATATAAGTCAGTGTAAATAAAAAGAAATGACATGTGGGGCTCGTAAATTTATTTTTTGTTATTGATCCACATACCCTCCTATGGATAAGTTCATAAGAAATTATGTATGTTATTTTTATGTTGGTGCACGAGAGCAGCCGACATCTTGCAGAAGTGGGGATTTGAAGCACGATGCCTTTGTTCAGCGAATGCAGGGCATACCAGTAGGTGCATCCGGCATTGCCAATCGGCCTGCATGCGGCACCACACCATGCATACACAATGGGGCGAGCACATCTAAGAAATGGTCTGCTGCTGCAATCCGAGCAAAGCTCGTCAGATGCAGCAGTCCTTTTCTTATACCATGCTGCCACCATATAAACATAGTTAATGGCGGGTGGCAGCCCTAACGTCGCCGACTTCAGGAGTGCCCAATCCCTGTCAGTTAACCCCCACTGTTTTGTGTGCTGACGGGGTGCCCAAATCCCTGTTGGTTGCCCCCACTGTCTTTGTGTGCCGACCAGAGGCCCTCCCCGTCGGCATAAATCCTCCCAGTTGTTGAATGCCGGGGGGTGACCAATCCCCTCAGCTTGCACCCCACTATCTTTGTGTGCCCGACAGAGGCACCTCCCGTCATAAACCCCCAATTGTTGAATGCCAAGGGGTGCTCAATCCCCTTGCTCGCGCCTCTTTCTTTCTGTGCTGGAGGGGTGCCCAGTCCCCATCAGCATTACTTCCTCCTCCCCCGTTGTGTGCTGACAAGGTGCCCAATCCCCATTGGCTACTGACACCCCTCAAAATAGTTAGGTGGCATGCTGGGGACCCCCCAGCTTGCCAAATGCCTGCAAAGGAAAACTGTCCCACAATGTTTTTTCTGGGGTTTTTACCTGTAAATGAAAACGGTCCTCGGAGTCTCAAGCTCCTCCCCACCTGCACACACCCACTGCGCACTGCCTCCCTCACCCCTCACCCCATACTTACCTCCAGAGTCTGGCACGACAATCTTCTGTGGACCGGGAACACGTCTGCACTCTTCAAAGCCGACCATGAACCGAGGAAATGCTGGTAAGCTGTATAATGGAATGAATAGGGTTTTTTCAACTTTAATGCACATCTCAGGCATTTTTGGGAATTTTGGCCCAAATTTTCAACATGGGGTTTTGGGACCCCTTCTCATGATTTCTTGCACTGTCATGGCATTATTCAGTCCCGGAAGGTGATTTTGCAGTCACTGCACAGAGTCACCTTCGGACAGCTCTAACTAAAATGACAGTGCCACTGTTCATGAGAGGGGCTCTCAAAAAGCCTATGTTGCAAGTTTGGTGGGAAAAATCCCAAAAATAACTGTTTTACGAGCGTGCATAGCAACTGCACAATGCACACTCATAAGTTAGTGTAGTCACACTATTTGCATGCCAGGTTCTCAACATTGGCATTTTACTACACCTTCTTGTGAACCGTACAGCTGTCATTTTTCACATCCTGCCCCGAAATGTATTTTCACACTTCCAGCGCAGAATAGCAAGGTTGCTGTGTGAAATCAGTGCTTGGGACACATTATGAGAATGACAGTGACACTGTTCATGAGCAGAGGTCCTAAAATGCCTGTGTTGAGAATTTGGTGACAATACTCCATAAAATGACTGTGTTACAAGTGTACGTTGTACAGTTTGCACGCAAGCTCGTACGTTCGCAAACTTCTAATATTCTCACTCCAGATTTTCTACAGTGCCATTGTTCTGCACCTCCTAATGAACCATCCTGACCAAAATCATTTTTCGCAGTTCCGGCACAAAATAGCGTGGTCACTGTGGAAAGTCCATGTTCGAGACACATGATGAAAATGACAGTGACCATGTTCATTAGCAGATGCCCTAAAATGCCTATGTTGAAAATTTGGGAACGAAAGTCAATAAAATGAGTGTTTTATGAGCGTGCATTGCACAGATTTCACACACACTCGTGACTTTCTGAATTTGTAATACTTTCACTCCAACTGTTCATCGCTGGCATTTTTCCATACCTCCTTATGAACACTCCAGCTGCCTGAAATGTGTTTTCGCACGTCCGGCACAGAATTGCAAGGCCGCTGTGCGAAATCAGTTTTTGGGACAGTTTGACGAAATGACGGTGACACTATTCATGAGCAGAGGTCCTAAAATGCCTATGCTGAACATTTGGTGCTGAAACTCCATACAATGACTGTGTTGCAAGCATGCATTGCGCAGTTTCCACGCACCCTTGTAACTTCGTCAATCTGCAATATTTTCATGCCACATTTTCACCACTGGCATTTGTGCATGTCTCCTTATCAACAGTCCAGCTGCCATTTTTCAAGCCTGCCCAAAACGTGTTTCGCAGCTGTGGCGCACAATGGCATGCTCGCTGTGCAAAATCACCTTTTGAGACACATTCACAAAACCACAGCACTATGCGTCTCTAGCTATGCCACTCCCACTGCCAATGCCAATGCGACAACATTCGGCATTGACAAATGCTTGTTTTTTTTGTATCTTCTATTTATTGTTTGATTTGTTTTTAATGTTTTCTGTATATAGTTTTGAACCCTCCAATAAAACATTTCCCTATTATTTTGGTAGGGAGTGCTTTTCCCCTGCTGAAGTGATGGAGGAGCTAAGTTTGTAACTGGAGCCTGAAGGGTCAGGAGGTTTAACGGACTGAAACGGACTTGTCTAAGGGTGCTGTAGTCACCAATATGAATACTACTGCAGAACAAATGAAAGAAACCCATTTGGATCTTGAAGCAACAACCGGTATGGAATTTCAACAAACGAAACAGATCATACACCAGTATCTTCTCAATTTATTTATTTATTCATATTTCAGAGAAGATCTTTGAGCTAGAGGCTCGTTTACAGAGGTTCCATGTCAGAAAGAACAAAAAAAACACAACAGCAGAGGGATGCAGATACAATCATTCGCAAATAGACACAGTTTTCACTACAGAAGCATTAAAAACAACAAAAGAAAGTAGATACAATAATTTGTCTATATACAATGGTGATATATAAAAGACTACAAACAAGTAGAAATATGTTATGCAATATCAGATTCTTTTGTCAAAGTGCCATAAGGACAGTATGAACGCATATTCGCAAATACACATATTTTAGCCAATAACGTATTTAGCCAAATAACACAATTAGTCAATAATCCAACAGGAATGTGTATAAGGGTAGTCATATGCTGAGGAATGGTACAGGAGGGGGAGATAGTCCTGAGAAAGATAAGGGGGGGTGGTCGGGGGGGTGGTGGAAGAGGAGAGCTACAGTAAATAAAAGGAAGGCAAAGGGGTGATGTGATAGGGTAGATGGGGTAGAAAGAGGGTAATGGGACCATGGGCTGAGGGGATACAAAACTGAGAAGTAGAGGTGGGGGAAACGGGGGAGGATTAGCTGGAAAAGGGGCAGAGGAAATACTAGGTGACTAATATAGTTAAGGGTCAAATTGGAAAAACCTGATTGGTTAGCATAGAAGAGGAGGGGGCAGGGGGACCTAAGAATAGTGGAGATGGGGGGGCAGTGTGGACTTAAGAACTAATTGTTGGCAGTCAAGATAAAGGGGGAGAGGAGAAGAGTAGATCCCACAATCACATTTACTGGAAGATGCTAGTATCGCAAAAAGCTTTGATTTAAATAGCCCCAACTTAAGTTCTTTCGGTGCCTCCTCCCTGAGGGAGTTTAGACAAAGTGGTGCATGTTACTCATAGGACCATTTGTCTTGAGTGGTCCAGCAGAAAGGGACTTTTAGAGGTTCTTTTTTCAAGCCTCTAGTGCATCTGAAAGAGTTAGGTTGAGGAGGTTAGGCACACCAGGAGGAGTAAGCCCTAATGTTGATTTCTTGGCAAGGAGGCAGATTTGGTATTGTACTCCACTGTCCAAGTTGATCCAGCCAGATTGAGCATACAACTGATATGTATGAGTCAGTTTGTTTGCACCTAAAACAAGCCTACAGGCCTTGATGAGCATGGTCTTGACTCATTTGAGGCTGTGAAAGTTGCTGCGCCATATACCACGAGACCATAGTCAATGACTGACAGCACTGAGCTTGAAACCGCAATTTTTAGAGCTTCATTAGTTAGACAGCATTTGTTCCTAAAAAGCAGACCCAACTTAGCTTTGGCTGTCTTGGCTACCAGGTGGTCAATATGTTGAGAATATGATAATGTGCTCTCTAAGGTGACTCCTAAGTATTTGAAGTTATGCACCAACTCAAGGGGTGAGTTAAGTTTGTTACATATTTGAAGGTGGTAGGACCTATCTCTGTTATGGGCAGAAGCAAACATCATGGTCTTCAACTTTTTGTAGTATAACAGTAATTTAGATTTGAGGAACCATGTTTCTACTGCTAAGAAATCAGCCTGCAACTGTCTTTCTAGAACTGTAGGGCCAGAGTGAGATGAGTAGATAACTGCATGATCTGTGCACAATAGTATGTTGTCCTGAATGGCTAAGGGGAGGTAGTTAAGAAACAGGATAAAGAGTAGAAGTCCGAGAATGGAGCCTTGTGGCACTCCTGTAGTAAAAGGCCTATTATCAGAGAGGATATCTTGGATTTTTACTTTTTGTACTCTCTCTGTGAGGTAGCTCCTGAACCAGGTGATCAATTCATGGGAGAGATCCGTGAAGGTTAATTTGTTCAGAAGCAGTTCATGTTTAATGGTGTCAAAGGCCTTGGTGAGGTCTATATAAGTAGCCCCCACCAAGAGCCCCCAGTCAAGTGCATTATGTATATATCCAGTGAATTCAACAAGAGCGGTAGTGGTGCTATGTTGCTTCCAGAAACCATGTTGCCGTCAACAATGTAGTTGGTATTTGTCTAGGTAGTCTGTCAATTGATCCAAAATGATGCATTCTAATGCCTTTGAGAGAGGGGGAAGGATTGATATAGGTCGATAATTTGATTGGTTGGTTCTGTCCCCTTTTTTGTGGACAGGAGTAACTATCGCAGCTTTCCAGAATTGAGGGAATCTACCCAAAGTTAGTGATAAGTTTAATATTTTGGTAAGGGGAATGAGAACAATATCAAGGGTGAGATTAATGAGCTTGAGGTCAAGCATATCACTACTGGCTTTTGATTTACCGAGAGCTATTAGGAGGTATTTTTTGGCTTCTGCAGGGGTAATGATTTTGAGGTAGAAGGGAGGAGTGGAATCCGAGAAGGTTGCAGGGTCAATAGTAGAATTGCTATCACTTAAGGGTTGGAGGAAGTCTGGAGGCAGCACACCACTAAGGTCGGTAAATGCCTTATTAAATGTGACGGTAATAAGACTGGGGTCCTGGGTGACAGTACCTCCCACATTTAGTAAGGAAGGTGGTGTCTTATTAGGTTTACCTTTCAGTGATTAGATGTTGTCCCTAAATTGACACCTGTCACCCCAGGAGTTAGCCAGTTGAGTTTTGAAATGTAGGCCTTTAGCATTATGAATTGTCCAGGTGCAGTTGTTCCGGGCTGTTTTATATCCCTGGATATCAGCAGGAGTGCCTGAGCTTTTTCCTTTATACCACAGCTTAGAGAGGCAGTATAGTGCAGTGGTTTATGGCTCTGAGCTGTAAATCTGGTGACATCCATCAGACCAGACCTAGGTTTGAATCCCACAGCTTCCACTTGCATACTGTGTGACCCTAAGCAAGTCACTTAACTTCCCTGTGCTCCCAGGTTGCTCCTGTAAAAAAGCGTTCAGCTTAGTGTGCTACTCCTGGTTAAACAACTAAATAATAAAAAAAAAAAGATTGTGCCTGTGTTTCATCAATTCTAAGAGTTGGGGGGATGATCCAAGAGTTATTGGCATCCCAAATCTTCAGTTTTGTAAAGGGGGCATATATATTGCATGCTTCATTAAATCTATGGATGAAACCTTCAAGTGCAGAGTCTACATCTGTGGCATTGTCAAGAAATCTCGAGTCTAGGTGGGTTAGGTGCACTCTAAAGGCTGCTAGTTTCCCTTTTTACAGTATTCTGTTTGTAATTGTCTTAGTTGGGACCTTTGGGGACATACTTGACCAGGTGAAAAGGATTGGTGAATGGTCGCTTAGGGAATCTGGGAGAACTATCGTGTGGGTAATTCTCTCTGGATGGTTAGTAATAAGCTAATCAATCAGTGTGCATGTTCCAGTGTGGTAATTTATGCGGGTGTGGGAGTTCACTATTTGTGTCATGTTGAGGGAGGAAAAAGCATCCCTATAAGGTGATTCTTCCGGGGATGACCAATTAATGTTAAAATCACCCATCATTATTAATTCTGTGTTTTGGTGAAGGCCGGCAAGGTAGTCATGGATAACCTTGAAGCCACTAGGTGAGTCCTTGTGTGGAATGTAGACCAATGCCACTGTTATTGCGTTCTTATTTGTGCCAAGTAGAGCTTTTATCATCAAGAGTTGGGTGTTATAACTGGAGGTGACGAGAGGTAACTTTTGACCTTGAATGTGCTCTTTTAAATACAGTAGATAGCACAGTCACCACCACAATTGCCAACCCTGTCCAGTTGGAATGAGGTGTATCCTGGAAGCTGAATGGCTGTGTCAGAAACCTTTGGGTTGAGCCAAGTTTCAACCACTGAGAGAATTACAGGCTAGTACTGGGTGGCCCAGACTTGTAGCGAGTCACGTTTTGTCAGGAAACTACAAATATTTATGGAGGTGAATGTTAGGCCACTGTGCTTTCTGGGTGGAGCTGTTGAACATGTCTTGGGGCCAGGGTTAGGGTGGATATTCCCAGAGAGAATCAACAGTAGCCAGGCCATGCATATTGTCTGCTACTTTAGGTTCGCTAATAGCCATAATTGGTTATAAGTTTTTGTTTTATTATGTTTAGCTATGGCACAGGTAATGATCATGTTAATGATTGGTGGAGGGAAGGGGTACACTTGATATGCCTTACCTATGACTAATCTGTGTGGATGTGTTATTTTGCTGAAGGCTGTTATCTCTGGGGTTGAGGTGGATTTGTGCCAGTGTTTGTAAGGTATAATTTCACATATTATGGATGAGTCAGGACTTGTGGGGCTCCTTGTCATAAAGGGGGCATGTATCAATTGCAATGCTAGAAGGCAAACTGTTTTTAGGAGTAGCATTGTGTTAGAGGGAGAGCAGAGTATACTGAGAAAGAGGGGATGATCAGTGTTTAGTTTCAGACCAACCTGAAATAGTGTTTCCCCTATGTTGCCTTGTGTGAGGATGGAGGGTGAGAGAAAGCACTGGCTCCAGTTAGGCTAGGAGAGGGGTTTGGTTTGGATTACCAGTTTTAAGTGTTTAGCCCAGGGCAGTTAAATTTAAAATCTTGCAAAAGTATGGGTAGTGAATTGACAAGAGCTGAGTAATTAAGGAATATCTGTTATACTGGGGTGAGTCCTGGAGATTAGATCCCATGAGACAAGGGACAGGAGAGAGGAGAGGAGATGAGGTATATTTAACAGAGGACAGGGTCGGGGTGGGAATGAGGGAGAAAATTACAATTACAAACTCCTTTCTCCACCAGCTGGATTAGCAGCATAATAGCCTGCACTTTCCACAGACAAGGAGACAGACCTCACCAATTTTCAGATCGGGCTAAGCAGAGCTGGCAGGATTCCTGACTGGCCAGCTAGTGTTCAGTTCAGCAGTATGTGGCCAATCAGGAGGCAAGGCATGGATACACCAGAGTTTGAAATCAAAAAATTTGGAGAGAAGCAGCGGTGGTTCATCATACCTCAGAGATCCAGGATGGGCGCAGGCAGACTGGAGTGGAAGCCATGGCAGAGAAGGCAAGCTGTGCTGCCTTCTGTGTGGAGATCACCTGGTCAGGGGTGGAGGATCACAGAAGTCCAGGAGGAGAGCAGGCAGACTGGAGTGGTGGTTGTCGCAGAGGAGGCAAGCTACGCCACCTTCTCTGTGGAGATCTCCCTGTCAGGGGTGGAGGATCTGAGAGGAAGGAGAACATGTGTATAGGACGTCCACGCTCGCGGAGGAGCTGGAGGAGAGTCTGGTGGCAGATGTGGGGAGACACTGCAGTTTAGGCAGGGGAAGGGTGGTGGTATTGGGGGATTTAAACATGCCAGGAATGGACTGGGAGACTATGACATCCTCAGTGGCCAGGGAACAGAGGTTGTTGGATGTCTTTCAGGGCATGTTCCTAACTCAGTAGGTGAGGGAACCGACCAGGGAGGCGTGGATGCTGGATATGGTCTTGGCAGACAGTCACCAGATTGGGGGCCTGGAAGTAAGGGACCCATTGGCGGGGAGTGACCATGCCACGGTCTGGTTCTGATGGACCTAGGAGGGGTTGAAGGCAGCACAAAGATGGAGGTAACTGACTTCAGGGGGGTGGATTTCAAGGAAATGGGAAGGATCCTTAAGAAGCATTTGGATGAGATTGGGCCAGACATATACGCTGACAGTAGATGGGAAATCATCAGGAAGGGGGTGCAGGATGCTACCAGCACCTGTACAAGAGTAAGACGAAAATGTGGTAGGGCCCGTAAACCCTGCTGGTGGACCAGGGAGGTTCAGGAGGTGGTGACGGGAAAGAAGGTGGCTGACAGGCATTTCAAGTGCTCAAGGAGTGAAAGGGATAAAGGGGAGTACAAGCTGATTGCCAGAAGGGCCACTAGGGTGGTGAGGGTGGCTAAGGCAAGGAAGGTGCAGAACCTGGCCACGGAAATTAAGAGAGGGGACAAGGGGTTCTTTAGATACATTGGGGAAAAGTGGAGGGTAAAGGGGCAGATTAGCAGGATTAGAACAGCGGAGAGATGGGCACAAGACCCGGGGGAGCAGGCTGAGATACTAAATGAGTACTTTGCCTCAGTTTTCACAAAGGAAAATTGGGGGGGGGCTGCATCATATATGGGGAGATGGTGACGAGGAGAGGGGCCCTTACCAATCAGTGGGTCTGGGGAAGGGGGGGCCATCACTGGCTGAAGGGGTGAAGGCAAAGCAGGGGGACGAGGTAGTGGAGGTGGAAATCAAGGCAGAGAGAGAGTGAGGGAAGCCCTCAGGTTCCTTAAGACAGAGAAAGCACCGGGGCTGGATAAATTACATCCCAGAGTGTTGAAGGAACTGGCGGATGTCTTGGCAAAACTCCTGGCAGACTGAAAGGTGGTGCATATAGTGCCGATCCACAGGGAGGGATCAAGGGAGGTGGCAGGGAACTACAGGCCCATTAGCCTGACATCGGTGGTGGGCAAGGTGATGGAGGTCATTGTCAAGGAGATGCTGGGGGGGACCTGGAAAAGTTGGGGTGCCTGGATGATAGGCAGCAGGGATCCATCCCAAGGAAATTGTGTCAGAAAAACCTTGTGGAGTTCTACGACTGGGTGACAAGTGCCTTGGACCTGGGCAGACCAGTGGACGTCATCTTTACCATCTTTACCAGGCTTTACCATAATGGCATTACAGAAATTTGCAACCACTTTACTAGAAACTAACTAACCTCCCTCCCTCAAATGGTGGCCCGCAAACAGCAGCCCCCCAGCTGAAATGTGTGCCTCTGCCTCTAGCATGCCCACCAACAGATCCACAGTATTTATTGCCGAACTCCCATATCTTATTCTTTGACGCTCTGAACAGCTGTAGCCTGATTCTAGCAAATGCTATCGCACTTGGGGATAATTATCAACTTTTGCCCCCAAAACTATTCAGTCCCTCATCCATCCAACACCTCCCTCTGTCCCAACCTCCAGAACCCTCCCAGTTATGCCCCTGCTACTATATTCCTCCTCTTGCACTTAGTACAATGGCAGCTTTTCTCCTCCATATGTCACTGTGTTTTGGGGCAAAAATTGTTTTGTCGCCTTTCGTACGTTCCTCCATCCTCCCAATCCCTCACTCTGCTCTAACAATTGGGTCCTCTTCGCTTGTGCCCCTATTCCCCACCTCTCCCTACATTATGCGCTTGATATCTTCTATCTGGTATGCCTACCCTGTTCCTAACATTTCCCACTACAAAATACACAGTTTTTGGGCTTGGATCCAGCACAAGTTCATTATCCATGACTCCTTGTAGTTCTATGTTCAATGTATATTACCTGTAAATGTGCATTTTAACTATAATAGCTATGTTTACTGTTTGTACTATTGTAACTTGTCTTTCTGTATTATTACTGTAGGACTACAGGTCCACCTTGTAAATGAGCTTGCTCAATGGTGCCCACCTGGATAAATAAAAATATTGATTGATTGATTGATCTTTCTTGACTTCAGCAAGGTGTTTGACTCTGTTCCTCACAGGGGCCTGTTGGATAAGCTGGGAGAAATGGGGGTGGGGAACAAGATGATCAGATGGATAGGAAATTGGCTCCAGGACCAGAGCCAGAAGGTCGTGGATGGTAGGATAATCTCATCCCCAAGGAGGGTCATTAGTAGGATCCCTCACGGATCATCCTTGGGCTCCCTCCTGTTCAACACCTACATCTCTGACATAAGGAAGGGTATCAGGAATGAGATGAGTCTCTTTACGGATGACTCAAAACTGGGGGTGGTGGTGGATGGGGAGGAGGGGAAGGTGGCCCTACAGGGAGACCTGGAGGCTCTGGAAAGATGGTCTAGAAAGTGGAAGCTGAGGTTCAATGCAGGAAAATGCAAGGTACTGCACCTGGGAGCCAGAAACCTGGGCCGAGTGTACACGCTGGGGGGATGCTACAAGTCTCAATGGCTGAGAGGGATCTGGGGGTGGTGGTAGATGTCAAGATGAACAACTCTGAGACTTGTAGGAGGGCAGCAGCCAAGGCCAACAGGATGCTGGGATGCATCGCTAGGGGGATCACCTCCAGAAGGAGGGAAGTGATACTCCCTCTGTATAACTGATGGTGAGGCCGTACCTCAAAGTACTGCATGCAGGTTTGGAGGCCACACTTAAAGAGGGACTTCAAACTCCTGGAGAGGGTCCAGAGGAGGGCAACCAAAATGATCTGGGGCTTGAGGGACAGAACCTGGGGGAGAGGATCAAAGAGCTAAATATGTACACATTGGAAAAGAGAAGAGACCGGGGGGACATGATAGAGGTCTTCAGGTACATGAAGGGGGTAAATAGGGGAGGATCAGTCAAGGTGCTCCAAAGGAAGGGTGGCAGCTAGAAGGCATGCGTGGAAGTTGGAGGGGGGGGGAGATTCAGGGGAGAAAGGAGGAGGTGCTACTTCACTGAGAAGGTGGTGGAGCCATGGAGTGCGCTGCCCAGGAGGCTGGTGGAGGCAAAGACAGTGGAGGGATTCAAGATGGGGTGGGACAGGTACAGGGGAAGGATTCTGGAAGCAAAGTCCGGTGCAGCGAGAATATCCGGGACTGGGAAGGGAGAAACTGAAGAGGGGGGGCAGCAAGGTCAGCTCCCAGGGTGGGGGCTGACCAAATGAGCAGACATGAAAGACTGTTAGGCCTATTCTGCTGGCATTTTAGTATGTTAGTATGTTAGGTTCAGATAGTTATTGGGGGGAAAACAAAAGAAAATTAAACTGAATAGGCACTAAATTGGTGGGCAGGGGGTAGGCAAGGAAAGACAGAGAAGTATTGGGGGGTCAAAGACAGTGAAGAGAATAGGAATCATAGAAAAGAATTTAAGCAATTATGGACTTCCATCCTTATAGCTTTCCTTATCCCAAAATATTTTAGTACTTAAAATTCATAAACCCTTTCCATGAACTCAATATCCAATCTAGCTTTAAAAGTATAAATATTAGGACTCTCTATAACTGACACAGGAAGATCATTCCAGTGTGAAACCACCCTTTGCTGAACCTGTGTTTTCTTATTTTTAAATTCCACCTTGGATGAAAAAGTTGTTTGGAATGTTTCCTATAGCTTACCCGATCAACCTTAAATATAATTCCCAACTCCTCTCACAATGAAAAATCCCCAATAACTTTATAAAACATACACATGTCCCCTCTGAATTTTTGATAGTATAGTGAATATAAGCCCAGGATTTCCATCCTTTCCCTATAGGATCTGGTCCCAAGTCCTGTTATAGCTTTAGTCATTCTTCTTTGAATACACTCTAGCCTAATAATATCTTCCCTCTTATATGGTGACCACACCTGAGCACAATACTCCAGGTGGGGTCTAACCAGGGAGCTATACAACGGGATCAGTACTGTAGCATCCCTGCTGGATATATGTCTGAGGATGCTATTTAAATTTTGATTCACCTTCCTTATCTGAATTGAACAGTGATGACTGAATTTAAAATCAGGGGTGATCATAATACCCAAGTCCCTTTCTTGTGTAGTGACAGATAGCATGTCATTCCCAATTTTATTAACCGCTTTAATGTTTGTATTCCCCAAATGCATAATCTTACATTTTGCAGAGTTCAATTCCAATTTATTTGACTCGGTCCATGTCTCTGTATTACCAACAGCTCTTTGTAAGGATAATACATCAGTCGGGTTATTGACAACAGCTCCTAATCTGCAGTTGTCTGCAAATTTAGATAACCAAACATTGGGGTATTTATTTTCAAAGTAGATATATAAACATTAAACAAGCAGGGTCCCAACACCGAACCCTGGGGAATGCCACTTGTCACTGGGGCCCAATCTGAATAAACCCCCTTAACTACCACCGTCTGTCTCCTGTCCTTCAACCAGTCTGTAATCCAACATATTACATTAGTCTCTAATTTAAATTCCCTCAGGACAGCAATCAACTCCCTGTATGGCAATTTCTCAAAGGCTTTTGCGAAGTCCATAAAAACAACATCAACCGAATTGCCTAAGTCTAGCAGGAAATGACTGCCGTGGAAAAGCTCCAGAGGGGAGCAAGACCAAAGCAGGAGAGAATAGTAACGAGAGGGGGACGTAGATGGAAATTAGCAATAGGGGAGAAAAATAACTCTATTCAGGTGAGTTCCTATAATAACAGGTTATAACCAGACTTAAGTCTTAACACATTACTTAGCTAAAAATATCCCACACAGAAATCAAAATTACAGTTATAATTTCCTTCGTCCCCAGCTGGATAAGCAGCGTAAAAGCCTGCAGTTTCCACAGACAAGCATGCAGAGCTCACCAATTTTCAGATCAGGCTGAGCACAGCTGACAGGATTCCTGATTGGCTGGCTAGTGTTAAGTTCAGCAGTATATGAAAAATCAGGGGGCAAGATGTGGATGTGCTGGAGTTTGAAAGAAAAATAGGGAGAGAAGCAGCGGTAGTTCAACATACCTCAGAGGTCCAGGATGGGTGCAGGCAGGCTTGAATGGCAGCTGTGGCAAAGGAGGCAAAGCGATGCCACCTTCTGTGTGGAGATTGCCCAGTCAGGGGTAGAGGATCTCAGAGGTCCAGGATGGGTGCAGGCAGGCTGGAGTGGAATCTGTGGCAGAGGAGCCATGCAGTGCCTCCTTCTATGTGGAGATCGCCCAGTCGGGGATGGAGGATCAATAAAAGGAAATCATTACAAGAGCAATTAGTGCAAGCAGAAAAAGAGTTTCAAGATGCTAGAGAGAAACTAAATGAGAAAAAATGAAAAAGATGCATTAATAACTCACCAAGTAACTCCACAGCTACATTACCGAAGGTTTTAATTTTTGGAAGAGACCAAAGGAATCTGGATCAGAACCAGACAACAATGGAAACGAACACAGAATGAGCAGGAATTCTGACTACAGGACAGTGGACACCAGAGGCTGCACTACTGAAAGCAGGCTGGGTTCAAGTCAAGGACAGCAAATAGATCCCAGATACACAGATGCCACTTCTGGGAGACTTGGCAAATGAAGGTCAGAATACAACATAGAATTGTACACAGCAACCAGAGACAGGCCTAAATAAAACACAGACCCCAGCTACAAGCAACCAGACTGAAGGTACAGTGGTCTGATTTTAGAAGTGGGACACAGGGCTTGTGGCCTTGCCCTCGATCCCCACAAATAATACCACAGCTCTGTCCAAGGGTGTGCTGCAATTTGGTCCCGATTTTAGAAGAGGGACACATATTGTGACACATTCCTCATTTTACAGCAGCTTGTGCCCAAAATTGTGGTGCAATACCCATTGTCCTGCCGCAAGGATACACCATGGGAGATCTGGCATAATGGGAACCAGGTCCCCCACAGTGGTGGAGAAGGGACACGAACACGCGGAGGGGGTCTTCCTGGCACACCAGTGCTGGAGGAAGGTATGCCGGGTGACATCATGGAAGGGGACACTGCTTCCCAGTACCTCCTCTGTGCCAGGATGCAAGTGTCCTGTTGGGACACAGGGGACTTGCATCTGGGGGGGGGGGTTGTCACAGTGGAGTTTGAAAATTGTGGCGAACCCCTTGTTGGTCGGAAGTCACAACTTGCATCCCGTTCCCTGCTGCAAGTTCCCTGCATCCCTCTGGGACACATTTAAAATTGTATCTTTTTCACCTCTTGAAAACATTAATGACATTTATTGTGATGCTTCAGCTCCCCCTGTAATTAAGCAGGATGACGAGAATGTTGAAAACAGGGCCCAACCAGAGAAAAATACTCCCACGTATGCAGTGTGTTTAGAAAGCCAGTAGAGCTAGCTAAAAGATGCCATGCCATTTAAATTTGCTACCTAGGAGGTTTAGAAGAACCACTGGACAGACAATATGTAGGTAGATACCTAATAAAACAATCTTTGGGGTTCTCTCCTGCTGAGGTGAATGCACTCATACACACTCCAGGAGCAAATACATTTGATGTTAGTTTCAGGTCATCAGACTTATTCGATCATTTTTGGACAAAATATACTTCTCTTAAAACAAACCCCATTTGGATGCCTTTCCAGATCATTCCCCTTACAAAACAAGCTACAAGAATCATAACAATCTTGTTTTAAATGAATGGGTCAATATCACCGATATTCTGTTCTGGATAGAGAAAAAATGCACTGTAGAAGGCATGCTGGAACTCATACTAGATGGAGAATGGTTCTGAAATGGGGGGTGGTGTCTGAAGGCGAAATTGCATCAAAAGGCAACAGATTTCAAGTATTTCTCAAACTGTTTTTACATAGGTAGAGACAAAGGTTTTAACTTTTATCCAGGACAGCCAAAGAGATCTTGCAAATGTGGCTCCCCAAGACATATAAGCACGAATTGTGAGATCCTAAAATGTGATCAATGTGGGGAAATGGGGCATGACGATTATCATTGTGGTAATACCCCCAAATGTACCTTGTGTAAGGAAGAGGGACATGTATTTACAGATTGCCCATGGGCCATGGGCTTCTGATTATAGCATACAAGATGTTTGCATCAACAGAGCAGCCAGGATGGCTAACGAGTTTACAGGGGCAAGGTCTTCACTAAGACATCAAAGACAAAGTGCCCCTTCCCCACAAATGGAGACTGAACCTGTTCAGCAAACATCTAAACATATTACAGCAGAGACTAGTTCAGAAGATCAGAGCATACCCCCCTCCTCCTCCCCTCCTCCCCGACTGCTCCCCAGATTTTCAAGTTGTATCTAACAAAAATGCTAGACCCAAGGAAACACCGACACACCCAATAGGTGTGGTACCTTTATAAAATAAATACACGATGGACTCCACATAAATATTCAAAGCCTACTTATATGTGTCTGGTAAGTCTATTACTCACCTGCTTCACAATAAAGTATATTAAAAACAAATAAATAAATACACAGTACTGCAATGGGGAGAATCGGAAAATGAAAATGACTCAGACAGTACATCTCTTATTTCTTCCCAGATGGACACAACCTCAGAGAAAGCAACTGTCATAGAGGTATCCAGTAAAGTGAAGAAAACAAGCAAATGTCAATGCCAAATGTTTGCTTGGTGGTATTGGCATTGTTAGTGTAGGAGTTAGAGAGATGCACAATAGGAAAAGCAGTGAAATATAAAACTAATGTCAGCCCCCGCCTCCACCCTGAAGAGACTGACAGGCATTTGGGGGTGTGCCTTTCAGTAGTCGGCCATAACGCTCATACCATTCCATCTCACTCCACCCTGCAGACACTGACAGGTGTTGCGGTGTACCTTGGGATCTTCAGCCCTTATACTCACCCCATTCCATAGGGAAACAAGCTGAGATGGATGCCATAGAGGAGAATGAGGTGAACATTAGGGCCAAAGACCCCAAGGCACACCTCAATGCCTGTCACTAGCTGCAGGGTGGGGGTGGGGTGGAATGGCGTGAGCATTACAGCCGATAACCCCAAGTCACACCCATAACACCTGTCAGTCTCTACAGAGTGGGGCATTACAGTTGGAAACCCTAACACCCTGGGTGTTTGTTGGTAATTTTGCTCCAAATTTTCAACATTGGCTTTTTGGGATCTCACCTCATGAACAGTGGTACTATTATTTTGTTACTCAATCTTGAAAGGTGATTTCACCCAGCGACTGTTCCATTCAGTGTCACAGATGTGAAAACACATTTTGGGCAGGATGTGAAAAATGACAGCTGTATTGTTCATGAGGAGGCATGAAAAAATGGCAATGGTGAAAATCTGGGCTGAAAATATGAAAAATTGGTGAAGTTACAAGCATGCATAGAAACTGTGTAGTGCATGCCTGTAACACAATCATGTTTTGGAATTTTTTTCACCAAATTTTCAACATGTTTTTTTTGGAACCCCACCTCATGAACTATGGTTTTGTTAATCGGTCCTGAAAGGTGATTATGCACAGCAACTACGAATTCACCTTTAGGAACTGACTAACCAAATGACAGTGATAGCGTTCATGAGGTGGGTTCCCAAGAATCCCATGTTGAAAATGTGGGGCAAAAATTCCTTAAAATGGCTGTGATATCAACCTAAGTTGAAACACCCCCATTGACTCCTATTATACAGCTTACTGTCATTTCTTCAGTTTGCTGGTCGGCTTTGAAGAGTGCAGGCGTGTCCCAGTCCATAGAAGATCACTGCTGCCAACCTCTAGAAGTAAGTATGGGGTAAGGGGGTAAAGTGAGGTGGGTCCACAGATGGTGGGTGGGGGTTTGGGAGGAGGGAATGGAGAGATGACGAGGAACTGTTTTCTTTTTTACAAGGGAAAAAAAAGACTTTGGGGATGGTTTTCTTTATTTTACAGATTACCAAAAAACTGTTTGCACACTGGGGTGGGCTTCCAGTGTGCCACATTAGTGTGTGTGTTTGTGGGGGGCATGCTGACATGGGGATTGGGCACCTCAATGTCAGCACTTGAAATATTCAGGCAGGTGGGGGGGTCATCTGACACTGGGAGTGGACATCCCAGTGTCATAAGCATAAATAATTATTTTGGCATCTTGGACTGGGCTCCTAGTGTGTCACATTAATGGGGGGGATAAATATGGACATGGGGATTGGGCACCCCGATATCAGCTTTCCTGGGAGTGTGTAATGGGTGGCAGGAGCCACCAGTGTGGAAAACCATGGTGTGGCTCATTTATTTATTTATTGAAATGGTTCATGAGGAAAGGCACACTGAACAAACAAGGTGCTCAGAGGCAGGAGCCAACAAGAATCATAGCTCCAGTCATGCGCATTACTATGCACTGTAATGCACATGGCCAGGGTATTGTTAGCTGCTGCCAACAGAGAGAAGGTATGTCTCTGTGCCTGGTTGCGAGGGAGGGGGAAGATCCCGCTGCAGTGAGGAAACTGTCCCTCATTGCAGTGGCAGATTTCTTTCAAGTGTGTCCTCACTCTCAAACTGCTGTCATAGACAACCTGTCGAGTCATTGGTGCCTGAGAGACGAGACTCATAAAGCATCAACTTGTAACCATCCCTGATTGGAGTGATACTTTTCTTTCAAGTGAAGACCACTTCTCTCAAACTACTGTCATAGACAGCTTGCTGATTCATTGGAGCCGGAGGGATAAGCCCCATAAAGTATCAACTGCATTGGGCAGAAACTCACACACCTCCAAAATGTTGTACTGTTCCAAGATGTTTTTGGCACATGTTCAGCATGCATGCACACAAGCAAACATGAAAAGGATGGGTACTTGAGGTAGTTTAAGGAAGAAACATTGAACCTGAGCCTTTAATAAATGGATTATATGATCTTACATTTGCCAATCTGAACATAAACAGTATTTTATTTGAAAAAAAAGGCTGACAACCTTTGATTTATTTTCTACATATCAATATGAGGTGATATTCTTTCAGGACACAATGCACCACTCCTTGCAAGACATACAACAAGCAACAGATGCATGGATTTGGGACCCAGTATGTGGTTAATGGATGAAAGAGATGTTTAGTGGAGTAGGGATATGTTTTACGAACCCTAAAATAAAAATCATCCATCTGGTTGATATTTCCCCTGGGAGAGCTCTGCTGCTAGATATAAGAATAGACAAGGTAAATATTTGTCTCATTAACATACAGTATATGCTCCACAGACAAAAAAGGGTGAATAGAATTATTAACTCTTATTCAACCCTCTCTGTATATGGCAAAAAATATTTTATTTGGGGGAGATTTTAACATCATCAGATCTGCAGCAGACAGAGGGCTGAGAACAATGAAAATGTATTGTGATGCATCTTTCTTTAATCAACTTATTTCCCAAACAGGTTTATTAGATTTATTTAATACACTAGAAAAACCAGCACCACATATATATTTTAAGGGAACACAGACTACAGGCATAGATTATTGGTTAATTACACAATCATTAATAATTGCCTCAGCCAAAGTCTGACCTCTAGCCACAACAGACCATGGGCTTCTTAGTTTAAAAATTACAAATTTTAAAGATACTTCTACAGGTCCAGGGAACTGGAAAATGAATATGACCCTATTGGATGACCAAGTAATTACTCATGGTTTTGCATACCTTATGGAAACAGGACAATCAGTGTTCTGCCTTTATGACTCAGTAGACAGTCGGTGGGAAGAAGGTAAAATATATATAAGAGAATACTTTCAAGAGATAGACAGAATCAAAGCAAAAATTAAACGAGAACAATATTACGATATAAGGGCACAATTATACTTTTTACAATCTCTCCAAAAGAGTGGAGAAAATAATTACATGGAAGAGATTACTTACATAAAAAAATGGTTCAAATACAATAAAACAGATTACAATCACTGGAGGCTGAACAAAACAGTAATACACAAGGAAAACAGACACAAATGAACCCTTTTGAGAACTGCAGGAACCAGAGGAGAGAAAAAGAGATAAAACTAATAGTAACAAATGATGGGCAGTTCATAAGTAAATCACAAAAAATATGGAAGAAATAGAGAAGTATGTTACACACATATTTTGTCAGAGAAAGAGGTTGATATTTGGTTTCAAAAATGTACTTTAAGTTAAGTAACAGATTGTTATATTCCAACACTAATTGCCCCTATTACAACTCATGAAATAGAGACAGTAGTTCAGCACTTAAGAACTGGATCAGCACCAGGACAAGATGGTATACCAAACAAACTCTTTAAAAAATCTTTCATGCCATCCCACAGGAATTAACAAGTGTTTAACTCATGTTTAGCATCAAACAAATTACCACAGAGCATGTATAAAGGATTTCTTATTTTATTACATAAGTCAGGTGATGAATCATTATTAACAAACTGGAGGCCTAATACACTCTTAAATACTGATTGTAAAGTGCTGATAAAAATATTAAGCAATAGTTTAGCCATGGTATTGGATACCATAATATATCCCTTCCAATTATGTGCTATCCCAAGGAGAAGAGTTACAGACAGGATCCTTTTAATAAGAGAGATATAAGAAAAGGGTAATAATGGAGAGGTAGAGGGTATTTTATTGGAATAGACCAAGCAAATGTCTTTGATAAAGTGGATCATGCATACCTATTAAAATGTATGGGGAAATTTGGATTTCCAGAACCTTTTGTCAATTGGATCAAAACATGATACTTACACATTGTGGTTGCCCCATATGTGAATGGGTGAGTAGGTAAGGAGCTTATTGTGACAAGGGGAGTAAAGCAAGCATGACCCCTAAGTCCACTACTGTATATTTTAACATTAGAACTACTCATTCACAGAATTAAAGAAAGTGAACATAATAGTGGATTATCAGTTGATAGCGAAGATGATGAAATTAAAACTGTAGTATATGCAGATGTTCTATGTCTAATATTAGTGGATTTTCCCTCTAGTGGTCAAGTAGCAGAAATATTATCAGAGTTTTCAAAATGAACTGGCTCTGAAATTAACTATAACAAGAGCCAATGTACACAGATAGGCCTAGAATTACCTGTACAGTTGAATATTATAGGTATTCCAATTCAGAAAGGAGTATGTCAAATATCAGGAATTTATGCTGGAAATGGAGACATGAGTTTCTTTAACTGGGAGGTATTATTAAAAGAAGCCCAGATGAAAGTAGCCAGATGGAACTCCTGGTATATGACACACAGAAAAAGAATTTATGTGATTAAAACATAGAAACATAGACTTTGATGGCAGATAAGGACAGCTTGGCCCACCTAGTCTGTCCATTTTCCTACCTACAGGATATGCTGCAGATCCTAGTTAACCAACAGCCTGTTTCTGCCTACCCCCCACAAGAATTGACTTATGTCTGTCCCATGCATTATTGAATTCTCACACAGTTTTAGACCCCACAACCTCCTCAGGAAGGCTGTTCCATGAATCCACCACCTTCTCTAAGAAAAAATTCTTCCTAGCATTGCCCGTGAGCTGTCCCCCCTCTATCTTCAAATTGTGTCCCCTTGTTCTTGCACATCTCTTTTTCTGAATGATGTTATGCTCTTGGACTTTGTTGATTCCACTGAGGTACTAAAAAGTTTCTATCACGTCCCCCTCTCCCTCCTTACCTCAAGGGTATACATATTAAGCTCCTTTAGTCTCTCCTTGTATGGCTTCTCTTGCAGACCCTGCACCATTTTAGTTGCCCTCCTCTGGACTGCCTTCATCCTGTCTATGTCCTTGCAGAGACGGGGTCTCCAGAAATGGATGCAGTACTCCAGATGGGGTCTCACCAACTGTCTGTACAGAGGGATAACAACTTCTTGTTTTCTGCTGGCGATGGTTCTCCTTATTCATCCCAGTATCCCCCCAGCTCTCCCTACTGCCTTCTCACATTGCTTGCTAACCTTAAGGTAATCTGAAATGACTACCCCAGGTCTCTTTCCATTTTTGTTATTGTTACTACCTCCCTCCCATTGTGTAATCTTCCCCTCAGTTTTTGTTTCCCAGGTGCATTATTTTGCACTTCTTTTCATTGAATCCAAGCTGCCATACTTCTAACCATTCCTCCAACCTTGCCAAGTCCCTTCTCATCCTTTTCACTCCTCCTTGTGTATCAACCCTGTTGCAGATCTTTGTGTCATCTGCAAAGAAGCATACTTTTCCTTCCAGTCCCTCTGTGATGTCACTTATAAAGACATGAAAAAGGACTGGACCCAGTACTGAACACTACGGTACCCCACTAGTAACTCCTTTTTCTTCAGAGTGGACTCCATTTACAATTTCTTTCTTTGTCCTGTTGTCCAGCCAATGTTTTACCCAGGCTACCACCCTGGGACCTACTCCCAGGCTGGTTAATTTGATTATTAGTCTTTTGTGTGGGACTGTGTCAAATGTCTTGCTAAAGTCTAGGTAGGCCATGTCCACAGACCCTCTCTGGACTACTACTTTGGTCACCCAGTCAAAGAAATCAATTAGATTCATCTGACATTACGTTCCCACTGTGAACCCATGCTGTCTTGGGTCCTCTGCCCCACTGGCCTCTAGTTACTCAACAATTCAACATTTCTCTTAAGCATGTTTTTACATCTTGGCATATTTCCTCTTCCAAGACAGTTAGAAATTACTATATATGGTACATATGGGAAAGCAGATTGAACCCAGTAAAAAGAGGGGCCTATTTACCTGTTAGTAAGGATGGATTGGGAATGATAAACACCATTGTATTTTTTTTCAGTATGTTCCTAGGCATCAATAATAGACCACTAATAAAGGGGAAGATGAAATATGGGTCAACATGGGATTTGGACCAAGTTTTTCCCTGGCTACAGTCATGGAAGATGGACTCAGCAATACCAACACAAAAATCATTAACCAGGCTGCCTCCATGCATGCAGGAAATTTTTGGTAAATTGAGAAGATTGGTTATACCCAAAAAAGTAGTGATGCCACTCAACAGAAAAGAACTGTACACTCACATTTTATCAGCCTTTTTTAAAGAACAACCTCAATATATGAATAGACCCCTACTTGAGATCAGTCAAATTGATAAAATGTTAGCAAACCATAGGTTTCCACAACATATGTGGGATGTATTATGGTTGAGCATTCATGGGAGGCCAAATGTAAAAAAACAATCTAAAATACCAGGATTGCAATGAGTGAATGTGCTCAAAAATAGATCTACGTACAGATCAATTAGAAACTATGGACCACCTTTTTTTGATTGCCCTTTTGTTTTATCCTTCTGGTTCTTTGCGTACTTAAAATGGAAAAATTCACCCTTTTTTCTGCTTACAAAAGATATTTGCTTTTCTAGGAATCTTTCCAAAGGTATGTTCAAAATATGAGCAAAGTACCATACATTTGATCTTGCTTTGTTTTAAATTTTATATCTGGCATACCAGAGTAAAATTAACTCTACAACAAAAATACATCACACCAGAACGACTTTCTGGATACTATATCAAGCAGTTAGATACATCCAGATGCAGGAAAGACAAAAACTTCCACAATAAAATTATCTAAAATGGTGGAGGAATATGAACTGGATAAATGCACTTTAATGTAATAAATACAAAAGGTTCAGTAGTGGTGTATGATCTTAAAACAGGAATAAATTCCTGGATCAGCTCACTTAGTTAATTATCATGGTGTTACCAACATTTTATGTGAGCAGTATCATGGGGATATAAGGGAGAAGAACGTGATAATCAGTTACTACATTGTATGGAATGGTAAACCTTCCCCACAGGTGGTAATAGTGGTGTTCATCAATTTTTTTTTTTCTTTATGTATCATTAAAACATTCCTGTACTTCCTGGGAAAATGTGGGTGGTAGGGGAAGGATTTAAAAGACACGTGTTTTGAAATAATTTATTTTTGTGGATGTATTCATTGAGGTGCAGTTAATCTGTTTGTATTTTATTCAAATTTCTGAAGCCATGATAAAAAAATCCACCTACCTTTTTCAAGTATATAACACTTGGTGGAAAAATATGACTTGGTTAGAGCATGGTTAAGGAAGGGGGTAGGTTTTACTAGTCAGAGATTGCATAGCACTTAGTGGGTTTACAGGAAGTATGATGTGAAAAGAGCAGGTGTATATTTTGTTTTACATTTTGAAAGCTATTTGACAGAATGAAATTAATACTGAAATCTTGAATTTGTTTTTTGGCTTTGTTTTTTTTTTTAGACATGAACAGAATGTTCTTTATGATGTATTTTGTGTTTGTCGTATGGTGGGGAAGGGAAAACTTTCATGTTTTGCTGTTTACAATTTTTTGAATACTATTTACACATGAAGTTAATGTGTTAAGTTTATGATTTATTTTGAGGTTTTTATAAAAAATTCCTCTACTCTTTTTCAAGAAGTGCCATGGGATTTTTAATATCCACCTGAACAACCACCAGGACCTCAGTTTAATTTCTAATTCAAAAAGACCTGGAGGGCAGGAGGGAGAAGAAAGCAGTACTGATGGAGGGGACATGAATTTGCTACATATTTTAATATATAGATCCATACTGTATAGAGATAGATTGATATACACACACACACACACACACACACACACACACACACACACACACATATATATATATATATATATATGAGAGAGAGAGAGAGAGAGAAGGCAAGCAGGGGATAGTCAGTTAACTGCTGTAATGAAAGCTAACAGCACAACTCCAGCTGCGGCTTCACATTTCAAGAAGGTCCCACTGTTCTCTACTGAGAACATGAGTGAATGAATTCTCTCACTAAGCTGGGCACCCAGGAGTTTTGGGTGCCCAGAAATGCTGTTTCCAGGGCAATTTTAAAAATAAAACACCAGAATCTAGCTAAACAGGTCCAGTTTGCTTAGTTCAGGTTTTGCTTCTGAATACACATTATTTTGTAGTAATTTCAATGTTTTTGCATTAAACAAAAACAAGGTAGCAGCTGCTGCAATCTTTTGCTTTTCTTCACAAGTAAATCATTTCTCACAACAAGTAAATAAAGAAAATAGGCACTCACGATCAGTGTTTTTTTACCATTTGAGCTTGATGGTTATCCCAAAAATTCTTTGTAAGTCTGGAACTGTATAATATTTTTTTCACAAGACCTTTGAAAGGCACCAAAACAGTACAGGCCACTTCTACACTGAATATGTCATGAAACAATTTCAGCACCATCTATGCTGAACATGACAGAAAAAAATATGATCAGTATATGAAACTCAAACACTTTTTTTGCATATTTTACCATTTTATATCTCAAAAAATGAAAAAGATGCCATCACTAAACATTTCATATCTTGAGACTTTACCAGCCTGACTGTGTATGCCAAATAATTTTAGAGCTATTTTGCTGGATGCTGCCAAAGTTATAAAGCTGGAAAAATTGGTGTTTTGCACTAAACATCTTATTAAACCATAACAATAGGGCTGCTATCACACCTCTATAATATGCATATGTTATAGGGGTGCAGTCATACTCCTATATTTAGAGTTGGTACAGCACTTCAATGTTAAATCTTAATTTTCACACCTTAATAACTTTGTCATTTTTTGACAAAATAGCCCAACATTTGGAATGTGCAGTCACTCTGCCAGTGTCACAAGATCTGTAAAGTTTTGTGATGGAATCTCACATGCATTTTGAGATATAAAGTGGTGAAAAACAGAAAAAAATTACATTTTTTCCCTTTAGGTTAGCATGGAATTTTTTGCCATCATCTACAGCCTACAGAGAATGAAAAATTCCTCTATAATTTTTTATGGATGACAGCATGTGTGCCAAGGCTGTGCCTTTGGATGGTATGGTGAAAAAATATATTTCCCCTTTTTGAATTATAACGATTTTTGTGATAGCCAAAAGACAGGCACTTTGAACTGTAAAATAATTTACTGTTCAAACAGTAAATAGACATTTACTGTTTGAACGGTAAACAGTCATTTACCATTCAAACAGTAAATAGCCATTTACTGTTCGAACAGTAAATAGTCTTTTACCATTCAGACGATAAATAGCCATTTACTGTTCAAAGGGTAAATAGCCATTTACTGTTAGAATGCTATATAGCTATCTACTGTTTGAATGGTACATAGCTATTTGCTGTTCAACCAGTACATAGCCATTTACTGTTTGAATGGTTCATAGCCATTTACTATTTGAACTTTACTGTTCAAATGGTAAATAGCCATTTACTGTTCAAACGTTACTGTTTGAATGGTAAATAACCATTAACACTCATAGCAGTTTGAACTTTACTGTTTGAACATTAAAATTGCCATTTACTGTTCGAATGGTAAATAGCCATTTACTGTTCAAAAGGTAAATAATCATTTATTTTTCAATGGTAAATAGCCATTTACTATTTGAATCGTAAATAGCCATTTACTGTTTGAATGATAAAAAAACATTTACTATTCAAATGTTACATCACCATTTACTGTTCGAATGGTAAATAACCATTTACTGCTCAAACTTTACTGTTTGAATGGTAAATAACCATTTACACTCATGATAGCTTGAACTTCACTGTTCAAATGGTAAAACTGCAATTTGCAGTTATGGTAGTCTAGTGGCCCCTTCCTTTTTCTCCAATCTCCATCCCTGTATTTTATTTTGTTGTCATTGCTTGTTCAGTAGTTCCCTTTGCACTCCCTCATTGTAGGATTGCTGTCCCCAGATTCAGCCCTTTATGTCCCTTGTGTCTAGTGGCACTCCCTAGTCCATTCCTGAAAAAAAGGAAACCATTCCTCAATTACTTTTGGTGCTGCAATAAAAAAAATGGTCCCTCACTGATCAGCCCCCCCATCCCCACCTTCCACTTAGCACCCACCACCCCACACACCCTCACTCAACTGGACAGGTCCCAGGTTTGAGATCCACTCTCCCAATCGAAGACACGTCTTGATGCTGGAACTGGTGACTGCAAAATGAGAAACTAAGGTAAATGCAGTTCAATGTATTTCAATGGGGGGGTTCAACTTTAATGCATAATTCAGCCATTTTTTGACATTTTGACCTCAAATCTTAAATGTGGCATTTCAGGGAACCCACCTCATGACCAATAGGACTGTCATTATGCAACTCCCTGAGGAAAGGTGATTTTTTAGGTTGGTTGGCGAATTCACCTTTTGCACTGGATTTGTCAATGTTTCTGATCTTGTTCATGAGGTGGGGCCCTAAGAAGGCTATGTTGAAAATGTGGGGTCAAAGTGTGTAAAAATGGCAGAGTGATTACCATTCATTGCAATTTTGCAATGCATTCACATAACTTTGGAAATATTAAATATGTGAACGCCAAATTTTCAATATATACGTCGTATCCCACCTCTTGATTCTCACTGCTGTCATTTTTCAAATCCTGGTCAAAATGTGTTTTCGTTAAAATGTGTTTCCAAAGTTATGTGGTGCAGAATGGTGTTGCAGTTGCACAGAATTACATTTTGGCAGGGATTCAAAAATTTTCAGTAACGGGTGTCTGAGTTGGAGTAATAAGATGTTTATGCTGTGAATTTGGTCACTGTCGTCCTACAAATGGAAGTGCAGGGACCTTCCACTGCTGTGTATATATATATATATATATATATATATATATATATATATATATATATATATATATATATATATATATATATTTATGGAGGGATGAGAACACAGGGCCCAAACCCTGTGCTGCCTCAGTCAAATAATGATACCATTACTCTATCTCAAAAACTATACATGAGTGGGAGCGCAGAGCCCTAAGATCCCTGCACTCCCACAGGCACTTGGCACTGTGCTCCCACAGGAAAATAAGCATATGATTACACTATCTCAGAAAGTAAAGAAATTAATTGCAAAAAAACTATGTTAATGCATCATTTAGGGTTGGAATTAAAGTGTCAAAAGCTGGAAAATTCTATGTTAGAGTTTCCAACCCTACTTTCCACCCCCACCTCCCAAGCAGCAAAAGGATAAGACCACACAAGCAACCACAGACAGCCATCATCAGGTAAGACAAAAAACATACAATGGCTGTCTCTGCAGATAGAAATCCATGATACTGGTGGATGCCTGAAACATCCTTCTAGCATAGGTGGTAGAGGCAAAAATGATGACAGGATACAAGAATGCATATGGTAGGCATAAGGGAACCTTAGTGGTAAGGAAAGGGGTGGCCGAAGATGAAGTAGGTTCTGTAGTGTTACAATATGTAGAAAAATGTCAGACTAGCTAGGAAAAGTGGTCCTTTCAGCTATTCTGTAGTCTCACATAGCTATGGACACTATAAGACATGCACACAATTGAGGGCATGTGCTTCTGTAGCTGCAGGTGTAAGACACACACACTGACCTCTGGGTCCGGAGTGCAGATACCATGATACGAAAAGTGCAGCAGTACTTCTGTGTACAGAAACAAAGTTGCCTAAGGGTCCTCTGTCTTTTCAGAGGTTTTCTATATGCAGGGGGTCTTCTCTTCAGGAGCCAGAAGTTGGTGTATGTCTTACACCTCTGGTTGAAGTGACACCGGACTCTCTGCTAAAAAAAGGCTGGCCTCATAGGGGCATAGAGAAATTAATTCTTGTAATTTTGATATAATGGGTTTGCATGTGGCTGGAGGGGCCTGTGCTTCTGTATACAGAAGCAGTGTGGTGATTTCAGTATAGCAACGCAGAAACATAGATTTTGACATCAGATAAGGACCTCTTTGCCCACCTAGTCCGCCATTTTCCTACCTATTGTTATATTGCAACCCTACTTGATCTCCTGCTTCCTCCCTTTCCTTACCACTAAAGTACCCTACCCAATGAATTCTTGTATCCTTTTACCAATTTTGCCCCCACCACCTATGCTGGCAGGATGCTCCAGGCATCCACCAGTACCAAGGATTCCTATCTGCAGTGATAAGTGAGTGTGTATATTTTGCAGTTTGTGTGCCACAGATACAAATTCATGAAGGTAGCACATCAGTGCTACTACATTTGTGTCATCTGGAAACAGTTGTATGTTTGTCATACCAATGATAACTGTCTGTGGTTGCTTGTGTGGTCTTGTCCTTTTTGCTGCTTGGGGTTTGGGGAATGAGGGTTGGAAACCCTAAGTTGAATTTCCCAGCTTTTGACATTTTAACATTGACCCTAAATGATGCATTAACGTAGTTTTTTGTAATGAAAAAAAATATATATATATACATTGGGTGGGATATTCAGACATGCACCAAAGGCAGGTGCAAGAGCGGCACAGTGCAAGTCCACTGTGCCATGGCACACGGAACGTGATATTCAAAGGTTGAGCATGACGGCAAGTGCCAGTGCAACACAGTTAAATATCGCAGGGATGAACCATAGCGAAACCAGGGCTGCGCAAGGGAGCAAGCCAACATGTGCCATAGTGCAACCAGGGATGTGCAAGGGGCAGAGGTGCATGGCGCCAGGACACAGGACAACAGGCACAGCAAGGAGCATGCCACCTGGGTGGGATGGACTGCCACCAGGGTGCAGAGGGTGCCAGAAGGGAGGTATGGCAGGCACGCAGCAGCAGGCCCCCGACCATGTACACCACAATGGTGCACAGAGGCAGGGTAGCACCAATGGCCACTGGCAAACAGCCACCGGCAACCCCCACAGGAAGGCATGTGACATGCCACCTGGACCACAGCTGGCAACACACAGGCCAACAGCACACAACGCACACACCACATGACACACAACACAAACAGAGAGCCCATGGCTGCCCCAGAGCACAGTCACCATCCAATGGGCAGAGACCACCAGGCACAACCCCCAGTCCATCCCAGTCATACCACACAGCCACCACGCACACTGCAGCATGGCTCCACATGCCAGCTGCAAAGCAGACATGGACACAGATGGCTAACCATATAAATGTGTATTAAAACAGGCATAAAACATATATGTACATATGAACAGGTAACTGGGTACATGGAGCAAGGAATGGGGAGGCCACATACAAACTGGGAGGCCGGGGAAGGGAGGCAGGGGGACAGGGGACATGGCTAGACAAAGGGACAAGGGAGGGCAAGGGGGGACAGGGAAAGGTAACAGTAGCAGGCCAATGGGGTCTAGGCCATCCATGCCCCACTGGTGCCTGATGCCAACATCTGTGCTGCAGCCTGCACAGTGTCTGTTGCAGCAGCTGTGCCACCTGGATTGTGACAGTGGTGACCCGAAAGATCCACCTCAGGAGTCTGATGTTGACATCAGGGTGAAGACATCTAGGACAAAGAATGGAACATGGTATGAGTGCATGTCTCTATGACCGTAGCCCACCCACCGTGCGCAGTGGACAGTAGTGACATGTGCCCCTGAGACAGCACACAGCTACCTGCCATGTGTGCACCCACATAAGCCACCAACCCAACAGTCCACAGCCACACAGAACACTGCACACCAACACCACCCATGTGCTGCACACCACAACCATGGCAGCCAGGTGACAGTGCTAAGTGGCGGGATGGCAGTGGTACAGCTGAAATCTGGGTGCACTCACAGCCCACCTGCGGTAGCCACACACATGTGCGATAGCCACTGCATGGTGCAATGGACACCATGGGTGGTGCACAGCTGGAATGGCCATGTGCACAGGTGGCTGTGGCCCACCCCCACCCACACTACCCACCCTGCACAACATCGTACTATGGAACAGTGCCTACCTGCATGCTGTGGCACACCATTCACCTGTCCAGCAGCAGTGCCAATGCAGCCTGCATCCTGTGCCTGAGCCCCTGTGGTGGCCAGCCCTGGCCCTCCCACAGTGCCAGCCAGCAATGCCCTCCTTCTATCCTCAGGGCCTAGTAGGGAAACATGGAGAAAGACACATCAGTACCTGGTGACACCTTAGGCCCCCCAGCACAGAGTGCTCCCTGGCCCAGTGCAGCTGCAGTGCAGTGGCACAGTGCAACTATGGTGCACCACCATGGCCAACTGAACACACAGCCCCAGCCCCCCCCCTCACAGCATGGTGTGACACCCTGCTGGCCCCACAGAACACTGGATGGGCACGGACATGGGCATAGTGCACTTACCTGGACATGGCACGGTGCCCCTCCAGATGTGTGCCAGTAGTGCCCATAGCCTCCCAGGGTCCCTTCGCTGCAGGTCCCCATAGCAGTGGTGGCATTGCTCACTGCTGCGCTGTGTCTCTGTGGCCTCCTCCAGCCCCTCAGTGAACTCCTGCCACACCTCTGTCCGTGGCTAATTCAGGGGCACCGGGCCGAGCAGACTGCCTGCATGTGGCTCCACAAGGGCCATAAGGTTGATCAGCTCCACCTGTGACCAATTAGGTGCCCTGGCACTGCTGTGGCATGGCATGGCTGTATTGCAGTAGCACAACCAAAATGGTGCCCAGTAGCGCACGGGCCAGACGTGCTGGGGATGCACGTCTCGCACAGGGATGTGCTGCCAGCACCAATCGTGCAGCCATGGGGATGCACAACACAGCCGGTGCAGCCCTGACATGTGATGCAGGGCACCCAGAGGATCAAAAGGGCAACCATGGGGTCAAGGGTTGGCATGCCCACTATGCATGACAGTGCGATTCAGCTCACCATGCATAAGGAGCAATTGGGGCATGTGGGCACCATAATCCATGGGCCAATAGTGCTCAGGCACCATAGGGCATGCAGTGCATGAGCTCCACATGCCCAATAGTGGCAGAGTGCTGTAGCGCATATAGCGCAGTGTGTGAAGGCTGTACCAGTGATGTATGCGAAGGCACTGCACGCATGCATACTGCCGGGCCTATTGCACACATCACAATGTTGTGCCATGACTTGTGCATGTGCAACACCAATGCGCCATGTGCAATTTTTCGATATTCAGCCAGCATATGCAGATTAGCCAATCAGCATATCCGTGGCACATTGGAGGCATTTGCATCTCATTGCAATTGTGCATCCCCTCATTTGCATGCAATGCAATATAATTACGCCACGGAACTGCACAGGCTCTAGACCAGTATTGCATCCTTCAGAGGTAAGCCACCAGGGCGTGGGTCTGTCAGGACAGTGGAATGGGAGGGTGGTGTGGGTTGTAGCTATCTATGACCACATGTTAATTCCCACAGGACTAAGCATGATGGATCATGAGGAGGTTGAGGAGTGTGGGCCTGCAGGGAAGCGCAGGCCCAACTTCACGAGGGCAGAGACTGATGCCCTATTTGAGGTCTACCTGAGTGGCTCAACAGGCACCCCACAGGCCTGGTCAACAGCATGGGAGGGTGTGGCCAGAGCCATGAACCAGCAGGGCATCCATCAGAGGACTTCACAGGAGTGCAAGATGAAGGTCGGCACAGACCAGAGGCAGATAAAGGAGAAGGTGGCTGCCATCTGGGCCGCACATGCTGCCATGGGTGGTGGACAGCCTGATGTGCCACAGCTGTCACCGCAGGAGGAGTTGCTGGCAGTGTCCATGAAGTGCAGTGCCATCGAGGGGGTACATGGTGGTGGTAGGGCAGTGCTTTGGGCAGGAGACAGGGGTGTGTGCTAGCGGCACTAATGTGACTGTGTTCCCTTTCAGCTCTGGAGCACCTCCATGCAGCGGCAGGGGTGGAGGTGTCCACCATGGGGGCAGTCCTGGACCTGGAGGACCATCCTTCCACCTCCATCAGTGTCCAGGTGGTGGTAGTGCAGCCGCACCAGCACTGCTCTGTGCACAGCAGCCAGAGGGGCAGCAGTGGCAGCCAGATGGTGTTGAAGGGGGGCCAGGGCAGTGCCCACTGATGGTGGACTGCAGAATGAGCAGCCCCAAGACGGCCCCACTGTGCAGCCCCCACCAGTGTGGGGGGCTGGGCTGCGGGGTTGAGCACCACCTATGGTTTGGCACAATGCCCATGCCCCCCAGGGCACTGACTCCTTGATCAAGCACACCCGTCTGCTATGGGCCTTCACGGAGCAACAGGTGCTGGTCATGGCAGGGGTGCGTGCATGCCACGCAGAGCTGCGCCAGGCTGCAGGGAGGCATGACAAGGACTTTGAACATCTCCTGGCTGAGACCACAAGTATGCAAGAGGACATGACCGCAGCCCAGGATCGGCTTACTGCTACGGTCACAGCCGGCCTAGCACCACTGGCCACCATGGTGCATGGCCGTCCACCACTGACACTGCGAAGTGCATTCCCCACCACTCGGTCATGGCGTCATGTGACCCCCACTGTGTCAATGCCGGGATCCGCTGAGGGCATTCCGGACATGCTGGAGTGGGCATGTTCGGGAGCCTGCAGACACCTGTGAGGAACTGATCATGTTCCCACAATGACACACCTGAGAGACTGTCACAGACAACCCCTGTGGCTGTTGCACAGCCCGTGTCTGCTGGACGGTCTTGGTGGGGCTGTCCACTTGTCCTCAGCAGCCGTGTGACTGCATGGCAGTCCTGAGCCACCATCCTCCCCACCCACTGTCTGCCGCTGCCCTGTGTGCACATTGTTGTGGCATGTGTGTGTGCATTCCAGGGACATGGCATCCATGGTCGACACAATACACAGGCCTTGTACACACACACCCAGCTGCTGGCCACTGTGGTGTGTGCATGATGATGCCAACACAGCACCGACCACTTCTGTGCACCAGTGTTCAGCATCTGACACATGCCTGGTAGCAGCCTCTGGACCTGCGCATGTAGGTATCCTTGTGCATGTGTGTGTGCGGGTTGTGTGGGGGTGTGTGGGTGGGGTGTGCAGTGCTGTGTGGGGTGCTTCCACAGAGACCAGTCCCACGCCTGTCCATGCTCCCCTCCAGCCATTACTGTCATGGGGCCTGCCCTTGCATGCCTGTACGCTGTGCCATTGTCCCTGGGTCATGCGTGTGGTCATGTTCACCTACCCACATGCACCATAGTGCTCCTCTGCAGTTGTGTCCCAATGCTGCTGGGCCATCCTGTTCAGCCGGAGTTCTCTTTGTCCACTGGGGGGCTGCTCACCACCACCTGGCCCAGTGGCTGTGTTGTCCCCACTGCTGTTCTCCTCTATAACCTTGACAGCTATCCCACGGTTGGTGGCCATGTTGTGTAGTATACAGCAGGCCAGGAATAGGCCACAGGTCTTTAAGGGGCTGTACTTTAGGGCATCACCAGACCTGTTCAGGCAATGGAACCATGCCTTCAGCAGCCCAAACACATGCTCAGTTATGTTCCATGTGCTGGTGTGTGCCTCATTGTATCACTCCTGCGCTGGGGTCGATGGGTGCTGGTATGGGGTGAGCAGCCAGGGCCGGAGTGGGTAGCCACTGTCACCTGTGTGTTGAGATGTGTGGTTAGCATGGTGGTCTGTGTTATTGCACCCTCCTGCCTTCCCGGCTACACCCTCTGGCACCTCTGGCCTAGCATCTCCCACACCCTGCCCTGTTGTGCCAGGCTGCATGTTTCAACAGCATACTCACCTACTAGGTGACTAGTGGGGATGTTCCCACTCTTGAACCTGTGGCACAGTGCTGACTGGTGCCAGATGAAGGCATCATGTGTTCCACCAGGGTGTGTGGCACAGACATTGATTATGCACCCCCTGGCATCACACACCACCTTTCAGTTGATGCTGGGGTAGCCCTTTCTGTTGATGTAGGCTACCCCCTCCAGGACAGGTGGTGTGCTGATGGCTACATGGGTGCAATCGATGGCCCCTAGCATGCCAGACATACGTGCCACCTTGTGGAACTCCTGCATGTTTGCTGTATGCTCCGCTTGTGTGCTGGGGAAATGGATGTATTCCACAGTATGTGGAAGCAGTGCTTTGAGGAACTGTGTGAGGAGCCATGATGCAGCTGACTGGGTTAGTCCTGTGGTGTCCCCTGTTGGTCTCTGGAAGGTACCCGTGGCAAGCAGGCACATGACAGCGTGACCTTGGTCTCCACCAACATAGTGTGGCTCAGTCTTGTGGGTTCCTGCATCTCATCACTGCACAGCTCACAGAGCTGCCTCAGAATTGCCCAGTTCAGGTGGTACCAGCCCACAATCTCTGTATCCCTGTACTGTTAAAAGGTGGTGCAGGCACGGTACCACCTGTTCTGGGCATACCACCAATGGGCCCTTTCATGGCCACACTGCTCTGCCTCCTGCCTCCTCACAATCCTTATTACTGCCTCCATCTGGAAGATAGCACTGGCCATGGCCTGGGCTGTCTTCCCCCCTGGGCAACTGTCTCCCCAGGCACCCCCAGCTGTGTGCTTCTGCATGTGCCCCTGCGCTGGGCACACATCTGTGTTCAGGGTTAATGGCTTTTGACCTGTTGGCTGTAGCTTCTGCCTCCCACCCATCTGGGCACTTTTGCTGCCCCTCCTATGCCAGGTATTGCAGGCATATGCTGCTGATGTTGCCTCTGCACCTTTCTCACATGCACACACACACACAGTCTTTCACACATGCAGCCACAATCAGTGTCACATTCCCAGTCCCACACTCTGTTGCACTCCCTTCCCACCTCTGTCTCTGTCTTGCACCCCTCTTGCTGTCCAGCCTGCCCACTCACTCTCCCTCTCTATTGCTCCCCTGTGGTGCAAGTCTCAGTACCTTGCTTGCTCCCTCTTTTTATGGGCTCAAGTTTGCTCCATGCATGTCCCTGTTGCTCCACACTTGTGCCATTTGCTTGCTGTTGAATATCACACTGCACCACTTATTCATGGCTACGCCCCCTGCACTTCACATACATTTATTAGGGTTATGCATTGGTGCACTGCAAATTGTGTGGTGCAATGGCTTCTGCTGAATATCGCTCTTTGGCACATTTCCGCACTTGCACTGGCACAACTCAGTTGTGCCATGCGCAGCTGCTTTGAATATCCCACCCAAGATATACACACATTCTTTGCAAAAATGATGTTAATATGATAGCTGTATGTTAATGCAGAGCTAGGGTTCAACATAATGCAACAAAAGTAGGGAAATCTGGCAATCGGGTTACCAGCCCTAACTTTATCACTCACCCCAAACTGAAGCAGCAAAAGGACAGCACCATACAAGCAACCACAGACAGTCATCATCAGGGAAGACAAACAACATACAACTGTTTCCGGATGACATAAATACAGTATCACTGATGTGTTACCTCTGTGAATTTCTATCTGCAGCATGCACACTGCAAGACAAGCATATTCACCTGTCACTGCAGATACAAACCCACAATACCCAAATCACAACACTGTTTCTGTATACAGAAACACTTGCCCCTACAGCCACAGATACAAATCTATGATACCCAAATTACAAGAGTCTTTTTGTATGCAGAAGTGCTGTCCTATAGAGACAGTACTTCTGTAGCCTTTGGTAGTCATGCATACTTTAAGACATGCAAACACTTAATGAGTCTATAGTTCTGCAGCAACGGGTGAAAGACATACACACCAACTTATGGCTGCAGAAATGCACGTGCTACAAAATCCATGATACTAACATTTCTACACTACTTCTGCAAGCCGAAGTGCAGGCCCCAAAGGGGCCTGCACCTCTTCAGCCACAACTGTAATACATACACACTGCCTTCTGACTTCAGAAGGGCAGGCCCCTATTGGCCCTGCAGTTATGCAGATTAAATGACTCTTACAATGTAAGTACATGGCTTCTGCAGAGGATCTAGAACCTGGTAAAAGGGGTAGCAGTTGTTTAGTTACACAGATGCATATAGAAAAGCATGCACTAATAGATCATGCTATCTAGTGAGATACTTCATATAATGTGCATGAGTGCAGCAAAGCCAGCCATGATGCAATGCAGTGACTTGCAGTAAATGACATGACACAAAATACTGCAGTAAAAAATGGCTTCTTATTGAATTACACTCTTCCCTGCAGCATACTGCAGAATTTTTGAGACCTGTTCAAACTCTGTCTGGGCATGTAAATAAGTTCTAATTTGGTCTTGTTTTTGAATCAGGTTCTTCTTCATCCTGATGTAGCTTCCTGCTCTTGTTACCCACAAGTACGTTGAAATTCCTTCTGGACTCTAACACAGGCAACTCATTGCTTCAGTCAGCCCAATACACAGTATACAATCCTTGGACTGTGACCCAGTATGCATCAGTGGGTGTCTTAGGGAAACATGCTTCAGTATGTTACCCATGTCAATGTTCATCACCTGCCTGTGGCACCTTTCTGCATTTTAACCCTTCAGACTACGAACATTATGATGCCATGTTAATAACCTGATGTTCTGCAACTTGAACAATTTTGTAATGAACAGACTAACAACAACAAAGCAAAGTTTTGAATGAAAGCTGAAATATTTCAATATTGACTCCTAACTTGGTAATTTTACTATATTTTTACACCACATTTTCAATATAGCCTTCTTTTGAACTGAACTCTTGAAACCGGTAGGTGAAAATTTTTAACGTCCTGGTGAAAAGTCATTTCATGCCACAGGTACAAAAACACATTTTGGCCAGGATTTGAAAAACAGCTAGTGTTACATTTATGAGGTGGTGTGAAAAAAATGTCTGTATTGAAAAGTTGGGTCAAAATATTGAAAATTACCAAAGTTATGAGAGAGTGTAGAACAATTTCAACATACACTCATAATGTTGATGTTTGTAATATTTTGACCCCAAATTTTCAGCATAACCTTCTTATGACACCACCTCATGAACATGGTAGGTAAAAATGTTCAAATATGGCCTGAAATATGATTTGGCACAGTGACTGTAAAATTACCTTTCTTGTCATATTTTTTCATGAGGTGGGGTCCCCAAAAGACCATGTTGAAAATTTGGAATAAACAAATTAAAAAAATGACAAGGTTATGAATAAAATTCAAACCCCATTGAAATACTTTAAACCAGACTTACCAGAATTACCTTATTTTTTCACATCTCAGTCACCAGTTCCAGCAGCAAGATACACTACCAGTCAAAAGTTTTAGAACACCCCCATTTTTCCAGTTTTTATTGAAATTTAAGCAATTCAAGTCCAGTGAATAACCTGAAATGGTACAAAGGTAAGCGGTAAACTGCTAGAGGTTAAAAAAAAGTTTAGATTAGCAAAAACTGCTGTAGAGAAATTGCAAAGAAAGCCAAGGTGTCAGTGAGTACAGTTTCCTACACCATCAAAAGGCACTTGGAAACTGGAGGAAACTCTGACAGGAAGAGGTCTGGCAGACCCAAAGCCACAACAGAATCAGAAGACAAGTTTCTGAGAGTCAACAGCTTGCGTGATAGGCGGCTCACAGGACAACAGCACGAGTGACTGGCACCCTGAACCAAAGGGCTACCACAGCATTTGCAGTGCCATGCAATACCCTCTGGTCTATGCCTAGTTGGTCAGGGTTCATCCTACAGCAAGATAATGACCCAAAACATACCTCCAGGCTATGTCAGAACTACCTTCGAGGAAAAGAACAAGACAGTAGGCTTCAAATCATGGAATGGCCAGCACAGTCTCCAGACTTAAACCCCATCGAGCTGGTTTGGGATGAACTGGACGGAAGGGTGAAAGCAAAGCAACCTACAAGTGCAACACATTTGTGGGAACTTCTGCAACAGTGTTGGGAAGAACTTCCGAACAATATTTGATGTCCATTGTAGGAAGAATACCACGAGTGTGTTCGGCGGTTACAGTATATCTGCAAATGGTGGCTACTTTGATGAGTCAAAAATTTAGATTAAATTTTGTTAAACAAAATGATTCTATGATTTCTTTTTTATCTCCAATTGTTTATTTGTTCTATGCTTTAATTTCAGAGTACATTGAGACATTAACCTGCGTAAATTTCAATAAAAACTGGAAAAATGGGGGTGTTCTAAAACTTTTGACCGGTAGTGTATGTCTTTGATCACAGAGTGGATCTTTGTTGTGGGACATGTTCAGGTGAGTGAATGTATGTGGGTGGTGGATGCTGAGTGGGGGGGAGCTGGTGGAGACCAGTGGGGGGGTCACATCAGTGATGGACTATTTTCTTATTTAATATTTGTTTGTTTTATTGATTATACTGGTAAGCACAGTAGGCAGAAAATGCTCATTTTCACATGCAGCCAGATTAAAAAAAAAAAAAAAATTGGACAGAATTCACATAATTATGCAAACAGACCATATTATGTTTACTCAGTACAATGGCAGGTGGACATTGATCCATATCAAGCATTAAGATGTCTTCTGAAAGCAGAGATAGTTTTGTGCTGAGTAATGTTAGATGGCAAATTATTGTAAAGTTTAGTAGTATAATATGACACGGTTTTCTGTAGGTTAAGCACAAAAAAGGATGAACAAGATATTCTTTATTTCAAGGGGAGCTAAGCTGACACTGTGGATTGGGCACCCCATTGTCAGGATGATCTCGGTGGCACTGGGAGTTGTCACCCTGATCCACAAAGATATCACATCAGTGCTTCTGCATTTGTGTCATCTGAAAACAGTTGTATGTTGTTTGTCTTACCTGTCCTTTTACTGCTTGGATGTGGGGGTTAGGGAGTTATGGTTGGAAACCATAACATCACATGCCCATACTTTTGTGGTATTAAGTTGAACCCTAATTGGTAGATTAATGCATTTTCTTTTCAATTAATATATTTATGAATAGGTATAAAATATTTCATAGAGGCATGGTAATACCTCTATAGGCAGGGTTGAGGAGGTTGTTTAATATTAAACTCCTAACTTTGCACATTAATAATTTTGCCCTCTGTTTAACAGAATTGCATGAAATTTTTCATGTACAGTCTAAGGGACAGGGTCTTTTGATTTGGCAAGTTCATGCTGATCGAATGTCTAAATTCTGAGATCTGGATAGTGAAAAAATTGAAAAATTTGGGTTTTAGTCTGGTTTTTTTTGTACTCTCACCTGCAGCCCAAATGATCTGGAATTTTGTCCTGAGATTTTCAGAATAGAAGGGATTTACCCTAGAAAGAGGTGTTTTCTGGTTTGGTGAACAAATATTAATTGATTCCCAAATTTTAAGGATTTGCAATTTCAGTTCGGAGCATGCTCAGTAGTGTCTTTCATTTGAATTTCTGATGTGAAAGAAGATTTTTTTGCTTTAAAAAGGAGAGTCTTCTTTCATGAACTGAAATTCCTCTATTGTGAGAGTAATTTCTGGCTGCAGATAGAAATTAATGATACTAAAATCACAACACTGCTTCTATGTGAAGAAGCTCAGGTCCCTGGGGCCGCAGACATAAATCCACAACACCAAAATTGCAAGAGTTATTTTGTCTGCAGAAGTACAGGTCAGAGTTACTCTTTCATATTGTAAGACACAAATATTTACAATATGTCTGCAAAAGTTCAATGCACTTCTGCAGACACAGGTGTAAGACATACACACCAACCTCTGGCTGCAGAAGCACAAGCCCCACAAAATCCATGACAGCAAAATTGCAATATGCTTCTGTCTGCAGAAGTGCAGGCTCTTCAGCTACAGGTGTAAGACATATACCCCAATTTCTGGCTGCAGAATTGCAGGCACCCCATGGACCTGCACTTATGCTGCTGCATATGGAAAACTATGATACCCATACCGCAACAGTACTTCTGTCTGCAGACATGCAAGCACCTATGGGGCTTATGCTTTGGCAGCCAAAGGTACTCATGTATGCTGTATTACAAACACACACACATTTGCTGCTACAGAAGCACAGGCACCTATGGGGCCTGTGCTTCAGCAGACACAGATACAAATCCACAAAGATATCACATCAGTGCTTCTGTACTCTTGTCATTTGTAAACAGTTGTATGTTGTTTGTCTTACTTGTTGATGGCTGTTTGTGGTTGCTTGTGTGATCTTATCCATTTCCTGCTTGGATGTGGGGATTGGGGAGTTAGAGTTCAAAGCCCTTATGCTGCGTTTCCATATTTCTATGGTGTTAAGTTGAGCCCTAACTGGTACATTAACACTGTGTTTTGCAATGAATTTCCTTTCTTTTTGAGATTGTGGAATGCTATCCTCATTCCCACAGGTCCCTTTGATAACTGTGTGAACAGATACATATGCACTTGGCCTTTAGACCTTGTGCCAAAGAAAGAGTTATTCTGCATATCAAAGTGCAGGGACCTGTGGGCCCTGTACTTCCATGTGGCAATGGATGTCAAGAATTCATGGGGCTTTTCACTGGGCTGCATAAATGCAGGGCCTTCTGGGCCTTATGCTTCCATGTTGCCGCAAATAGAGACACACAGAGCAAAAAGTCCATCTGCAAGTTAACATTGCAGTGCCCTCTGGTATCCACTGGTGCAGAACAACAGGGTACTATGCTGAAAGGATGTTTTTCTTCACTATATGGCACTTGGGCCTGTGCAGGCAACCCTGTACCTTCCTTTCCCAGGCTGGTGAGTAGTGCCAGTTGATAGCACCACCCCCTCAGCCTAATCTTATCCAGATAGCTCCCTGAGCTCACCCCCAAGCTCAGCTCATCACCACAGGATAACAAGCACTACTTGCTGGGGTAAAAGGCTAGCACTATGTTGAAATGTTCTTATTTTTTTGTTTATTTTTATTTTAACCCCAAATTTTCAACATAGTTGTTTTATAACTCCCACTTATAAATGTGCCATAACCTTTACGTTAAGGGGGTGGGCGATTTTGTAGGGAGGTGTGAAAATGAAGTGGCACTGGGGTGGGCACCACTCTCCACTTACAAATGATAGATAGATAGATAGATAGATAGATAGATAGATAGATAGATAGACAGACAGACAGGCAGATACATAGATACATAGATAGACAGACAGACATATATAGAGAGAGAGACAGATAGATAGATAAATAGATAGATAGATAGATAGATAGATAGATAGATAGATAGATAGATAGGTAGACTTTCATGCACAAGCACTGAGGCAAGAGTTACGCCAAAGATCATTGGTCAGGAAGCCAAGTTTCAAAGAAATACAAAATCACACATACACCCATAATGCAACGCATCATAGGCTGTATATGCAAATCACCACAAAATATTATGCTGGTTCAACATTAAGCAGAATGGCATGGAGCCGGAAGGCCTCTCACACAGTATGCAAAGGGTGCAAACAAAAGACATAGACACGTGTTTCGTCCTACCAGGGCTCATCAGTGTGCCTCGTCTGTATAACACCCCAGTGGAATGAACCAGCTACCTTAAGTTGGTCTATTCAGGTTGGGTTGTGGTGAGCCCAATAAAAACAAAAAACAAGCTAAAAGCCAAAGAACCTTCATGCACAAGCACAGAGGCAAGGGTTACCCCAAAGAGCATTGTGATATACAAAGAGATTTTCATATACAGCCCATGATGCTTTGCATTATGGGGGTATGTGTGATTTTGTATTCCCTAGATAGATTTGCTGCAGTTGCCCCTTCTTTGGCATAAGTTCTGCACAACTTCTATATTTTGTACATTTCTCTTGGATCCCACATATAAATGTATTGTAGCTTAGTGTTCATTTCCAGGACATTTCCAAATTCACCAAAATAATTCCAAATCCCTAGCACACATTTTTTCTTGGGAACACTTACTCACAGCTTAATATTAGTAGCAGTGTTCAAACAGTCACATGCCGTTTTTAGGTGGTACTATTAAACATATTTTGTCAAACATGTGAATCTCTGTTCAACAGGGAGGTGGCCAGGATCAACCAATGCCTCAAGCAGCTTGGATCCCAGTTTCTAAGATCACCTCATTCACTACATTCAGAGAAGTTAAATAGTTAAGTAACAGGGAAATAAATGATAAAGGAAATCAGCAACTGGACAGGGTACCTTTTGGTCAGAAAGGGTTTTGTGAGTCATGCAGTTTTCCTTTATGTAGCAAATGTTGCTCCTATACCTTAAAATCTTCTCAGCTGTAATACTTTAAGTAATAATGCCCAAGCAACTAAGCATTTCTAGGAAGGCAATGCACTGCTTGGAAATATTTGTAATTCAAGGTGAAGCTGTAATATTAGTCATTACCACCCACCAACATGTGAAGCAAGTGATGGCCACAATGGGCTACATAAGTCCTTTCCATTTCTGAATTACTGTGTTGTTTTGGTAGTGCATGGTGCTTATTGTGGGAGGAATAAAAAGACTGATAGTGTCTTTATCAAAAAGCTTTATCAGGAAATTCAAAACATTTGTATTTATTCAAAAATAAGGAACTGCTACTAAAGAGAAGTATAACAAAGTTTACTTGGGCTTTTCTATTACAACATCATTTGTTTTCTACTGAGACAGCTACTTAAACCTATAGCAATAAGATCAGCATTTGCTTGACAGTGTAGACTTAAACAGTAGCAGCAAGTTACACACCATTTAAAAATAACTTGTATATAATGCATTGTGTATTGCAAAGAGCATGTGCAGAAAACAGAATTGCTGCCCCATATTCATCTGCTGTTAATGTTTATTCTCTAATTAGGTCATACTGTAATCCACTGGTGCTAACACAAAAGTAAATTACTGTGGAAATTACTGGGATGCCACAAATTGAGTATTACTGACATGTAGCCCTAAGGACCAAACAAAATAAAAAAAAAATTCTGTAACAAAAAGGTTCTGTTATCTTGTTTATGTTGTAAAATATCATGCTGCAGTTTCTTTATACAGAAACAAGCTTTTACATCTCACAGAGGGCTTTAATGTATAATGCTTTTTTGTAACTAATTAACTAAAGCTCTACTTTCATTACAAAAGTGTGGGTGTGGGTGGGGGTAACTTCTGCCAATCATTTTTTTTTCTGTGCTTTGCTTGCTGCATCAGTCTCTCCTTAAAGATGAAGTCCTAATGTTCAAATTATTTTCTCTCCATTTTTAGGATATCCAGAATGGGGAATCAGTCGATTATACTGCAGTAGGGACATATGCATGTTGGCATGGGGTTTCATTGAGTGACATTGAGAGTGCAAGGAGTCAGGTAATGAGTGGACAGTTGCCTATCAGAAATGTTACAGGGCCAGGTGTCATTAATTTTGATTAGTGCAAAAAATCTTACATAATATATGAGTGATGACACTACGAGGAATGAATACACAGTACTCCCATACAATGAACACATGGAAAAGCACAGACTAGATGTCAAGAGGATTTAGGTCTAAACTCCCCCTTCAGCCCACCACTACCACAATGAAATAACCCCAACTCTGCCAAGTAGTTGATCAAGTTTGCTTTTCTGAATTTCATTGTAAAAGATGTTATTGCATTTTGAACTTTTTTTGCACGAGGATTCCTCCTTCAATTCTATGAGATACCATTATGTTGCAGTCATAATTAAAACCCCTTGCAAGCATGTGAAATTGATGAAATATAATTAATAAGTCCTGAATAATAAAGTAAGTAAAGTTGTGCAGAAAAAAAATACCAGGACACCTCTGCCATCACACTCTTTCTCTCTCTTTGAACACACACTCCCCAATATGTAAACTTCTCACAAAATGTAAACTTTACTTCTGCATATTTTGTTTGTATCTATGACAATGTCGGTACCAACTGCGTGCACATTTGACAATGGCAGGCTCCTTAATTGGACCTGAATAGCTACCTAACTGTATAGGCCTCTTTCTCCTAATTTGTCCGTATTATTCAGTGTGTTGTAGAATACTGTTTCTCCTATGTCATTATTGTTCCTGACATGGAGCCTTTGTAAATGAGTCTATGACTCAAAGGTTGTAAATCCGATATCTTTAATAAATAAATAAATCCTAACCTGACACACAGTACACACACTAAGTCTGTGGTTCATATATAGAGATAACAATAAGCAATTTTAATAATAGATTAGTACAGCATTTTGTTATTGTCATTGTCTACGGTGAGTTTTTTTCTATATGAGTAGCATGAAATATAATGTTTTATCCATATTTTAAAAATGTGCTAAATTTACTGGAGGAAAATATAAAAAGAGTTGTTTATTTATTCAGAGGGTATCTAGTTCTTCTAGAAGAAGTACTGCATAGACAATGCATAGATGTCAGAGAACTACTGTAACAAAGATATTATTTTAATATATTTGATTAGAATATTCAACTCACATCTTTTCTACCAAACAGTAGTAGTTTCTTAAGTGAGGTGGTCCAGTTTAACCATACCATGCAAAAGTTTGTATTTTTCAAGCAAGCTTTCATGATAGCCAAGATGCCTTGCATCTCATCCCATTTTGGTAATGTGTACAATTAGATGGCAGCTTTTGTAGGTGAGATCTTATGCAGTTACAAGAAACAAGTATGGGCTAAGTTTAATACTATTGAACTGACAATAATTAATTGTTTTGTATTAAATGTGTTGATGAAGTCATAGCATCTAACAGTTAGAGTGAATCAAAAATGTAATGTAAATAAGTTTCTGTCCTTCAAACATGCCCCCCCCCCAATATTGGTGCCTCTCTCTCACCACACACACACACACACACACACACACACACACAGTATTGGGTCAATATAGCATTTTTTTCTTCTTGGTGTAATTTATTATGCTTTATTACATTTTGAATATAACTTCAGCAACACAGAAATGAGAGCATAAGGAATTAACAACCAGAACAATAATTATAAACAGTATACCAACAATAAAAAAAGAAAAAACAAAGGCAACTATGAAAAGGGAAAAAAACACACAACAAAGCGAAAACTCCCACCCCAACCCTCCCTGCCCCCTGGAGCACCACAAATTTTTTGACATGAAAAAGACCTCCTCAACAATTGAAAGAAAAAAAAAAGAAGAAATGGTACACAAAAACCAAACAACCGCTGAATGTTACCAAATGATAAACAACAAGGTGAAGAGGGTCTCCAAATGAGTCTTAAATAAATCATACCTATCCTAAAGAGAGGCAATGTTTTTCAATTTGCAAAGACTGTACAATTTCCTAGTGCCATTTAAGGAAAGAAGGGACATTGCCCTTTATTCAGTGTTACAGAAGAACTGCTTCAGGTGCTATGGCAACAAAGCCATATATCCTCTTCTGGGCTGAAGATCGACTCATCGTAATGTTCCACTAAACAGATAGAGGGAGTAAATAAGTCCTTGAGCCCCTGGGGCAGATCAAGGTGCACCTGAACAGAAGTCCAAAATGGTTTCACCTTAATGCAGACCCAAAGAAAATGCCAAAGGGTGCCCTCCTCCAACCTGCATCTAGCGTGGATAGTGGAGGACACCTAGCCCATCCACACTAAATGGGAGGTAGTGAAATAAAGATTACTTAATATTTTAAACTGGAGAAAGTGATAATGGCCTTGTTTGATATAGTTATATAATGACAGCCAAATAGATTGCCACTCCTTAGCATCCCAGTTCACCACCAGCGCAGACTGCTAGTAATAACAGATACACGTTAATCTTAGAGGACTTAAGGAACATAACTGTTTATATAAGGTGGAGATGTGGTGAGAACAAAGGGCTGTAGCAGAAAGGTTGTCCAACAATTCCCCCAACAATGATGACCGTAGCCTTGGACATGAATGTGCAGCTTTGGCATGAGTGAGCAGAAAGTACTTAAACATCAAGGACCCGAGCATCTGGTAACTTTCTCGAAAGTCAACAAATGAAAGAAAACACCCATCATGAATTAAAGAGGCCACAGAAAGATGGGTAATCTGAGGACAAAAACAAGAGGAACTAGGCTGACCACCTATCCATATATTGACATTACCAGAGATAGGCTGAGAAAGGTTATACATAAATTAAACTGTAATAATGAAGCAATCTGTGTGAGATCCTCAAACAACCAAAATAATGGAGTAGATTTAAGACTAACTGGGAATCAGACAGGTTTGGTATAAATGAGAGTCTGAAGCTGGAACCCGATCTCAGTACAAAGAGCCTGCTCAATAATCAGCAGGGGGGGGGAGTATAACCAGAATCAGCAGCTGCCAATTCTGGACTCACCCATCATAAAAACTTACTAGCTTGATGCGCACAATAACATAGGAATAAATCAGAAAGATTCAACCCTCCTAATTTTGTAGAAATGATGAGTTTACTATATGCCCACAGCACTGCCTTACCCTGCCAGAGGAGATCTAGAAGCAAATGATTTGATACCTTTTAATGGACCAACATAGATGTAACAACAAGAACAAAGTGCTCTAGCTTTCAGGCCAACCAGTCCTTCTTCAGAAGTATAATGGCAGTCATTTAGAAAAAAAATACTTCTAACAGCTAGATCATGCAGAAAAAGCAGAAAACTCCCAACTGGTTTAAAATACTCACGTAAAAAATACAGATGATGATGTCAGAGAAGTTTAACAGTACCATGTTACCTTCAGCTGGAAGGGTCTTTCATTATCATTGTCTATGGCTGATAAAGGCTCTGCAGTGGTGATTTTAAACAGAGAGGATTATATTAATGAAGCTAACAGACAGCTAACTGATCTTACCTACTACAGAGAACTGGAGAGTGACCCCACTACACGATATAAAAATGAACTTTGTGACTTAATTGGAACTTTTCCAGACCATGTCCAAAAAAAAACTAACTGACCTCATCCCTGCTGAACCCAGGCCAGGAACATTCTACATGCTGCCTAAAATACATAAACCTGGCAATCTGAGAAGACCCATAGTCTCTGTTAATGGTACATTGACTGCAGAGATTTCAGGGTTTGTAGAGACCATTTTGAAACCACTGGTAATGGAAAGGAAGAGTTATATCCAGGACACTATGCACTTTTTGCGTGTACTTTCTGGTTATAAGGATTTACCACCTGATACCACTGTAGTGACAATGTATGTAGCTTCCCTCTACACTAATATTCCACACATGGATGGCATTACAGCATGCCTTAAATACATACAGGAGAAAGGACCGGAACAAAACACCAACCCTGAAGTGGTGGGGGAACTTATGGAATTCATTTTGACACATAACTTCAACTTCAATGGTAAACATTATGTTCAAACAATGGGAACAGCAATGGGCACCAAGATGGCACCACAGCATGCTAACCTCTTTATGGCAGACTTGGAGGAGGATTTTTTAAGGCACTGTCCCCATAAACCACTAGCTTATTTCCATTACATTGATGATTTGTTTATTATCTGGACAGAGGGCACAGGTGCACTTCAAGAGTTTCATCAAGAATTTAATAACCTCCACCCTAACATGAAGCTTACCCTGGAATATTCTACCACCAATGTAATTTCTGGACACCACAGTCACCATTAAGGATGGAACCTTACATACATGTATTTACAGGAAGCCAACCGACAGACAGAGATACCTACACAAGAAAAGTAATCACCCAAACCACACAAAACAATCTGTCACCTTATTTGTTCAAATGAGGATGACAGAGATACACATTGCCCCTGGATCCCCAACCAGAAATAAACTAAGGCCACAACTTTATAACTTTTGGATGCTCACTGGTGGTGTTTATTATGTCATAGGCACAGTTAAATTATTTACGTCCCAAATCATCTTAATTCTAATCATTCATATTTACAATTAGGACATAACAGTCCCCATGGCCTTTTTGGATGTAACAGTCCCGTCTTCTTTCTTGTGGATCATCGTCATCGTCCATGATCCAGCCCCCCCTTTTTCACTCACCACCGTTGGGTACCACGGTAGCTCAACTAGCTCCCCGAAGGGCCGTAGGAACAAACACATACCTCAGGGATCAGTCCTGAGGCCAGTCCTCTTTAATATCTTCATTAGTGACATTGCAGATGTACTAGAGGGTAAGGCTTGTCTGTTTGCAGATTACATCAAGATCTGCAACAGAGTAGATGATCCAGATGGGGTGGGCAGAATGAGAAGAGATCTGGATAAACTAGCAAAATGGTCAGAAGAGTGGCAACTGGAATTTAATGCAAAGAAGTGCAAGATCATGCACATAGGGAAGAGAAACCCTGAAGCCACCTATAGGCTGGGAGGGGAGTTGCTGGCAGTCACAAAGGAAGAAAGAGACTTGGGCATCATCATCACCAATGACCTGAAATCATCCAAACAGACCTCTAAAGCAGTAGGTAAGGCTAGGAGGATGTTAGGGTGTATTAGTAGGGGTATCACAAGTTGTAAGTGGGAGGTAATAATCCCTCTTTACAAGACACTGGTTAGGCCCCATCTGGAGTACTGCGTGCAGTACTGGAGCCAAACCTTCACAAGGACGTTAACCAAATTGAGGCAGTCAGAGAAGGGCAATCAAAATGGTGCAGGGACTGCATCAGAAGACATATGATGACAGATTAACGGAGCTCAATATGTATACCCTTGAACAAAGGAGGGAGAGAGGTGATATGATCGAAACAATCAAACACCTTAAGGGCATTAACAAGGTGAAAGAGTCTAACATGTTTAAATATAAGAAAAATAGCAGGACAAGAGGACACAGCATAAGATTAGCTGGAGGCCAATTAAGGGGGAATGTGAGGAAATTATTTTTCACAGAAAGAGTGGTGGATGTATGGAACGGCCTACCTCAATAAGTGGTGGCTATGAATACAGTGCAGGGCTTCAAACAGGCATGGGATAGGCATAAGGGAGCAATACAGATGAGTATGAATAGATAGGCCACTGACAGAGCAAAGGCTGATGGCACATTTATAAGGTAGAAAAAGAAATGGGCAGACTGGATGGGCCTTGCGGTCCTTTCTGTTGTCAACCTCTATGTTTCTATGTATGTTTCTATGCTAAACTCAGTGAGATGGACACGGTCTAATCTGTACACTGCTTCTTGATCAAATGTAATGTCCCTATGCTGTATATGGATCCCCCCATCTCGATCACCACCCTGGCCACCTTCCTGTTCAGGCATTTTCTCACCACCTCCCACTGCCTGGGGCCTTTTTACCCCCCCATACCTTCCAAGATGTAATCTTGGACCAACCAATTACCACCCTGGGCCACCAGCTCTTCACCCTTTCTAGATCTGCTATAATGTCCTTCATCAAGGATCCCAGGGCATGGCCCCCAGGTCGTTGCCCCCTAGATGGATGATAATACAGTCTGGACTGGCCCATCGCACCCGCAGCTCCTCTAACAAAGGCAGCAGCTGTGGCCACCTCATGCCCCTCAGGCCCCTCCATCTCACTTTGGTGTGTTAAGTTCTCTGGCACAGCTGCGTACCCATCCTTGTGGTCTCTGCAAATCTCTCCGCCCAGTAGAAAAAAGAGTGCCTCATGATCCACACCTGTCTCTTGGAGCCTTCTATGGGGGAGAAAAAAGGGGATACCAGTTAGCTACCATCAACACCTTACATATCTCTTATAACAGTTTAATGCCCACCTCCCTACTCTCTTGACCTCCTTCTCCCCCACTCCTGAAACAGCTGTCTCCGAAGCTGCCCCAATCTGGAAGGAGTGAGAGGCAAACTCATTGGGGTTCTCGCCCACAAATGCCAATGCCTTTTTCAGGACTGCCCCCACCTGAAAACCTGTCACCGGGGACCCATCCCCGTGCAAAAACCAGGGCCCCCCTCATTGCCCTGTGATCCTTGCATAGGCCCCCATAACCTGGACTGCACAGGTCTCTGCTGTCCCCTCCCTCAGCAGCCCCATGGTGGCCCCTTTTCCCTGCTGGTCTGTCTTTGACCTCTGCAATAGGATTATTACCTTCTCCTCTCCCAACCTTACACACTTCTCCTGCAGCCCTGCATCTGTCACCCCCTTCCTGGGAGCCACCATTTCACCGACCTGGAAAGCCCCCTTTGCCATGACAGTAAATATGGCCTGAAAAGGCAGGCCTCATTAACCGAATAGCAGACTTGGCCCACCGCCTGCAGAACCTCTGCGAGAAGGGACCCCATCAGGGGCCTTCTCCCATCCTGCCATCTTCCCTGACCCCTCTGCCAGCACACCACCATCCATCTGATGGCCCGGCCACCCATAGCATCTATCCACCCCCTATTCATGCAAACCCAGCTGATTCTCGTAAGCTGAACTCCCATGGTGGCGTGCGCCACACCTTCCTCCCATCTATTTACCTTGTATTGCATTACCTCCTCTTCCTTGACTGGTTCGCCCATCTCCCATGCCATTCCAGCCCTGAATACCTAGAAACCCTCCCATGCCCTCTCGTAGGCCCTTAACTCATTGTCTCCTAGCAGACGCCTGTAGTCATCAGTAAAATACACTGGCGTGTCCTGAGGACACCTGCGTAAGTCAGCTACTGACTTCCTGTGTGCCCTTGCAATGTCTGGAGAAGTCACTTATATATTTTAATATATATTGTAACAGAATATAATATATATTTGACTGCATAGCACTGTTGGAAAGGTAATTTTTTTGATGAACAACTGTGCCACTGATATTTTGTGTATATCATGTATACTTTAGGAGTTATTCGCATTTGTTTATGGAATGGTGTGTATGGCTTACATTGCCTGTCTTAGTGAAAAAAATAGTTTTTTTTGCTGTTTCAACCAGCATAGAAGAAAAACAAAATTACATATTATTATTTGCATACCACTGTTTTAAAGGTAATTTTGTGCTGCATAACTTTGCCACTAATACTTTGTGTCTAGCACTTACAGTTCTTGAGCTATTAGGATTTGTTTGTGGCATGCCGACTGTAGCTTGATTTTGCTTAGAAAGTCCCAGGATTTACTGTTAACAGTATAGGAAATCTGCTAATATTTTTTCTGCCTCCGCTGACTGGTCCCTAACTGTAAAAAATCATCCAGGTAATGGACTACCCTTTTGTAGCCATACCGCCAACCAAACGACCACTGTACCCATGAGCTGAAAACCTCAAACATGGCACAGGCCACGGAACATCCCATGGGCATTGCCTTGTTGAAGTACAACCCGGCCTCAAACTGAAACCCAAGAAGGTCCCAGTCCACTCGCCATACTGGCAGCAGTCAGAATGCAGACTCAATGTCCGTCTTGGCCAACCATGCACCCTCCGCCACCCAGATCATCTCCACTACTTGGTCCAGTGATGTGTACGAGACCATGCTGAAAGCTTCCGGAATCCCTCCATTTACTGACCACTCTTTCGGGTACAACAGGTGATGGATGAACCTGAATTCCCCCTCCTGCTTCTTGGGTACCAATCCCAGGGGTGATACCCGGAAACTCATACGGGGGGGGTTTGAACAGTAGCCCCTCCACCCGCCCTGTCCTGATTTCCTTCTGGATCTTTTCTCAGACAATGTCTTCTTTTCCTGTTACTGACCCCAAGTTCTTAGCCCGCATCCCCAACCATTTCTCCCCCAAAACCCAGCGCAAACCCACCCTTGAAACCTCTTCTTAACAACTCTACCCCTTCCTTATCGGGGTAACCCCTGGTCCTGCATTCCACTAACGCCTGCCTGATGGGTGTGCCAGCCACAGGATATCCCCACCTCAGTTCCAGCTGATCCAGTCTAGCTCCATTCATAATTAGCTGCATATCCTCCTCTCCCGGGGCCCCCTGGCCCCTGCCGGCTCCCCCCGCTGCCCCTAAAGGGTTGCTCCTGAGCCTGCCTGCCAGCAGGTCCCACCTTGTCACCCCCTATTCTGCAATTTGTGGCCTGATGCAACCCCCCCACACTGTGAGCAGATGTGTCTAAACTTACAACTAGGCCAGCTACACGAGGCCCTGTTGTAAGCCCAGTAAGCCTTGGCACCCTGGACTTGAGTCCCCTTTTTCACCTGTTCCATTCCCTGGCCCACTACTTCTCCCAACAACATCCAGACCCAGAGTTCAGCATGGGTGCAATCCCACCTCAGATCACATTTTATGCCCATGCGTCTCCGAAATGCCTCGTTATACTTAAGCCATCCAAAATCCAGCTTCACCTGGTAAGCATCCCTGATGATTGCCATATAGGTTAGCAGCGGGACTGCCAATTAGGCTGCTTCTCAAGCACCAAAACACTATAGATCAAAAACCCTATTTGCCACGTGTCAATGCTTTTTCCTTCAAACCTGGCTTCCTCTGCCTTGTGCCCTACCACCGCCAACACCATCGCCATATCCGACTTTCCCACCGATTCCTTCTGCTCATATCTGTTGGCTGTCTCCTCATTGACCAGCCCAACAATATCAATGTATTCCCCTTTCCAAATATCTTCTTTAATTGACGTTGGCATGTGGTCACCTAGAGTGAAGTCTGGTGGGCCATCGTATAACTTCCATGCCCCCCAAGGTGCCCACCACCCCCTTGTCCCCTTTTCTTTTTCCTTGATGGCCCGCAATGCTGTCTCAGTTTTGGACACCTCTTCTTCCCCCATATCTCCTACCAACACTTCAATATACTCTCATAAGTTTGCCTTGTTGCTCATGTCCACCTCATCCTTACCCCATCTGGTTGCGGCTCATCCGGGGTCTGATTTATTCCTGTCCTCGGTGCTGCCGGGGCACTGGGTCCTGCCCTCCTCAGTCATTTGTTGCCCCTTCCAGTGCCGGCCCCTCTGTCCCACTCTTTCTGTTTCATCTGAGCCTCCTCTTCGGCCTCCCTCCTCTTCGCTGCCTCCATCAATTCGGTCATCTGCGCCATCAGTTTTGCAGCCTCTGCTAGCATGGTAGCACTGGATGTTGGGGCTCTCTTTGGTGCCATATCTTCCCTAGCTGCATAACAAGACATAGGTGAATACTGTCCCCACCACAGCGATTCAGCCCCCCATCCATCTCCCCCTTTGAATAACCTCTTTAGCTGGTGCAAAACTGGCAAACAAGCCGCCTGCAGCTTGCCACCAGCTGGTGTCCCTCCCCCACACTGGTTCCAAGGTGTTTCCGGTTAAACCTCAAACCCTGCACCTTTATGCTATTGAGGCAATGCCTTCCACACAGCCTGATCACCCGCCCCCTCATTATATCTTTCATTGCTACCTCCGCTTGTATGCTTGGTCTGCTAATGCTGTACTAAGGCTCCCCATCTGTATTTCCCTGTTGCTGGCTCCTTATTGGCCTGTGCCACCTGCCCGTGCAGCTGACCTTCCTCCCCTTTCTTGGTCTGCAGTTTGATCTAGAGATTCAAGCACCGCTCTTTATCCTCTTGGCACCCCTTCGCACTACCAATGCCCCAATGTTCAATATAACAATCCCTTTTTTCCTTTTTTTGCCACCTCTCCACATGGCAAACCATCTTCTTAGCCCCTCACCTGCTGCTGGTATGACCGTGCATCTAAAGAAGAAAAGATGTGCCCTGCACATACCCCTAACCACCACCACGTGGCATTCTAGGCCCTCAGTGGGCCTTATTGGCCCTTGCTCTCCATTGCATTCAAATGCTAACTATATTGAAAAACCTTTTACACCAATATCTCCGCATATCAGCCCACCTGTACGGCCCCTCTCTTGATGAAGGTATGCCTGTACATTTTAAACAAACAAAAAAATGCCCTGCACGTATCCCCCCCGCCACCTCATGGCAGTCTAGGCCCTCCACGGCCCTTACTGGCCTTCACTCTTTCTAGGCCTGTCTGCTTGCCCTCTGTTTCACTTGAAAGGTTGCCCACTCAGCACCATACCCTCGACCATGCCAGTCACCCCCCCGCTGCCCCTTCCCCAGAACAATGGCATCCATGACCATGCGGCACACCTCAGTGACCCGGTAGGCCTCTCTGGTTCTAATCAGACTGTCAGCCCCAGTGCATGCCGCACGCTATCCAGCATCCCTGTCCCTCCCCATGATGTCCCTTCCTCTGACAGCAGGTGTCCGAAACTGCCAGTGCGCCTCCGTGGGTTCTTCCTAGATCTGCCAGCCCCCAGACCTCCCCCAGCTGTTTGATTCTCGATCCCTGCTTGTTGACCCTATTCACTCCTGCTTCTGACACTCTGCCCGATAACCAGGGCTATGAAACCAGCCCACCTTACAGGGTCCCCAGCTGCAAAACCGCTTGCTCTGCTGCTACTTGTCTGACCCTCTCTTGCCGGCGCTCACTGCAGTTCAACCTAGTGGGTTGCAACACGCCCGGCGGTTCACCAGCTCCATTCAGTTCCATGACTTTGTGATCAAGTGCTGCATAATACTTATGGCTGCAACAAAATGCAGACTGTCGTCTCTGGGCCCCAAAATGCTTCCCACCCTGCTACCACAAACCATGACCTGCTACACAAAACAACTAGCCTAGCACTACCACATACATAAAATTCTTCAGCATACTTTGCAGCTGCCTTGGCCTTTATAATCTTACAATGCTCTAAATTCAGTCTGACAAAATCTCCAAAATTTTAGCTGTGCCTTACCTATTGCCAGTGATTGTGCTGTGATCTTCAGTGGAATTTTACAGCAAGAACAGAGGGCAAATTACAGTTGCATGCCCTTAAGTACCACCTAGTGGTCTTTGTTTTGGACCCCTCTCCTGGCCCCTCCCCCCAGCCAGTAGCCAGCGAGCTCCTTCTGCCTGTAATCTGCTCCTGTAATGAGGTCAATGGCCCCTCCTTCTGCCCCCCTTACCTGCCCCCCTCCCGGCATCTTATCCCAGGCTGGGGCCCAGGACAAATTGGCCTGCCATTTAGTGGCAAGCCTCCTTTGGCTATGTTGAAAAACACCTTTACTGAGCAGGGACACTCTTCCAGAGAAATTGACAGGATAACAGAACGTGCAACGCGAGTACCAAGACAACAGCTACTTCAATATAGAGAAAAGACAGCTGCAGACAGAATACCCTTAGTAGTCACATATCATCCAAACCATGAACTTCTGCGTAAGATTACTAAAGTCTTCCACCCAAAATTTAGTGAGGATGAAACCCTTAATTGTATTTTTAAAGAACTTCCACTACTATCTTTAAAAACAACCACCAAATTTAGCCAGCGTGATTATTAGTAGCAAGATTTCACCAGAACAGGATACCATGTCACACAATGGCACATGACCCTGCAACCAATGCACCTGTAAGACTTGTGAGCTCATTTCTACCTCAGACTGTGTGGTTACATCACAAAACAGACAATTCAAGGTTCATGGGAGTTATACATGCACATCACAACATGTTGTTTATTTCATTCAGTGCAAGAGATGTCCACAGACAGGTTATGTTGGAGAGACAAGCCAACAGCTCTACACTAGGATGAACCCTCCCAGACATACTATCAAAACAAAGAAGACTGAAAAACCAGTGGGGCACCACTTCTCCCAGCCTGACCACTAAATTTCAGATATGTCAGTAATGGTCTTAAAAGGAAATCTCAAAAACACATGACAGAGACAAGCTTTTGAGATTAAACTTATTTTACATCTCAATATGGTAGCAGATGGGATGAACATTGATCTGGATTGCATGGAGCATTACAGAAATTGATGTCCACAGACCTCTTCTTCTTCAGAATGGCATAATATAGGACTTCAGCATGTGTGGTGTGAGGTTGTGTGTGTGTGTGTGTGTGTGTGTGTATGAGTGTACATGTGTGGGTATGTGTTGTGATGTATGTGAATATAGCAGGTGTGGGGCTTGCTGTCACATTGAGGTAGGCTTCTATTTAGACATATGGAGTTACAGTGTGTTACTACTGTTACTTCACACACATAATGAATATTAATTCCTCCTTACTTTTTACCTTCACCCAGGAGTGGGGTTTATTGCATTGCACCATCTTCAGATCACCTAGCCTATTACTGTATATACAGGTGTGTTATCATAGACAGTCACATATTTTTTTTAACTCTGAACATATTGGGGTGTGAGATCTCATTCCCATGGGGGTCCTGGGCAGATTATTTTACATTAGGCTATTATTGTAGTGATTTGTGGTAATGTAGGTATGTTAGACCTCTAGTCTTACACTCATACTTAATATTTACTTCTAGTTACCTTACCCTGGGGAGGGTGGCAGGTTTATTTCATTGTGATTCTATCCAGAAACCTTGGAAATGTTACTGTTCAGATAGGAGTAAGGTTAAATAGTGTCACATTTTTGCTCTGTGGGTTTTAGGCTACATGATCCCTTTTACTTGGGATTTCATGACAAGTTGAATTCCTTTGGGGAACAATTGCAGTGACTGGCATGAATGAAGGTTCATTAGGAGTGAGTGTGTGTGTGTGTGTGTGTGTGTGTGCATCTCCTTAAAGCTACTGTAGTTATCCCCCACTCCCCACATTATGGGGATGTGGGGTGGGGTAGGGTGTATTGTTTATGTGAAGAGGAGGAGAGAAATTAAATTTGTATCTCTTTTTCAGACTCCTTAGACACCTCTGGTACATCAAGTTGTTATACACTGAGAATTTATTTACATCAGTACATATCAGGCTACATGGTCTTAATTCCTCGGTGGTCCTTGACAAGAATTTTTTGTTTGACACTATCACTCTCAATTTATATTGAAATTATCATTTATAAAGTACTGTCACTACACTAGAGGTTTTTGAAGTTTATGGGGCATGATATCTAGCTGGAGCATATACTGTAGCTGGGTGATAGGGCCAGCTAAGTTTCACACATCATACAGTGTGCGCTGATGTTTTTAAGACAGCTTTACTGCTAATTTATTGTCTATAATGCATACATTGAAACTTCTTGGAGTCCTAAGACAATCTCAGTATGTCTTTAATCTGGGTGAGGGTTGATTTTCAGTAAGCACATCCTTATACACACTGTGACACTCATAGCTTGATTTAAGAGTCATCTGCTCCAGCAGTGTTATCCTATGTCAATTAAATTTATATGCAGTAGGATTATTTGTATGTGTTTTGCACCAAGCACTTTTCACCCTGGGACCCTCCCAGCTGAAGGTAACATAGTACTGTTAAACTTTTCTGATATCATCATCTGTATTTTTTAAATGAGTATTTTAAACCAATGGGGATTTTTTCTGTTGTTTTCTGCATGATCTAGCCTTTAAAAGTATAGTTTTTTTTAAATAACTGCCATTACACTTCTGAAGAAGGACTGGTTGGTCCAAACTCTAGAGCACTTTGTTCTTGTTGTTACATCTATGTTGGTCCATTGAAAGGTACTAAATCATTTGCTTCTGGATCTTTTCTTGCAAGGGCCAATATAGCAAATACTAAATCTAGATTCCTGCCAGAGAAAGCATTTTTGTTTTTTGTTGACATTGACAATGGGGAGTTTTTCTTTATTTAAGTAACATAAATATAATGATGTATCATTCCTGTGAAATTATACTAAATGTATTGAAGGAAAATGTAGACAGAATTGTTTATTCAATCATACAGTGTCTAGTTCTCATAGGGCGAGTATAGCTTAGGCAAAGTTTGTGCCTTATGTCCTATGTAATGATACTTCATCATGGGTTTAATAAATTTGATTAAAATATTCTACCTCCCCACATTTTTTCAAACAACAGGATTTTGTTAAGACTGATAGTCCAGTTTAACCATACTATGCAGAAAGTATATATTTTTCTAGCATACCATATTGGAGCCACAGGCACAAATAAAATGGCAGTCTTGCCACACAAAAGCAGGACTGTGATCTGACCCAAGACACTGCCTACAGAAAGAGCTGCTATCCAGGCTTTGTTGCTGAGCCACTGACAGTGGCTACTAGGCTGTGTGATGCACTTGTCAGCCACAAAATTACACAAAGCTGGCACTAGTGCTACAATCAGGGAACCAGTGCTGCAGTGCAAGTGCAATGAAAAGGGACAAAACTCTTGGCATGTGTCAGTCCTCTTTAGTGCCACTGCTCACTGGTGCCACAGACATTCTTCCCTCATCTTGGAGGAGGTTGGACTCCAAGCTGAACCGCTAACTGAACCAGTGGTGAAACTTCAAAGCCCTCTTCCAACGCTGATCACAATATGGTGGTGTTTTGATGGCTTGGGGCAGAGACGCAATCAAAACGCAGGATGAAACCTCCTCCAGTTGCCAGATGAGGACCCTGCATGTGGTAACAGTGATGGTTGGCTCTTGGCAGGCTGCAAACACACCAGTCTCAGCAATGGCACTAGTCCCTCCTCCCCTGACTCCCAGTTCCAGTCCATCCAGCCTGCCCCATCCAGGGATCACCAACTAGGCTGGCAGAAGAAAGAGCAACATACCACTCCAGCCAGGAGGTCAAGAAGTAAGAGTGGCACCTTTGCTTTCATGACAAATATTCTGGAAACCAATCACATCACTATTAAAGCATAGCAAAACAGCATCTCAAATGTGCAAAGTCAAACAAATGTCACATTAAAAAGTAAATGCTGAAAAATGGCTTTAATGGTGCAACAACTGCACAGCACAAATCCCCTGTGCTTTGAATCTCTGCAAGTTCTTCCTAAGGTGGCCCATCGCATCTTTACCTTGCCTCATTATTTATCTAATCAGTCAGGGCTACTGAAAGGGATCATGTGCTTAGCTTGAATCTTCCACAATAACATGGGTCCATCTGTGAGGCATTCTGAGTGTACTGAATGTGTCATGCAGGTGCACCACTTACAAAATGAACAGGTCTGTCTGTAATCCGGGTGGGAAATGAGGATTTTACACTGAGTCAGGGGGACAAATGCCAAATAAAACAAGTCTACCACAACCACTGGCGGTGGCACCGGTTAGCCTCCTCCCACCAGTGGAAATTAAAAACCCTTTTCTAGGGCTGAAGCCTGTGAGCCACATCAGAACCATCTAGTCAGAATGCACTGCATGCAATAACTGGGGAATTTGGGAACTGTGTGAATTGTGTCCTGGTCTTGTAGGATATTGGACTCTGCATTTGAGCCACTAGTTGGACTGGCAGTGAAGCTTCAAAGCCCCCCTTCAACACCTACTGCAATATGATCATATTCTGAAGGCTTCTGGCAGAGACACAATAAACACACAAGAGGAAACCTCTTCTGGTTTTCAGACGGAGAATCCATATGCCATAGCAGTGTAGGTTGGCACTTGGCAGGTTGCCAAAAGACCAGACTCAGCCATGCCACTTGTCACTCCTCCTCTGACTCCCAGATCTAGTTCATCCAGCCTGCCATATCCAAAGGTCAATGACAAGGCTGGCTAAAGAAAGATCAACATACCCATCCAGCCAGGAGGTTGAGAAGTCAGAGTGGCAGCTTTGCTTTCATAACAAATCCTCTAGAGGCCCATCACATCACTATGAAAGCATGACAAAACAACAGATTGACTGTGCAAAGTCAAACAATTCATGTAATGAAGTGAATGCTTCAAAACTGGGGTTTAATGGTGTAAAAACATCACAGCACAAATCCTCTGTGCCTTGAATCTCCACACTCTTCCTTATGGGGCCCATCTCATCCCTACCTTGCTTCATTATTTAGCTAAGAAATTCACTGATAAATAATGAGGCAAGTCTACTGAGAATGATCATGTACTAAGCTTGAGTCTTCCACAATAAAATGAGTCCAACAGTGAGATGCTGTGAGTGTACTGGATGGGTCACAGAGGTAGAGCACGTATGAAGTGAACAGGTCTGTCTGTATCCCGGGTAGGGAAAGGGGATTTTACACTGGGGCAGGTCTGCCACTACTGCCAGCTAGCCTACTCCAAGCAGAGGAAATTAAAAAACCTTTTCCAGGGCTGGATCTTGTGATCCACATCCAAACTCTCTGGTCTGAATGCAATACATGCAATGAATGGGTACTTTGGAAACTGTGGGTAGTGTGGGATAGAGGGGCTGCCTGGACAGGAAATGGCACAAAATGGGACTGACAATCCTGTAATTGAGGTTAGGAGGGACTTTGAGGCTTCTATATGGGGGGGGGAAGGGAGAGTAAAAGTGAAAGGAATCACCAGATAAGAGTTGGCACTCAAGTTTGCAGCACACATTTATATGTGGCTGGAGATGTCAAGAAAGTCCCATTGTTTGGATATTGAGAATGCAATGAATGGCTCCTTTCACTACATTGGGCACTCATGACATTCAGGTGCCCAGAAACAATGTTTCCAGGCATATTTTTAAAAAACTAATAGTAGAATCAAGCTAAATGGGTCACGTTTACCTAAGCTCAGGTATTTTTTTTTTTTTAAATAATTATTTTTTATGTATTTTCAATGTTTTGTTAGTTAAAGAAAAAGAAAAAAACAAGAATGCAGCTGTCACAACTGGTATTTTTTTTCTCATGATAAATAAATCATGAAAAATAAGCCTTCATGACTGGTGTGTTTTTTACCGTTTCTGTCATATGATTATCCAAAACCAAACTTTAAATACTTGTAACTCTGGAACTGTTTAATAGTATTCATGAAACCTTTGAAAGGCCCTTCTTAGAGCAGGCTTCTTCTACCATGAAACTTTAGTGAAAAAATTTGATTCTGTCTAGGCTGTGCATGACTGCAAAAAAATCCATGTTAAACAATGGGAAAAAATATTCACTTTTGCAAAAATCAGAATTCCAAATCTTGGAAACCACAAAAGATGCGACCACAAAACTTTTTCTTCTTGAGACTTTTGCTGTCCTGACCAAGCATGTAAATGTTTAGGCTATTCTGACAAATGGTGACAAACTTACTAAGCTGCAAAGTTAGGGTTTAACCTTCAACACCCTACTCAACCCTAACTAAAGGGTGCTACTGTGCCTCCATTTTATATATATATATATATATATATATATATATATATATATATATATATATCTCTAGACACAGTCAGGGAAATGAGGGGAGGAGGAGGTGGAGGAACTGCTACACCACCAGGATTGGAGACTATCAAGGGGACAGCTGAATGTATAGGGAGATCAGTATTGCCTGGGGATAAGAACAGATTTCAGCAGCATTAAACAGTGTTGCAAAAGAGGCTGTTTAGAGCTGCCAAAACTGATGAATATACTACTGTGCACAGTATGCATGTGAGATCCCTCATTTGCATGGGTGCAATTATATGTTTTGTGACGTCATGTTATTGGATGAGTGCGGTGCACCAAGGGCCTTTGAATATAGTCACTGCCCTGTTGGACGGCATTATTCATGGCTATCATGGTGATAAACTGGTAGGGCCATGCTAATCATTTTAATATGGTGCATGGGTTTGTCTGGAGTTTAGCAAGCCTCTGTTTGGTGGCAAAAGCCATTGAAACATTTTGGGGAAGAATCAGCTCACCACAAGATTGAACAATCCTGCCCCATGTAACATTTCCAGTAGGATGGGGTGTTCCACAGTATCAAAGACATTGGTCAAGTCAATGACTATGGCAGCAGTAATCTTCCCTTGTCCATACCTACTAGTCAGGAATTGGTGGCCCAGAAGAGGGAGGATATGGGTATGTAAGTCTCCTTCTGTCCTAACTTTGTATATTGTCAGTTATTTTATATCCTAGATTAAGTGGATGCATACCCTTCAGTTATGAAACAATTTCTGTTTCAGAATTATTTCTTTAGAAAGCAATTGAATCAAGTGGCATCCATGGAAACATATAAAGTTTTAAGCAGAAAAAGACCAGTAGTCCATCTAGTCTGCTCAGTAACTTATCTCTACTCTACCAATCTACTGTTGTTCAGGTTTAGCCTGAGGACCCTAGTGGTTGGTCATGTCCTTTTTCTCCTGTCCCTCACTTCTCCCCCACTTTCATCCTCAGAAGCTCCAGACGTTTGTTTGATTCGCTATAATAAGTACTTATGCACTATACTGACTGTCCTTTTATTTATTAAATGCTGTGATCTGTATTTTAATTGTGTTCATGCTCTGTAATGTGGTGATTTTATGTTTAAGATGTGTGTTTTTATTATTGTATTGGATTTGTACATTGTATAGTGTTCCTAGCCCCCAGGATGGGGTGCTTTATAAATAAAATGTATCTATCTATCTATCTATCTATCTATCTATCTATCTATCTATCTATCTATCTATTGATATTATGTCTGTCCAACCACCACGTGAAACCAAACGCTGTCTCAGCACTGACTACATCTCTGGGCAAGTCATTCCACTTGTCCACCACTCTCTCAATGAAAAATTATTTTTTATATCATTTTTGAATCCCTCTGCTTAAATTTCTGCCTCCTGTTTGTTGATTCCTCGCACTGCCTGAACAAGTCATGACAGTCACCTTATAAATTTCTCATAGAACATTAAATGTTTCTTTCATGGCACCCATCTGCCTTTTGTCCTCCAAAGAGCACATGTTCAGGTTGTTCAATCATTCTTCATAAGGTTTCTCCTGATGGCCCTATATTATCTTTGTTGCTTTTTTTTGGACTGCCTCTATACTGTCCCTATCTTTTTTCAGAAGTGAGCTCCAGAAGTGCACTCAATACTCCAGTAGTGGCCTTAGGTGGGATTTATAGAGGTGCAGTATTACCTTCTCCTTTCTACTAGTAAACCCACTCTCAATGCACCACTTTCCCATATGCCTCACAACTATTTCACCCCACATCCAGTAATTTCCACATACCACAGCTCACTGGAGCTCTCAGAGGATGGTAGGGGATTGACACAGGCTCACATGAGCCTAAAATAGACTGATTGCTGCACTGGAGCTCATTAGAATTCACAGAAATAATAAACTATGCTCAGGAGCTGCCGAAAGCTCATTGGAGCACAAAGAAATTGGATTGCATCCTGACTGATTTTAAATTTTGCCCAGGCCCCTAAATGGCTGTAAAAGGCACCAAGCATGTGAAAAGTCTTGCCATCCTATTTAAAGGCTGTTTGTATTGCTGCTGAAATGGATCCACACACTGGAGCTCATCAGAGCTCTCAGAGGTCAGAGAAATAATTAACTGTGCTCTGGAGCAACAGCAAGCTCATCAGAACTCGAAGAAATCGGGCTGCATCCTGACTGTTTGATTTCAGAACTCGAAGAAATCAGGCTGCATCCTGACTGTTTGATTCTGAATTTTGCTCAACCCTAAATGACTGGAAAGGCACAAGCATTTGAAAATGTTTGCCAGTCTATTTAAAGGCTGTTTGGATTGCTGCTGAAATGGATCCGCACTGGTTTGCCCACCCTCCCAACCTGCACAACCTGCTAAGTTATGACGGCACCACCCAGTGGGGCCAGGATAGGCAGTAACACAATTTAGGAGGTGGTACCCTTTGTGGTGTAGAGGAGGTGGCTTTTGTAGCTGCAGAGATAAGACAGGCAGTAACATACTTAGGATGTGGTACATTCTGTGGTGGAGAGGAGGAGGAGTTCATTGCTGCAGAGTTTTATTAAAGGAATTCCAGCTCTAAAATATTTACCCTATACAATATAGGCTGGTGGCTTGCAGTAATCTTATAGTGACTTGCAGTAATCTTATAGTCTAAAGAGAGGCTAAGGCTAGATGGTCTAATTCTTGATTTAACTGTTTTGAGACCCCTATGCAACACACTGATTTCCCAGTGTTTTAACTTCATGTTCTATGCTGAAAATGACCTGATTTAGTGTAATACTGTTTGACTGACATAGATTTCTGATCTAGAAACATATCATTTGGGCAATACACATTAGTGTTTTGCATTACACTGATCTTCCAGTGCTTAACCTCTGGTTATCTGCTAGTATCAAACTGATCTAGTTTAATACTTGTTTGTCTTAGGGTTCTGTACTAGGTCCATGCTACCTGGTCAAATCCTATTGGAACTGGGAACTTGAAGTCAGTACCCTTACTAACTGATTTTCTTTGATTGACTTGCAGCAGCTGATCATTCCAAAAGCACAAAGGTACAGTAACAGGTCCACCTTAACTAAGTTGGTAATCAGAGAATTATGTAGCAAGCAAGGACTATCAAAGCACACCTTAGCAATGCCCTCACCTGTCCACAATCAGACATGCACAACAGTAGAATAGCATCTCCCGATGATCCCTCCTTGAACTGCTCCAAAGGACCGAAAATAGTGCACATGAATATAAACAGCCTGAGACCTAAGGTGCCAGAACCTGAAGCATTGATAAGCCTCTAGTCCCCAGACATCATGGCAGTTTCTGAAACATGGCTAAAACCAGACATCCAACCACACGGAATAGAAATCCTAGGATACGGTATATTCAGAAAGGACAGATCAGGAAAGAAGAAAGGTGGAGGAGTACTACTTTACATCACTTTTTTTCTCCAGGCCTCAGAAATAGTGCTCCCATCACTTAATAATGCAGTGAGTGAATGTGTGCTTGTTAAGTTACTACTAGGAAGAGCAATACCCCTGTACATTGTTTGTAACAACAGCCCTCCCACAACAGCCAAAACCAGCCTTATTGGAACTCAATGAATGCCTTGGGGAACTACCCCCTCACAAGCTTATAATCCTTGGGGACTTCAATTTAAATTGGCTGGAGAAGGGATCTGAGGCCTACATGAATATAATCAGCAATGCAAATCTCCAGCAAGTTGGTGGAGAGAGAGTGAAGGAGAGGGAGAGGGAGTGGCTGCTTGTCTGTGTCTGTGTCTGTGTCTGTAGCTTAGTTTTTGTGGATTTACTTGGTTTTCTGCTTGGAGTAACTACACCATTCTTGCTCACTACATCCGTGAAAGTCTCCTGAACTGGATTTCTGCAAAACATCACAACCAGGTATCTGCATTTTTCATTTAGAAATCAACTTTTTGGAAGCTATCCCAAGCAAAACATAAGTCAAGCAATTAAGTCTGATAAACTCAGTGACTCTAGGTCTGCTTGAATCCACATTTTCGTCTGACCTGCTCCATGATCTGTATGTGGGCTTTTCAACAACCTCTTTGAATGACAAAGAAGCATGCAGACAAAAGGATTTCACATCCTGCATATGCCCAGGCACAGTTCATCACCTGCAGGAATTCTAACACATTCTGTGACTCTGGACCTCAGCTGTTGATAATTTCTTTTGGCTTATGACTTAACCACCAGGTATCTACAAGATGCTGAAATCCTTTCTCGTACAAATTCTCCTTATGCTGCTCCTGCTCTCAGGAAATGTTCACCCCAACCCAGGACCACCTGGGCAGCCAGCAGTGGCACCAATCAGAAGGACAGGGACACTTACCATGGCATCCATCAATGCCTGCAGCATCCTCAACAAACTTGACTCCCTCCAAACATGGATCCTACAGCACAACCCTGATGTCCTCTCAGTTGTGGAAACATGGCTAAACCCTAAAATCCCTGATACCTCAGTCTCTATCCCTGGCTACTGCATTTTCAGGCAAGACAAGATTGCTAAACGGGGTGGGGGCTGTGCCATCTATCTTAAGGATACCCTTATGGGTCACATCATACCATCCCCTAGCCTGAGCAACTCCTCTCAGGTCCTCACAATCAAAATCCTCCTTGGTGCACATAACAAGGAACTCACTGTCATCTCGGTTTACCTACCCCCAAGAGACCAGGCTGCTGGCTTCCATAGCATCATGGAATATCTAAGGGTCCAGCAACATAATTCTGAAACAATAATCATGGGGGATTTTAACATTAACTGGCTCTCCACTGAGGCTGCTACCTATAAGGATACAGCCGCAGTGCATCACCTCACTCAACTGGTCAATGCCCCCTCCAGGTGTAACTATAGGACAGGCTCCCTTATGCTTTTAGACTGGATTCTATCTAACCGCCCTGAACGCATTTCCAATGTTTCTGTACTCCCGGATATAATAAGTGACCACTCGCCTGTCATCTGCTCCTGGTCAAACAAATACCACAAGCCGCCTCCCAAGCTTATCTATGCCAGGGTTATCAAACAAGGGCACCTCCAGCTGTTAAAATCCCATCTAACCAGGCTGAACTGGGCAGTGCTTGACTCCCTCAATGACACCAACAAAGCTCTGGACCCTATTATCAAATGTTTCAACGAAGCCTGTGACATTTATGCACCAGTGAAAAAGATGAAGGTCAAAGGACAGACTAACCCCTGGGTTACTACTGACCTTTTAACTCTGCTCAAGCACAGAGACCACCTCTGGCATTGTGCTCGTGCAACTCCAATGCAAGTAAACATACAATTATACAAAGCAGCCAGAAATGATTGCACTAGAAGAATACGGAATGCTAAACGCAGCTATTACAAAGAGGCTCTGACCAACTCTTGGGGCTAGGGAAACAAATTCTGGAACAACATGAAAGAACTCACAGGCAAGGATCCTAAAGCACCACCCACTATGCTCAACCTTAATGGCACTCCTACACTCAACCTAGGTATCATCACCAGCACTTTTAATAATGCATTTACAAACCTGGACAGTGTCCTTCCACCAAATTTTTTTGACGACCTCCCCTCCAGCTCCTCCCAAATTTCCCCCAACTCAGACGTACAACCCAAAGTTTTTTTAAGGAGGTCCCACCACAAGTAGCTAGAAAATACATTCAAAGGCCATCGGCAAACAAGGGTACAGTGGTGACTCCCTTGACCTGAAACTGCTGGCACAAGTCTTCGATGAAATCTTAGAACCACTTACAAAGATCTTTAATCTCTCGCTTAGATTGGGCCATTTCCCCTCTCTCTGGAAGAAAGCCACTGTCACACCAGTTCACAAAAGCGGAGATAGGACACTGCACACCAATTACAGACCAATCTCACTCCTCCCCCCACTATCCAAAGCGCTGGAGCGAATAGTGTCGGACCAACTAGTTGAATTCCTGGATAAGTACAATGTACAGTGCCCAGAGCAGCATGGCTTCAGAAAAGGGCACAGCACCACCACTGCACTACTGGAATTTACAACCTTCATCCATGCCACGCTTGACAAAGGGAATTGTGGAGGGCAGTATTTATAGACCTTACCAAGGCATTTGACACAGTTAACCACCCCTACTGCTCAAGCAACTGTCCTCCATTGGGATCTCCAGCGATGCCCTTCCATGGTTCACCAGCTACCTTGATAATCGGATCCAACGTGTAAGGATTGCAGGGATCTCTTCGGATGAGAAACCGGTCTGCTCCGGAGTCCCCCAGGGGTCTATTCTGGGCCCTCTATTCTTCTCCCTCTTCATCAACAATCTCCCCAGTACCTGCCACCAAAAAATATTACTTTACGCAGAAGATGCAGTCCTGTTTTCCAGCCACCATGACATTACAGTCCTTGAATCCCAGCTGCAGCTCGACTTCAATCGCATTGAAGACTGGTTCAATTCTCATAAACTTGTCCTGAACCACAGCAAGACTAAAGCCATGTCCTTCTGTAACCAACAGAGCAGGCACAACTCTCTGTCCCTCACCATCAAGAACCACGCTGGGAACCCAGTTGAACATGTCAAGGAGTTCAAGTACCTTGGTATTACCCTGGATAGTACCCTTTCCTACGCTCGGCATATTGACACTGTTGCCAAGACCGCCAATATACGGATTGGACTATTACACAAACACAAGCACTGTATGCCTGCAGATGCCCTTAAACTAACCATCTACAGCTCTGTCACCTCTATCATTGACTACGGCCTTGCCATCTATGGCTGTGCCCCAACAAGTGCCCTCCGCAGGATCTCAGTTGCTCTCAACAAAGCCTGTAGACTACTGATGTGTGCAGCCCGACAAACTCACACCTGTGACCTCTATGCACAGGCCAGCTGGCTACCCCTATGCAGCAGAATACAATACCAGACCTGCTTACTTACCAAAAAGATTCTCCTTGGTCTCATGCCACCTGGTGTTAGCTCACTCCTTAGTACCTACAGTGGCACTCAACAAACACGTGGTGCCCAATCTCTAACCCTTCAGGTTCCCAGATGTCGTACCTCCATGGGTCAGTGGTCCTTTATCTATAGAGCCACTCAATGGTTCAATTCCCTCAATAAAGAAGCACTTTCCTCTACTACACTTGGACCCTTCAAAAGGAATCTCAAACTTTACCTCACCTCTACCCTCAATGTGACTGTTTCGTTGAACAGATCTCTCTAAACACCTCCCAGCTCACTCATGTCTCACAGCCCGCCCTTTCCCAATCTCATTCCCTCTGGCACTGGGCCTTCCTTGTGACTCCTTTCCTGCTTCACATCTCCACTGGTACAAGACATTTTCCACCACCATCGGACAGTGGCCCATTAGTCTGCCAACTTCCTCTCCAGTCGCATACTGCAATACTAACTGCCTATGGTGCCTCTATCTCTTATTGTTACTGCAGCCAGCTGCCTACTCAAGCTGCTCGTTTTATGAATATTATCACAATGTATGTTATAACTGAGTATCATTATTTTTTCGTTTTAGTTGTTTTGGTTGTTTATTGTGCATTCTTTTACTACCTCTGTATGTATGTTGACCCTCATCCTTTGACGTGGAACCTTTGTAAACGAGCAGTTTCTGCTCAAAGGTATTTGTAATCCGAGAATTTAATAAATAAAAAAAATTAAAAAATAAAATAAAAAGTTACTGGAGAACCAACAAGGCACAATGGTAAGACTGGGAATTACACACTGCTCAACTGGATCCTGGTGTCCAGACCAGAAAGACTTCAACCTGTTGGGATATTTTCAGACTTACTGAGTGACCACTTCCCAGTACACTGCACCTGGAGAAATTGTTTCCCAAAGCCCCCCCAAAAATTGTCACAACCAGAGACTATTCCAAACTGGATCACGACGCCTTCCTCGATTACTTTCCCAAGGTTGATTGGAGAGATCAGGTAGCACGCCACATGTAAACACAGCCTTTGACTTCATAATTTGCAATATTACATTAGTTACAAACAAGCATGCCCCTCTCATAAAAAGGCACTACAAAGATCTATGTTCTAAGTGACTTTCTCCAGAACAATGCACATTGATAAAGCAGCACAACAAGGCTTGGAGGGTGTATAAGATAACAGGATCACCACCGGATTTGCAAGAATACAGGAATCTATGTAATCAGTGCAAATCCACATTGAAGAAGGCCAAATATGGCTACGTTAAGATCTTGCAGATAGTACAGCTAACAAAACCTAAACTCTTCTGGGCACAAAACAACAATCTACTAAAAGGACATAAAAATGTCCCCTGTCAGGAAATACAAGTAAATGATATTCTGGTTGAAGCCCCCCAACAAATTGCAGAGGGCTTCAACAACTTCTTCACTGACCTGGACCGCTACAAAGACTCCCAACCTAACTTCCCACCCCCTGCCACTCCCTCCACAAACAAACCTGTATTCCACCTCAAGCTTGTGCCGAAGAAGGAAGTACTAATGCACCTACTCAAGCTAAAACTTGATAAATCAGTGGGGCATGATGGACTAGAACCCAAGATTCTCCAAATGGCTGCACCAGTAATACAGTACAAGTTACACTAAACTGTTCCACCAATGAGTTGGTTTAGCATTGTGTTGTACAGTTGGCAATGCACTGGCAACTCATATTGCATTGCTTTTCAATGTTTAGCTATCTAAAGAGCAATGTTTGTAAAATGTTTTTGCCACTCAATTGGATTGCATCAACAGTTCAGTCACAATGAAATGCAAAACTGAATTTTAAATCTAAAGAAACAGTTTTGCAGGACTTTGCTCTGGATAAAACAACACTTATGCACTCAGTCAGAAATGCTAACACAACTCATTGGTGAAACAGTTTAATGTGGCTTCTTCTGTACCTACTCCTCTAATTAAATTCTTCAGTATTTTCTTACTCTGTGGAGCAGTCTCCCAGTCATAGAAAACAGCCTGGGTTGTCCCCATCCATAATGGGGGTGCCAATGACATACTGAAAAAGTTACCATCCAATCTTTATACTCAGTGCCCTGGCTAAAGTGCAAGAACAGCTCATTTACAGCCATCTGGCTGCTCCCCTTGAGTTCCACAGCCTTATGACTGTAGCCCAGCATGGATTCAGAAAGCACCACAGGACCGACACAGCCCTGGTACACCTCACCTCAGACATCCACAGTCACAGATGAGGAAAAAGCCATTGGAGCCATATTCATTGATCTCACCAAGGCATTTGACCTGGTGAATCATGAAATTTTACTCTCCAACCTAGAGAGCCTTGGACTGGATCACCAGGCAATCAAATGGTTCAGAAGCTACCTAGTAGGTTGCAGCCAAATCATTAAATGAAACACCGGTCTATCCCTGAACAAAGCAATCACAGATGGTGTTACACAAGGATCTATTCTTGGGCCATTACTCTTCTCCATGTTCATAAATGATTTGCCATCCAACTGTGGAGAAGCTTAAACAATCCTCTATGCTGATGATGCTGTCCCGTATAAGGATGGTAAGGGCACTACTGACATTGAGAAATAACTAACTGGGGACTTTGCCATCTGTGTAAATGGCTATTATCAAATCGCTTCAAGCTTAACAGTAAGAAAACCAAGGTCATGCTATTTGGGCCTTGAAGACTTGGCTTCTACAGAACTGAGCTCCTCAAGATTGTAGACACAAAAGGGAACAGGCTGGAAGTAGTGGACAAAATAAAATACCTTGTAATGTGGCTTGATCAAGAGCTCACACTACAATCACATATCGACCACACTTCCAAGACAAAACATCAGAAGACTGGTCTGCTCTACAAACTAAGGGTGTACCTCACTAAAGCTTCCTGCTGAACAGTGGCAACTCTATCCTGATCCCCATGCTTCTATACGTAGCTCCGATACTGGCATCTCTAAGGGAAACTGAGCTCAGCAAGCTACATATACTCTGTCATAAAGTTAGCAGATTTGCTGAACAAGCAGACTGCAGGGAGCACCACTGCAAAACACTTGCATCGTTAAATTGGCCCCAACTGGACAACAGGATCATGCACGCATCACTCTGCCTCATGTACAAAATTCTGAATAATCGTCTCCCTCACCTCCAGAATCAAGTGGCACACAGGCACCACATAAGGACTCTCTGCACAACATTGCAATACCTCATTGTGGTACCCAGAATATCCATGGCTGTTGGGCAAAGTTCCTTTGCTTATTGAATCATGCAGTCTCGGAATAAGCTCTCTGCAAGCTTACAAAACTCCCCCTTATTCCCCACTTTCCAACACTTACTAAAAAACACACTTCCACAAAAAGTAGCTGCACCTGTACTTACTAAACGGGTTACATTCCCAATATACCTGGGGCAGTACATCTATCCCCTAAACTAGGCTACCTCCATGTACCCCCCCCCCCAGGCAGACACCTGCTCTGCTACAAAGATTACAAGTTCTTAACCTTGAACCAAAGCACTTCCTGCAAGGTTAGTTATGTAGTTAGTTTCCTATCAATCTCAGTATTGTACTATGGTAACTAATGGCATGTACCACACTGTGAAACTGTTCTTCTGTAGTTGTCTCCATACTTAAGCTTACCTAAATGTAGATTAAAATGTCTTCTGTAGCGTCTTCACTAAAAAAGTTTGCCCATGGTGAAGAACAAACATCTCCTTCATGACTGTGTATAATAATTTCTGTACCGTATGATGATCTTCTGTACTGTGTTATGATCTATGGTATGTGATTTCTTTTATGTAACTAACTCTAGGTCACCCCTGAAAAAGGGCCCTTCGGTCTCAGTGGACTTACCCGGTCAACAAAATTCAGCTAAATAAATAAATGGATTTTGAATCTCCCCTGCCTATGTGCATGACATTGCACTTCTTGTCATTGTACTTGAGCTACCAGATCCCAGAACACTTCTCTAACTTTTCAAAGTCACCCATAGAAAGATAGAAACATAGAAACATTGACTTTGATGGCAGATAAGGACCACTTGGCCCACCCAGTCAGCTCATTTCCCTACCTATTGGATAAGCTGCAGATCCTAGCTAACCAAGACCCTACTTCCTCCTACCCACTGCTAGAATTGCCTTATGTCTGTCCCATGCATTCTTGAATTCCCCCACTGTTTTTGACCCCATAACCTCCTCAGAAGGCTGTTCCATACATCCACCACCCTCTCCATGAAAAAATACTTTCTCACATTGTGCCTGAGTCATCCCCCCTCTATCTTCAAATTGTGCTCCCTTGTTCTTGCTTATCTCTTTTTCTGAAAGATGCTACCCTCTTGGACTTTGTTGATTCCCTTGAGGTACCATTATATCCTTAATTTCATCTTCAGTTTGTTTGGTGGCACCGCCAAAAAGGCAGATTTTTCCCTTAATACCTTCCCCAGTGTTTCAGATGGCAGTCCACTCCCCATTTCCTTTACCACTACACATTTGTTAGTTAACACCATTCTTAGCATCTTCCCCCTAACAAGTTTGCAATCCACATAGTTAGTTTATCCCAAACCACTTGGTTCCCTAGCTTATTTACTGCCCTTCTATGGGACGTTGACTCAAAGGTCTGGTGGAAATCACGAGATAGGCTATCCACTACCTGGCATCTGGACACTGCCCATGAAACAGAGTCAAAGAACTCAATAAATTTAACACAACCTACCATTCCTGCAGTTATGTTGTTTTATCTTGTAGCTCATTTTGCCTCTAGAAAATCTACTACCTACTCCTTAATGATATGCTCTAATAGTTAACACACTATAGAGGTCAAACTGACCAGTCCATAGTTCATAGGGTCATCCCTGTCCCACCCTTACGGAGGGTGACCAGAGTTCAACCCTCCAGTTGGCCAGGACCACCCCTGTTTCCAGGAGTAAATAAATAGCTCCACAATGTGCACTGCCTACCCAAGTTCCTTTACTACCCTAGAGTGTAACCCATCTTGGCCAGAGACCTATTCAGCATCAGAGCCTTCATTCCCCTGAGCAGCCTTTTCTCTGGAACTAATTCTGACTACTTTATGCATATGCTCCCTCTTGGGATTCACATCACATTGTTCTGGTAGTGGTCCCCCATCCCCACCTCAATCATAAAAAGTAAGGAGAAGTATTCATTCAGTCATGACATTGAGCTGGTTAAGGCACAATCCTGAAATCTCTGAAGTGGTAGTTGTCAAGCTGGGCCAAAGAGGGTGAGTGGAAGTTACCAAGAGGAAGACAGTGCTCTGGCTCAGTTCTTCTAGGCTTCTGAATGCCATGAAGATCAAAAATATGGAGCTTATTCTGAATGAGGGGTTAACACTTAAGGCTTAGGTGTCAGCCGTAGGCCGACGTGGCTTTTGCCATGAGACAGATAAAATCTCTTATCCCCTGAGAGACCTGGCAATGCTCGTACATGCATTTGTGATGTCTAGGATGGGCTACTGCAATGCCCCATTCCTCAGGTCAGTGATGGTATGCTGCAACACCTGCAGCTGGTGCAGAACACAGTTGCCAGGATGCCTACTGGCCTTTCTGGTATGGGTCATGTATCCCTGGTGTTGTGTGAACTGCACCGGTTACCAAAAATGTGGCATATCTCCTTCAAAGCTTGTTTGCTAACTTATAAGGCCATATACAGGTTAGGTACTGCCAATAAGGCTGATCTCTTGCACCTTTATATGTCTTTGTACTCTTTCCGCTCCACTGAGGTGGGTTTCTTTGCAATACCAAGGGCCAGGATAAAAATCTCAGGGGACTGGGACTTGGAGGTGGCTGGCCCAGTCCTTTGGAATCTGGTACCAAAGACCCTGAGGGAGGCCCCCCTGATGTAACCTTTAACCCTTAGGCTGCTGACAGAATTAGAACGTATAGGAATTTTGGACTGCTATATCAGTCTGTGGCCCTGCAAGGGTTAAGAGGGTTCTAAAGACTTACTTATGCAACCAAGCATATGAGAGTAACATTTCTTACATTTGGTTACCATCCCAGTTAAATGCTTATCATGTTTAATAGTTTTATGTTGAATTATTTATTGACCTGGGTTATCTATGTTGATTTTTACTTTTATATTTTATGCATTGTTACTCCTGCACTTTATATAAGGCTCCCTGGGCCTCAGGGAAATGGAGCCGAATACAAATTAATTGAAAGTGCACATGCCTGTAGTTATGTGGGGGAAAAGCTCCTCTCCCACATCTACATAAACAACAGGCTACAGCTGCTCTGCCTAAATGATGCGCTGCATGGGGCAGCTGGTGTGACTTCTCTCTTTCACTCATTGTGTCTGCCTGTGCTCTCATCTCCCCAAATTTCCCTCTTGTCTGTCGTTTTGCTTGTCGTTTTTTGCCCCCGCTACTCCTTGGTTGTGTTGCTTCCTCTTCTTTTTGTGAATTTCCATTCATACCTCTCCCATACTGCTTGTTCATTTGTTTTCACTTCTCCCAACTAGCTTTCATATTTCTAAGCAGCTGCCGCTCCATGCCCCACCATAGTTCGCGCACTTGCAGCCTGCCTAGCCAAGAGTACCTCAGGTGCCTACCACAACCACTGAGCTGGGTTTCCTTCATTGTTCTGCTGGTTATACAGGCCTGGATTGCCTCTACTTATGCGCTTGTTTGCGCTTGTTTGTGCCTGCTGTCGGATCCCTCACCTTCCCTTCAATTCGGATGCTTTTTTCTTCTGTGTCCTCCTGGACTTTTCCGTTATGCCACTTGCTTGCTGATAACTTCACGATAACTGCTGCAACTACTGATACTGACTTAACCTCAAACAGAAGCCCATTAAGACAAGGGGCACCAACTGCCACTCCAGTGTGTTCCTCCATGAGGGCTACTAACAATAATGATACAGATGGTTTTGTGCTGAAATCAGCAGACAGACCACCTAACACAACCATTTACCTGCAGCTGTGCAAGCAGCCTTCAAAACAAGCTAAACTGACATCCGGAAAGGTAATACAATTAATTTCCCCTTTCAGTGCTAAATAATTCTGTTAACAGCCTAAATGACACAATGGCAACATTCACTTTTAGAACTGATGTGATGGAGAAATGAGTCAGCAAATTAACGACCAATTGGTTCCTTTAACAAGACAGTGCCTCCGCAAACTGAGCAACTTGAACAACTTCACAGACAGATCACAGAACAGGAGGACTGCTCCTGTCATAATAATTTGAAACTTATCAGAGTAGCTGAAGGCACTGAAGGGGGCAGGGACCATATGTTTTTTTCTTAAAGTTCCTTACTAATGCCATAGGACTAAAATTCCAAGACCACTGGACAACTATTCCCCTGGACTTTATTATTCCTCAGAACATATCTATTCGGCTTCCTCAGACTGTACTACTATCTGCAGGACAATCCAGGATTATTTTGAGAGTTCCAAGTATTGGCTTACTTCCCTCTTCAATGACTATACTGCCACCTTCTGGCCCAGCTACACCTTCTTCTGGACCTCATAACCTTTTGCACCTGCCTGGCAAGGGTTCACTCTCCTATGCTACCATGCATGAGGGGTTGCAGTCCTGCTAGCCTTTGTGGGGCCTAGTTGCCACTCTCTACACCTTCCTCTGGCTGACCTACAAGTGGTCCGGACGCTCATTCTACTCCACGTATGGGCCTAGCTGCATTCATTGCCTTTAGCCTTGATTTCCTGCCATGTGCTCCTTAGCCTCTGCTCCTACTTGCAGATTCTGGGCATGGTGGTTCAAATATTGTCTATACTGTTATGGAGACCTCATGCGAGTTCACTTATTCCTATGCTGTTTACTGACCCAGGTCCTCGCTTGCTCACGAACTTGTAGCTCATTACTACTGCAAATTGCCATTTCATTTTACTACCATCTCCTCAGCTTAGTCAGGGATTCTACTGCACTCAATACTCCTTCATCCTTCCATGGTGTCACCGCTTTATGCACATTACACTCAGCAATGCAGTGCGTTTTCAGCTCACCTGCTTTAGCTCTTCTACTCCACCTGCCTTGCCCAGCATCTGGGCCTGGAGGTTTGACAATTACACCACACCTACTTTGCCCCACATCGGGGCCTGGAGGTTCGAATATTTTACTACACCTGCTTTGCCCAGCTCACAGCATGCAGTTTCTATCTTCTCATACTTGCTTCGCCAGACGAGGGGAGGATTTCAGAGCAGTCTAGCTCATTGTCCACTTACAGCTTTGCCTACTCTGGACCACGGGTCCCTTTGAGTTACCTTCTTCAGATTCAGACCACATCCAGTTTGCTCATCTAGCCTTCCATACCTTGTCTCCATCTCCTCGTCTCTTGGAACTCTGATCTTCACCTCAAGTTGCCCTTGCCATCTCCTGGATTCCGTATGCTATCATTGCCATGTCTCCTAGTCATTGACATTGGTCTGGAACCTTGCTCAGGATCTGCTACCATCTTTGCCAGACCTTCCACATCATTACCAGATTTCTTGCTTCACTTACTCCAAATTGCCCCAACCCTCCCCAAATCTTGTGTACTGTCAACTCGCCTCCCTTCCGGTTTCGACTCATCACCTGCACCGAGGCTAAACGCTTTATTTCCAAAGCTATCTCTAATACCCACTACAGCAATGACTCCTTAGATCTTAAACTCCTTCGGCTCACCCTGGATGTCACAATACCACACCTCACAAAAATTCACAACCTCTCGCTTTGCCTCGGGCAGTTCCCCTCAACCTGGAAGAGAGCCATAATCACTCCCATTCTTAAGGCGGTGACCCTACTAGCACCAGCAACTATAGACCTATCTCAATACTTCCACCTCTCTCCAAAGCCCTTGAAAGAATAGTATCTGACCAGATAACCAAACACCTAACTAAACATAAACTTCTCAGCCAGGAACAGCATGGTTTCCGGATGGGCCATAGTACCATCACCGCTCTCTCAGAGCTCACTGCATTCATCCATGAGCCCTCGATCAAGGCTCAATCATGAGAGCAATCTATGTGGATCTAACCAAGGCTTTTGACACAGTCAGTCACGAGCTACTGCTTCGTGTCCTCCCAACACTAAATGTGGTCCCTAAGGCTATGGCCTGGTTCCAGGATTACCTCTCAGGCCGGTCACAACAAGTCAGGATTAACACCACCCTCTCCACCCCCAATACAGTTTGCTCTGGGGTCCCACAGGGGTCTATTCTGGGCCCACTACTTTTCACCCTTTTTCTAAACTCCCTCCCTAAGGCATGCAGTGGTCATTTGCTACTCTACGCTGATGATGCGGTTCTGTTTTGGAAACACCCCCATCCGGGCGCCCTCCAACAGGCACTCCAGAGTCATTTCTGTGAACTAGAGACCTGGTTCACTGAACACCGCCTAATCATCAACTATAATAAAACTAAATCCATGATTTTGCACATGTAGAAAGCCCTCATAGTCACTCTGCTCTCCTAATAAAGAACACACTAAGCCCCTCTGGAACATGTTACCAACTTCAAATACCTGGGTATCACATTAGACACCTCCCTCTCCTACCAGAGGCATATCCAAACTTTCACTTCTGCTGTCAATACTAGAGTGGGCATCCTGTACAGGCTCAAGCACTGCTTACCCACTCAGGCCATGCAGCTTGCAGTCTCCTCCTCCATCCTCTCCCTAGTTGACTACGGGATTACTATATACGGCTCTGCAGAACCCACCTCACTTAACAGTATAATTACTGCCTAGAATAAAGCCTGCCGCCTAGTCATGGGCAGTGATAGACTAACCCACACCTGTGATCTATATGGCTTTGACTGGTTGGCTAATTTCAACAAAGATTAAAGTACCACACCTGCATCCTCACAAAAATACACCTCCACCTAGCCCCGGCTATCTTCTCCCCATAATCAGTGCAGCACCCACAGGCGCAATACAAGACTTGCTGCAAGCTCCTCCTTTCTGGTCCCCTATGTAGAACTTCCCTGGACAAAGATCCTTCCGCTACGAGCCCCTCTCTGGCTCAATGCACTACCACCCTCTCTCCCTGACCCATAGCATCTCGCTATTTAAAACAGGCCTCAGGCTCTACTTCCGATAGTGCAAAAATGTGACTGTAGCTAACAATGCCACCATTTTTTATTCCCTTTCCTCCCCAGTTGCGACTCAGGGTCTCTCTAGGCCTCATGTCTAGCGCTTTACAAGTCCCTGCCTGAGACCCCAAGATTTCTACCTCAGACCCTCACCGGTATATAAGTTGTGCCTGGACTGCTCCTCAGTACTGTTACTGTAAATACTGCCTGTCTATGTATGTCCCTTACTGTATTTGTTTTACCCTCCAACCCCTGTAACCGACGTGGAGCCTTTGCAAAAGTGTCTGTGACTCAAAAGTTTGTAATTCTGATAGTATTCCAATAAAAATAAAAAATAAATATCGACATTATCAAGATTGGATTGCATTGCCAGTAATTCTTGCCTTCAGTTACACTTCTAGAGTCTTGATACTCTAGCCCACCTTGCTTGCTCCCACCTACTTACTCATCACGGATCCTCCATATTCACGTGGACTTCCATCTAGATTACAAATTAGAACAGTGGTTATCAATTCCCTTGGATACTTCCCATGCTGCTTCAGTTTGTATGGTTGTCCCATAACTATTCTTACTGCCAGCACTCGCAACCAAACTCAATCCATTAGAGTCCTTCTATCTCATGCTTAGGCCGAAGATATTGCCCTCCACCAGCACCACAAGACTTATTCCAGCTGTTAAGGCACCAACTTATTCAATGCAGCCCTCACACTACATCCGTCTGCCATATATTTACCATCAGAAGCATTGTTTGTTCAGCCTGTTAGCCAGTCACTCGTCATGGCTCCTTCCTACAAGTATGCACATACTGCTCTTAGAGGGAAATCTGCTTAGCTAACAAGAGGCTGTTCTACTTACTTGCTTATTCACATGCCCTCAATGGTCTTCACAGTACCATCTACCATCTGATCAAGTACTCCCTGCTACTACTTCTGTATTACATGCAGGTTTGTCAATTACTACTACTACCCACCTACGTGCAGGTCTACCCTTGCTAAGCAATAATTGCTCATACTTACTACCATCCTTGGCTTTGGCCTGGGATGTCTGCTGTACTTCCTACCACTGCTCTACAACCTGTCTTGCCCGCTGGGCTGGAGGTGTCACTACATCATGCTTCTACTGACCTCTGCCCTGCAGGCCGGAGTCTATTGAACTTTTATTACTAACGCATACCTACTTCACCCTTTAGGCCTGGAGATTCCACAACAGTATCTTACCTGCTTACAAGACCTACTTCATCCATCGGGCCTGGAGGTCTTTCAGCTCTCCACCCACTCGTATTGAGTTCTCTTGCACAAATCTACTCCTATCTGCCTTGCCCCGCTCAGGACCGGGGATTGCAATGCACTGCCCCCAGCCTCTTAGCTTGCATCTAGCTTCTTTGCTTCACCAAAGACATTATCCCTGCATAGCCTGCGATCGAATCCAGGACCATAAATCTTTTATTCAGAATCATAAAGTCAAATGTTCAAGCTCAAGTTCTCCTCAGAAAGACTCCCTCACCTGCTGGATTGCTTGACTGGTACAACTCGACTATGTCAGATTATTATGCTCACCGGTGGATTTGAATTACCCATCTCAGATTCTTGCCTTGGACATAGATCTCTCTTGGACTCGGAATTCGCACAAGAATGCAATGTCATCTCTCGATGGACTCTCATCTTCAGAGCTCCGATTCCAGTTTCTCTGTTATTGGATTCAGGATTGCAATGTATGGGACTTCAGATTAGCTGAGTACCTAATATGTTTAATGTAGGATTATACTCCTTTCATATGCCCAGAAGGAAAGGCAGGTCAGTAGCCATGGGTCCTCAGAGGTTTCCCCCAAAGGGGGGTTTTCCTTTCCTGCGTGTTACTGGCCACACTCGCCAGAGTTGGAGGAGATAATCGATAAGTGAGAAATCGTTTTGGGGATCTCTTCCTACTTGACTAAGCATCCTTCCCACAGTGGGATACAGAGAAAGGCCAAAACATCAAGTCATAACAAGTTACTCATCAGTTCAAACATCTAAGCACCATGCATATACTATCCTGTTCACATGTACTATAATCACTGACTTGCACATATCTAAGCTGATGTATCTAAGCACTACTCACTTGTAAGCATCATCCTACTTACTGGTCTGGCCTCTGTATCCAAGTACAACTTACGTCATTCAGCTACAGTCAGTAGCACATGCCTGAGCTATGAACCACACATAATTGAAAGGCGCACGCCTATCTTTATGTGGGGGAAGAGCTCCTCCCCCACATCCTACATAAACTAGCAGGCTACCACTGCTCTGCTTAGAGCGAGTTTCACTCACCCTCCATCCTCCCCTTACACCTCCTCCTTCGCTGTCACGCTTATCCTACTGGGAGGGGGTCTTTTCCTACTCGACTAAGCATCCTTCCTATGGTGGGATACAGAGAAAGGCCAAAACATCAAGTCATAGCATGTTACTCATCAGTTCAAGCATCTAAGCACCATGCATATACTATCCAGTTCACATGTACTATAGTCGCTGACTTGCTCATATCTAAGCTGATGTATCTAAGCACTAATCACTTGTAAGCATCATCCTACTTACTGGTCTGGCCTCTGTATCCAAGCACAACCTACATTATTCAGCTACAGTCAGTAGCACAAGCCTGAGCTGTGAACCACACATAACTACTACTACTAGGATGTTAGCCTTCCTCCCACATTCCTCAATTGAGTCACTCTTATTTTAGTCTCACTAGTCCTTCTTTGATTTGTCACTTCTTTACATAATTATATAATTATAGAAGGTCTGTTTTTTCAATTTTTCACCTTCAGTTGTCCTGAGCTCTGATTTTGCTTTTGTTTTCCTGACAAATGTTTTGGCCTCCTTTGGTTTGTCCAGGTATGCCCCCCCCCCACCCATTGCCCTCAGACTGATCATCCTTATACCTACTGAATGCCTTTCTCTTTGCCCTGCCTGCATCTCACATGTCTCTGGAAAGCTAGATAGGTTTCCTATGTTTTTTGCTTTTCTTTACTTGTTTCAGACATTTTTGTTATCTCCAGCCTTTGATGGTTTCACTTTATTAGAATACATACCATGCCACAACATGCAAGTTGCTTTTTGTAGGGTTAACTTATTTCCTAACCATCTTGAACATTTTTTCTGGTGTTGATGTCAAGGTTACTGGCCTATAGTTCCCACCCCGAGGGCTTTCTATGGCTGCCTGACAAAATCAGAACAAATTTATTGGGGACACATGAGGGTGGGTCTACTGGAACCAGAAAATGCAATTTGCCATGTTGCTGCTGCAGATACAGTGAGGACTTTTTTTTCTGGTTGTCACACAGCAAAAGAAAAGGTACATGGGATTGAAAAGTCAGTTCACTGAGTACTTTTTTAGCCTTTGACTACAAGGGATCCTATTTTTTGAGAGCCATCCATAGTTACAGGTGAGTAAATAAAAGGAGGCCCAGGCATCCACTTGCAGATTCATGTATGTCCCTGCTTTCTTCCTGTGTACATTCAGTTCAGCAATGGGGCACTGTGTAATTCTTTCAGTGTGTCATGCAATGAGATGCTGTTTGTGAAGAGCATTTTCTATATAGAGTTTGACAAAAACTGCCACTTGAATAAGCCTCCTCTAAATTTAGCTAAAATGAAAAGTAGCAAACACCTCTTAAAACAGTGTTCTTTAAACACAGACTACTTTATGATCTGGTAGGAATGTCAAATTATTTTGAGAAATAAAGTATGTTGGTTAGACAGCTTTCATAAAAGGAGTCAATTCTAACCCCTGTGTTGTTTGCAGTGTACATGCTGCCATTGCTAAAGATCATTAGATGATATGGTTTGGATTTTCATTGCAGTGCTAATGATATCCAGCTGTATATGTCGTGTGTCTTGTGTACCTGATGGGTGGTGTTCTTAGGGCTGAGCAAGTGCCTTTGGAAAATTCAAGACTGGATGGTGGCTGGCTGACTTACACTTAATTCACTGAAGATGGAGGTGTTATTGGTGGAACATGATCTGTATTGTTCGGTGATGATAAATGGTGCAGTGTCCTTCCATCCCTAGATGGTGCCATGTTTGGAGCTGTGGATGGGATGAGAAATATGGGGGTCACTGTGGACTGAAAATTGGCTTTAGAACATCAGGTGTCAGCTGTTGTCTGCAGTGTCTTTTATCATCTCTGGAACATCTCCCGGATCAAGTCCTTTCTTGAAACAGCTGATCTAGTGACCCTGGAGCATGCCGTTATTACATCTATTCTGGATTACTGTAACACTCTGTACATTAGGGCTATCCATGAAGTTGGTGTGTCACTTACTGCTGGTCAAGAATGTGGCAGCCTGCCTCATTACTGGAGCCTTAAAGTTCAAGCATATCATGCTGGTTCTCTGTGCTCTGCACTGTATGCCTGTGCAGTGGCACATCAGCTTCAAGGTGTGCTTGTTAACTGTTAAGGCCCTGCATGTTCTGGGTCTGGGCTACTTGAATGAACTCCTAGTTCTTTACACTTCTGGCCTCCCATTTTGGTCAGTGGAGGTGAGCCTCATCAGGGTACCCAGATCCCAGCTTAAGTCCTTGAAGACCAGGCATTTTGTGTTGCTGCTGAAATATTGTGGAATGCCCTTCCACCTTATGTTACAGGTGCCCCTTTACTTAACCTTTTTAAGTCCTGTCTTAAAACTCACTTACTTTGAGTTTTTGATCTGGTGCTACTTCTTAATTGTTTTCAGTATTTATTTCTTATAATTTGATATTTTATAATAAATAATTTATCATTTTGTAATGGAAGGTGCCCAGAACCCCTTGGAGTGGGAGCCATATAAACAAAGTGCCTTGTCTTGCCTAAAATATAATGGTTTCTAAAAATAGAACATAGAGTATTTTATATGCAGTAGGTATCTAAATAAGACACAGGCTGAGATTTAACTACACTGGCAAAATTGACACTTTCTGTTAGTCAAGCTCTAATTGCTCAGCAAGTAGGGGTGGGCAAAAGTTCTTTCATGGAACTTCAGTGAAAGTTGTAAATTTCTTGGAAATTTTGGAACTTTCGCCATTGGCAAAACTTGGATTTTCTGCAGAATTTCACTGATTTCCCAGACTTTTTTTGTGAACTGTGGAAAAATGCATGTAAACAGCAGAATTTATTCTATCCACAGTTTAATGAACTGTCAGTGAATGAGCATGTGTTTGTACAACCATGTGGTCATTCACTGACAATTCAGTGGACCACTGGTAGTGTAGCAGAGAGGAGGGCTGCACCGGTGGCTTGCTCAGGGGCAGAGTGGGGGGGGAGTAGGGTGGTGGCAGATGAACTGTCAGGGTAGGGGGTCCACTAGACACCAGAGAATTTGGATTACTTTTTTTATAAGGAATTGAGGATGGGGGGTCCACTAGACTCCAGGGAATACTGGGAATAGAGGGAGATTAGTTGGTGGACTGCCGGCTGTTTTTTTGTGGATTAAGAAATCAAGGATAGGGAGGGGGTCCACTAGACACCAGGGAAACAAAATGTTTTTGGGCACCATGATCGGCAGGTGGGGGGGGGCTGCTAGACACCAGGAGGGTCAGAGGGAGGGATGGGAGGTATTTATTTATTTACTGGGACCCCTGATCAGTGGGGGGGGAATTAATGAATTAAACTGCTGTTAAAAAAAGCCTCAGAACTCATCACTGACAGTGATCCATTTTGAGGATTTTTTGACCACAGTTTAATAAATTAACCCGTAGTTTTATATATTTATTCCACATTTTTAAAGTGGAATATTCACAGAAGTTGCAAAAATGATTTCTGAACTTTCGTGGAAGAGAAATTCTCACTTTTGCAGAAATTATGCTGGTGGAAATATTTTTGCACACCTCTATCAGCAAGCAGTACCAAAACAGTGAACAAAATATCTCTTATCTTGCATCTCAGTTTATTGAAATATTAGATGTTTAATGCAATATGTGCAGTATACCACACATTTTTTACTGTATTAGTTTCAGAAGAATTAAGTATTCAGAAAAAATATGTTCATATTTCATCTTGTGGTATACTGTATACTACTGCCTCTGTATTCAGAGCTGGCTGATAGCACTGAACAGCCTGTAGCACTGTGTCAAACACAGAACACTCTGAGCTATATTCAGACAGGTAGCATACCCTAATGGAGAATATGAATATGTCAGCATATGAAGAAGCCAGCAGAATAAGGCCATTCAATCTATCTAGCCTGCTTGTATTGCAGAGTCCTCATCTTATACTACTGCCCTGCCCCCCAAGTCCTTCCCTTCTTTCCATCTACCCTCCCCATGCCCCATACTTTCCTCTTATGCCTATCCCAGCCTCTTTTGAAGTTGTCCACTGACTTCATCAAGACCACTTCCTCTGGCCGAGAATTCCAACCACTCACCACTTTTTCATGAAGAAGTGCTTCCTCATATCCCTACTAAACCTCCTCTCACTTAGCTTTAGATTTCGTCCCTTGTGGTTCTGCTGTCACTTAGTTTAAAGAGACCCTCCATATTCAGCCTATTTATTCCTTTCAAGTACATGAAGGTCTCTATCATGTCCCCGATCTCCTAACTCTTCTCCTGAGAGTACAATATCAGGGCCCCCAACCTCTCTTCATAATTTTTACCCTGCTGACCAGCAATCATCTTATTTGCATTCCTCAGGACCACCTCCAGCAGGTTGATGTCTTTCTTAAGGTGTGGGCAGCAGAATCTTACTCCATACTCTAGAGGTGGCCTCACAGCAACCTCTAGAAGGGCAGTATAACCTCCTTCCACCTACTGCTGATTCCTTTGACTATACACTCCAACATCTTGTTTGCCTTTCCTGCTGTTTTTTTTGCACTGTATGGAGTATTTCAGTTCACTAGTGATCAGCGCGCCAAGATCCTTCTCCTCCTCTGTTGTTGGTACCCAGATGCCCCCAGGTAGTAGTCTGTCCTTGGATTCCTAACTCCAGTGTGCATAACTTTGCATTTCTTGGCATCGAACCCAAGCTGCCAAATCCTGGGCCACCTCTCAAGTTTTCACAGGTCTTCTTGCAGGTCTTCTATCCCTTCTAATCTGTCTGCTCTCTAACGGAGCTTGGTGATGTCTGAAAATAGGCACATTTTGCCCTTAATGCCATCCCCAATGTCATTGATGAAGATGTTTAACAACACCAGCCCAGCACCAAGTCCAGTTGGAACCCACTGATGACTTCAATAATACTAGATAACTCTCCTCCCAACAACACCTTATGGGTCCTGTCCCTCAGCCAACTTTATACCATCTGATGAACTTTGCCCTAATCCCAAGATCCACCAATTTTCTGATCAACCTCTTGAGGGTACAGAGTCAAAGGCCTTGCTGAAGTCAAGATAAAGATGTCCACCATCTGGCCTCTGCCCACTGACTTAGTGACCCAGTCAAAATACCTATTAGATTCATTTGACACAATCTCCCTTCCATAAACTTGTGCTGTCTCTTATCCTGGAGACTATTCTTCTCTAGATACCCTACCAACCATCTTTAAGTATGGTCTCTATTAGCTTGCACATTACTGAGGTCAGTCTGACAGATCTGTAATTCTCCAGGTCATCCTTGGGACCTTGCTTAACAAGGGGCACCACATGTGCTATTCTCCAATCCTGTGGTACAACATCTGCCTCCAGGGAACTATTGAGCAGGTCTGCCAGCAGCAATGGAAACTCCCTTGCCAGATCCCTTAATACCCTTGGTTGTATGCCATCCAGGCCTGGTGGTTTGTCCACCTTCAGTGCTAGTAGCCTCTCCCTCACTCTACAGTTCTCTATCACCACATTCATGCTCCCTTCCCCTCCTACTCCCCTTCTCCCCCTGTAGGCAAAGGTCCATCTTTTTTCCTAGTGAAGACATGCTAGCTGTCTGAATATGGTGGAGAGCAGAATGTTGTGCCAGTGACTATCAGTGACTGAATAACAGAAAGCTGGGGTGAGGGCATATGTGAGGTTTGGGGATCCTCAGTAGGTAATTGGGTGGAATTTGACATGCAGCTGGGTAGTGGTTCTCACTTGGGGGCACCAGGGATGCATGGTCAGATTAAAACCTGGAAGATCAGGGAGAGGTCTGCTAGGTGCCATGGAGAGCAATATTTACAGTTGTACAGAGGTGATCAGGGGAAGGGAGGTCCATCAGACTACCACGAGTTCACCTGCAGTTCACCTGTCCAGTGTTTGAATGGTGAGGCATAGCCTTAGTGCATGGATAAGGCCAGGATTCAGTGCCATTAAGCAGCATCACACTGGCAGCGGTTTAACACAACCAGAAAGAACCTATGAATATATTGCTATGCCGTATATGTAGGAATGATTCCTCACTTGTATAGGGGCAGTGGTATCCTTTGGGCAATTGCACTTCCAGGTTTGGGTGGCACCCCAGGGCCTCTGAATATGTCCCCGATTGGACCACCTGGTTAGTGCAACACTAACCAGGTTAGTGCCCCAGAAGCCTTTTAAATATGGAGACCTACATCCTTGGTTAGTAAATGTTGCCTTTATTTCTCTATGACATGACCATTGTCCCCCAACACACACACACACACACACACACACACACACATATGCAACCACACATTGGCCTCACTTTAACACATAGTGAGAACATTTTCCTAAAGCATATGCCACAGAGAACTGGGGTCCTGTTTTTAAGAGTTTTATCATAGACGCAAAATAAAAAATAAATTTGAAAATGGGGCCCAACTGGTCCTTTGACAGCACTTTTCTTATATTCAATCAGTTTGTCGCCACCATCTTGATTACTTAACTTTGTTGTAACCATTTATTGTGTTGCACTATCACTCAACAAATATCAGCATATGTCTTTTGTTACTAAAGACAAAAGAAGCAATTTTGTATGTCTGGCATTGAAGGCTGCACACATTAACCACACGTAGTTGAAATTACTTATTATGATGCATTAGGATACTTTCTGGGTGGCTCTAATGAGAATAAAAGCTTCAGTACACTGTGTTTCACTGTATAAAAATATAGATCTATATTGTACAGATACAGGAAAAATAGAAAACTATGCAAACATGGGATATTATATGTTTTATGATCCTTCACAATGTATACTTCTGAGTTACATTATGTGTGTTTCTGTCATTTATTCTTATAACTCATACTAAACAGCAATTAATTTATTACATGAGTAAAATATTCAATGTTATGTTATGGCTACTGCAAGAATTGATTAAGCTTTCTTGTGTTCATGAATGCTGACAGAGATTCAAAGGAGGAAATGTAAAACCTGAAGGTACAGCTGTATAATGACATTTCACTCTGTAAATCTGCCAATATTTTAATCCTGCACGTAGATCATTTTCATCAATCCAATTCTGTATCTTAATTTTTGCTGTGGAACATGTATTGAATAATATTATCCTTACTAATTTGGAGCACTGCATCAACTTTTATATATTTAAAGATCATTAGCAGGAAGAGATTTAACATTTTGATGAAACAATCCCCTATTATGTCTGCATTCCCTGTTATTGGGACTTCAGCTTTAGCTATTTTAAGTGATGTGTTCATCAATGATAATGTTGTATTCATTTAGAGTGATGATTGATATGGGAATAGATATAGAGTGATTGAAGGCAACCTTTGTCAATAGGAAGGCCAAATACTCAAAGAGTGTATTGGTCTGATTTTGCTCATTATTGGAGACCTTTCATAGTCATATTGACTTGCTGTCCAAATGTTGTTACTTACCTGATGCTTTCATTGTTTAAATGGTATAGACATTGGTATTGAACATGGCTTTTTCCCGATATTTGTCCTACAGTACCCTCATAACACAATTATCTAGCGAAATTGTTGAAAGCATGTTTATAAGGATTAAGAATATCCTTGACCCAAAACTAAAGTTTATAGAGCAATATGCAGATAAAACCTTCATGGTTACTATGCTTTGTAATGTGTCCGTCTAGTAAGCATTTGCCCAGATGTTTGTACGCACTACTATTTATTGTTTTTACAAAAGACATAATTGACTAATGCTTCTCTAAATAAACTAATGCTTCTTTAATATCTGTATTTTAAATAAGTTTATATTTGTGGGAATTTTAAACAAAGAAATATGGACTGAGAGAAGGGGGAGAAAAGTACATGAAAGATCATGTAAACTGAACCACATGTAGTGCTGTGGTATGTCAATCATGTTTTGTGATTGCAGAAAATATAGTACTGGTACAGAAAAGTCAATATGTCATTCCCTTTTGGACTGCTTTAATCATTTATACAAATATTGTAAGATCCCTCATATATAAAGATTCTGACATCACAGTGCTAAACTAGGTTACAACTGTCGAAAAATAAATCTATCCCTTCTATGTCATTAAGCAAATGTACTACAGTACTCTGTACAGCCTTTTCTATTACACAGTGGTAGAATGGTAGTACAACTATATTCAAGACTATGACACATCTTAATTCCATGAAAAAGACTCATTTTATTTTATTATGTTTCACTCTACTGTATAGAACCTCTTGAGATTTAACATTATAGTTTAAAAAACATAAGTAAAACATTTATAGTATAAACAGTATATGACTTAAATTGCAGACATCATTTAAAATAGAAATACAAAAAAGAAAATATTGAAAAAAAAACAAATGAGAATGATACAGTAGAGTTTTACTATTCTGAGATATGGAAATTCAAATCTAAGGCTTTTTAAAAAACACATTCTGATATTTGGCAGGTAAGTAGGGCAAAACAGGAGTTCTACATTATGCAAATGTGTTGAGAGTTGGTTTTGTAGTCAATAAGTACCCTGTAAATGTGTAAATAAGGTCTCTTGCTCTTTTGACCCTCTTGGAAAATAGGTATTACATCTAAATGAGACTATGCTGGTCTGTAAAACTTCAAAGATATACAGTATATAGCTAAAAAAGATATATACCTCTATGGTTAAAATAAAACAACTACATTATTACTGCTAAGGTTACAGTGCATTTAAATTCCTGTTAATCTTGGTGTGTTTGTGGTATGCTGTTTCAGGGGGCTCTGAATTATCATGCACTGAAATGTTTGCATTACTCTAATATCAGCACCCTCTATACAAGCATTGTTGTGTCATTTAGAGAATGTTGCTTGGTGAGACAGTCCTAATATTAACATAATGTCAACCCTTTGTTATATGATTCTTCAAACCCCGAAGAATACAACACTAGAGATTTGCCAAGGTTCCAGGGGTGTTTAATGTTTCATTTCTCTACTTTGTACACTGTGCTGTGTATGAAACACAGTATGATTCTCTTTTCTCAAGCAGTAAGGAAAATTATTAAAAAAAAAAAAAACTGTGATGATGCATCATTAATGTTCCAAAGTCACAGAAGGATGGGAATGAGGCTTTTTTTTACAAGCCTGAAACCCAGCTCCTTGTCTTGTGACCCAAGGCCCAGCTGCAGGCCCTGGCCATGCCAGTTCTATCCTTATGGTTTCTACACAGATGGCACCCATGCCCTTTGTATCACCCACTGACACCATCTCAAGTCCTTTATGCCCTTACTGAGAGTCTTGCAACTGCTTTTTTCGCTTAGTTTTCAGACAGGCAAAAAAAAAAGATCAACAATTGATTTCACTGCTCCATTGCCTACAGCACAAGCAATCAATTTATCTGACAACTAAATCCTTCAAACATTACCTTTCCTAGTCCACTAAACTCTTGTTGTCCAGCTCCTGCTAAGGGGGTGGGCCAAAAATATAAAGACATGAAGTAAAAATGCCCACGCAAAATCTAACTGCAGTAAAAGCCCCAGGACCAGATTGGTTCAGTGCAAAAATAAATTATACAGTAAGCTCTTAAGAGAAGATCTGCCCCCGCCCATCTGAAGACCTTATTTAACCTGGCACTGCTGTGTAAGTACTTGGATTCCAGACATTAAGAAGCCATAATTACACTTATACCCAAACAAGAAAAAGATCATACTCTTATAGGCAATCACCAACCCATATTCCTACTTAAGATTGATCTCACAGACTAGCAAAAACTAATGGCTATCTGACTAGGAAGGGTTTGAGAACCCCTCATCAGGCCAAAACAGGCAGGGTTCATGCAGAGTGGACTCTTTACAGATCATCTACAGAAGCTTTCCACTACTATCTCAATGTCCAGTGATTCTGAGCATCCAGCATTCTAGGTGTTCCTTGATGCAGAGAAAGTCTTTGATAAGGTCCCTTGGGAGATCCTGCTCTCAACCTTTCATGAGTTTGCATTCCCTGAGTCTTATTGCATGGGTCAAACTTCTATACTTACAACCCATGGCCAAAATCCTTCATCCTGAGGAAGGGAACTAGACAGGGATGCTCCCCTTTCCCCATATTTAATTTATATCTAGATCTATTAACTAAAATTATACTCAGTACTGAGTTAATCCAATAGATTAGGGTGGGATGCCAACATTAAAAATTTCTACTTGTGCAGACAATGTATTACTATGCTATACATTGTAAAGCCAGCATTTTCCATACTTGTGACCATAAGCATCCTTTGGGATTTTAATCATTTGTCCAGATCCACAATTAACATTTGTATAATTAATTTTATACCACAAACTTTGAAAGCATATATCATGCAATAGGGAAACTATTGGATCCTGAATCAGTTACACAGTTGGGTATCTCAGTTAATAAATGCATGAGATAAATGATACAAAAAATAACCTGTTCAAGTTGTTAATGGACATCAAGTCTGATCTCCATGGGGGGGCTCCTCTCTCTCTCTCTCTCTCTCTCTCTCTCTCTCTCTCTCTCTCTCTCTTTCTTCTCTGTGGGCCAAAATTAATATATTAAAAGTGATCCTTCTTCCAAGTATCCTATATCCTATGAATATGATATGCTCTGCCCTGAGAAATCACTGATTCACACAATTGCTGTCAATGTTATCAAGTTTGCTATAGGGGGGCCGACTCCCAGAAGAGCTTCTAACAAGCTCACTTGGCAAAACTGAGTGCAGGATTATAGCTTCCTGACTTCAGCTTATACTATCTGGCCATTAATAGTCATACTTTCTGGCCATAGATATCCATACTGTCAGGCAAGTCAATTCCTGTGACAGAAAGGAGGATGCACAACCCATCAAAATGGTAAATAACAACCACATAGAAATTAGTGGAGCTGGACCTTTGCAATAAAGCAGAAATGGATATCAGATCCTTCTTACAGTGGCCTGCCAGTGCAGCGGTAGCACTACTGTTTTCAGCACTGATGACCCGAGGTCTGAAGTGTCCCAGAAGTTGGAGGGTCTGCTGGGGGGAGGAGGACTGTGCATCACAAGGACTGCTGTCCTCCTCCAGGGAGGGAGGGAAGGGATCAGTGGCCAGCATTAGCCTGGCAGCTAGCAGTGGCTTGGGGTTGGCACACTGACACTACACAATGGGGGGGGGGCCGAGGCAGGGAAGACACCCGGAGTGCTGTGTCTGTGAGCATGCCTGGCACTGCCATTGGCATCATTGCATGTCCCTTCCTCTTCACCAAGAGAGAACAAGCATTTGTCAATGCCGAATGTTGATTACGTTGGTCTGTTGAGCGTGCTCACTGCCCCTGTGTCACTCACTCATTCTATTTCTCCCAGTGCTGCAGGCTGCTCTTTTGTACTGTGTTCCTGCCTCCATTGGCACATTTGTCTGCCCACAAAGAAATTTACGGCGGTCCCGACAGAGCTCTGTTGAGGTGGGTCACTCCCACTCTCTCACTAGCTCATTCTGTTTCTACTGGCGCTGCAGGCTGCCCTTTTGTACTGGGCTCCTGCCTCTGTTGGTGGCTTTTCTGCCCATAAAGAAATCTGCAGCTGTCCTAACACATGTCCGTTGAGCTAGCTCACTCCCCCTCTCTCACTCACTCTTTTCCATTTCTGCTGGTGCTGCTGGCTGGCCTTTTGTGTTGGGTTCCTGCCTGCATTGTCGCCCTTTTCTGCCCACAAAGAAATCTGCAGCAGTCACTATAGAGCTCCGTTGAGCTTGCTCACTCCCCCTCTTTCACTCACTCATCGTGTTTCTCTCAGTGCTGCAGGCTGCCCTTCTGTACTGGGCTTCTACCTGCATTGTCACCTTTTTCTGCCCGCAAAGAAATCTGCAGCTGATTCGACAGAGCTGCATTGAGGTCTCTCACTCCGCCTGTGTCACTCACTCATTCTGTTTTTCCTGGTGCTGCAGGCTGCCAGTTTGTAGTGGGCTCCTGCCTGTGCTGGTGCCTTTTTCTGCCCACAAAGAAATCTGCAGCAGTCCCAACAGAGCTACATTGAGCTCACTCACTCCCCCTGTCTCACTCGCTTATTCAGTTTCTGACAGTGCTGCAGGCTGTCCTTCTGTACTGGGCTCCTGCCTGCATTGCCACCTTCTTATATCCACAAAGAGATCTGCAGCAGTCATGATAGAGCTCCATTGAACTTGCTCACTCACTCCCCATCTCTCACTCGTTCACTCTGTTTCTCCCCCCACTGCAGACTGCCATTTTGTACTGGGCCCCTACATGCATTGCTGCCTTTTTCTGCACACAAAGAAATCTGCAGCAGTCCCAACACAGCTTAGTTGAGCTCACTCACTCCCCCTCCCTCACTCGCTCATCCTGTGTCTCCCACTACTGCAGGCTGCCCTTTTGTACTGGGTTTCTGCCTGCGCTGGTGGCTTTTTCTGCCCACAAAGATATCTGCAGCTCCATTGAGGTTGCTCACTCCCCCTCTCTCACTCACTCATTCTGTTTCTGCCGGAGCTGCAGGCTGGCCTTTTGTACTGGGCTCCTGCCTGCATTGCCACCTTTTCCTGCCCACAAAGAAATCCACAGCAGTCACGATAAACCTCCATTGAGCTGGCTCACTCCCACTCTCTCACTCGCTCATTCTGTTTCTCCCAGCGCTGCAGGCTGCCCTTTTGTACTAGACTTCTGCCTGCGTTGGTACCTTTCCATGCCACAAAGAAATCCGCAGCTGTCCTGACAGAGCTCCGTTGAGGTCACTCACTGCCCCTGTCTCACTCACTCATTCTGTTTCTCATGTCGCTGCAGACTGACCTTTTGTACTGGTCTCCTGCCTCTGTTGGCATATTTTTCTGCCCACAAAGAAATCTGCAGCAGTCCTGAGAGAGATCCATCGGCCTCATTCACTCCCCCTGTCTCACTCACTCATTCTGTTTCTGTCGGTGCTGCAGGCTGCCCTTCTGTACTGGGCTTCTGCCTGCGTTGCCACCCTTTTCTGCCCACAAAGAAATCCACAACTGTCATGATAGAGCTCTGATGAGCTGGCTCACTCCCCCTCTCTCACTCGCTCATTCTGTTTCTCCCACCGCTGCAGGCTGCCGTTTTGTACTGGGCCCCTGCATGCATTGTTGCCTTTTCCTGCACACAAAGAAATCTGCAGCAGTCCCAACAGAGCTCCATTAAGCTTACTCACTCACTGCCCCTCTCTCACTCGTTCATTCTGTTTCTCCTGCCACTGCAGGCTGCCCTTATGTACTGGGCCCCTGCATGCATTGCTGTCTTTTTCTGCCCACAAAGAAATCTGCAGCAGTCCCAACAGAGCTTAGTTGAGTTCGGTCACTCCCCCAACCCCCAGTTGCTCGATCCTAATCTGTCCCAAACATTGATTTCTGACAGCAAATGGGGTATTCTGCACCGGAAGCATGGACACACATTTTGGCCAGGATGTGAAAAATGACAGCTGTACAGTTCATAAGGAGGTATGAACAAATGCCAGTGTTGAAAATCTGGTGTGAAAATATTACTAATTTGCCTACTTACAAGGGTGCATGTAAACTACACAACACATGCTTGTACCACAGTCGTTTTATGGAGTTTCATCACAAAATTTTCAACAAAGGCATTTTAGGACCTCTGCTCATGAACAGTGTCAGTGTGATTTTCTTAGTGTGTCCCGAACACTGATTTTTCACAGCGACCGCGCTATTGTGCGTCGGAAGAGTGAAAAAATTTCGGCCAGGATGTGAAAAATGACAGCTGCACTGTTCATAAGGAGGTGTGGAAAAATGGCAATGTTGAAAATCTGGAGTGAAAATATTGCAACGTTGCAAAGGTATGCACGTGCATGGAAACTACTCAATGCACATTTGTAATACACTCATTTTATGGACTTTCATCACCAAATTTTCAACATAGGCATTTTAGGACCTCTGCTAATGAACAGTGTCACTGTCATTTTCATAATGTGTCCCGAACATGGATTTCTCACAGCGACTATGCTATTCGTGCCGGAACTGCAAAAACACATTTCAGCCAGAATGTGAAAAATGACAGCTGTACTGTTCATAAGGAAGTGCAGAAGAATGGCAATGTTGAAAATCTGGAGTGAAAATATCATTCATTCGTGAAGTCATGAGCGTGTGTGCAAACTGTGCAATGCACGCTTGTAACACAGTCATTTTATGGAGTATGGTCACAATATTTTCAACGTAGGCATTGTAGGACCTCTGCTCATGAACAGTGTCACTGTCATTTTCTTAATCAGTCTCAAACACTGATTTCCCACAGCAACTGCGCTACTCTGTGCTGGAAGTGTGAAAACACTTTTTGGCCAGGATGCGGAAAATGACAGCTATACTGTTCACAAGGAGGTCTGACAAAATGCCAATGTTGAAAATCTGGTATGAAAATATTGCAAATTCACAAAGTTACGAGCATGAGTAGCAATTGCGAACACACGCTCATAAATCAGTAATTTTTTTGATTTTTCCCACCAAATTTGCAACATAGGCTTTTTGACAGCCCACCTCATGAACACTGGCACTGTTGTTTCATTAATTGGTCCTGAAAGGGGATTACATGCAGTGACCATGAAATCACCTTTCGGGGCAGAATAACGCCATGACAGTGCCAGAATTCATGAGGAAGGGTCCCAAAAATCCCATGTTGAAAATGTCATGCCCATATTCAAAAAAATGCCTGAGATATGCTTCAAAGATGAAAAAACCCTGTTTATTCCATTATACAGCTTACCAGCATTTCCTCAGTTCGCTGTAGGCTTTGAAGACTGCAGACGTGTTCCCGGTCCACTGAAGATGATTGCGCCGGACTCAGGAGGTAAGTATGTGGTAAAGGGGGTGTGGGGAGGCAGGGTGCTCAGTGGGTGGGTATGGGTTGTGGGAGGGGGTCAGGGAGACCACCAAGGGACTGTTTCCTTTTTTCACAGGAAAAAAAAACATTGTGGGACCGTTTTTGATTTTACAGGGGCATGTGGCATGCTGTGGTGGGCTCCCAGCATGCCAACTAAGTCTTTTTTGGTGGGGCAGCTGTAGCCGAGGGGGGATTGGGCACCCCCATCAGCACACAACAAAAGGGGGGCTTACATTATGCTGATGGGGACTGGGCACCCCATTGGCACACAACAAAAGTGGGGGGGTTACATAATGCCGATGGGAAGTGGGATCCCCCGTCGGCAACATCAACCATCGTGCACTGAAGCCGATGGGGATTGGGGCCCCTGTCAGCAAATAAACATGGTTAGGGGGCAGATGCTGCCGAGGGGGATTGGGCACCCCCTTGGCAGGGGGGGCTTAATATTGTGTTCACAAACAGTATCACTGTAACAAGCAATGATGGGTCACTTCCTCATTGCAGCGAATGGCTTACGCTGCAATGACGAGGTGGCCCCTGATTGCAGCAGCTGAAGCCTTACAAGATTGTGGCATGCTGGCTGAACTAGTGTCAGCAGCAGCATGCCACAGCATTGGGGAATGTGGGCCAAGCCTTTAAAGGTAATGGGGGCATTGGCTACAACTATGTCATGCCTCCATAACCTGCTTCTGGAAAGCTGCTACAATATGTTTCTTGCACATGCATGCAATCAACATAAAAATGGGAAAAACTGTCTACCAGTAGGATGATGGCATACTCCCAAATGCCCCTCACCTGGCTATCTGGGGCACATCCAGACAAGGTAAGACCCAGAGGATGCCGGTGTGACAAGGCCTGGGGGACCAGTGGATGATGGCTGATCAGCATGGGAGGAGCATAAGGAAATTTTGAAAAAAAAGCCTTCTTACACGTTCAATATAGAAAATGAGACTCACATCTTACTAACACTCCATCTGACATATCTATAACTGCCAGTAGTAAATTTCACAAATTTCATAGCACCAGAACACCATTTGAGTTCAGTAAATCACTGAAAAGAAATTAACATTATAAAATCAACAATAAGTTAATTACAGATAATGGTGTCTATCGTTCTTTTACATTCCCTGAAGCAGCAGAAGAATTCATTCATCGCTCACAGCCCACCACCCAGTTCACAGAGCAGGCCAGCTACAGAGGGTCAAGGGACAAGGATACTAACCTGGACCCAACCAAACAGAAGGCAGGGACAGCCAATCACTCCCCAGCTCCTCCAGAAAAGGAACAATTGACAGATGGCCCCTGGATCACCAATTCTAGAAAATGAGAACAAGGAGCTGAAAGCAAAAAAGGGAAATCAGGCTGCAAATCTGACTCTCCAGCACCCCTCACCAGAAGCAGCAGCCAAAGTGAGGACAGGGAGGCCTCAACCAAAAGCTCAGATGCTGAGGCTTTTGGCAGTCACTATACACCTTTCCTATATCAGGTACCTAAAATGTGGCATAACCCAAACCACAATGAAAATGTCTGGCAGACTTGATGGACAAAACCATTCCTCCCACTAAAACCAAAAGGTCACCCACCCGAACTTATCCCGCTTCCATTCAGTCCTTCACCAAGAGCCAAGGATCAGTGCCCATGCACATATGCTGCTGTAGCTTTATTGGCGCTTCCAACTGCTGAGACAACCCTGCTGGGTAGTGACAGATTGTTTCTTCCAGACCAGATCAGTCCCTAATTTACATGGGATGTGACATTCCTCCATTGCCAGGTCAAGATCTTTGTTTATTAATTACAGCCACCCCGACTGGATGTTTTAAAGGGGAAGAGCCCAGGTTCCTTTGGCATTATACAAGGAGTCCTGAACTGTTAGCATAACTATTTTAAAGCTACATATCGGTCTCATCCTGGGGCACTAATGTTTATTTTTAAAGAATGCCATTGACTGGCACGGTTCTTACTTGTTAGGTAATATGGGCTCAGAGTCGCTCTTTGATCTCACTGTAAGACCATTTACTGGATCTACTGGATTATGTAAGACAAAAGAAGGCTCAAAGCCCATTGTGATTGTCCCCCACAATGGTGGGTCAATGATGAATGTAGGTTAAATTTAGCCATTTGTCAAGTTTAGACTTAAATATATCAAAGGATGTAGAATTAATCAATTCCTGCAGTAGTGTATTCCATTGTTTGGCAGCTCTTATATTAAAAAAGTTGTCAAGTCTGTTCATATTTGCCCAATGAACTTTAAGCTACTAATTATGCATTCTGCCCACAATACATTTATTGGTTAATGTTAGCCCACATTGTTTCATTAGTAGTGGAGATTTAATAAGCTTATACGTTTGCAGGATATCACCCCGTTGCCTACTTAAGTAAAGGGGATAGAGTCTTGTTTCCCTAATTCTAATATCATAGTGTTTTGTTTTCAGTCTTGGAATTGTTTTTGTAAATAATTTCTGAACTTGTTCCAATCGATTTATTGAAATTTAGATAGCCCTAATGAGAGGCATTGCAACACCAAGTAGCCCTGGGTTTACATTTATAAAAGCTGTTAGTACATTTTCTCTTTCACTTGTGGTTCCTGAACAAGGGTGGCTCACTTAGCTGGGATCAGAAATGTATCTAAGGGGGAAAGGGGTCATTATTCCCACAGCAGGATGGAAATGTTTTTCACTCTGCAAAAATGGCCCCAGAAACATGGCTGTGCTTTAAAATGTCTTAAAAAAATGCACCCCTAAAGTGGCTGCCCTTATGCTATTAAATCCTATTCTGGTAAAATGGTGGCACCCTCCTGCATGAAGTCTATGCCTGCACAGAGGTGCACAAGTTAGTGATGGCTTGAATGGCCTCCCAATGCTTATCTTCCAAAAGGCACCAAGGACTCGTAGGTCCTGGATACCATCAGTATCTTAGCACTGCACTTGACACCAGATGGACATTTTTTTATTTTTTTTTTTGTTCTCTGGCTTTTATTAATTTAGTTGGTTGTAGTCTGAACCCACAGTTCCATGTTGACAGGGGGATGCCACTAAGGGGGGTGGGTTGCAAAAACCAAACATTTAAAAAAAAAAATAGAAACATGAAATATTCAAGATACCTGATATGTAGGGTGGCCTAAATGAATATTAGAAATACATTCAATTCAAAAATACTCTGAGATAAGAATCGGGGCTAGCACCCTGTTGGAATTAGTGTGTGGAGGATATCACATGTAGGGAATGTTCCCGTGACAGAAAAGTTAATACAAAAAATGCTCATTTGGTAACAGTAATAATGTTGGGCATCAAAAGGGCTATGTTTGGACTTACAAAGTCCACCTTTTTTTTTCTTTGCACTGTTCCAAAATGACCATTCAGCATGCTGTGAGTCACAGGAAACAGTGTCATATAATGGGAGATTTTCAAAGGGAGTTATATGGCACTTCAAATGGGGTCCCAGCTAAATAAAGAGACAACACAAGCTAATATTATTCACAGTATACCTTTATTAAAGGGCTCCTGACTCCATTGTGACAACTTTGAAAAAAATGAAATCTTTAGACACAATTTAGCTTATATTTAAAAATGTTTTCTGTACTTCTCATCCTTACTTCTTTATTACTAAGGACATTTACATACAAATAGGATTGCTGTCTTATCTGTTCTGTCTGCTTTCCTACACTTGAGATCACTGTTCTGTTTATGACATTACAATCTGTTTCTTTGGAAATAATTGTGATGCCATAAATGGGATTATGATGTCAGGTGTAGGCAAGCAAAAAGAGCAGATAAAGCCTGTGGGACAGTAACCCTTATTTATGCTACTGAAATTGGCAATAAAAAAGTAAGTTATGTAATTTATAGAAAATATATGAAACAAACTGAATTGTGTCTAAGTCTCACATGTTTTTGTAAGTTTTTTTAATGTGTCAAAGGCTCTAAGTATTGTAGAGAGGACAGCTGAAATTGAAACTTTTTTTTAATATACTACAGTATATTAATTTAAATGTGATGCAAGTCTCTCCAGTACTGTGCAAACTTTTTTGACTACTACCTATTCCCTGTCACTCAGACTGCTGTACAAAAGGAAAAAATACAAAATAAGTGTAATAACATCATTAAAACCAATCAGAATAAATATTGCAAAATGAAAGTGTTATGGCTCAAATAAATAATCTAATAAGGCAGCATTGCTTCAAAAACTAATTACACCAAACTAAAAACCTCCTGAAACAAAAGGAACTTTAGTTCCCTCTTAAAGATCTGCACTGAAGGAGCCTTCCAAAGTGATTTAGACAACTTGTTCCACAGAACAGGTCCCATGAGTGTGAGTGACCAATAACAAGAAGATTTCAACCTAGAACTGGGAACAGCAAGGAGGCCCACCTCAGAGGAAAAAAGAGGGTGAGAGGTCTGAGAGAGAGAGAGAGACAGAGTGTCAGCAGGTCTCTCAGGAAGCCAGGTCCCAATCCATATCGGACCTCTTAGGTCAGAAGACCAATCTTAAAAGTGATATGCCACTTAACTGGCTGCCAATGCAGTTTTCACAAAACCAGAGTTATGTGACAAGACCTGGGAAGGCCATCAGTAGCTCTGCACCTACTGCGGTCACCATAGAGCACCTTCATTCACCCTAAGGACTGAAGCATTATAATAGTCAAGTCTAGACATGACAAAGGCATGTACTAATGAGGGCATGTCTTCACAGGAGATGAAGGCTTTAATCTGGGCAATGTTTCAGAGATGGTAAAAGCAAGACTGGACTACATTTAACACCTGAGCCTGAGATGTCAGCCTCTCATTCAGAATGACCACTGGATTCTTTACCTTAGTGGAGGCCACCAAACAAGTTGAACCAAGCACTACTTCCACTATATCCTCAGACACCTCTACACCCCATCATCAATGAGACTCAATCACCAGTACTTCCATTTTTGCAGGGATTAAGTCTTAGCCAGCTTGTTGACATCCAGTCCTGAATCTCATCTAAGCACAAATTTAGCACACTGACTGCATCCAGCATCCTGGGTGCAAAAAAGCAGGTATAACTGAGTATGATCAGCATAGCAATACAAACCCAGATTGTACCATCCAATGATCCTTCCTAGGGGCTGTATATACACACTGTGTACAACATGGGAGAGAGAATAATTCCCTGGAGCATGCCACAGGGCAGGGGTTTTGGGAATGAGGAAAATTCGCCATCACCACTGTCTGTATCCTATCACTGAGGATGAACTCTAAAAAGTAGATGACAGTGCCAGTGTGTCCACAGTGCTCCCTGACACAAGCCAACAACAAGCTATGGTCATCAGTCTCAAAGGCTGAAGAGAGATAGTAGAAAACAAGAACTGGCTGCTGTCCTCTATCTGTTGCCCTGAAAAGGTCATAATGCACCCTGACCAATGCAGTCCTAGTACTATGCCTCAACCTAAACCTGGACTGGAGAGGTTAATAGATACCAAAAGCAGTGAGGTGTTCCTCAAGCTGCAGCACCTCCATCTTCTTGATAACCTTCCCTGAAATGAGGCAGCTAGAGACCAATCTATAATTTGCCAAACAATCTGTGTCCAGAGATGGTATCTTGAGCTCTAAGGAACCCCTGAGAGAAGGGTGATACATAAGACAGCAGTGGATTTCACTGCTGTCCTGACCTGTTGGTTCCATTTTGTTTATGGCTATGGAATAAAAAAGACTGGCAACAAAGTGACTTAAGCTCCTTTCTTTCAACTTGGGTTCCAGTATGATTGGTGCATGCAGCTGCTCCTTGCATCTACTAGTAACTGTATTTAACAGCAGTGCCACCATTCCTGTGCATCACCCTACCTGCTTACTGACAATGGTTTCTTAAAGATTGGCCACACCAGCCAATTCTTCAATATCCCTGAAAAACCCCTCCAGAAAAGGAGCTCTAAACTGGTTTGGCGAACAACAGACCCAAAAACACAACATGCCTCACCACAATCATGTCAGGCCCTTGTCTAGTTCACAAAAAGGTGGACCGCAGCTCCAAGATCACCCCACAGACCTCATCCACCAAAATGGGCCTAAACTCTTCTCAGACTCACAAACAACTCCTGCCCACTGCCAATCAATCATACCAAGCTGCGACAAACTGGTTGGAGAAATCCCAGACTGAAATATGGACATTCTGTCAGAGAAATATTGAACAAACTATTCACACTGAGTGAATGAATTTGATCTTACTTGCTGCAGACAGACTGTCAAAAAGTGCTGAGCTGGTTGGTTTCTCCCTGCTGCAATTTCTCCAGACAGGAATTCTGTCTTTTTATGGGAAATTCCTCTGTGGTACTCAGCACAGTGAGTCATTAAAGCCAGTCTGTCGCAATTATTCTGTGACCTCCTCCAACTATACTCTGAACTCTGATGATTGGACTTCATCTCCCTGAGCTTCTCTTTAAACCATGGGGATGTCAAGCATGAAATCTTGGGTCATGTACTCACTGGTGCGATCACATCATAGGCCAAGGTAATGGTCCTGTTTTAAGCTTGCATCACTTCCTCCAATGCAGTTGCACATGCAACCATCAGACCTAATAGATCAGCCACTGCCTGAAGTCCTTCATGGGACAACCCCTTTAAAAGGAGGTGGTTTATCATTACCACAGGGGGTGGACTACAAGGGGAGGCCTCAAAAAAGAAACTCACCAAACAATGATCCAACCAACTGACCAGATCAATCTTGATGTTATTAATCATGAGTCCCAGTAAGAAGACTAAGTCCAAGGCATGACCATGCTGATGAGTCACAGCAGTAACAACCTGTATTAGGCCCAGTGATTCCATCAATTGGAAAGATGAGGGGGCAAATATAATCCCCAAAACTAGTGAAAAAACTCAGGCACCAGGTAAGGTAAATTGCCTGATGGCTACAGTTCTGTCCAAAGAACTTTTGAAATTTATTTAAAACACTTGTGATGATAATATAATAATTTTAGAATATTTGTTGATATTAAAGGATAAACTTGTTTGCCTTAGATCAAATTAGAGGTGTGTAAAACCAGGGAGGTTTTGTTGTTGCCAAATCACCTCTGTTTTGGTTCTGGCTTTGGTTTGGATTCATGACCAATATCCATTCAACATAAAACATGGCCTGTACCTTCATTGTAAAGTATAATATAAAGGTAAACAGGTTACATTCTGTAGAAAACAGTTTAATAGCATGGCAGCTAGCAAGACCCAGCTGTTAGTAAGTTCACAGGAAATTATGTATCTTGCAAGATACTGTGAAGTAGTGCTTAAGTTGAATAAGCACATAGTTTCATTTGGTTACAATCTGTTAAGGCAGTCCACTTGTGCACAAACTCCCCCCTCAGGCTGGGACATGAGGGATGCTGCAGATGTGTGATGTAACAATGTTGCACATACTGAACCCCTGTACCCAGACAGTCTGAAGTCTGTTACTGTTGCATCATTCAGCCTCTGCTCTGTTAGGTGGTGATCATGAATAGATGCTCAAAACTGTGGAGCACCACAGTGGTGCCTGCTGAAATTGGTGATCAGGAAAGGTGAGGGATGGGGTGGTCACCTCCTCCAATGAAAGATGTTTACAATCTCTGAGTCTATAAAAATGTATAGGATGGAAGTACACTGTGCCAGCAGATTTGGTTGTAGCTTCTGTAAGAGACACTACTGTCCCTGCCGTCATGCTGTGCAACAACACTTCACCATAGGTACCAGTGTCCCAGCAGATGGTGGCAGATTCCAGTAGCTCAGGTACTAGTGATCAAGCATATTGGCATCTGCTGTGACACCCTATCTAGCACAGACAGTACCATCCCACAGCCACCTCCATTAGATGCTGGTGCACTTCCCTTCAACACAGACATTAGTGTCCAAGCTTCAGATTATGCCATGGTTCTCTTACCTGAGGCACTGCATCTGCTGGGATAATGGTGCTTGTGGTAGTAGAACTCAGATAACATCTGCTTCTGTGTTGGTACACTAGGTGCCTGTATGGTGAATGGAAGTGTCCCAGCAGCATCTATCAAAACAGTAGTCTCAATGTGCAAGGTAAAGTGTCCAAGCAGATGTGCATCTACAGGGACACTACACTAGTGTAGTGTAGTGAAGTGTGTCAGCATCTGCTGGGATAACAGTGTCTGTGATACAGAGACTAGTACCAAATCTGGTAGGTCAAGTCCCTGCCTTTCTGATAAGAGGACTTTTGAAGTTATTTAGAGGTAATTAGCTGCTGTTGGCTGTGGGGGGCTGACATATTTGATAATGGGCATTACTGATGGTACTGTGGCATAGGTGGTCTTACAAGCTCATCATGATGTAGTAACTTGCTTGGTGAACAAGAACAATTTGAATCACTGAAGGAAAGCCAAATAAACTTGACAGCCCACCACGGAGTCTGAAATCTAGGAGGATAATGCAGATGTTTTGAAAATAAGCATGAATGGATCTCTTTGAAGTCTATCATGTAGTATCTTGCTCGGTGAAGAACAACTTGAATCACTGAAGGAAAGCTAAACAAACTTGACGGCCCACCACGGAGTCTGAAATCTTGGTGGAAAATGCAGATTTTTTGATGAATGGTGCTCTTTCATGTCCATCATGATGTATTAACTTGCTTGGTGAAGAACAACTTGACTACCCTTTTTAATAAATCATGGGAGGATGGTGTGGCACCTGAGGATTGGAGATGGGCAGATGTGATTCCTCTTCACAAAAGTAAGAGCAAGACAGAGGCAGGAAACTACAGACCTGTCAGTTTGACCTCAGTGGTAGGGAAAATGATGGAATCACTTCTGAAGGAAAGAATTATTCAGTACCTAGAGGCCAGTGGGGCACAGGATCAAAGGCAGCATGGATTCACAGCAGGAAGGTCATGTCAAACAAATCTAATTGATTTCTTTGACTGGGTGACCAAAGTAGTAGACCAGGGAGGGGCTGTGGACATGGCCTACCTAGACTTTAGCAAGGCATTTGATACAGTCCAGCAAAAAAGATTAATAAACAAATCAGCCAGCCTGGGAGTGGGTCCCAGGGTGGTAGCCTGGGTAAAACACTGGCTGGACAACAGGACACAGCAGGTAATAGTAAATGGAGTCCACAGTGAAGAAAGGAGAGTTACTAGTGGGGTACTGCAGGGTTCAGTACTGGGACCAGTTCTTTTCAATGTTTTTATAACTGACATTGCGGAAGGACTGGAGGGGAAGGTATGTCTCTTTGCAGATCTTTGTGACACAAAGATCTGCAACAGGGTTGATACACAAGGTGGGGTGGAAAGGATGAAAAGGGACTTGGCAAGGTTGAAGGAATGGTCAAATGTATGGCAGCATAGATTCAATGCAAAGAAGTGCAAAGTAATGCACCTGGGAAACAAAAATCCAGGATAAGAGTACACAATGGGGGGAGTGAGATACTGAAAACAACAAAAATGGAAAGGGGCCTGGGGGTAGTCATATCAGATGACCTAAAGGTGGGCCAGCAATGTGAAAAGGCAGTAAGGAGGGCTGGGGGATACTGGGATGCATAGGCAGAGGCATCACCAATAGAAAACAGAAAGTTGTTGGCCCTCTGTATAGACAGTTGGTAAGACCACATCTGAAGTACTGTGTACAGTTCTGGAGACACCATCTCCACAAAGACATAGACAGAGTGGAGACTGTCCCGAGGAGGGCAACCAAAATGGTGCAGGGTCTGCACCAGAAGACATATGAAGAAATACTAAAGGAGCTTAAGATGTATAGCCTTGAGGAAAGGAGGGAGAGGAGGGACATGATAGAAACTTTCAAATACCTTAAGTGAATCAACAAAGTCCAAGAGGGTAGCATCTTTCAAAAAAAGAGATGTGCAAGAACAAGGGGGCACAATTTTAAGATGGGGGGGACAGCTCAGAGGTAATGCAAGGAAGTATTTCTTCACAGAGAGGGTTGTAGATGCATGGAACAGCCTTCCAGAGGAGGTCATAAAGTCAAAAACGTGGAGGAATTCAAGAATGCATGTGACAGACATAAGGCAATTCAAGTGGGGGGGTAGGAGGAAGTATACTGCTGGTTAACTAGGATCTGCAGCTCATCCATTAGGCAGGGAAATGGTCAGACTAGGTGGGCCAAGTGGGCCTTATCTGTCATCAAATTCTACGTTTCTATGTTTTTATGTTTCTTTGTAATCACTGAAGGAAAGCCCAAACTGTAAGTCGATAGCCCACAACAGAGTCTGAAATCTTGGCGAATAATGCAGACATTTTGAAAATGAGCATGGAGAGTTCTCTTGCAAGCCCATCATGTAGTAACTTGCCTGGTGAAGAACAACCTGAACCACTGAAGAAAAGCCAAACAAACATTTAGTTGACAGCCCACCAAGGAGTCTGAAATGTTGGAGGATAATGCAGACATTTTCAAAATAAGCATAAATGGTGTTCTTTGAAGTCCATCATGTTGTAACTTGCCTTGTAAAGAACAACTTGAGTCACTGAAGAACAGCCAAACAAACTTGAAACCTACAGGACACGTGATGTGACATACTGACTAGGACATCTCGTATGCAGACAATCTTCGCATTCTGCTAGGGCAAAAAATGGTGGATACCTAAAGAAGGTAACTGAAGAATGTGGCTGTCAAACATTTACTAACAGTTCTGGTCCACAAACATTGTGACATCTCCAAAAAGTATTACAACTGAATTCAGAAACAGTAGAAACTGAATTAAGAAACAGTAGAAATCAGGATATATTTGGTGTCCTACAAATTGAGGGAAATGTGGACACTGCCTCCATACTACTTCTTTTCTCTTGCTATGTAGAAAGTATTGTGTCTGACAGAGTGCTGCATGATGAATTTGTTAGCTACCTTCTCTAGGTTTATCTTTTGAGTGACATCCTTGTGACAGTTTAACAAGGCAACATGGTTAAGTTTAGTTTGTCCCATGGTTGATCTTAAGTATGTCTTCATTTGATGAAGTGAAGAAAATGAACATTCTGATGTACAAGATGACACTGGGATAGTTAAAGCCAACTGTATTAAATGAGTCAGTTATGAAAGAAGTGTTCCCAAATCACGAGCATTTTCACCGTGAAGCATGTTGAAGTCATCCTGAAATGATTCCACTGTGACATTCCAATATCAAGAAACATGTCATGATGTAGTTAAAGATGTGTGCATTGAAGTCTATATTGTAGAAATTTGCAATATACTCAGAAGTAGCATGCTCCATCACAGGCTTGTCTATTTTCATCATATGATCAGATATGGCAGATGTGAAATGACCATTGAGTGCAGTGGTGGTGTTGTCTATCACCTCAAAGTAAAGTTGGTAGTATTGGTCCTCTGGACACTCGAATATGTGAGGAGCAGAACCATCATCTACATGGACTTATTCTAGGCCTTGGAACAAATTGTTCTTCCAAATGTAGCAGTGCTGCACAATCAGTAGTACTTGTGTAAAACTGGGGGAATCTCTCACACAGTTGTTTGATAAAGTCTTTCAGAGATTCTATCATACAAGATGCTTGGTGGAACTCCAAGTTTTTTTTTTCCTGTAAAGCAGTATTGATGGTTTCTATTCAGGAGAAGATAAGGTGAAGTGGTTTTAGGTTGAAAAATGTGTCAAACTTCCTGAGCTTAATTGGGAATCCATTAGCCTTCGCTCCAGCATCACTGGTATCATTCAGTGCTAGTTCTTCAAGGAATTCAAGTAGTTCTTCATAATTAGAGTTTACTGACTGCGAAGAAACTGCACAAAGTGTCCACTGGGTAGGGCATAATAGTCGCAAACGAACATTGTCATGGTCTTAAAAGTTTTCAAACCAGGCAAGACATTTCAGAGAATTTCTGATGAAGATTATTAACTTGCGAATTAAACAAAGAACATTCAACCCACGGTAATTTTCTGAACAGTATCCTGAACTGCCAGATTTAAATTATGTGCAAAGCAGTGAATATATAATGATTGTGGCTCTGTTTCTTTGTCAAGAGCTTGCAATCCATGAAGACTGCCAGCAACATTCGATGCACCATTGTAACACTGCTATGGCACATTTCTATGCTAAAGCTGAATCTTGCTAATACATCCTTCAGTATACATAACAGTGCAGCTGCAGTGGTACTTGTTGCTGAGTAAAAGCCAAAGAACAATTCTTCAACCTGAAGATCCTGCTTGATGATGTGAAAACAAAATGAGATCTGTTCTCATATAGAAATATTTGCAGTTTCATCCAAGATTACAGTGTAGAAACCTGCACTGTGAACCTCCTTCATTAATACATGTAGTACCTCATGCAACATAATTAACGTCATGTCATTAACAACATCATGAGAAATCCATTTGTAGCCTGCTCTTGCAAGCCAAGATTTTAGTACTGGATCATCATCTGCATGCAACAGAAGAAGATTCATCAAGTTGGACTGCTCATCAATGTGGCCCCATACTGCAAGACTTTGACAGCCCAGATGTAACAATGAAGATAACATTTTCAAAACAGAATGTCTGAAATCTTTCATTTGCTTCATTTTTCCCTCTTAGAATGAGGTGGTGACATCAATGCCACTGTTCACAACATTCAATGCAGCTACAGCTGCTCTATGCAAATTGGATTTTTGATGACTGTTGAAATGTTGTATTGCTTTTTTTAAATTGTCAAATCCTGTCTGTATGAAAGCCTTGTATGCATCCTTGACCCATGATGTGTTTGGAAGTGGCATACCCAGATTTGAAGCCTTGTAACAAATTTTACAGAATATTGTTTTAAGTGTGCAATCATATTCAATCCATGGAAAACTATTCTTCCAGTGCAGGTGAAATGTACGACCTGCTGCTTCCTGCCTTCCTGCTAATATAGACTCATCTGTACTACTGTTATTATCTGTACATGATGTACTAGGGAGGCTGGAGCTATCTGCTGTCACCCTGACTGTCTTACCTATCTGTGGCTGCTGGTCTGACTCTACATTGAAAGAAGAAGAATGATGTTCTGCCCTGCTTTCAGCTTCATAATTAACATTGCTCTTGCTGTCAACACTGGCATTAGAAGAGGTTGATCTGCTCTTGTGGGCATTAAGTTTTATAACATATTTATCCATGATGACTCAACTGCTTCCACAGTTAATAACTATTCTAAAACTGATTAACTGCTTGCTAACTGAACTGTGCTGTGATCTGGCATGCAGGAACTGTCTGTAATTTAATTCAGCAAATGAGAGGACAAAAACCTCAATTAATACTCATTGGGGACTTAAATATGCCTGATGTAGACTTCTCAGGAACTAAACCGAGTAATAATGCAATAGATAATAGGATATTATGCCTCATTGATACTGCAATGTGTGGAAATACCCACTAGAAGGGATAACATATTAGACATAATCCTGACTAATATTAAAGAGGATATAGTGGGCATTGAACCTCTTCCACTACTTGGTACCAGTGACCATGATGTTATCAAGTTCAGGATTATCAAATTTAAAAAAATTGTAAGGAGGAAAATCATAAAGAAATTATATAATAGAGCAAACTATTGGGCTATGAAACAAGATTTAGCGAATATGGATTGGAAAACTATATCGAAGGGACTTAAAACTAAGGAATGTTGGGAAATGTTTGTTCAGATTATTGAGGAGATTAGCCAGAAGTACATCCCAATTCAGGAGATGTACAGTATAATAACAAGGGGAAAAAACCAACATGGTTAAACAAGAAAATTTGTAAGTTAAGTAATAAAAAAAGAAAGTATTACAAAATGCTTAAAACAAATCCATCCGATAAAAACCAAAAATATACAAGAAAGCATTACATAGTTTGAAAATTGAAATAAACGAAGCGAAGAAGCAAACTGAATTTAGGCTTGGAAATAGTAAAAATGATAAGAATGTTTTTTGCTCATACATTAATGGTAAAAGAGGGCAGGAAAGAGTGATAGGTTCTTTAAAAGTTCAAGATATTATTTATGATAAACCGGAAGAGATGGCTAGGGAAGTTACAAAATTTTTTCGTTCCATTTTTGAGAAGTTGGGTAACAGTATAGTGGAGGACATTCTAGATAAAACAAGACAGGAAAAGATAGATTTTGTTACCAGTGAAAGAATACTTGAGAAAATAGAGTAATTAAAGACTAATAAATCTGCTGGACCAGATGATATGCACCCAAGGTTAATGAAGGAATTAAAGGATGAAATAGCACCAATTATAGCAGACATAGGAACTAGATCTTTGATGGAAGATCCCATGTGCCCATGGAATGGAGAAGGGCAATAGTGGTACCTATGTTTAACAAATTATTGGTCCGTGAGCTTGACTTGTATTTTAGGGAAGACTATCAGAAGTATTATAGTAGAAGAAATAAAGATAAGGATGAAAGAGAAGAACATGATAGATAAGTCACAGCATGGATTTGTGAAAAATAGATCATGCAATCCAAATCTTGCTAGTTTCTATAAATGTATAGGGGAAAACTTGGACAGGGGGAAATCCATGGATGTGGTATTATTTGATTTTAGCAGAGCCTTTGATTCTATACCCCATGGTAAATTGCTTCTGAAACTGTCTAATATGGGTTTAAAAAACACTATTGTTAGATGGATTGCACAATGGCTGATGGAGAGAAAACAGGCAGTTTGCATCCATGGATATATGTCTCAAGAGGTGGAAGTTGGTAGTGAGGTGCCTCAGGGGTCGGTCCTGAGTCCTCTATTGTTTTGTATCTACATAGGAGAGTTAAACATCAATAGCAATAATAGACTAATCAAGTTTGCTGATTACATTAAATTAGGAGGGGTTGTTGACACCATTGATGACAGATTAAGGTTCAGTTAGGATATTCTGATTGTGGTTGAGTGGGCAAGTGAGCAGAGAATAATGGGATGAAATTGAGTATGAATAAATGTAGTATATTACATATGGGAAAAAGAAATATCAGACAGGATTTTATCATTCAGTGGACTACCCTACATACAACCAGCTGTGAAAAAGATCTGGGAATACATACTATGGAAGATTTGAAAAGTGAAACTCACTGTAACTATGTGGCTAATAGAGCCATGTATATAATCAATGGAATAAGGAGAAGCTTTTTCTCAAGGAATAGTTGTGTTTTGTTGCCTATATACCAAAATTATATAAGACCAGTTTTGGATTACAGATCTCCATGTTGGAGTCCCCACTTAAAAAAATATATAAGACTGGTAGAAAGGCCTCAGAGGTCCTTCACAAAATTAATATCAGAGTGTAGGGTAAATCATATAATGAAAGATTAAATTACTTAAATCTGTGGCAATTGGAGTTGAGAAGAATGAGGGGGGATATATTGCTGCTATATAAAATACTGAGGGGAGATTTGTTAATGAAAGAATTGAATCTAGAGAGAAAAGATCATAAATATAATATGAGGGGTAATGAAAATCAAATAAAAGAATGCAAGTATAGAACTGAAGCATGGAAATATTACTTTTTCCCTAGATCAATTAGGTTATGGAATACTTTACCAGAAGAGGTGGTTAATGCACCTACTCTTCTGACCTGTAAGACACGACTAGACAGGTATATGAAGGTTAGTAATCTGATTACTTCCACTGAGGAGTGGGGATAACTTGTATGGGCTATGCCTTCTGTCATCCTATTACCCTAGTATGGTCCCTAGTTGCTGTTATATTATCTACAAGCTCTACAGTGCTACTGAGCTCTATTTCTTCATTCTTTTTTCTTAGGAAATACTGAACACCAATCTGACTACACAACTACATTTAAATATGGAGGTCTACTTGAGTAATTCTGAGTTGACTATCATCATAATATATATCTGAACTACATTCACATTGAAAAATGTGTCTAGCATATTAATTTTGGATGATGCAAGGTGCATCATGCATGATGAAATATAAAGAAAATGTGGAGTATGTGCTCTAAAACATTTGCCCTGTCCAACACGTAACTGGGGTGGGGAGTAGAGCACATTCTGGTATGTCTAGATGATAAATGTGAGGTATCAATACAGAATGCTTCACCCACGTACCATATGCAATACTGAAAAAATATAACTGCACAACAGAATACTTGAAGAAATAATACTAAGAAGAAAGCTGAACCCTGACCAGAATTTGAAACAAATTGTAATTAAGTCATGTTGTCCTTAGTACAAAATTTGGCAATGACAACGTAAAGTTTTTGGACCAATCTGTTAAACCTTAAAACACACCAGCAGAATCACCAAGCAGCTTGTTACATTCTTACCGAACTGTAAACTGCTTGCTGGCCCTGCCATGACCCACCTGGCTGACAACAAAAGGGCAAATGTCCCTCTTGATGTGTACCTGAGCTCTTCTGCTACTTCACCATGCTGTAGAGACTAAAGATTGATCCAAATTCAGATGTCTCCCCCACCAATGCACTAAGGGAGGCATCTGTTCTTAGAGGGTAGCCAGGATCTGGGAAAATGTAATAGCTCTCCAAAGATTATTTATACAATAAGGCCTTAGCAGGAGTTTGATTAACATTCGTTAATCACCCCTGAGGGGTGTAATGTGACATGTGGTACATCCTCACATGATGACTGACTGTAAATCAAACTCCTGGGAGTGCCTCTTTGCTATTATAAAAAAAAGTATTCCAAGAGAAACAGTTAAAAGAAGACTTTGTGAATGTTTTCCTTATTAACATAGAGATTTGAAATGAAATAGTTCTTCTACCAACACTTTCAAAATGCTGCTTCGGTGGTTCAAAGATAAGAATGCATCATTCCAGTCATTCAGCTATGCCGTGGAGGCTGGCATGCCAACAGGAACAATCTATGTGATTGTGCTATGGTGAGAGCAGGCTGTAAATGACAGCATCATCAGCATTACATTGGTGACAGTGTAACATGGATTATTGAAAGGCTGTTGGAAGCCAGTAACATCCAGTCAGATAGCAGCATTTCTGAGATCCTTTTTGTAATGTAGTACGATTTAACCACCAGGATATGTACTACTATGGATGAAAAGGAATTTGTTTTGTTTGAAAACACCAACTTTCTCAATATATTCTGTCCGTATCCCAAAGTGTTGTGCAAACCATAAACATCGATCACAGAAGATACTACTCTCTCCATGAAAAACCTAATGATGAGGCACATACATTTCTAGGCTGCCCATGTAAAAAGATGAAAACTGCCATCCATTTCCTCCTTGAATCGACCAATTGGGTGACACTGCTTGCTTGGTCAAACTTCCTCAGGAGTCAGGACCAGTTCTGTGCAGCAGAGACTCTGTAAGAGAAACTGCAGTCCGTGAATCTACAGAACCCACAACAGACTGCTTGCCACACCTTGTTTCTTTGATACAGGGGGTTGGGGGAGTTAGTTTCAAACAACTGCCATCACCAGAGTTGGATTGGGTGCACTTATCCCATCATGTAGGAATATTTATCAGGTGACAATGAACCTCCTCACATGGAAGCATTGTACCTCCTCAATATGATAAAAACTGGTGCCGAAGTAATGGTTTGATAAATTTATCTGGGCAGTTAAGGTAGCCTGTCCTGCAGGGAATATCACAGACTAGCAGCACAAAGCACCCAAACTGCTGGTGGGGAAGGAGGATTGAACCTCTAACCCCTTAGTCATTCCCTTATTTGTATTCCAAGAAACTCAACAGTGGTCACGATTGGATCAGGTTAGACCCACTCCACCATGTGCCACTGCCTGAGAGAGCAGTGGGGGGGATGGAAGATGGGGACCAGGGGGCATTGAGCAGGAGAGTGTGCCATTGGCTGTGATGGGGCATGGCAGTTAGTGATCTCTGCAGCCTCCCGCCTGAGGTGCCTGCCATCCATGCATGTGCAGTGATGCAGAGCTAATTTGGCCCAAGTAGTAGGGTTGGTACAGTTAAAGCATAGGCAGAGCATAATGATCTGGACACCAGGTGTCAAAAACAGCCCCATCACATGCCCAGCCATGAATGGTGCAGCTGGTCGTCTGCCAGCCACCATGTGTAGAGGGGGATGAGTACCAGAGGAAGGTCTTAAAAATAGTACCCGGGGTGGGGAATGCACATCTCCTGTCCACTGAATGCACCCCACCACCTGTGTCCCTCCACTACCACCCACTGCATGTAGGAAACTGTAGCATGGGTCTTGTGTGGGAGTTGGCAGGGCTATGGCCACCTAGGGGTCTGGGTCACAATGCTCCAAACCTGCCAACACCACCCCCAACACCACCCCTACCTAGGTCAATCAGCTCTGTACCAGAGTGCATGGTACCTCTGCCAGGTGCCTGACCTCCACAGATTACTCTCACTACCACCATGTCCATCCCCCAGTCATGGACACACACCCTGGTAACCCCAGGCCCACCATATTCCATAACCCCCCTTCCCCAATTCTCACTAGTCTGCAGTGGTTCAGGGCCCTTAGAGCAGCTCCTGGCTTCTGAAATCCCAAATTAGGGGATGGTGCAGCTCCACCATGGATAGTGCAGTCCTAGAACCATTGTAACTTTGACAGGGGTGCTTCTGCACCAAGGAAGGTGCAGAGTGATTTTGACACACTGCACACAGCATCTAGATGCACTGGACAATGCACTGGAGTAAGAAGTACACCATCAGGCCTAATAAAAATGTCTGAGGGGCCAGTGAATTTCCCCAGTCACTACCCCTGCTGTCTAATGGATCTTTGACTACATTTCTACCAACCACTGCTAATACCATTTATTCATTTATTCCATTCATTTATGAGTATAGAGCCTAGAGGTTACACAGAGTAATTAGATGTGAATGAGCTTGGTACATCCAGCAGACCTGGGTTTGACTCCCACAACCTACACTTGCATACTGCATAGCTTAATCTGGTTCAAGGTCAGTTGGCATTCATATGTATCCCCCTCCCCCGGGTCATGCCTGAAAATAGGCAGAATTTGTCTAGTGCACTTACCCGGTCAACAAAAACTAAATAAATACTGTTTGGCTGATGAACAAATCACTTAACTACCTCAGTACTCTGGGGTCGCCCCAGAAAACAGTCGACTGGTAACAACCTAAGTAAATGGGTGGGAGAGAATTATAGTGGACGGGATTACCACCCCACCATGTGCCCTTAATAACTGTTCAAGGTGGGACATGAATGACTGACAACATGATAAGACTACCAAGTAATGGGTAAGTATACTGTAAATAAATGCACAAGGTTGTCCATGATGTTGGTCATTGGTCCACAATTTGTCAGACAGTTGAGCCTTAGTGAAATGTGGTGCTGATGACTTGCATAAGCTTTGGGCAGCGACCAGGGTGGGGAGGCTAAGGTTGTCTCCAATCAAACAGTCGAGATGCCACTGTATGCAAGCATAGCAGCTTTAGTTTATATTTCACAGTTGGAATTCCACATGCTGCTACAGCTACGCTACTACTATTCTCAGGGCAGGGAATCAAAATAAGCATAGAGGCTGAGCCACTAGCCAGTAGGGCTTGTGACTGGGAAAATCAACTGTCTAGCCCCACAGACTTTTCCACTGGCCCAGCTGGCGTACTTATTGAAATGTTACCTTCTCTTTACAAACCTGCAGGGCTACTTAGAGGGACACTGTCAGCCCTCACAGGCCTCAAAGTTTGTCTACTTTTAAAAACACATTTTTTGATTGTTCATTCAATAAAGATGGTTGATGCAGCTGGTAATTTGATTCATATCCATTAGAAAGTGCAGTTTTCCACCCCGCGGAACTTCTGCAGAAATCAACGAAAATTCGCGGAAGTTTCCGAACTTCCGCTTGTGGCGAAGTGGAAAACTTCAGCAAATGTTATGGGGGAAATTTCACCTTGGGGCAGAAAACCTCATTTCCGCCTTCCATCCCTGGCCCTGGTGGCTAGTGGCCCCTCCCCCACCCACTCCAGGAATACTTATAACCTGTCCCTGGTGGCTAGTTGTCCCTTCCCCCATCGGATCACCCACCAGCAACCACCAGCTTGACTTTATTTATTTATTAGCTTTTTTTTGTTTACTTTAAAAAAAATTCCCCATCCCACCTGGTTGCGATCCCTCCCCTACCCCATCCCTGCATGACAAAAATGCCCTGGTACCAAGTGGTCTATCCCCTCCACCCGCCAGCTGCTCCCGAAATTGTACAGTAACCCGTCCCCCTCTCTATAGTGTATTCTTTCCAAATCCCTGGTGGTCTAGTGGTAATTGACAACAATTAAAAGTAAACCCTTGTCCCGACCCCTCCCCATCCCCGATCCTCAGTCCCATAGCTATCCCTGGTGGTCTAATGTCCCCACTCCCCACCCCAGCAGGTGCCTGCCCACCATCTGGCTCCCACTGCCATCATAAACCTCCCCTCAGAGTGGGTGGACTGTCACGGCCCTCCTGATCCTCCATAGCCAGCCCACCAGCTGAGCTTAATGAATGAACGTGTTCCTGTAAGGTACGTGCTCATTCATTAAGCTCATTTGGCACCTGGTTGCGATCCCTTCCCTACCCCATCCCTGCATGACAAAAATGCCCTGGTACCAAGTGGTCTATCCCCTCCACCCGCCAGCTGCTCGAGGTGTACAGTAACCGTCCCCTCTCATAGTGTATTCTTCCAAATCCCTGGTGGTCTAGTGGTAATTGACAACAATTAAAAGTAAACCCTTGTCCCGACCCCTCCCCATCCCCGATCCTCAGTCCCATAGCTATCCCTGGTGGTCTAATGTCCCCACTCCCCACCCCAGCAGGTGCCTGCCCACCATCTGGCTCCCACTGCCATCATAAACCTCCCCTCAGAGTGGGTGGACTGTCACGGCCCTCCTGATCCTCCATAGCCAGCCCACCAACTGAGCTTAATGAATGAACGTGTTCCTGTAAGGTACGTGCTCATTCATTAAGCTCATTTGGCAGGCTGGCCATGGAGGAAGAGGAGGGCTGTACCAATCCATCCATTCTGAGTGGGGTTTATGATGGGGGTGGGAGCCAGGTGGTCAGCACCTGCTGGAGTGGGGGCACTAGACCACCAGGGATAGCTACAGGACTGCAGATCGGGGATGGGGAGGGGTTGGGACAAGGGGTTACTTTTACTTGTTGTCAATTACCACTAGACCACCAGGGATTTGGAAAGAATACAATATGGAGAGGGGGGTTACTGTACAATTTTGGCAGCAGCTGGCAAGTGGAAGGGAGGGACCACTAGCCACCAAGGATACTTTTTTACATGTGGGGTGGGTGGGAGGAGGGAGTACTAGCCACCAGGGGCTTGAGGACGATTGTGCCCGCAGGCAGAATTTCCGCGGAAGTTTGAGAATCAATATCCGAACTTCCACAGAATTTAATTTCGCTCACCTCTAATATCCATTTATTTTCTTTACAAAGGTGTAAACCTGACTGCTCAGCCCACCATATTGCTGTTACCACACCAGTTCTTGACCAGCCTCCCTCTCCCACGGCATGTTTCCTGGATTCAGGAGGAACACCCCCAACACAATCTAGCCCGTCATTACGCAGTGAGATAGCTGAGGACACTATTATGTCATGAATGGCTGCACTGTTTAAAGAGCAGGATTTTACTAAGTAGTGTCCCCCCCCAACATATATGGCAGCTTATCCTCTGTTTCAGTGATGCAGCTATAAAGTACATTTTTTACCTTACTGTATTTTTAGAAACGTTGTTAGTTAAGTGGCAGGCAGACTTCCTTTCTTAAAATTGGCACTTAAAAGTATATAAAAAAAAATTGTAACAAGTGTCCCTGTTGTAGCCTATGGAGCATGCCCCCATGCCGTTCTGGTCCTGACATCACAAAATGTATGAGCGTGGGGGTGTGGCTCCAAGTAAGGAAATGCAATTGTTTTAAATACCGGGTTCATGGAGCTATTTTATGGAGGAAATTTCTAAAAATACAGCAAAGAAAAAAATTAAGTTTATGGCTGCATCACTTAAACAGAGGGTAACCTGCACTACATGTTGGTGATGGGGGTACACTACTCATTAAAAACCTGCTCTGTGTTTCTAATATTCAGGAAGTGTACAGTAAGAGTAGATCAAGGATTTTCAGCAAAACAAAGGTGGGCATAGCTATACTCCTTCATTTTGGTTCTAATAAGCAAAATCAAAAAAAAAAAGTTTTAGAGGAAGCAATTATTAAATGAATTCTGTAGGTTTTTACCTAAAAATATCATGTAAAACATCTTAACAGTGTCCTTTAAAAGGAAAATGTCATTTACTAAACTAGAAATCTACCAGGCAGCACACACACACACACACACACACACACACACCAGAATCACAATGTCAATCCCCCACCAATCCTATTCTCGAACCCTCCAAACCAGCAAGCCAAGTCCATCAAGGCAGAAGATTGGCATGCAGCTGTGCCTGCCTAATGAAAGATACTGAGGCCATGGATCTTATTCCAGTGTTGCTGTGCTGGTTTCTTTTCAATCATATCAAATTCAGATTTATTGTACAACAGAATGTCATTACACTTTGTCAATAAAAACACAGTCTGTGATAACTAGACATACAGAAAGGAACTGGATATAGCACCAAGTACATCACAAGTCCATGACGTCCAAAAGCTAAAAGTATGATTCAGTACGTATATCACAAATATTAACTACATGAAGCCACATAAATAGACTAGCTGAACCTATACCATTATGAAGTAGAATGCTGTTGATCAAGTTTAGTTTTGTAATATATGCAGCTAACAATTATACCAAAGATAGTGTAAAGCAGTGGGTGGGTGAGAGACTAAATCAATCCAATTTCATTTACACTTAGAGCTTTTTTGTGTGCCCTATCCAGAAGTCTGACTGCAAGATAGATACATATCTCATCATGGTAACTGAAACTACTCTGGCTTTTGCCCCACTGCTTGATCAGACCCTTAAAAATAGCAACCTTCTTTGAAAATTTACAAGAGTCATGTACAGGAGTGGTACACCGACTAATTTATATTTAGGCCCATATGTAAGCCAGTCACAAACTGTCTGTCTGGCCATACATACACAGATTCACTTTAAGTCGGCCATTACCAGTCCTCCCAGTCCCAGTGAAAAAGGACCATCTTCAGAGGAGCTCATGTCAATGCTCACTCTTTTATCAATCAGGTCAGGTGCAGCTTTATACCCTAGCCTGACTGGCCTGTGAAACTGATCACCCAATTCCCATCCTGCCAACCAGAGGTCTGGATCCTGGTCATGGCCACTCACACACAGGCTGAGGCTAAGCAGAGCTCACACAGTCAAGTCCTCATCACAGTATTCTCCCCTCTCCTCCTGTTCCTCCAAATCTTCCCCAACTCCCCTCCCCGATTCAGCCAGGCCAAAATGCCACAATGTCAGCCACCCCCTGTCTGACCCCCTCAAACCTGATTCCCAAACCCACCCAGCCAGCAAAGTCCAAAGTGGGAGACTAGTAGTGCATTCACAAATCAAATCTTTTTCCCTTAGAAAATTAGATCTTACTGCTGGCTGCTCCAGTGTAGTTTGTGCTGTGCAGGCCCATAATTCTTTTTTTTTTAAACAAATAAAAACATGTTCAAGTTCATGATGTGCAGCAGGAGGCTCCTACTGCACATCATGAACTTGAACATGTTTTTCTTCATTTTTTAAAAACCATTATGGGCCTGCACAGCACAAACTACACTACACTCTCAGTCTCTCTGTCTCTCATTTCACAAAAACAACACTGTCACAGTGTTTACCACTAGATGGTCACTCACGGTCAGGGACAGGCTCAGACAGCCAGGACTGGGTCTCTTCTTCTTCTTAGATGGATAGTCCAGTCTGGTTCCTTCCTTGTTCCATCTGCCAGCCAGCCGAGACCGAGCGAGAAGACCAACAGCTCATGGACCATTCCCACCACAGCCCCAGGCCGATTAAAACTTTTTTCTGTTGCCTCACCTGGGCCTTCTGCTCCCCATTATGAAGACTGCTCCTTGCTGCCCACTGCCCAGACCGTCTTCATCAATGATGCAGCCACACCAGTCAGCCACACAGTTGAGACTCATCTGATGTCTGACCTTCCTTAAGGCTCACGGCCACTAGTAGCTATTGAGCCTCCTCTGGAACACCAACCGGCCTCAGATTCTCTCGCAGTCCGCACCACCACACACAATCAAACTGCTCACTCAAAAAGGTAGATCTGATGCCAAACAACACAACACCCAGGCTGAGATGGGAAGTGCTGCACATTACTACTTCACGCCAGACTGTGTAACTGAACTGGATGACACACCCCTCCATCTTATTGCACCACTGGGCAGTGATAATGTGTTTTTTTGCTGCATAATTTATTAAAACATCACGCTCCACAGACAGTGTTGTTGATTGATTATGCTCCATGGACGGTGGTGTTAGTTGGACCCCCCCCCCCCACTGCCTGTCACTCCCCGCTGTGAGACAAGAAAAAAACTTGTGAAATGTTTTGAATAAATGAAAAAACACACAAAGAAACATAATTCTGGTTGGACTCAGCCCCAGGGGAGGCAGAACTCCCCTTCAACTTCCCGGGGGGGCTTCAGTCCCCAGCACCCTGTAGTTGGTACCTATGGACAGGAGACAAGACACATTGAATACAGAGACATTGGCTGAGGCAAGGTAACAACTGAATATAGCAGTAAAGCCTGGCAGTATAGCCTAGAGGTTAGAATAACAAGCTGTGACTCAGCTTGATCCAGCAGACATGGGTTTGCTCTCCCACAATCTCCGCTTGCATACTGTGTGACTCTGAGAAAGTCATTATGTAACCACGCCAGTGCTCCTGGGTCTCCCCTAAAAACAAGCACTTGTATCTAGTGGGCCTTACCTGGTTTCAAAGAATAACACACACACAAAGTAACCCCTGGCTACCTTGTTTATTCTGTTATGTAAGTTGTGCACTACTAACAAAAGTGACTTGGTAAGTCGACTTTGTTGTTTGTGTTGCCAGCGTGGGCCCCCACAGTTCTGACATTTTTTTTCACTCAGTTTGGATGTACATGCACACTGTTTGGATGTACATGCACACTAGATTATTTTTATTTTTTTATTTTATTATTTATTCATTCATTTATTTATTTTATTTATTTATTTTTTATAATATTACACCATGAAAACTAAACTGGTAATTATGTAGACAGACTGAGGTAGCATTTTGAAAGTGCATGTACACACATAGAGTAAAATGGATGGACCCTTCCACCCGCCCTTTTGAGCTGATTTTTTTAATTTTTTTTATAAGCTGACTGTTTTTTGTGTTGCCAGTGAAGGGAACCACAGCTTCAACAATTTTTTTTTTGCTCAGTTAGGATGCACAGTACATTTTTTTTTTGTATTTTTTGTGCAGTACAATGCCATAAAAACTTAATTGGTAATTATGTATTCAGACAGAGGTAGCACTGTGATTTGTGAAAGAGAATACCCACTTTTATGTAGTGATTTTAAATTTTGTTTTCTTTCATAGATGACTATCCATTTAAGAGCAGCAGATCAGTCAGAACTCAGAATGGGGTTAAACATTATCCGAGATACAGACTTGGCATAGAGTTCATAACTTGAAGACATCTACTGGAAATCAATACAGTCATTTACACATTTAAGTTAACCTTACAAACAAAAGATTAAAGAAAGCATGTGAGAGTGTGAAATTCTTTCATACGTTCCATGGAGTCAGGGAGTAGCCCCTAGCTTTTGTAGTCTTGCTATATGGCAGTTCAGAGAAAGAAGCAAAATGGTGACTGGTATGAGACAGGACGTGAATGACATGAGAGAGGGGCTGAAGCAATGTTCCCTTCCCCTGAGTACTGGGATAGTAGTACTATTCTTCTTCAACATCACTGAAGATTGGCTCATCATCAATACTGCCTGAGCAGTGCTTTGGAAGTGCCCCTAAGTAGCATGCACATACTGAATATCCTACAAATACACCATAGTTTAGTCTAATAAAAGTTAGAATTTCAATGTTTTCTAGAAGGAGTTTTCTCCTCCTACTGTATTACTAGCAACACAGCAAGCAGTGCCAAATATTCTTTCTGAATAGACACTTCTTGCTTGGCAACTTAAATAGTAAAGGGCAACTTTTTGCAATGCAGGCCATACCGCACCCTTTTCATGCCAATACTGTAGTGGGTCATCTTGAAAACATATTTTTCTGGGATCTTTTAAGAAGACACTCACCATACTGCTTGCTGAGTAGCTTGTGATGAGATAAGTAACATCATTCCCTTTCTCTATGTCATCTACTCCCACTCAAATGTTGTTTGTGGAGGCACCATACAAATTGCCCCTGGGTTCGAACTCATAATGTAAGCATTTTCTTTTTCTTCTGCCTTCACTGGTTTCTGTTTCTCAGATGGGAGGACAGCTATTTTTGTGATCAGTAGCTGCAGCACTTCTAGTTGGAATTTCACTTGTCATTTTTAGAGCAACTTTGTTAATTAGCAGTTCTTTATATTGGTTGATATCTATGCTACCAGATTGGAGAAGACCTGGAAAACTGGTTTTGACACATGGATCCAACATTGTTGCTATCACATAATGTTCAGATTTCACAATCATGGCAATCCTCCAGTCTGTTTCCAAACACAAAGACAGCTTTTCAGCAAGAGTGACACCTGTACTTACATCTTGCTGTTCAAATGTTTATCAGACTATTTCCAGTCTCTGTTTAAGAACATGTATCAGTGGAATGACTTGACTTATGATTGTGCTGTCAGCACTCACTTCATGTGTGGCTTTCTCCTCAAATGGCTGTAGCAACTGACATAAATATGATATAAGATTCCACTGCCCAGAAGTGAGTGTAATATCCCCTTTCACTACTGCATGGTCCATGGTGTACTGGTACACTGCTTTACATTTTTCTTGGAGCCACTGACTCATGTAAAAGGTGCGGTTCAACCTAGTGGCAATATCTTGCTTTAGATGGGGAATTGTTAAGTTATTCTGTTTTTGCAGTTTCTGCAACATTTTACAAGCTTTTGCAGAGTGTCAAAAGTGAGCACATATCTTATGTGCAGCACCCAGCATATTCTACACACTCCTGTCTTCACTGAGGAAGTTCTGTACCACTAGATTGAATGTATGTGCAAAAGATGGTAAATGTGGAGGTCCACCATCCTGTAATGCTTTGACAATGCTAGCTCCATTGTCTGCAACCACAAATTTTAGAGTAAGGCCATTAGGGGAATGCCATTCTAAGAACCATTTCTTTATGTAAGATGTTCACACCAGTGTGATTTTCTTTGTCAAAGCTTGTAATAAAGAGGGCAGCCTGTTTGTAAGGGTTCTGTTGGTCTCTGGTGGTGCCAGAGGATGATGTAGAGGAAAATGGTATCCAATGGGTGGTGACAGTCATGTAGTTTGCTGTTTGACCACTCATCCACATATCTGTTGATGTATGTACTTCAACAGCCAATGACTGCAAGGCACTGTTTATCTTCTGGTGCAGTTCCCTATAAATAGCTGGCAAAGCCTGTCTGGAGAAATATGTCCGTAATGGCAGCTGATATTGAGGGGGAGCCAGTATCATCACCTCCTTAAAACAGTCAGAGTCAGCAATAGAAAATGGATGCATGTCTGGTGCAATCATTGCAGATACTGCATTATTTAACTGCTAAGCAACTGGATGGCTTTGGTCAGATTTAGTTCTCAGTTCAAAGCCTGCTGCATCGTTAACTGTTTCTGAGGTGTGACTGGCACACTACAAAAGGCTGGAAGAGACAAAGAGGAATTCTATCTGTTTTCAATTGGGGAGCTTTCTGATTCTGATAAAGACCTACTGTAGCAGATAAAGGGCGTGATGCAGTCAAAGTCCTGATAAGTATCTGAGGGGTTTTATGTTGCATGAGGAAAAATGTATCTATAAAACCAATGTGAGTATCAGTGTTAACCTGTGCAATGTCCTCTGCCATGTCACCTTGTGACTAATTCCTGGTCCACTGAAGTGGATGTATTCACTGAAAGAGTGTCTTATTAAGGTTGATGTGCCAAGGTTGCTTGCCTGTTTTCCTCTGCTGAAAGAGGCTTTACATAACAGCATATTGCATGCATACTGGTCTTTGGGTCAAGGTGAAAAAAACTCCAAATGGAAGAGGAAACCTTTTTTGTTTTTGTACCTGCATTGCAACTTTTGAATAATCATCAGGCATGTTATTGTTAATTTATATATTTTAATTATTTTCCTCAGTGTCCTCACTAGATGACTGGATGTGAGGCCTGCCCTCAGAAGCAGAGACAGGAAAGCCAGGCATAACTTCCTTTTCACTGGCCATATATGCCTTCCTATAATGACCTTTCCCCAAGTTATTTGGTCTGGCATTTCACAGGTTCCTCTGGCTCCAAGCCTCATCATCAGAGTTCCCATTATGCACTGCCTCTGTTTTGGAATGTACTTGCTGCCACTGCTATCCACATGGTCTGACTCTGAGGAATGAGAAATGGTAGAATCTTGAGAAAGTGGCACAAAATATGCATGTGTGCTTATTCTTTCCTTTCCACTACATATAGTGCCAGCAACTGCCTTGATTTTTTAAATCCTTACCTTTGGCAAATCTACTTTACTTAGTTTCTGGTTCAGCACCCAAGCTTTTCTTGTTGCCTTTAACTTGGCCTATATTTGTTAACTGGGTATCACTTGCAGCAGCAAACAAACATGATGGGATCTCAGAAGACAAGGACTCGGAGCATGAGAAAGCTTCAATCGGTAAAGAGGATGCACCAACTGCAATAGAAAATGCACTTTTTGTGACTTTTTTTTTCTTCTACTGAATTGCTGTCTCTATCTTGGAAACTTGCTTCACAGGCCTACTCCCTTCCATCATTATTTTAATAACAGTTGCTGATGACTAATGAAGCCAGCTCCTTCCTAAGAAAAAACCCAGTACCTAACTATACTAAGTTCCTCAGTCACCTTGTGGAAATAGGTGGCAATGATTATGAGTAGTTAATGCACGTCTCAAGGGCAGGTGTGAATATGATCTGGTTAACTATAAAGACTACAAGTTGGGGCTACTATGCAACTTTCAAGAGTTGCCCCCTCCCTCAAAAAGGTTTCACATGTGATGGAAGCTGCAAGCCTTTACAGGACTAAACAAATAAAGATGGTGCTGTTCTGACTCCTGTTTGTGTGGGAAGTGGCTGGTGACACTACTGACAGAGGCTACTCAACTTCTGGGCTGCCCATCCCTCCAAAAGTTTTCACATGTGATGCAAGTCTATATTTTACAAGACTATACAAAATAAATGGTCCTGCCCGGACTCCTGCTTGTGTAGGAAATGGCTGGTGAAACTGCAGACAGAGACTGCTCAACTGCTGGGCTCCCTCTCCCTCCAATAGGTTTCACACGTGATGCAAGCCTTTACTGGCTCTGCTTCCACAAGACTATGCACACATAAAAAAGTGTTCCTGTCCCAACTCCTGCTTGTATGGGAAATGGCTGGTGAAACTACAGACAGAGGCTACTCCACTGCCGGGCTGCCCCCCTCTAAAATGTTTCACACATGATGGAAGCCTTTTTTTACAGGACTATACAGAATAATATGTGGTCCTGTCCTGACTCCTGCTTGTTTGGGAAATGGCTGGTGACACTGCAGACAGATGCTACTCAACTGACAGGATGCCTCCCCCAGTAAGCTATTTCACACATGGTGCAACACAAAGGCTTTTACTGGTTCTGCTTGCACAACAATTATTTTTTACAGGACTACACACACAAAAAAGGTCCTGTCTGACTCCTGCTTGTGTGGGAAATGGATGGTGACACTGGTCTGACAGAGCTTTGGGGTGGTTAAACAAGTAATTTCATCAGCATCTCACAGTATGCCAATATAGCCCATCCCAGGTCTGCTGAATAAGCTAAGTCACAGCTATACTATTAGCCTGCTATACTGTCTGGTAGCCAGCTTCCAATGCCAAATGGAACTTTTGTTTTCCTTTTTCTTGAAATGTAATTTGCACTTGTGCTTTTCTGTTCTCATTCTGCACTGTGCCACTGCTGTGCTCACATTCTGAGACTAAATGAATTTCAATATCCCACTGCCCCAACACACACACACACACACACAGAGTCTCCAGTTAGCTTTAGTTTTTAATTGTAGTGACACATTTTTGGTAGCCAGCTGCCTAACTGCTTTTTTTTTCTATACAGTCACTGCAGTCAATGTCATTTGGTACAAGGCTCCCCCCACACACAGTCAGTCCCTGACACACCATCCCTCCCAACCCTCTCAGTTATTTTTTATTATTTTCTTTTTTTTTTTTTCACTGGTGGTAGTGGGTGGAAGAAGGAAGATAATTGGTCCATGCTGGGTCGGACACCCATTCCCTTTCCCTTCCTGCTTGGCTGCTTATCAATAAGGAAACTCCCCTCTACTCAGTGGCTGAAGTGAAATGGTGCTGCGGGCATAGCTGCATTCCTCTATATATATTCAGGTTTGTGCATGCACATACCAGAGTATCTTGAGCACTGACTCTTGAACCCTTTCATATCTCTTCTCAGCTGCCGCATGACAGACAGGGGCTTAAAAAAAAAACAGTTCAGAGTTCAGAGCTGAGCCAGCAAGGTTTGGCTAGGGTCTCATGGACACCGAGATGCATGCATTTGAGGTGGCTTATTTTTAACCCCACATGTTTGGCTCACCTCTAGATCAAATGTCATAAAAAATCAATATAAGATTAAGAGACTATTGGTTGACTATTTCAAATTAAATTATAGTGAAAATGAAAATGGATCTTTCATTAAAATGAACAGGGATGAAGTAAAAATCTACCCAAATATCATTTAAAACAAATGTGTTCAGACAAATCTACCTCATCCCATTTGTTAGGGATATTTTGAACTTACATACTAAGTGCTACAAACAAAATTTAAGATGAAGGAAGGCCAAGTATAGCCCATAGATCCCATCTCCAAATTTAATTGGTCCGGAGATCACATGATGGGTCTGGCTTGCTAGCTGCTGTTTTCCCTCGGCTCCCGCTCCCCCATGTGAAAATCTATTATAATCTAGTGCTTTCTGGTTTAAACTAACGGGGATCGCCTTAATATCACTGCTCCTGTCTATTCAATGAAGCTTTCTGACTGACTGTTTGGCATTTCTGCTGGTTTAATAAGCCGCGATGGAGGCCGAAATGAAAGCGGCCTTGCCCAGACACATGCCCCCGGTCTCTCCCGACAAGTAAGCAAAAAAAAGCAAAACCTCTCCAGCACTCTTCGGCTAAGCAACTGGGTGTCCTTTCAGCCTCCACACCACTGTCAGAAGAATGCTTTCTACAAGAACTGCAACCTTTTAAGGAAACTCTACAAGATATCTCCACTGACCTTAAAAATATCCTCAGTGAGATGGCTGATCTCAGGATTTGAGTGGCGGACACCGAGGCATGTACCCACTCCCTAGAGGCCTGGTGAGACAAGGCAGAACCTGAGATCACAAAGCTCAGGCAACAAATTACAAAGTTGCAACTGAAAACCGAAGATCTAGAGGGTCACAGTAGGAGGAATAATATCCTGATCTTTGGGTTACCAGAAGAAGCTGAGGGTTCCTCTGCAATTCTATTCACCCAGAAACTTTTCACCAAGATTGTGGTTCCTTCCCCACATAATCCTACTTATCTAATTGAAAGGGTGCCCAGGTCTCTAAGCCCGAAACCGGATGAATCTGCCTCCTCTCATCCGATGATCATCTGCCTACTCAATTACTTGGAAAAGCAACAAATCCTGGCAAAAGTTAGAGAGCTTCAGGCTATACACTGGGAGGGCAAGCGACTAAGGATTACTCAAGATCTGCCTTTTGAAACCTGCCAGAAGAGAGCCACTTTTCACCCCACAGTTAGCAAACTAATTGCAGCCAGTATTAAGTTTCGAATGGCCTATACAGCTCGTTTGCAGGTTTTGGTGGATGGAGTATGGCTCTCCTTTGACTCTGCTGATCAGGCTCAGGCTGATCTGAGCACAAAGCTGCCTTCACTATTTAAACCCTAATGTTGTGGGCCATTTCACAAGTTACCAAGAAGTTTTTGACTGTGCTATTTGCTTTTCAGGTGACTTAACACGGAAGCGATCGGTCCAGAGGGTGCCTTTGTGTGGGGAGGTAATTCCCATCAGGGAGAAGACGGTGGCGGACTGAGAGGGAGACGAGCAGTGGCCCGAAGCCCTGGAGGATTCCAGACTGCATCGAGGCATCTTATTCCCATGGAACTTTTATTGTGCAGTTGGCTGTTTCCACTGGGGGTTGTTTTCTGGTGTGGCATTGGCCCGTTACCATTCTGGTTCCCCTGGGAAACAGCCACATCTACGAGGGGTCATTTGGTTCATCTATTCCTGCTCGAGATATTTCCATGTTGCTTTAAGCAAATAAGGCTGGAAATACCATCTTTTATTTCCCTCTCTGTTCACTACTAACCCTCTCTTCCCTGGTTGCTCCTTTGTCATATTACCTTTTTGGATTTGCTATACTTGGAGTAAGAGCGAAGCCTAGTCCCTGCATAATGAGTCTGCCTCCTTTTGATATTTCTCTATACGACTTCTGCCCCCTCCTTGACGTCTTCTTTTACTCCATTTTTAGTATTTTATTGCTCGCTCCTGTATCTGTATTTCACGCCTACAGCTAGCTTTTTTTTGCACTCCTGTTTGTTCTGCCCTTTTTTCCTTTTCTTTTATTGCCTCACCTAGAATCTCTGGTGTAGGGCTTGCTCCCCTGTTGGCAGGCTGGCAATAATACGATTTCTCATATGAAGGGTATCCTGTTTCATAACTGTATGGTGTTTCTCTATTTGGATTAAGACAACTATATTACTTATTGGTTAGGTTCTTGTGGGGGGTGGAGGGGAGAGGGCATTAGCTTAGGGATAGCCAACCACACGTACTGGAGTATGGGGGGGTGTACCCTAATTACTCTCGGTCCTTTTTTTATATCCTATGCCATTATGGGGAATATTTTGGGATCCTCAGGTTGGATCATACTTGTGTCTAAATTAGGACTTGTGGCTCATTCTATGTACAAAGCAGGTATTTTTAGTTTTGTATGTTTAGATATGACTACAGAGTGTAACTATGAAAGGATACATATGGGATCTCTACCACTCAGGAGAAATGAGGTTTTTCAGTGGATTCTAAAGTTGGGTAGAGTGTTAACTGTAAACAGTTATAAGAGGGCAGGGATTATGGGGGGGGGTGTTAGATAACCATGGTGTTCTGCTTCTCTTCACTTTTAATGATGGGTTTACCCCTCACTTTACAATTGTTTTAATGGATGGAATTATTCTCATGTTTTTTTCTGGGATCTGTGAGAACACCAATTTTATTGTTCTCAAGGAATATCTTTTGGAGGGGGTTTACAGGTGCACTTTCTCATTACAAGGGACTGGTTAAGTACGGTGCTTCATAGACTTTAATGGCTAGTGGCCTGAAAAAATTTATAACCTGGAATGTAAGAAGGGCTCGTGAACTTAATAAAAGAATCCAGATCCTTAAACATTTATCATTACTGCATGCCCACATCACCTTCATCCAAGAAACCCATCTTCTCTCTGGGGAAGCAGTGGGCTTGCATAGACAGGAGATCGGGCAAGTTTTTGCTTCGGGTATCTCAACCGCCAGTGGTGGTACTGCCATCCTAATTCACAGGTCGATTGCCTTTCAACCAAAAATGATAATTACTGATCTACAAGGGAGATATGTGTTAGTTCAAGGCCTATTGGAATGTACTGAATTAGTCCTTGGGAGTATGTATGGGCCAGTGGGGGGAAATACTGATTTTTTCCTGGATTTGCTGAATAAACTGCAAATGTTTTCTGCTCTCCCCTTAATTCTTGGGGGATTGGAATTTACCACCCACCCAGGACTTAGATCATTCTAATTCCTTGCTCAAGTCCCCCTCCAGCGTCCAGAAGGCACTCGCTGAATTTCTCGATTCTGCTGGGCTGTGTGACCCATGGCGTTTGCAAAATCCTTGGGTCCACATCTTCTCTTTTCATTCAATGGTGCACTCCACTTGGACTATATTTTGCTTAGCCGTTCACTTATACACGGTTTAAATGATTCTGCCATAGAACCGATTGTTATATCAGACCGAGCTGTGGCCTGGGTCACTGTCATGCTAAACCAAAATTTCCAAAGGGACCCAGTATGGCGTCTAAATATGCAGCTTTTAAAGGAGGACTATGTTATTACTAGGATCTCTGACTCGATTCAAGTATTCGTTGCAAATAACCATGGTTCTGTCGCAAGAACGGACCATGAATGGTGTGCCTTGACATGCTTTTTGAGAGGTGAGTTTATTAGGCTCTCCTCCACCCATAAACGGAAGAGAGAGGCTACCATTACCTCACTTCTGGCTCAGATCTGTTCACTTGAGCAGTCTCTCAATTCATCTCCCTCTCCCGATCTTTTGAAAACATTATTGAATTTAAGGAATCAGTATTCTCGTTTAGTACAAGAAAAAGCGGAATTCCTTATACTAAGAACTCAGGCAAAATATATAGAGCAAGGTGAGAAGGCGAGTCATCTCTTAGCCTTGCACCTGAGGAAATTAGAGAAATCAAGATTTATTCCCTCTATTAACGATCCTGACGGTATTACTAAAACACACCATAGGGACATAGCTTCCGTTTTTAGACAGTTCTACTCTTCTCTTCTCTTTATAGTCAGCATCCCGCACCCCCGTCGCAAGCAGAATTACTAGACTACTTGTCTGCTTCATCTTTTCCCACTCTCTCTCTTACACAGCAGTCCTTTTTATCTGTTCCTATCTCCCTCCAAGAAGTGTTATTGGCTATTCATAATCTTGCTATGGATAAGGCCCCGGTCCAGATGGATTCCCTTCAAACTTTTATAAAGTTTTCGCTAAAGACCTTGCATCTAGCCTGTTGCATTTGTATCAATATATGCTCTCCAGACAAACCCAGGATCCATCCCTATTGGAAGCCTCTATTATCCTTCTCCTTAAACCAGACAAGCCACCCCAGTCTCCAGCAAGTTACCACCCAATTTCTCTATTAAATTGTATAGCAAAATTCTCGCCAAGATACTCGCTACTAGAATTGAACAAGTCTGGACTCATCTTCTCAGTCTGAAGCAAATAGGATTTGTGTCAGGCAGAACCCTTGCTGATCACCTTCGTAAATTGTCATATCTGGTTCAGGTGGCAAAAACCTCCCCTATCCCTATGGCCCTGATATCTCTTGATGCAGAAAAAGCCTTTGACAGGGTGGACTGGAATTTCTTGTGGGCTACGCTACAGATAATGGGCTTTCCCAATAATTGTATTAAATGGATTCAAGCTCTATATTCCTCCCCTCTGGCTAGAATACACTGCAGCGGAGTACTCTCTGATGTCTTCCCCCTCTTCTCGGGTACGCGGCAGGGATGTCCACTTTCTCCTTTTCTTTTTAACATATATATCGAACCCCTGATCAGGTGACAGAAATCCTCTCCTTTAATCTCCGGCATACCAGTAGGAGATAGGGTCCCTTTGCTCTCGGTCTATGCAGACGATATATTGCTTCATCTCTCAGATCCAGTCTCTTCTTTAACAGAAGCACTGAATATCATTGATATTTTTGGGAAATTCTCGAACTACAAACTCAATATTAGCAAAACCGAAATTTCCCCCCTCAATTACTTAACATATAGCTCAGCTTTCAGCAAGTTCGGTATGAAATGGACCCCCCGGTCCATTAAATACTTAGGTATCCATATTACCTCAGATTTACCTTTACTCCGTAAACTTAATCTGGAGGAGTTGTGGTACAATATTCAGCAGGACTTATTAAGATGGAAAAGCTTCCCCTTTCATTATGAGGCAGAATTAACACCGTCAAGATGAATGTCCTACCCAGACTGTTTTATCCATTAAACATGCTGGATGTATGATTACCCTTGTCTTTCTTTCAGCATATCCATTCCGATGTTAATTCCTTTATCTGGCAGGATAAAGCTACCCAAAGATCCTATCTTAAGCTGTCCCTACACAAGGAGCTAGGAGGCTTGTGTCTCCCTAATTTTTTATATTATTACTGGGCTTGTCATCTGCACAAGTGTGGGAAGTGGCTTTCTTTATCTGAACTCCTTGCCCATCAGGAGTACGTCCCAATCTGGTTGCACATTGAGTCGGACATTCTTGCCACTCATAATCTAGCTCCATCCTCACTTTTTTATACGTCCATTAAAAATATACCAAAAGCTCTGCAGTCTTTCCCAATTGGTATTTCATTAAGAGTTCTTTCTCAAATGTTTAGTTATATCAGGTATCTCCGAGCTCTGATTTTTCTCAGCCAATCTATGCCAACTTAAATCTCAAAATAGGTGGTGCTCCTATATCTTGAAGTTGGTTACCACTCTCTCCTGAACTCACTGTGGCTGATTTTTATTCACAGGGCTCTATTTTGTCTACTGAGGAGATTCTTGCCAAATTTGATTCAACGTCACGGGCTGTCTTCAAAATTCTTCAGCTTAAGCACATACTAGTCAGTGTGTTTGGGAAAGAACCCAATCCCTCTTATATTGGAGCCTTTCTCCAGCAAATTAAGATCTCAGCTAGCAAACCACATGGCATTTCTACCATATATAAACTGGTTCTCACATATCCGCAACCTCTCTCGGTTGCTGGATCCAAGATCTGGCAAGCTCTTTTCCCCAACAAATTGATTAATTGACATTGTATATGGACAGGTCTATATATATATATATACTACACTCAAGATCGATACAGGCTTACGCAATACTGTATTTTAAATAATATGTATTATACTCCTGTCAAACTGGCTCAAATGAAGCATCTTTCTTCCAGCATGTGCTCAAGATGTAACAAGGAGGAGGGCTCGCTCCTCCATATATTGTGGTCATGTGAAAAAATATCTCCCCTGTGGAAACAAATTGAATCTACTCTAGACCCACTGCTGGGGCTGCAGTACCTCTTCTCCCCCATCATATATATTCTGGGAGATTACTCTGGAATTTCTGTGAAGGAGAGAAGATTCCACATGGCCTTAATCTCAATGGTGGTCAAAAAACTAGTGCTTAGACACTGGATGGATCAAGCTACTATTTCCTACATGGAATGGCTGCATGAAATATCATTTGCACTCCGTGTTGAGCACCTAATTGCAAGTGTACGTCACCATCAATCATCTTTTAACAACAAATGGGGGAAATTATATGCTCTATATTCGTCTTGATAGGGTGACTTAGATAGTTCATGAGCCTCTCCTCCTTCTTTCCTTTTTTTCCCTTTGGCTTTTTTCATTTCTGCAGGGGATTACCCATTGTTTTTGTTATGGCCACTTATCGTTCCCTTGATAATTTATACAACTGTTATCATCCTGGTCCTCCTTTTAGTTCTGTTGTGTTAGGCTAAGGGAAAGTGCACCATGGAGTGGGGGGTTGGAGGGGTAGTTTGTTTTAAAGTAGTGTTAGTTATTATTTTCTCTGAATGTTTTACCTTTTTCTGTTAATTAATTGTGTTTAGTTTAATATGTAATATTTGTTGATGTTAATGTATCCCATGTTTTTATTACTATGTGTTTTTTTGTTATACTTAATAAAGTATGTTAAATTAAAAAAAAAATAATTGGTCCATGTTTCCCTTCACGTTTCAGTATTATATGTTTCGGTTTTCAGCTTCCACTATTGCCTTACTTAGACTATTCCATTTTCTGTCTGGTTGCTAAATAAGAAAACCTCATCTGTTATTGTTTTTATTTCTGTCCAATATAATTAGCTTTTTATAGGAACATAAGTTACACTCCATGTGGTTAATACATATTTTTTGCAGTATGTTACTCATAACTTTGTTGTCCTTTAATATTTGAACATCTTCAGCATATCTCCCCCTCCCCCATTCTCCTTTCCTCCAAGGAAAATAGGCTCAAATGTTCAAATCTCTCTCGATAGATAAAATGCTTTAGCCTTTTGCCACTTTGGTTATGCCATGTTGCACCTGTTCAGGTTGTTTAATACCTCCCAGTTGGTTGGGGTTCCAAATCTGTGGACCGTAATACAGGTTTGGTCTGATATATGACATACACTGGAATGATACATTACTCATTTTTACTAACAAACATACAGTATATTAAATGCTTTTAATCAGTCTGTTAGTATGCCATTTATTCTACTACACTGCTTCATGAACTTAAGATCATGGTTTGTTATGATCCACAGATCACTTTCAGACTCAACTGAAGTAATTTCCAACAGCAATTGTAATAGTAAGAGTAAAACATACAGGAACAGCAAAATAGAGACGATCTAAAAAACGAAAATGGAAGGTCTGAAGGACCATGCAAGAGCACCAACCAGAAAAGAAAACAAAAAATAAATAAATAAATATATAAAGATGGGCAAATTAACTTAGAATAAAAATAATGCAGAAGTAGGGCATCAACTAATTTTGTAATGAGGTAAAACTGCAAAATATGATTACAGAGGAGAAAAATAACTTAGTTATCAAAACTCACATATGGTACAGCAATTGTAATCTCAAGCTGATATAAAAATTCAAAATACTATAGATGATCAAAAAGACACAGTTTCAATTCATGTTACAAGAATTCATATGATGACAGGGAAACAACAGAGACACTAATGATAAAAGTAAAAGTTTCCTTACATTTAGACACTCAGGAAGAATATGTTCTTACTCAAGAGGACTATGTTCTAAAAGTAATAAGAACTAGTACATAAAGCAAAATGAAACAGATATGTTGAAGGTTATAGGCATTTTTCTTGAATCTCTTTTATTAGCTTATACTCTCCTTGATAAACATGATAATAGAATATCTATTCATCAAGGAATCAGGATTCTAGAAGTTATTTTTGATGTACATGGCATGCTGTGAAACAGCACTCAAACTACAAGCACCCTAAAGGACAAAACCAAATATTTGTTATGAATGAGTGATGCTGAAAATTCTTATTAAACTTGATAGACTCGATTTTCCATATGCTGCTAGATCTGAACCTTGTGCCTGACCATGGCAAACCTGAGTGTGCCAGGCACCCTGCACTCAATTTTATAAAACTTGGGGTCCCAACATCAAACTCTCTGAGTTTTCCACAGGTCATCCTGTGCACTGAACAACTGGTGCACAAGCATGGAATGCCACAGACTGTAAGAGTTTCGGACAGCATTAGCAGCCATGGGGGGGCAGCCAGCCATGAAGTCAGTAGTAGGTAGGGTCTATGGAGGGCAGGAAGAGCAGGTTGAGGGGTGGGGGGAAGGTGACAGATCCCAGCATACCACTGGCATGGTTCCCTATGTAGTACACAGTGGTGGGTGTGGTACTGTGACTTGCAGCAAGTAGGGAGGGCCTGGAACTGACCAGCCATGGCCTCACCACTGTCAGGACACTTCACTGGATGCAGAAGGGCAGCAGACATCCCATGGCAGCAGCCCCAATGGGGGGCATGGACCACCTCCCACCTTGTGGGCCACTCAGAGTGGCACACAGACAGTTAAACCAGCTCCCAGCTGGTCTAACTCTGTGGCCCATGCACTCATTGCTGGGGTTTGCACAATCCCAAATAAGGAGATACTGCAGTACTGCCTTGTTGTAAGCCTTCCTCCACCTTTGTGTACTGCTGTGTCCATCACAAAAATGGTTCAAGTTCGGCCAGTGCAGACAGACCACAAGTTGCTGCAGAGGGCATCTGAAAATTGGAACTGGTGCAAGGAGCAATGAAATGAGATGCTTGTGCTATTTCTCCATGGCTCAAGCCCCTTGCACCAGTCACAATCCTTTGAAAATCAAGCCCAATGTGTAAAGAATAATAGGAGAAAGCCAACTGTCTCAATTTGATTTTCAAATGTTGAAACTACATTCAAAATCTGGGGAAATAGAAAGCACTTGTCTGATAGAGGACTAATTCTTGAACACCCTAGGAAAATACCTAAAGAGTATATCCACAAAACTGATTTACCTCCAAGAATGCAGTACTGTGATCTAAAAATGATAACTAGGGTCCTCTAAATAAGCTCAAGGAGAATGGAAAGGCAACTGTTGGGATTTCCAAAAGTGAAGATGCAGTACTCGTCTCCATATTTCAGATGAGTTCTGCATTTCTACAAGTGCATCAGGATGCTTCTGGCCAATTTTCATACATTCTAATGCATTTGTGACAGTTTAACTGATTTCTGTCAAAAAAGACGTGTCAAAATTCTGATACATGCATCATTTTGGGAGTGCAAGGTGCAGCAGTTGCATCTAGACATTAGACAACCATTTAGGTGGTCTAACTAACTGGACAGATGTCACACATCCAGGTTCAAAAAACAGATGAAGCCAATTGAAAATGCCACCCAATATCTTTAAAACATCATGAGACTCATAAATTCTTTATCCTTTTTGGCCAGTATATACCTGAGCAGGAATCTGTAGGCAAAACTAAAACAAAAATGTAAGTTCATTTTTTAGAGCATTATAAGAGACTCTAGAATGTGACTCATTCCGATGGATTCAGATATATCCTGACTTTAGTAATTCATCCCAGATTATCATTGTATATAAAAATGAGCAATTCACAAACTATATGGTTCTTATGAACTGTGAACAATTGGGTAATCTGGGTCTGACTATATTGTAGAAGACTGAGAAAAGTTAACAAAAAATGAAAGTATGCAGCAGTCTCAAAAGGTTCCTCCTATAAATTCCAGATATGTATAAGATAATGCATCTTTTCCTTTATACTTGAACCATTAAAACAAATGTGCTCCTCCCAAAGGTTTAAATGAAAATTGTTGGACTGTTATATCTCTACAGTAACTTCAGGTATCACACTGTGGATTACACTGTGGATTTAGGACAGTAGAAGGCATAAGACCATGATAACTTTCCCCACAGCTTAATGGTAGCAACTGCTACAGTTACATTCATGAAGAAACTTATCAAGTCTCCTTTTGAAACTGGAAAGGTATGATGCACACAAAATTTCCTCTGTTAACTGTTTCCACACTCTCATCACTACAGGTATAAAAGCATATTTCCTGAGATCATCTCTAGGTACAGTCAATATCAGCTGTAAAGCTTGGAATATAGGTGGACTTGGAAATAAATTTTCATATAGAGATTGTTTATACTTTAAATTTCTGTTTGATGTTATTATGTTGCAGGAAATGCAGTGGACTTGTGATACCCTGAAATTAACTTGATATGACACTTTGCATCTAAATGCCAAAAACATTACCAAAACAAAATGGGGTCAAATGGGTTTACTAACTGCAGTTAAATTATAAAAAGTGTTGAAAATTAAAAAAAATTGAAGTACAATCTGAATTTATACTAATTACCAAACTCACTGGAACAGGTTACACATCTTTGCTTATTAATTCTTACATCCCACCAAGAGGATGCTTGTTGAATATGGTGGAATATGGGATACATTTTGAAATAGTATAAAATAAAGTGCAGAGGATTATCATAATTTGTATATATTCTTGCAAGAGATTTCAATGCCAGAAATTCTAAAGGCAAAGCTAGTGCAGTGTGCTAATAATATTTGTGGGTTGAGTACTGATAATGGAATAAATATTTTTAACAAATTTATCTTGGATATGAGAAAATCTAAAGACACAGGAACTAAATGAGGCAGGAAAAATACTTATTTTAATGCAGGAATTAGGCTACATTTTAGTACAGTAAATAATGAGGTGAAAAGTGATCCTTTTGGGGATTATACGTATCACTCATCTAATGGAGGACCTGTGATCAATCTGTTTTGATCTAATACAAATGTCATAGATCGAATAGTTGAATTGGAAGTAATTGAATGACCAGAGTCAACACATTTTCCAAAAAAAAGTAAATTTAAATTACACAACTGAATCACTGGAAGTTGATAATTTGAACTAGAATAAACTGAACCTAGTAGTTGTACATCATAATACATAAGAATTCTGGAGTCTTGTAGAAAAGGGTTGTAACATATATTCAGATTCCTTGTTTTATACATTTAGCCAGCTGAACGTGAAAAATACTTTATGAATGTTTATTATTACATTCAAGAAATGTTATGACTTGTTGCTATAGGGTAACTTAAGGAGGGTCTTGGAAATATTTATACGCTAATTCCAATGTACTGTACTTCATGATTTAAGAAGTTCAAACTGCAATAAAGCATCTCAACCTGATACATTAGTGGCAGACATATTCAAATATTATAAAAGTTGTGATGGTGGTGGTGGTGGTGGTAGCAATGGTGGTAGTAGTAGTAATAGCGTATTTTTCATTATGTCCAGCCTCAGAGACCCATGGTGCCTTACAAATTCAGAAATGGGTTCCATTATTGCACTATCTCTATATTCATATGATTCAATACACCACTTCCCATCTTTTTGGGCAGGTAATCTAAAATACCCTATTCCCAACAAAGGCCACTAAATGTACCAAACAGTATCCCCTCTCAGTCTGATAGACACTATGCAGAAGATATTTCCTCAAGTAGTTTTAGGCAGACTACACAAATATTTATTTATTTATTTATTTATTTATTAAATTTTGGTGACCGGATAAGCCCACTGAGCCCCGGAGGTCCCTTTTTCAGGGGCAACCCACAATTACATATTGCAAGAGAATAATACAGTGAGACAGCATTAGTTCAGGTTACAGTTATAACAACAACACAGTTATAATGGCAATATAGGAACATCACAGTGCAACTGGAATAAGTAGGTTGTTCGACAGTGATAATAGGACATTTTTTATTTTTTTTTTAAGTTTAACACTGGAGGAGGGTAGGACATGGTTAGTCTTTTCTCACTAGGGTCTTATCAACAGCCAGTGCAACAGCAAGAACTGGCTTCCTCCAGGTGGGCCTTAAGCTTTGTGTGGAAGGTTTTGATAAAGGGAACCTCCTGCACCCTAGGGGGGAGTTGGTTCCACAGGGTGGGAGCAGTGTGAGCAAAGGACATACCACCCGCCTTGGTTCTAACCCTGGGGATGTCAAGGAGAGTTTGGCCTGTTGTGCAGAGGAGCCAGGGATTGGTCTTTAGAGCAATGAGCCCAGGGATACTAGGGGGCCAGTCGGGCCGATTAACTTATAGACTAGGCCCAGCAGCAGGTACTGGAGGCAAGCATCCAATGAGGGCCAATTTAACAAGGATAGGGAGTCATAGTGGTGATCCCTAGGGTTGGCCTGGGGGGTGAAGCGAGCCACCTTGTTGTAAAGTACCTGAAGTCTGTTCTTCTCCAGCATCCCCAGTCCTTGCATGACAGGGGCAGCATATGTGACTGTCGGGAGGAGGACACTGGTGGCAATAGAGATCCTGGCTTCAGGAACGAGCTGGTCTCTCAGCCGGTAGGGGGTGCCTAGTTTCCTATGTAAGGTTTTGGTGACTAAGTCCACATGGTTCTTCAGGGTGAGACCCTGATCCAGGGTAAGGCTGAGGTATTTCAGGGAGGGCACTACTTCTAGGCAGTTACCAGCCAAGGATGTAAGTTGTAGCTGTTGTGTTCTATTATGACCAAGGGATTTAGGGCCAAACAACATTGCCTTAGTTTTGTCTGTATTGAGGACCATCCTGTTCTCAATGAACCAATGCTCAAGTGACTGGCAGTCATCTTGGAGTAGGTGGCTAAGGCCTCCCAGATTAGCAGTGGAAAGCTAGATGATGGCATCAGCCATGTACTGGACGATGGAGCTCCCACTGCAGTGGTCAGATAGTTCATTCGTGATCAGGGAGAAGAGGAGGGGGCCGAGTATCGACCCCTGAGGCACTCCCTCTTTTAGGGGAAGTGGCCCTGATATGGCATCCTTCCACCTTACCATCTGTGTGTGGCTGGTCAAGTAACATTCAAACCACTTTAGAGCATGGCAGTCTAGGCCTAAGTTGCTCAGCTTAGCTAGAAGAAGATTATGATGAATCAGGTCAAAGACCTTGGAAAGGTCTACAAAGGCCTTTCTAGTGGGGGTGCCCTTGTCTAGGTCTTGGAGTATGTCTGTTGCATATTTGGTCAATGCAGTATCTGTCCCATGCCTGGTTCTGAAGTCATGTTGGAAGGGTGCCAGGATTTTATGGACCTCCAAGTATTCATGGAGTTGTCCATAGATCAGCTTCTCCTGGATTTTTGACAGGATGCAGAGCAGGGAGATTCGCCTGTAGTTGCCAATAGACTCCCGGTGGCCACCCTTGTGGATTGAGATGACATGGGCCTGCTTCCACTGTTCAGGGACTACAACTTCCTTCAAAGAGCGGTTGATAAGTCAGGATAGGGGTCTATCCTTCAACAACCTGTGGTGAATCCCGTCGGGTCCCCCAGAACCCAAGGTTTTTAGAATCCTCAGTAGTGAGAGACCCTCTTTAGACTTGACTAGCCATAGATGAAAGGATGGGTGGTCAAGATCAGGGGGAGCCCTTGTGCTCGGGTCTGTGTTGAGGGGAGGTAGGCCAGCCTTGTACGAGTCAAGGTTAGTAAAGTGATGGTTAAGTGAGGTGGTAATTAAGGTATCCTCATGTATTAGTTGTCCATTGACCTCTATGGGCCAGGTTCAGACTTGCCATTCCCCTTCACCAATTCATTAATGTGGGCCCAGAAAAGTCTAAGGTTCCCTAGGTTATTTTTCTGAAGGCTCGTGACATACTCCCTTTTGGCTATTTTTATGGCCAGTTTGCACTTGTTCCGGAGAGTTTTGTAATTCACGAGGTTGGCCAGTAGGGAGGAGTGCTTAAACTTTTTCCAAGCCTTGTGTTACATGAGGTCCCTGCACCCTTATTGGTACCCTCAGAGGTACACTGTAGACAGCTAGTCCTTAGGTATATGTTGTACTAACGTATAGGGCTAAGGGCATCTACTGTATAAGAGTAGATGTCAGGATATGTACGCATGTTATTGTAATACACTCTGCTTGCTAATACATTTATATTCTTCTATGTATTTTCTGTATATTTATTACTTATAAGATGTTAGGACACCTGTCTCATTGTAATAATTATGATATATAAGTCAGCATTGCCACCTTTCGGTGATTTGTACCACTACACTGAGTTATGTAAGACTCTGTATAAGTACTCTTTTTTTTTCACAAACTGATGACTACTACAAAATTGTATAATGTTATCTTGGACTGTGGAGCCTCCTCTAATTTAGCCAATAGGGCTCATCTCTGTAACTAGAAATGTTTGTATCTTACAGTAACCATAGTAATTATCATAGGTATATAATGTGAGACACTAAGTCTTATACCTCGGAGATCCCAAGAGACACAAAGAAACCTTGAGGTATAGGGAACGCTTAGCACTGGCTCTCAGTTCGTATTGGTAAGAACTGCTTAGGGCAACTGTGATTTTATCCTTTTGGTAGTAATAAACAAGTTTATTACTCTAATGCAATGTGTTTGTGATTACTTGCATTCCCAATATTGCCAAGAACCTGAAAGTGAGGTTTAGACCTCCTGACAATTGGTGACCATGTGCAGGCAATATTTGGTGTTTGTAAGCTTTCACTAGTTGCTACAACTTTTCCCTTCCCAACGGGGACAGTAGGTGTACATTTCCGTATCAGCTGTCCTGTTTTCAAAACACTTTGTAGTCACTTACAAAGACTGGCTGTTTTCCTTGGGTGTGGTCAATGCCGATTCATCCCACTCCACTGCAGCTTTGAATTGTAAGCCTACAAATTCCACAGTAGCCCAACTATGTCTAACGTGCTCCTGCTGTGGATTGATACATAGCACGGCACCTTTTTCACAGTTTGATTTTTCGTTCCCTCCCACACAATGGCCACCATATCTAATATCTGCACAGAACTGAGACTCGATGTCTCTAACTTCCTTGACTCCCATGGAGGATGGGCTGACTTTGAGCGGGACGCAAGTCAATCTGAAAACACTATACTGGGGATTTCCACCCAGTACACAGAGCTGAGAAAATCAGCCAATAAGCATCATGCCAAAGGGCTGCTGGTCGTGGCTCTCTACGCTGCTCTGGAAGCCTCCGAGGTGAGGTTTCGAACCCTTGGTCTGCATATTTCATCTCTTAAGCAGGAGATGGGTTTTCAGGAAACAGAATGTATTAGACTGCAGCAGAATTTGGAGTCTGAAGTTTAAACACTGAGAAATGAAAAGGATTCACTTTTGCATCATTCAGCACAGGCTGGAGAACAGGAACATTGTATGTTGAAGCAGGATTGTGAAAGTTTGAGACAGGTTAAGAGGCAGGCATTGCATATGAATGACTTGTTAAGTACAGCGAATGCACAGTTGAGTGAGGAGAATGGAGAGCTACAGGACGAGATAAACCAGGTACGTAATGACTTAGAAGTGGCAACTAGGGACAATTGCGAATTGAGCACCACATACAGAGTGTAGCAAAAGCAAATACAAGATGAGGTTGATATGGATATTGCAACTGTGAGTCATGCTGAATGTAAAACCAAGATGGCAAAACTGCGCCATCAGCGGGAGGTTCTGGCTGGTCATGTTAAGGCGATGGGAGGGGTAGCCCCTGCCTTACACACGTCATCCAAGGGGGAGGTATCAGATGATGACATCTCTCAGTACAATGCCCAGTCACACCCTTACTATGGCCCAGAAACCACACCCAGCCATTCACAACATGGCAGGTCCCCACCCCAACCACACCATGTCATACGTCGTCGATGTCGTGACGCCCATCATGGGAGACACCAACATGGCGGCCCCCATGATAGGGGGGAGCAGGCCCAAGCCTGGTCCCGAAGGCACCACTGATAGCTGTTATTAATGTGGAAGACAGGCAGGAGATAGAAACAATGATTGAAAATGCAATAGGTAATATACCTATCCCTGAGAGAAGTAAAAAGGCCATTAAAACCCAAATCAGGCAGCTTCTACAAGAGGTTGGTACTCAGGATGGCACTGTTCATACTGCAGCTGAGACTGCAGCCCAAGCTGCCCTAGACGGTGCTCAAGATAACCTACCTCCACCTGATCAGCCCAATAATCCCCTACAAATGGCCTACTCTGTTCAACAAATAACTTACAGTATTGGTCGGATGAACCCAACCGACAACCTCAGCTGCCACTTGGAAAAGGTGCATTCCAAATGCAAGATGCTTAGCCTCGCTGCAGAATATCAGGTCCAGATACTATGCCAGACCATCAATCCTCGTTTGTGGGCCAAACTCCCCGATGCCATCCACCAGGATGGCAATGCCACCTTTGATGAGGTTGCAGCTGAGCTCATTTCTGCACACAGCCCAGGTGTAGTAGGCATGATGCTTGTATACCCTGTAAAACAGAATGCAAAGGAAAGTCCAGCGACTTACCACCAGAGACTCTGAATGGCCTACCGAGCAGGAAAGCACCTTGCACAAGAAGCTGCAGATGTAGATCTTTTTGAGTACAAGATCCTGTTCCTTAGGAACATGATTCTTGCAGTAAGAGAAAAGGCAGAGCCAACCACTTATCCCAACATGGACAGGTTTGCCAACATCCTTCAGAAAACCGAGAGAGTCTACCAACTCTACATCCATGATCTGGGCTCCGGTTCCAAGAAAGTAGCCACCGTGGAGCCTACTCAAGAGGCTGTGATGCACTACATGTTGGAAGGGCAGGCCCAACACAAACAGCCCCTCTCCGCAGACAACCAACACCCCCAACAGGCCCAACAACAACAGCAACAACCACAACAGCAGCATTGGGGTGGGAACTGAAACTATCATAAGAATAAGAAGCACAAGAATAAGGGCAGACAACAACAACAAAGAACAGGCCCTTCGTATAGGGAGATAGCCGAAGAATATCAAAAATTCTGACAGCTCCTGGGACAAGTGCGCTCTGTGGCAGATGCTGTTCCTGCTCAGTCCCTTGCAGCTGTACAACTGGTGACCCAAACCCAGATGGGCCATGGTGACACTGGAAGTACAGGCCCTCAGGCCCATACTGGCCTGAACCCAGAAGCTCCTCCCTTTATAGCATCAGTGCGGCATGGTGAAGTGGTTCAAAGGAGCCAGGCCCAACCTCTCCATGCTCGCAGCAGTACAGATTAACAATTACAGGCCCCAGTCTGGATTGTAAACAAGCTGGTATTGGATACAAACAGAAGGCCCTGCACTGAGGCCAAGGTCAGGGGTCGCCTACTTATAGTGTTACTAGATACAGGCACGACTGTGTCTGTATTACATGATGACCACCCGGACACATCTCCTTGGTCCATCGGACGGAGGACCAACATGTCAGGAGTAGATGGTACTAGATCACCTGCATATTGGTCTCTACTCTTGCAGGTAGAGTTAGGCCATTTAAAGGCCTTACACACCTTCCAACTGTTGATATTGCATGATCATTCTAGTATCATAGGAACTGATTTTCTTGCACCACTCAGCTGAGGGGTGGATTTAGCTAACATGCTATTGATACAAATTCAGGGTCAATACCACACTATTTTGATCCCTGATTCACATGTTGTGGCAACAATATCTGCTAACAACAAAGAATATGATGTCATAGATTTCTTCAAAGACAATGAGCTTTTCCCAAAGCTTCTCCCCATCTTGCAACGGCATTTGGAAGTGTTTGCATGCAACAAACATGACTGTGGCAGAATGCACACTGTCATCGAAGTGCCAGGCCCAGCACATGAGAGACAAAGGCAATATCCTTTTCCAACTGAGGCCTTGCCTTCTCTCAGAGAAACAATAAAATCACTTCACAAGTGAGGGGTAATCAGAACATGAGTTTCTACTGCTAACTCCCCAGTGTGGCTCATGAAAAAACCCACAGGTGCCTGGAGACTTACTATTGACTACAGGAAACTGAACAAGGTCACCCCCAGTTGTAATCAAACTGTGGCATCTGCACCTGATGTGCTACGACTTTTGATCCCTGACCTAAAATGGTTCAGTGCCCTGGATATCTCCAATGGTTTTTGGTCACTACCATTGGCTCCCAAGAGTCAATATCAGTTTGCCTACACCTTTGAAGGAAGACTGTATACGTGGACTTGCTTACCACAGGGATTCCATAACAGCATGTCCCTGTTCCATCTGCATATGATGGACGCCCTTGAAGGTTTCTCTACTCCCCAATGTCTTTTGCAGCATGTGGACAACCTGTTTCTGGCAACCGCCACACAGGAACAACAGTTGGATCTCTCGGATGAACTACTAACTCTCATTCTGAAAGCAGACCTAAAATGCAATCCAGCAAAAGCACAGCTCTGCCAGAAAGCAATACTCTTTCTGGGTCTAAAAATAACTGACCAAGGCTGAAGTCCTACCTGGAAGAAGATACAAGGACTGCAAGACTTGCCATTGCCTACCAGTGTGGCAACTCTTCGATGGTTTCCAGGTATGGTGAACTACTCTAGAGGTTTTATTTGTGATTTTGCTCAGAAAGCCACTCCTCTGTATGAGCTATTAAAGAAGGACATTCCATGGACTTGAGGCCCTATACATACCCAGGCTGTGACATCACTGAGGCAGGCATTGGCCTCCACCCCAGCTCTGGTTAACCCCAATCCATCACTACTGTTCCATCTGGAATGTGCCACCTCTGACATTGCCATGTCAGCAGTGCTGTCCCAGAAGGTTCATGGCACCCTAAGACCTATCACATATGCATCACAGCTCTTGACCCCAGTGGAACAGAAGTACCGCCTTTGTGAAAGGAACCTTCTGGCCACCTACTGAGCTGTCAAGCACTTTCTGTATATCATTGGGTACTCTCCACTGATTATTAACACCAAACACACACCAACTACCTTTCTTCTCTCAGACAGAATGAAGGACAGGTCAGTCTGTAATACCAGGCTGAAACATTGGTCGCTTCTTCTCCAGGATAGAGACATACAGGTGCACCCAACAAAAATTCCATCTTTGCTGGCTCATGGACTCCTTTTCCAAGGAGAACTCCATGACAGTACACTGCAGTCACCTGATCTTCCAGATCCAGGCCCTTTTCTCCCTGCCATGCCACAAATACTTGACAACACCTCTTTGTGTCGTATTTTTACTGATTGTTCAGATTCCGACTATCAGGGAGAACAAATTGCAGGAATGGGCATCCTAGCGATTTACCCTTATGGCAACACTGTTAAGATCTCTAAGTGTTGCAGTCTAGGATCATCACAGTATGCAGAGATGGCAGTGGTGGCCTGTGCCCTCGAGTTCATCCAGCATGGGACTGAGAATACCATCATTTTTACAGACTCTGATTGGGTTTGTTGTTCTCTTACAGAATTCCTTCCTTTCTGGACAATAAACTCCTTCCTCTCTTATGACAGCAGCCCAGTTAAGTAAAAGGAACTGGCAATATACATACATTCACTGGCACAAAAATTTGCACACAAACCCTATGTACGCAAAGTTAAAGCTCATTCCCTCCATGATCCCTTCCATGACTTCAATGATACAGCAGATACCCTTGCCAAGGAAGGGGCCCACAGGAGGACACATGGATGATGGATCATCCAGAGGCCAATGAGGCTGTACATATTGCAGCACTCAAGAAAAAACCTGAACCCTTTTCCCCCTTGGACCTCTCTGCAGCCCAACAAGTTGATACTGAACTCAAAGAAGTGTTCAGATTCCTTGACAAGAGTACCGAAGAGAAACTTCCCATACATAATCCCTACCGAAGTTTATTACTCTAATGCAATGTGTTTGTGATTACTTGCATTCCCAATATTGCCAAGAACCTGAGAGTGAGGTTTAGACATCCTGACACTTGTCACGGTGCTTCATCAGGGCCTTTAGTGGCGGGGTTATCCATTTGTAGCAGCTCCCCTTGACACAAAGTTTCTTCATGGGGGCTAAGAGGTTAGCTGCCATGTTAAACGTTCTCTGGAAGTAGACCACCACCTCATCCAGAGTAGGAAGGAGTTTGATCGGGCTCTAATCTAGGCTGCTTAGATAGCTGGTGAATTGGTAGGGAGTGTAGTGGGTGTAATCCCTCATAGTCAGGATATGCAGTTGTACTCTGGGTGCCCTGTTCTTCCAAATGCAAAAGATGGGAGAATGGTCACTCAGAGCATCAGCCAGGATGCCAGCAGACTGGATGTTAGAGGGGTTTGTCACCAGAGCCCAGTCAAGGGTAGAGTTATGCCCTGTTTTGTGGTTCAGTCTGGTGGCTTCAGAGATAACCTGAACAAGGTTTGCATCTTGAATCAGGCCAAATAGAGACTGGTTGGTTTCCTGGGCCCAGTCCAGGTTGAAGTGTCCCATGATGAGGAGTTCAGAGGAGACGTCTTTGGCTACATCCTTTAGGATTGACTCCAGGGATTGGGGGGTGTTCTTAGGAGGGTTATATACACACCCAATAGTGAGGTGCTTGCAGAGGCCCAGGGTGAAGCATACAAAGATAGATTCACTGTCAGTGCTGTTATTGTACTGCAGGTTGACCTTGACTGAGTTCAGGGTACCTTTTACATAGATAAGTACCCCTTCCCCTCTTTTATTGGCCCTATCTTTCCTATAGGCATGATACCCAAGGGCAGCAATCTCGTGTGAGAGGACGTGGGAATTGAGCCAGGTCTCTGACATGGCCAGGACATCTGGATTGTAGAGGTCCAGCCATGCTTGCACTTCTTGCATCCTAGGTCACAGACTGCATGTGTTCATGAGCACAATCTGCAGGCCCTTCAAGGACATCCACTGTGGGTTCTGCAGGGAGGATATCAGGAGATTGCCTGGAAGGGGGCCTGGGTTCAGTTGTATATCTCCTGCCCAGAGCAGGAGGGCTCCTATGAGGCATAGTGAGCTAGGGTTAAGGAACGAGAATAATATTCTTGTGCTTGACCTGTTTGCATAGAGGATGGTGGAGTACCAAATGTCTTTTTTGGTGATTTTGAAGGCCATCAATATGGCTTGGACTCTACCTTGGGAGGGTGATTGGTAGCAAGAGTATGGAAGGGGTATCAGGCTGCTGCAGTCTGTGTAGGTCAGGGTCACCTAAGCCAATGAGCCAGTCAACCCAGAGGAGGGACAGGATATACATTGTGGCCAATAGCAATCCTCTGTTGAGCCAGTAGTGACAGGGTATACCTTGCTTTACGGACATGTCCTTTTGTAATGTGGACCCTTGTGGTAGAGAGGAGGATATTCTGGGTATCCCCAGTCAGCTGTCTGAAATCACCTAATAGCTACACCTGGCTATCAATTAATCACTTTATGTCCCTTGTAAGAATGGCTCAAGAATGACAGTATTAACATGGAACATCAGGGTTACCACCATCTACCTAGCACCTGGACCTATGCTTCCCCAGTAAGACTCAAAGCAAGTCATGAGCTGCACAATTGATTCAGGGTATAGGAACTTGTACTTGTTACTATGCAGAATAATGCACTATCCACTTGTAGGCAGATTCAAACAATAACCATTTAAATTGAGTAGGCATTCTACTAGTAGGTGGATACTAACAGTTTCAAATAGTAGTTTTTTAAGTTGAGTAGGCGTTCAAGTTCAGATTATATGGAATACCTATTCATATGCATTAACCCCTTGCCATCTATTTCCCGGGAAACCATATGAGTGGATACTTAAGAGATCTGTCCGAGGTATATATTATAGCTGCTACTTGCATAAGTTGAGGTCAGGTACATGAGTTGCATTCAGTCACCAAGCCCAATTGGCCACTGGCGATGGGTTGGCGTGGTTTCTGGGCATTTAATGGGAGGAGAGACTGGGGCGGGTGGCTGGGAAAAATCAACTTTGTAACAACAGCACCTTCTGCGGCTGATCGTCCCTCTGCTTCTGTGCCCCGTTCTCCCTCTGCCACTTTCCTGTTTCATTGGGGGAGATCCACCCAGCTTTGAGAAGATTGCCAGTGCCTCAACCCTGAGGTGCTCTGCTTACAGACAGTCCTTGGCAGGGGGCAGCGATCCACAACAGCCACCCTCCGCTCCCCTGAGGCAACACAATAAAATCCAATCTGGCTGCTCACTCAGTCTCAGCCTTTAGTCCAGGCTGCCCGAGCGTCACAGCTGCTAGGGACCAATGAGGCTCTGGTGCCTTTTTTGAATTTGGCTCTTTTGCACCTAAAGTTGTCTGTGGAGGCTTCAGTGAAAAATTCAACTTTGTAATAACAGCACCTTCTTCTGCCAATCATCCCTCTGCTTCTGTGCCCTGTTCTCCATCCACCTCTTTTCCATTTCATCCGGGGAGGTCCACCCAGCTTTGAGATGATTTGCCAGTGCCTCTACCCCGAGGTGCTTCACTTATAGTCCATGGCAGGGGGGAACTTCCCGCAACAGCCACTGTCCCCTTCCTTGAGGCAACAGAATAAAAGAATAGGATAGTGGTTGAATCACAAAATGGCTTTAGAAAGTTCCACTTCTCTGCACTGTATGTTTCTGTGCCAGATAATTCATAAGTACAGTATGTCAAAATCAAGAATAGCAAACTGTTTTACTGTTTTATATATCTGAAAATGTTTCTTGATTGTATCTGTCACAGAACTTTAAGGTATACCCATTACAAGAAAGGAGTGGATAAATATTTGCATAGTATATTAAAATTACATGAAAATACATGGTCTAAAGTGCAGTACAATGGTCAAGGTCACCTACCAAAGGTAGTTATAACTAGTATTGTCATCAATCAGGATTGCATTACAGCCCTATGTTTTTGAACCTCTGCTTAAATGAGATCATAATACATCTTTATGATACAAATTTTCATTCATGAAAGGTACATTGAAGGGCAATCAGTTTTTTGGCTGACATAGATGACACAGTTTCAAATTTAGTTTTATAAAATGGATCTAAAAATTAAAGAACTTTAATTGGTTAAAAACAGTCAGGTGACCATTCAATATTAGTGCATAATGCATTGTCATCCTGGTCCTAAACCACATCACACAATGAGCAAATCGGTCCTCCTACAACCAGAACTATCTTTCATCAGTCCCCACACGACCAGAATTGATCTTCCTTCACAAACATGGCTGCAATCTTTAAAGAGTAAAAAACCTTTGACTGTGCCCTAAAAATAAAACTACCTTAAATAATAATATAAAACAAAATAATTAAATGTTGTTTCCCTGATTATCACTCACAGGCAGTTTAGCACAGTGGTTTAAGGCTCTGAGCTGCAATCTGGAGACCTGAGTTTGAATACCATGGCCCCCACTTGCACACCGTGTGACCCTAAGCAAGTCACTTAACTTTCTTGTGCTCCCAGATCACACCTGGAAACATGCTTCAGCTTAATGTGTTTTTTCTGGTTAAACAATTCCCCCTTTCCCCCTTATTACACACATAAACAAATTAAAAAACTTTAACTATTGTTCAGTTTTCATTACAACTGTTTATTTGCTGACAATGAAAAATCCTCCTTCTGCCTTTAACTGCTCATTAGGAAAATTCTTCTTCTTTCCCTAAGAGTGAGATAACTGAGTCTGTGTCTCCAGAAAAGGCCTTTGTTGTGTGTGTGTACAGTATATTAGGAGAGGAACATTCTGCCAGTGGAACTGAGCAGAATTTTGAATCCCTGCATTCCATGGCAAACATTCCATATCTTGAATGTGGGGAAAGAAAGAGAAAACAAACAGGATGAATAAAGAAGCAATAATACTTTCATTTACTTATTTATTTATTTATTGAATTCTTGGATTACAACCTTTGTGCTAAAATCTCATTTACAGTGATTTCACGTCATTAACAGAATATTTTGAAAATAATAACAGGTGATAACATACAGACATCATGAGATGTCCCCAGACAAAAATATTATTGTAAATACAGCATAGAAGTTCTGTACAGATAGTAACACATGAATGAATATACAAATATGGATAGTAAAGGCAAAAGCTTTCTAGTTGACTGACTAAACTCAGAGAAAGGAAGGATTAGGATATTCAATGCAGGAAACTGGCTGGGCCAATTTGCTTTGTCAAGGGGAGTGGGTGGAAGGAAAAATGACATAGTAGGAAAGACTAGAGTAGTGGAGGAGGTGACATGAGTGGAGAGTGGGATGGGAATAATACAAAAAGTGGGATGGGTTAGAGGGAAAAAATGGGTAAGTAGCTATTCTTGGGTGTCAAAATGCTATGACTGTAGGTTCGATCAGGATGCAGAATATGTCATAAACAAAATGCAATAGTGGGAAACACAGTTGCATAGGCAGAGGCAGATCCAAACTGCTGAAATACATTCCTTAAGTTTATAAAAGCACATACAGTAGAAGCCTCATAAAGGGGACACCTCCATGGATGCCATATCGTCCCCTTTAAGCAGCTGTCCCATTTATCAGAAGCAGCCCTTTTTTCCATAGCAACCGGAAAAGACTTTGCTCATGAGACACACACATGCATTACAGTAATGAACAAAGCAGAGGAAACAAACAAAACATCATGAAGTAGTGGATACCAGTACTTTTTATGATTACAACTCCTTTTTGTAAAATTGTGTTTGGTTTTGTTCTTGATTTAATCTTTATTTAATTGGTGAAAGCATCACACTGAACTTTAATTAAAATCACTTAGCTTCACTTAGCAACTTTTGAGGGAAAGAAGTTGGGCAGCTGTAAAACCTCAATAACTTTTATATTCTCACTCAGTGGGAGGTCGACTCTTTTGTTGTTTCTTGAAAATGCCATCCTGCAAACCAAACACACTCCAGAGAGATGCTAAACATGCTCCAGAGAGATGCTAAGCAGGTGGGAATGTGAAACAGCTTAAATGCAAGGCACTTAACGAGCACTTAATGATGCAAGATTAAATTTTCAGCACCTTTTCCTACACCTGTGACTAGATAATTGTCCCAATTAAGTGACAGGACCATCCCAATTAAAGAAAAGCTGGTCCCATTGAATAACATTAACTAAAAATCTGTGCCCAGGAGATCGTCGCAATTAAGCGGACATCCCCTTTAACTACGTCCCCTTTAAGTGGCTTCTACTGTACATTTGAATCATACCAGGGTATTTTTAGGTGAAATCTATAATCCCAGCACCAAAGAAAAGGCAACCTAGCAGGTTTAAAGTTTTGAACATATTTCCATTAAGAAACAGTACTTGTATTGATTTAAAATGCAAGGTAACATTGTTTTCTTATAAAATGTGTACCACATACAGTTTTCATTATGTTTTATGTTTTTAGCTATCCCCACAGTTACCAGAATAGGGACTAATGTTTTGTATTCAGAGTTAAAATGGAAGCATATTTCAATAAAAGGTCAAATTGTTATCTTTTAAAAACATGTTTTTCTTATTGCCATTCATTTGAATTCATATATTTGAATGCCATTTTATAAGAACAATAAGACACTCCAGGGGTGTGCCATTATGGTGAAATAATCACACTTCGCAGGTGCATTTAATGGCACTTGACTGCACCTCATGCCTAACAACGCACCTGAGGATTGCGATTATTTCACCATAAAGCACACGCTGTCATGTCTTATTGCTTACATCACCCTTTGGTGTTCAATGTAAACTACATCAATTTATGGAATTATGACACACAAAAAAACTTAACATTAATCAAGCAAAACACAACTTTTAATAACTGGCAGCTCTAACAAGGAGAACTATAAATTATATATAAATGTGGCATATTTGCAAACAGAAAAATCTTATTACTGTCTCAGTGTGTGTTTTGCTAGTAACATGAGATGGAACAGGTATTTTGAATATGTCAGACAAAACCTAAGATCAGTAAGTGGACTTAAATAATTCATGAATAACTATGCCTCATAAGGTATATTCAGCTCAGGTTCACTTACAGTTCTGAACACAAAAAATAAAATAGCAACTCTTTATGCATGTGAAATATGGGGAATGTTGGATACATCTACTATTGCAATAATTTTAATTGAACTGTGTAGATTTCTTCTGAATATTTCAAGTTGTGTACCAGTACATATACTTTCTGTGAAATGGGACAATATTCACAAGGTCTGATGATTGATGAAAAAGTTGTTTTTTTTTTTTTTTTTATTTACTGGAATTAAAATCAGTGTCTGCCATTATGTTACCTAGATTCTGTAAGGAAGAACAAATTGAATATTCAAGCAAATTATTTATATTTCCTTATTTGGATTTCATTAAGAAGAAAAATATTTTCATTAGGTCTAGGTTATATGTTGAGGGACATCTATAGGATATCAAAGGACGAATTGATAATCTCTATAAAGCAAAGATGAGGGGATGTAGCAGCTCAAATGGACCTAACAAAAATAATGGACTCAGAAATGTCATACTGCATACACATATTGTACATGAAGAAATCATTTGACAAGGAATATTAGCTCACTTATATTAAGGATAAGCCTGCCAGAAATCAACTTGTATGATTCAGACTTGAGCTTTTCAAATGTAATAATCTATATTTCAAACAAAAAAATAAGAAGGGTGTCTCACTCCTCTGTAAATGTGCTTTAGGGATACTGATGATTTAAAACATATAGTTCTTCACTGTCCTCTTTATAAAGCCCTAAGAGATCTATGGTTAAAGGATGTATTAAGTAATATGTACATGCTAATAGTATCTTTGTTCCCTTTAACTAATTGGAAAATTGTTAACAAAGTCTCTATAAGCAATAAGGCATGAGAAGGCATTGACTGTACTAGGTTTACCCCAAGGTCTGGTGTATTGTAATGCATGAGGTAAAGCTGAGTGCCTTCAGCCCCATGACCATGGGGTAAACTAAGTACAACCAATGTTCCTGAAGTGCCTTATTGCTTAATTAAAATAGGCCCATAAGCAACTTTTAAAAAACAAACACTATAAAAGTTTTGAAAGTCACAAAAAGTATCATAAAATGCTGCTAAATAATGTAAACTAGTCCCTTCACAGATGTTTTTCATCTGTCTTTCTACACATTCAATAGATTGCATGATTGTTTACCATTGAATAGAATAATTCAAAGCTCTGCATTATTACAGTAGTGGAATGCTGACCCCCCCCCAACACAGACATATGGAATGGTAACATGGAATACATAAATTCAAAATTCTTCATAGTTCCACTGGCATACATACACAGACACAGACACACACATGCACATATATGCAGGCCTCACATGGAGCAAGAACCTCAGTTTTAACTGTTGTAATGTAAGGAGCAGGGAGTTTTCTGGCAAACTGGTAGATGTAGCAGGGGGATATTTTTATTGGTCATCAAAAAAATACCAGCAATTGAAACTGTGAATTGTACTTGATTTCTTAAATGTGTGTATTTGTATAAAATTGCTCATGAGTGTAAATACCATTACATTATTTACTTTCTTTGTTTCATTTAATGGACTTTTATTTTTATGACCTAACTGAAGGTTTTTATATTTGAGTAAAGATGGCAGCCATGTTTGTGATTGAAATTAGGAAGTTAGTGGTTTATGAATTCTGCATGTGAGTTGTCCCAGTTGGCAGGGACTTGTTTTTAGCCATTGGTAGTGCTCTCTTAAGGCAATGGCTTACACCAAGTCTCAACCTATTAGGACATAGGGATATCCTTGCCCATTTTATATATCTTTTTGTTAGCCACATAAAATAATTCCTCATGGCAAAATATCTGTATTTTACAGCACCACTTTAGGTGCCTCAAATGTTCAGTTGATTACATATTTTCCATTGTCGAGGTGTAGGTAACCTGGGATGAACCCTGAGGCAGACTGGTTTCATAGACAAAAAATGTGATTATTTTTGAACTTGTAAATTTTGCCACACATGATACTTCTGTCAAAAGTGTTGAACCCATATTTTAACTAGGCACTCAAGAATGAATCATAAAAATATTCTACATATTATGTTATTAGAACACACTTTATATAGTTATTGTTTATGTTCCCTTAATTGTTGTTTTAAGCTATTGGTTAGCAAACATTGCACTGGGTTGGACGGCTGAAGCTGTGGTTTGCTATGCCCTCTCAGGTCTGAGGAGAAGGTCTGAGAAGCAGAGTGACAATGCTTGAACCTTATTTTGAAAATGTATGATACCATTGCCTATGCAATGCTTGTCACCTTTCCAGAAAGGCTTACTGCAAGCCTCTAGCTGGTAAGGTTTTTCTGGGTGTCATTTTGTGTTTGTAGGTTGTGGCACACTATGTTATCAGCCAAGAGATTCCTGCAAGGTGGAGCTGTCCAAGGTGCTGCAGAGGCCCGCACAAGAATCACATAAGAACCTCTCAGGACGATTGTACACCACAAAAGATTTGCCCTTTCACAAAGTGTGTTTCAACTCCAACCATTACAGGTATCTCTGGAAAATGAAATGAACTAAACTCCTGAAGGAAAGTGTTTCTGAGAAATTTTTGAACTTTGTTTAAAGTATACATTTAGCACGCGTACTAACTTTTTGAATTTGTTCTTTTTCTGTTCTTTTCTCCCCAGAAGCTGTGTAGTAGAGAAATGGTGCGATTTGAGAAAAATAAAATTAGAGAATTGTTATTAGAGTATTTGAATATTAGAAAGGGGAAAACCTTATACCTGTTTTTATAAGTTCATTGTTTTTCCTTTTTCAAATTTCAGCATCACTCTACACTCATGATCTTTATGCACATAAATATGCATGCGATGCTTCTGGTTGTCATTCCTGACCATAGCACTGCATCGGTACACAGTACGCCATGCTGACAAAGGCTGAAGCTGAAGCTGAACTGCAAATCTGTTTGTGCTGAAAGGGATTAACTCCCTTAGTTCAGCAAGTATTTTGTTTTGTCTTGTTTTTCCTCTGTGGTAGGAAAACCAATAGCAGTATCAGTTGAGCCCTATTGTGCACTTTTGTCTGCATTTTATGTTTTTAGACTACCTCATTATGTTTTACTGAGTGTGTTTAAGTTAAACCCTGGCAGGGAGCATTAGTCAACAGCTGTGGCCTAGTTCCACGGTGATTGCATTTCATTCCTCGATCCTTACCGGTGGCTTTTGGACACAATCAAGTGAGTCTTAACCCCAACTATTTATCTAGTATTTTAATCAGTACTTTACACACTTTACATGTTTTACATGATTACCTACTGGCCTTTTTTAATTCTTTTAATTCTTTTAATCGTGATAGTCATGATAGTTGCTTTTAATTGTATTCATTGCTTATAGATTTTATACCTCAGCCATCCAAAAGTTTTCTACTACCAACATCATTCATGCAATTGTTGTAGTTTATGTAGCTTGTGTTGTTTATGAAACTTTTGTTTTTTTATATCTAACATTTGTCTAAGGCAGTATAAGGACTTTATACAGTGCCTGCTTAGAAGTCTAAATGGATCGAACATCTGTTGCCCTGCATTAGGGATCTTTTTCCTAGTTTATCTAACTAATCAACTGATTAAGCTAATTAACTAACTATTTGACTGTCTTCTTTTTCTGTTCTGTTTTTTTAATTGACTGCAAGAAGCATTTGGGGTTGGTTTGGATTTGGATTAGGTTATATAAGGATTCTTATTTTTTTATTTCTAAGACTTTAAAATTAAAAGTTCTAAATTTTAACTCTGTTCCTCTTCCCTGCAACTAGTGGAGAAGAATAGAGACTATGGGAGCATGCAGAACATGTTCTGGCTAAGATGGACTGAGAAGGCCTGTTTTACATCTTTGATTGAAGCTGAAGGTTTCCCTCATGCTATATTGTCTTTTCGCTCTGCTTCACTTTGCTTTGGATTTATATTAAACACTTCAATGTGTTTGAACTGGCTGAATTGGCTGTACTCATTAATGCCTACAGATGCTTTTGAAAATGACTACTATTTCTACAACATTTAAAAGCTGTACTTTCACAAACAAAAGTTACTGAACAAGATTTGGTTGCCTTTTTGCTATATTCATTTGCTGACTAAGAGACCTCCTAGGTCTTTTGTAGGACTTCCTATTCAAGGGTTTGGACTATCCTAGGAACTTGATGATAACTTCAACCTTATTATCTGAACACTTCATTCAGGATTCTGTGTGAACTACAAACAAAGTTAATTATTGGATGGTCTTTGTTTATTCTTGATACTAATAAGGCAGCCTAAATAACTAAGCACTTTAAACACATCTGGAGTGGTACTGTAACACATGGTAGTACATGTACTGTGTCTTTTGATCTATTTGTATATTGTCTTTTCTGGGATTTTAAGTTGTGTGTTCTCTGAGTGCTATTAAGGATTATTGTGTAAACAAATTAAAAGGCAATTTTAAGGCCACTATAAGGCAATTATAATGGTAAACACTGTAAGTCAGCAACTGAAGATGTCATGTGCCAAAGGGCATGACACTCAGGATATTCACAATGGTTCAAATGAAGGTAAATCAAACAGAGTGAAAACTAAGAAGCCCTTGGGTTCCAAAACCAAAGCGAAAAAGGGGGAGGTAGGAGCAAAAAGACTGAGGGACATAAAAACAAGGATAACATTCCAGCTTGCCCAAGTGGAAAAGTCAAAGTAACAGAACCCACAAAAGAAACAAAGGACCAGGGAAAATATAAACAACAAACTATAAAGGATATGTTTATTAAAAACCTTGAAAATGTTTCTGATGCAACAACACATGCCAATTTAATTACTTCTACCTCCACTCCTAAATTATCCAGATCTTGGCCAGCTAGCATAAAGAGTAGGACACTGATAGATGATGAGTAGACAATAAATGAGGTAAATGGAACTTTGAATGTACAGTACATAGGGCCAATGCTGTTGAGAAAAACTTCCTGATTATCTTAAATGGGGCTGAGAATTCCATGATAAAGAATGTGACCATTGGCTGGGCATCTGGTGATTCAAAACATCTACAAAATATTAAAGGAAACAGCTCATTGGCCACAGTACCTCATAATGAGTATCCCACCAGTTTACAGATGCCAGTTCAATTAAAAACAACTTCTAAGTCCCTTTCAAATGATAAAGTACAAGGGAACATGGCACTAAAAGAGGTTATGGATAGATTGGAAATCACCATCCAGGGACTTAAACAATTGGATGACATTCAGAAAAATACTCCTAGATCCAAGTCAGACAGCCCACTGGCTGGAAACAATAATGAAAGGAACATTATACAGATAAAAATAGCCTCTCCCAGTATTATCAAGACTTCGAGCTGAGTATCCTATTGACAAATGATAGACAGAGTAGTGATGAATTGACCTATCAATCAATCAGTCAATCACTATATTTAACCAGGCATAAACACCATTGAGCAAGCTTATTTTCAAGGTGGTCATGGGCATTAATACAATACAGTACACTTCATAAGATTACAATTACGGTGGACAACGGTGCAAAAAAAAAAAAACATTGTGAAGGTGCCAGTCAATATGGACCTATACATACTGGTCAACATAATTAACATGCAAAGGTACATAATGATAAGCTTTACTGAAATGAAAAGAGACAACAATCCCATATGGTCTCCGCTAAGTAGGAGCTCATACCTAAATGATAAAAAATAAGGAGGTATTAAGGAATAGGGTAGAAATTGGGGTGAAAGAGTAGGCAGGCAAAAGGGAGGCCAGAATAGGTACTGTAAAAGGTAGAGAATAGGCAGGCCCATCTTGGATTAAGGTAACTAGGCTTGTAGGTCCTAGATTTCTGTTGTTAGGAATGTGGGGTGGATAAGATACTTAGGCGTAGGATTTGAGAGTGGCACCCAGGGCTTAGGGGTCATCGGCGTCTGAAAGATTTGCATGATTCCTTCAGATAATCCATTAATAGAGCTTTGAATGTGAAAATGCTTGGAAGTGAGGATAATTTTAATGAGTCTTGCATAGTGTTCAAAAGTGATGGAAGTGAGAAGTTGATTGCTGCTGAGCCAAGGGTAGTTTTCACTCTAGAAATCTGGAAGCAGATTAAGGAGAAGTGTCTCAGGCCATAGGAACCTTTAGCCCGTTTGAAGATGTTCGAGATGTATGCAGGGAGGTTATCAGATAATGCTCTAAAAAACCAGAAGAAAGCATTCCTTTTTCTTCTAGTTGAGAGTGAGGTCCATCCCAAAACCTGGTATAGATGACAGTGATGTGTACTACGGGATAGATTTAAGATAAATCTTAAAGCCCGTTGGTAAAGGGTGTCCAGTTTGTTTAGCATTGTTGATGAGCAATGACTGTAAAAGAAGTCAGCGTAGTCCAGTATAGGTAGGAATGTAGTTTGTACTAGTCTCATTCTGGGTTCTAACGTGAGTAGGTGTTTAATGCGATAGAATAAACCTAATCGCTGTCTAAGTTTCTTCGAGGTTTCATTTAACTGGCACAGAAAGTTGAGCTTGTTATCCAGCCAGAACCCTAGGTATTTAACGGTATCAACTACTTTAAGGGGTTCATCTAAGAGTGTTCAGATCTGTGTAATATGTGGACATCCGGAAGTAGACTTTGGTGAAAGAATCATTGCTTTAGTCTTTTTGGCACTGAGGAGGAGCTTATGAGTGAGAAGGTTGTATTTGAGGGTGATGAAGTCTTTCTGTAAGTACTCATGGGCCAGATCCAAGGATGAATTTGTGGTATAGAGTACAGTATCATCTGTGAATAAGTGCACATTTGCTCTGCCCAGTCCAAATTATTGATGTATATTGCAAAAAGGATAGGGCCCAGGATGGAGCCTTGTGGGATTCCTTGTAACAAGGATTTTTGTGGGGACAGATCTCCTATGGCTTTGACTTGTTGTAACCTATTGGTTAGGTAGCTGGTGAACCACTTATTGGCAGAACTATCAAGTCCGATGTTACTCAGTGCAGTAAGCATGATGGTATGATCCACAATATCGAAGGCCTTACTTAGATCAAGGAAGAGTGCAAATACATGCTTCTTAGAGTCCAAGGCCATTTTCAAGTCTGTAGTTACTTGGCAAGAGCCGATACTGTACTGTGTTTGGCTCTGAAGCGGACTGAGACGGGTTTAGCAACTTTTGTGAATCCAAATGTTCTCTAAGTTGGATGTTGACAATTTTTTCAAGTAATTTAGAGAGGACAGATAGTATAGAAATAGGCCGGCAATTGTTCAGATCATTCAGATCCCCAGTCTTGAATAATGGTAGGATGTGGGCAGTTTTCCACAAGACAGGTAGCTCACCTTGAATCAGAGAGGTGTTGAATAAGTATGTAATGGGGGCGGTTAGATAGGTATGGCCAAGTTTTAGGAAGTAAGGTTCAATATTATCTGCACCTGCACTTTTTTTTGTATCCAGAGAAAGGAGGAGGTCCTCCACTTGCTTGAACGTAGTTGTGAGGAAGCTGAAGTGAGTGGGATGCGGTTGGTTATGGTTGTGATTATCAGTGAAGCCAACAGTGTAGTCTCTTGCTGGGCTAAGTATGCTGATAGGTGAGGTGTCAAAGGCAAGCCCTACAGTGGCAAAGTGATCATTAAGCTTCTCTAGTATACCAGCTTTGTCCGTATAGGTGGTACCATCAGACACAATTTTGTTTGGAAGGGGTGTTGCAGTGGACTGACCTTTGACTTTTTTGAGGATGTTCCAAAATTTGGCAGAGTTGTTTTTATTGTCTTCTAGTTCTTTTTGGAAGTACCTAGCTTTTTCTGACCTAATTAGCTTGGTACAAGCATTCCTAGTGGTACAGAATGCTAACCAGTCAGCCTCCAGGTGGGATTTCCTCGCTTTTTTCCACCAGTAGTCCCTATCCCTAAGTGCTTTCTTCAGGATAGGAGAGAACCAGCCAGGAGTTTTATTTTTTGATTTGATCAGTCTTAGTAGGGAGTGTTTGTCTATTAGCCCCAGTAAGAGGCTGTGAAAGATGTTAAATGCCTCGTTAAAGGTGGGGGCTAGATAGAAATCCTGCCAACAAATGTTGCTTAGATCTTTCAGGAAAGTGTACTGGCAGAACTTTTTCAGGCATATTTTCAGTTTGAATTTGGAGGCCGTTTTTATTTGGGAAGGATGTCTGATGCAGGCAGTAGTGCAATGGTCACTTATATCATTGAAGAACACTCCAGTATGTGAGATAGTGTGAGGTTTGTTTACTAGCATAAGGTTCAGGAGGGTGCTGCGCTCAGGGTTTTTTCTGTTAGGTCTGGTTATAGCAGTCGCCATTTGTAACAGACCATTAACATCACATAGATCCTTCAATTTCTTAGAGCTGTCATCATTCCAATTTAGATTGAAATCCCCCATTAGAATACACTTAGTATTAGCAGAGTCAAGAAGGTTTTGAAGGTGTGGCAGAAGTGCCCAGCCACCAGATGGTGGTCGGTAGCATGCTGCCATAAGGAGTGATTTCTCATTGGAAAGTGATAATTTTAGAGCAAGGCATTCAAATTCCTTAGCCTTTGAGGTACAGTCAAAGACTGTGACTGTGAATTTGCTTTTGACATATATTGCAACCGCTCCCACTCTAGTCGGTCTATCACAGAGGTAGATGATATATCCAGGTATGTTGATAGATTTGTCCAGGGTCGAGGGCGTGAGCCAAGATTCAGTTATCATGAAGAAATCAGGAGAAGCATGTAGATCCCAGGTCTGTATAGAGTCAATCTTCTTTAGCAAACTACAGACATTGATATGGAGAAAGCTAATCCCTTTATATTGAGGGAGGTCCACAGGGGTGTCCACAGAAATAGGTGGACCTGGGTTTAATTCAACATTTCCTGAACAGAGTAGGAGAAGCAGCAGTAGTTTTTTAAGGTGGTGTCTTAGCCTGCTAAATATTCTTTTGTTACTCCTTCTAGCGTACATTGGTTTAGCGGTGGCTGTGTTAAGGGCAGGATTGCTATTTGCTAGGGATAAAACATACAGAACTGATAGAGCTGACACCATCCTTGGGAATTGCATGTGTTTCATAGTTATGGCCTGGTGGGAGGAGGGGCATGACCATAGAGGAGATGTCCCTGATGTAGGATGCCATGGTCTAATGTGGGAGGCTATATCTTGGTAGATGATAGAGGAGGAAAACTGGCCTTTGTCTGAGTTGCAAACCAAAATTTTGGATAGAGTATAACAAAGTAATATAAGGCAACTATAGAGAAGGATAGGCACAGATGGCATTCTTAATGTCGAGATATTTCCTTTTACCAATAATAAACACAGGATTTGCAACAGTTCCTTGAGAGAGCCAAGGAAATGAGTGGATCTTGTGGGAGGATGGGGTACCAATGAAAAATTAAGGCCTAGATAACTAATGAGGCATGGCTGGCAATAGCCAGTAGGAGTGAGCTAGAAGACTGGGGCGGAGTTTATGTGTATTTAATCAGGACCGGGGGGGATGGGTGGCTGGGCAAAAAAATTGGCAGCTAGGGCTCCCTTCCTGGAGGTAATCAGTCCCTGAGGGAAAGTCCGTACCTGCGTTTCTGTGAGGGGCTGGTGGTTTCAGACCTGGACTGCGGGTGGCAGTCTGGCAGGTCGAGTTAATCTGAGAACCACGGCTGTGGCTCTCAGACTACCTGGAAGAAAAAGGCAAAGGAGAATTAAATAACAAAGTCAGATGGGATGGGGATGCTTATGGAGCTAAAAAGAAATGCAGACCGGCTTAAATAGGGGGGTTGTTGCAGACCAAATGTTAGGCAAGGTGCCTCCAAGTCTGAGTGAGCAATAACAGGGCTATTTAAAACACAATATTAGCATAAAAAGGTGAAGGGGGTTTCAAAGGCTTGAGCTGAGATCGCTACTGGTCTTATGAGGAACACAATGCAGGCATTTACATTAAATCAGAAAACTTCAGCCATAAAATACAAACAACACAGTTTTAACAGAAAACATAATTTAACACAATATAGTCAAACATTAACAGTGCAGAGCTATATGGAACCAATCGGAGTGCTCCTGGGGCTGACTGCAGCCAGTGGGCCACAGCAGTAAAAGACTCTGGATTTAAACCCAGAGACAACAGTCCTCATGTAAAGAAAGCAAAAAGATTGGCAGCTAGGGCTCACTTCCTGGAGGTAATCAGTCCCGGAGGGCAAGTCCGTACCTGCATTTCTGTGAGGGGCTGGTGGCTTAAGACCTGGACTGTGGGTGGCAGTCTGGCAGATCGGGTTCATCTGAGAACCACGACTGTGGCTTTCAGACTACCTGGAAGGAGAAGGCAGAGGAGAATTAAATAAGAAAGTCAGAGGGGTGGGGCTGCTCATGGAGCTAAAAAGAAATGCAGACTGGCTTAAACAGGGGGGTTGTTGCAGACCAAAATGTTAGGCAAGATGCCTCCAAGTCTGAGTGGGCAATAACAGGGCTATTTGAAACACAATACTAGCATAAAAAGGTGAAGGGGGGTTTCAAAGGCCTGAGCTGAGATCGCTACTGGTCTTATGAGGAACACAATGCAGGCATTTACATTAAATCAGAAAACTTCAGCTATAAAATACAAACAAGACAGTTTTAACAGAAAACATAATCTAGCACAATATAGTCAAACATTAACAGTATATGGAGCCAATCGGAGTGCTCCTGGTGCTGACTGCAGCCAGTGGGCCACAGCAGTAAAAGACTCTGGATTTAAACCCAGAGACAACCATCCTCATGTAAAGAAAGCAAAAAAATTTGCAGCTAGGGCTCCCTTCCTGGAGCTAATCAGTCCCTGAGGGCAAGTCCGTACCTGCGTTTCTGTGAGGGACTGGTGGCTTCAGACCTGGACTGCGGGTGGCAGTTTGGCAGGTCAGGTTCATCAGAGAACCATGGCTGTGGCTCTCAGACTACCGGCATTTCTGTGAGGGGCTGGTGGCTTCAGACCTGGACTGCGGGTGGCAGTCTGGCAGGTCGGGTTCATCAGAGAACCACGGCTGTGGCTCTCAGACTACCTGCGTTTCTGTGAGGGGCTGGTGGCTTCAGACCTGGACTGCGGGTGGCAGTCTGGCAGGTCGGGTTCATCAGAGAACCACGGCCGTGGCTCTCAGACTACCTGCATTTCTGTCAGGGGCTGGTGGCTTCAGACCTGGACTGCGGGTGGCAGTCTGGCAGGTTGGGTTTGTCAGTCAACCACGGCTGTGACTCTCAGACTATACACTATAGACTATACTTATACACTATAGACTATACCTATACACCCTCAATATTGAATGCAGATATTATCAAGGGACTATAGAATCAGTATGCCCCCAACCTCAGGTTTTGTGAACAACTAATTATTAACAGAAATTAAATTAAATCATTAAAAGCGTATATAGTGATTAATGGTGCCAGGTTGGATGATGTCCTTAGAATCTTTTAAGAAATCCATCCTGCTAGAGAATCATCTTTGATTCCTCTAGAAGAAATTGAACAAATAATAACTCCAATTTAGAGTAATATAGCTGGTTTCACTTCCATCATATTTCCATCTGATGTGTCTGTCTTAGATAAGACAGACAATATATCAGCAAATAAAGATAAGGTGGAGGGACAGAAACTGTAATTAGTTAAAACCCTAGAAACCCAAGAAACAAATGAAGGAACACAAAAGAAAGATTGATTTAAATGGCAAAAAACAAAGAATAGAATATAAATATGGAGAAATCCAAAGTTTTAATTATAGGTTCCAGGAAATCTAAGTATGTATGGAAGATAAAACACAACAAGCTTAAAATAGTTAACAAATGTATTCAGATATCATTTATACCAATAGTGGATCACGGAAATTGCACTTTGAGCACACTATTTCTAGGACTAAAAAAAAAATGTGGGTGCTTTGGCAAGATTCAATTATCTCTACGGTGGTCACTCTGTCAGGCCCTTACTATACACACTTCAAGCTAAATTTAATGTCCAGACACTCTATGGTGCAGAAATATGGGGGATGAGCCAAATTGATCAACTGGAAAAAATAGCAATAAGATTATTAAGGAAATGCATTAGGCTGCCAAAAGTCAACCCCAGCATAGCCAAACTTGGAATAACAAGACTTCAAACATGGGCTGGCTCTAGAGTTATCAACTACTGGATTCGATTATTAAGTCTTCCCAATGAAGGTGGACAAAACAAAGCTATTTAGAAAAAGAAGACTGGAGCATAAGAAACTCAGAAAAATGATGTTGGTTTTCATACTTGAATAGACTCCTAGATAAATATTGCCTGACTTTCCTTATGGAGTACAGGCAGGAAGGCATTGGTATTAGTTTCCAGTACAGCTATTACATTAGGAATAGAATAACTCAGCACTACAAGAATATTGACTTAGCATGTGTTGGTGCTTCAAAATATGCAAAAAATGGTATTCACAAAATGGTAATGGACTCAGATATTATCTTGATGACCTGGAGGATCCTAACACACATAAAATTTTTACAAGATTTAGACTCGAACTGTTTGAATTGAAGCCTAGAGACACCCTATACAAAAAATCTCAAAATATAGGTGACACTGTGTAATTGCAACTTAATGAAAGAGACAGTCTTGTCCATGTTCTATTGAAATGTCCATGGTACAACAAAATTAGGAACATCTGGCTACAATCAATTATTGACTCTACAATTTTCACTAGTGACACTGAGATAATTGCAGTTCTACTCACAACAGAGGATCAACTTATAATTCACGGAGTAGAGAAATAGCTATTACTCACCAGGAAAATAAGGAGGAAAAAAATAAGTCTAACTTAAACTTACATGAAATGTTAAAACATCTACCTATCTGAGAATTTATACAGTAGGCTCGATCTGTTATTTGCACATACTTCTGGTTTTTAATGGTTTATATAAATGTTAACTTAATGCATATTTATGTGATTATATGTAAGTTTTCTTAATATGTATGTCTCATGTAAATTTATGTTTTGTTATAATCATTTTCTTAAGATTGAACAAATAAATGACTGAACAGGAACATTGCAGTGTTGGTCACAAAAAGGTCAAATGTTATAATATGTATTATTTATGTTATTGCATGTACGACTGTACATATGTAATTATTTTATGATAGCAACAAAGCCTTGAAAGATAAATGGTAAATAAACAAACTGAAACATGCCAATCTCATGCCAAAGTGCTGCTCTTTACATCATACCTTGTACTGTCATGTGTAAAATCTTCTAATTTGCAAAAGGGAAAGAAAAAGTACTTCAGATACTACAAACAAGTGTTAACTGCATTTAAAAGTTAACACTGACTGCAGGCATTGTATAGATTTTTAATTGACAAATGTGCAGGCTTTAAATTACTAACAAAATTGTTTTCCATTTTCACTTGAGAGTTCAGCATTTCACAATTTATTTCATAAAGTTATTTTAGCAGATGTGAGAGATCTTATTTTCATGACTTGTAATCCATTTTTGCAATGAAAACTTCCATTTTGTGAGCCTTAGCAGTTAAAACATGGGTGAAAGAAGGGAAATCTTTGCAGATCAAAAACAGAAAACAAAAAATAACCAGATTGGAGCTTATGTCTGAAACTTTTGTGCTTGATAGAATAGAATGCAAGAGAGTTTATTGAACTGTTATTTATCTTGGAAAAGTAAATAGTTATCAAAATATTTGCCCAGACAGGTTGTTGATTGTCACAAAAACAGAGCCTATTTAATGACTTACAAACATGATTTCATGGGATATAACTTTATTTTTTGAGGACGTTGCTACAAAATAAAAAAAAAAATATGACTTTTCTGGCCCATGCATAAAGCAAACTATTTGACCAGGGACATACATGACAGGGCAGATGATTTTTGTATGGCCTGCAGGGCCTCACAAAAGGCAAGCTATACTGTAAGTCTGTGTCTGTGCAAAATGGGGCAGCTGCTTAATATGCAATGGAAGCATTAAGACCAGAGCCTTGCTGGGTGGTACACCAGCTCTGCCTAAGACCTGCAGGACAATATACAAAGCAAGCTACAGGTTTTGAGTTGTGTCCAATAAAGTACCTGCATTGTACAGCTCCTATGGGGTGATACACAAAGTAAACTACTGTAGATGGCTATCTATCTCAAGAAGTCAGATAATCTATTGTAACTGGATATATTATTAAAGTGAAAAAGTAAGGAAATTGGATGTTAGTTTTCCCAACCCTAACTCTATCCATCCCCATCAATCATGCTAATTAACCCCACTGAATTGAATGTCAAAGCACAATCCAGGCTTAAATAAGAGAAATACAGTTACACTCCATAACAAACACTGGCACTTACATGTTGTGAGACACAAGGTTGCTGGACACAGATCTTGACATTGCTGCTACTTTGCAAGTGACCAAAGGGCCATTCACAAAGCAAACACAGCTCCAGGGTGAAGTGTGTGATGATCCAGCTGCTTTGCAATTGTACGTAAGGCTAGTCACGAACCTCATAAACAGGCCCAGGGCAATTTGTGTGATGGTGCAAATGCTTTGCAAGTGGTGTGTAGGGCCATTAATGAAATATGTTACAGGTTTAGTGCAATGTCTGTGATAATGTAGAAAGAGAAGGACAAAAATAAGGAAGACGGGGAAGAAGTGAAGTTAAAATAGAGATGAGTAGGGAGGTTTAGGGATTTTGGAAAGGAAACAAGAAAAGAAAAACATTACTTATATTTAAAAATATTTATTTATATTTATATAGTTTATTTAAAAATATTTATATTTAATCATCTACTTATATATATCACATTATTATTTTTTCTTTCTCTTTCCTTTTCCTAAATTCCTAAAACCAACCCCATCTCCATTTTCACTTCACTTCCTTCCTCCTTTCCCTTCTTCCTTCATTTCCTCCATCTCTTTACTGATGTAGATATATATTTTTTTTAATTTAAACATTTTTATGTCCCTTTTGATGCAATTGGTTTGTAATACAGCTGCACTGTTTTTAAGGCTTTTTTATAGTGCTGAATGATGTTTATTAATAGAGGTATTTATTATTGTTAAAATTATATCAGAATATAAGGAATATATGGGAATATCAAATTGGATATATTTGTTTGGAAGAATTTTTTATGTTGTTTGTTTTTTATGAAAATAATGAATATATGTATTGTAAAGGGGGTTCTTGAGATAGAGAGATAGGAGTTATGTTCCACAAGTGTTCCTCATGAAGCATCTGGTCTTAAAAGATGACAACATGATGTAATTGATGACGTCATCAAGGTGCTTCTAAAAAGGACACAAGTGGGCAGCAACAATTGCCTTTGATAAAGGTTCTTAGGATATGAAACATGTCAGGTGGGGGAACAGGTTCCTAACAGAATGAAAATGTGCATGTTGCTGATTGCTGTTATATTTAATTTTGTTGCTTGATAAATAAAGTTTGAATAATATAAAGACTAAACTATTCCTGTTGCACCTTTTTTAATGGTGTCCATGTTTATGAAGTTACATACAACAAAACAAACAAGTTACATTCAACAGCAGACCAATTGAATACAATACACAGCAGGTATTGCAATAATTATATTGTAAGGAGCAATGAGTTAGCAACTTACTTCTGCAATCGCAGGAGGAATCAACAAGCATGCAGGATAATGCAACTAGCAGATACTGTTTAGGTACAATATTTCCTGCTGCTATGTTGTGGTAACTCTTCCTAGACAAGTGTTGGTTTTCTCTTCCTAAAATGCTATGTGAATTGTATTGATTGTTATTCTTCTGGCTGCATGTATTCATTACTACTAACTGTTTTGACCTATGCTATTGTAATTTCATTGAACTCATGCTATGTACCTGTCTTTGATTGCTGTACTCTCCTGGGTCATGCCTGAAAATAGTCATTTCATGGCTAGTGCACCTACCCAGTGAACAAAAACTAAATAAATAAATACAGTGCAGTTTCTGGAAATGGTAATTGGTAACTTTGATCTTAAATGAGGAGATGTGGGGTAGAGCAGTGATGGCTGTGGGTATGGAGTTCAAGTCTTTGACTGCTCTAGTTGCAAAGAAGTATTGGCCAAGAGTAATTTTTGCCCGGAAGAGTTTTTGATCCCATGTTGATCGAGGTCTGTACATGTTCTTGATCATGAAGGCATTGCAGACAACCAGTGGCATTTGACCAAGAAGTGCTCTTTTGCATAGAATGGCTTCACTTAGGCTAGCTCAGATGTGAAAAGGAAACCACTTGGTGGCAAGGTATAGGTCACAGTGGTGGTAGTCGGGTTTCATGTTGAGGGCAAATCTGCAGGCTCAGTTGAAGGTTACTAAGTTTCTTTCAAGTACAGTGTTATTGGCTGCGCAGGAGATGACTACACAATTGTCAATCCTTTGGATGATGAGGCTGGATACTAGGATTTATTTTTTTTTACTTCAGGGGTGAGGTTGTGCTTGTATAGCAATCCATGGTGTTGGTGGATATTTTTACCAAAGAGTTGGTGTGATATGTGAAATACTGTATAGGGTTGTGTCAGGTTGTATGCCCAAGTACTTAAAAACCTGGACCTATTCAATGAGGTCCCCAGCTGGTGTTGTGATGTGCAGCTCAAGGGCACCCTTCAGGGCATGGATGCTCCCTAACAAAAGTGATTTGGTTTTCTTGGTGTTATTGATCAATATGTTAGATGTGAACCAGTCACATACCTTGCTGAAGTCAGATTGTATGATGTATTTCACTGTCTCCAGGTTGCAGTGTGAGGTGATGTTGACTGTGTCAACAACATACAATAATGCTTTGGAGAATAGCAAGGGGCTGAGGATTGAGCCTTGTGGGATTCCAGAGGTTAGAGGTTGCAAGCTGGAGAACACCTCTGCACATCTAGCCTTTTGTGATCTGTGGGCTAAGTAGTCATATAACTACACTGTCACCGCATCTGACAGTCCCAACTCTCAGAGATTTATCATTAAGAGGTCATGGCTAACTAAGTCAAAGGCCTTGGACAGATCACGAAAGACTCCATATTCATCTTTATCTAGGGCCTTGTGGAGTTCTTCAGATAGCTCAGTTAGGGCAATTGTTGTACTGTGCAGCTTTCTGAAGCTGTGCTATTAAGCAGCAAGGAGGTTGTGTCCCATGATGTAGGATACCAGTTGATTGCTGACAATCTTTCCTAAGGCCTTAGAATGCAAGGAGAGGATAGAGGTGGGCCTATAGTTAGTGACCACCATGATGTCACAGTGCTTAAAGACTAGGACTACATTGGCTTGTTTCCAAATGTCACAGAGGGAGCCAAATTGGAGGGAAAAGTTGAATATTTTTGGGATCAGTAAGACCAGTTCCCCAATGGCTATTTTTAGTAACTTCATGCCCATGCAATCAGGTCCAATTCATGTTTTGATTACTGAGATTGGCACATACTTTTTAACTATATTGGTGCTTACCACTAAAAATAGAATTTTGGTCTATTTGTGCTGTAGTAGATCGGGGGACTATGGGGGACAGGGGTGGCAGACCTGGTGCCAGTGGGCAGATCTTTTGCCATGTTCACAAAGAAAGGGTTAAACGACTCAGCAATGACTTGAGGGTCAGCGGTGTTCTCTCCATTGATAGTAAGGATGTTGGGTGTGATGCGATTTTTCCATCCTAGTACATCATTGATAGTATTCCAAAGACTCCTGGGATTATTACCAGATTCAGGGATTTTAGTTTTGCAGAATTTGCTTTCTGATTTACAAATTTAAAAATTTGCAGATTTACAGTACACCAGTTTCTCAGCTCTTTGTACTTCTATAGAGCCTGGCGGAAGCCTGATTCTTTGTATGAGGCCCACAGTTTGCCCCATGCTTGGAAGATAGCTAGGAGTGCTGAGGTGAACCAGGCTTAAAATTTAGCTGTTTATTTCTTTGTGAAATCTCATGAAATGCCTAAAACTATTCTGATGCTTATAACTCATTCACCTTTGGAGCTAGATACCTGACAATTACCATGCATTACATTTTTGTTAGAGTCTTGGAAACTGCAAAATATAGAAACATTTGGCAAAAGTGTTTTATGTAATAGTCACTCATAATTCTATGGATTAGTCATTCTTGAAATTCTGTAAAAAACATTCTCAAAAGGTTAATGTTAACAACTCTAACATTTGGCATAACTGGACAATAATGATGGGTTCTATACATATCAAATCTAGAATCAAATCAGTGGTATGGTTGGATCATAGCACCATGAGGTTTGTGTTTGGGGCATCCCTCAAGAGTTCTTCCTCTGCAGACATGGTCCAGTACTGCTCTTTATGGGGATTGTCCCCATTGGGACTACAAGCAGTGCTGGACCTATCGGGTGTGGAAGCTGCATGCACGGTGGCTGTGGAGGGGGTGGTGGCTACCTATAATGAGGCTGTCACCACTGCCTTTGATGTTATCATGCCTGTCTGTGAATGGCCCTTATCTACTTGCCAGAGACCCTTCTGGTTTGATGGGAAGTTCAGAGAGTTAAAGATTAGGGGCCGGAGTTAGAGTGTTGTTGGAGGAGATCCGGGCTGATGGAGGACAAATTGACCCTGAAGTCACATTATAGTGACTATCATGGGGCAATCTCCCAAAAGAAGGCAGCTTTTTTGTCTGGGGAGTTAGCTGCAGCAAGGGACAGACTGGCTAAGCTCTTCTGAATGGTAGACAGGTTATTACACCTGGCCTGTCTCCATTCTGAGGGAGCTTTTGCAAACACAAGGTGTGATGAATTAGCTCTGTTCTTTGCTGAAAAGGTGTCCTCTATCAGATCCAACATCTCCCCCAGGGTCACTCAATTGGCTTGCGGGGTCCAGGCATTGGCATGGGGGGCACCCCTCCTGTATGGACTGAGTTTGATCCAGTTAAAGTGGAGGAGGTGAGCGGGATCATCTCAAAGATACAACCCACCTATTGTGAGCCAGATCTGGGTCCAACCTGACCTTTAGTCAGATGTATGGACCTATTTGTTCATGTGGTTGCTGAGATCATCTGATGTTCCTTGAGGAATGGGGTCTTCCCAGTGGCCCTGAACAGGCCCTGGTGAGACCACTTTTGACCTGGACTGCCTCATCAATTACACACCAGTCTCAAACCTCCCATTTTTAGGGAAGGTTTTAGAGAAAGTGGTGGCTGTGCAGCTTGGGAATCATCTCATTTCATCAGCCATTTTCAAGCCATTCCAGTCCAGGTTTAGGCCAGGGCATAGCATGGGGACCACCCAGGTCAGGGTGTGTAATGATCTCCTGAGAGTGAGAGATAGAGGGGAATGATCTATTCTTGTTCTCCTCAATCTCTCTGCACCATTTGACACCCTGGATAATGAAGTGCTGTTGGACTGCCTTTGGAACTGATGTGGACTATCCAGCATTGTCATCAGCTGGTTTAAGTCCTACTGTACCTTACAGTCAGAGTGCAGAGGGTTGAGATGGGGTTATCCTCACCTGACCCAAGGCCTCTGTGTTGTGGAGTTCCACAGGATTTGATCCTCTCACTTCTTTTGTTCATACTGTACATGCTGTCCTTGGGAGATGTTATCATGTGGTATGGCTTGAGTTTTCATTGCTATGCTGATGACACTTAGCTATACCTATCCTGTGCACCTGGAAACCAGATGGTAATTTCTGTGTTTAACACCTGCCTGGCCAAGGTTCAGGACTGGATGACTCAAAACTGGTTATGACTTAATCCAGGCAATCAATGAGGCAGAGAGGTATTGGGTAATGACCTTGGTTTAAAACTGGGTGGCTTACCCCTGATCTGCTCTACTTGGGTCAAGGACCGGGACATTGTTTTTGATGATGACTTGTCACTTGAAACTCAGGAGTCAGCTGTCATTCAAAGTGAATTTTACCATCTGAGAAACATTGCACAGATCCAGGCCTTGATACTGTCTGATGACCTGACCACTCTAATACATGCCTTTGTCACATTGAGGCTTGACTACTACAATGCCTTATACCTGGGGCTTTCTAGAGGCAACCTTTGCCATCTGCAGCTAATGCAGAACACAGCAGCAAGGCTTTTAATGGATATTCTGAGATCTGAACCTATTACGCCTGTCCTCCACAGGCTGCACTGGCTGCTGGTGAGGTGGAGGATTGCCTTCAAGGTTGGCTTACTGACCTATAAAGCCCTACATGGTCAGCTACCTGGCTATCTGCAAGATCTCCTGGTTCCTGGGCCACAAAGAGTGCAGGGACAGGCACTGTATCTGCAACCAACAGGTCACAAACAATCACAGGACAACACTTACCATCAGCCTCCCCCACCCCCCAGGAGGAGCCTGAGGCTCCAAGAATGCTTGCGAGAGTACCTAGGAAGAGGAAGAAGATGAGGTGTTGCAGTCAACGAGGATTATGGACACAGGGAAAATCAATATTACAACCACAATCGGGGGAGATTTCAGTACAAGAAGCAATTCGGAGTCCGGGGATGCCAGAGGAGGTAAGAATAAACCCTACAAACACACAAGTTGTGAATTTGTTGAAACATAGACTTACAATACCGGAAATAGAATTGTTGCAGAAAGGGTTAGGTTTTGCACTAGCCAACATAATGGACATGGTGGGAACCTTAGTGGATTTAAATCTTAACTGCCATAAACTAAACGTAAAGGCCTTCTTCAGCAAAAAGAACCCAGAAGGAGAAATAACCAATTCTAATCCCCATCCTTTTAGTAATCTGTCTACTTTCTGCCCACCCCCATGTGCAGCGGTTACCATCTTTAAAGAATTAGTAGAGAATGATCTTGAACAGTTTTTTAAAAACCCACATTTGAATTTTTTCAGCAATTTAAGTAAACAAGAGAAAGAGGCAATCTCTATTTTACAGGCGAACATCGACCTGGTGAGAAAACAGGCCAACAAAGGGGGTGCAATAGTACGCCTGGATAAAGAAGCATATATCAATGAGACTGAAAGACAGTTGAACAACCAGGAGTTCTACCAGCAGCTAAATCATGATCCAATGTACGATTATAAATTTTGTACTGATGAACTAATACATGAAGCATTTGCAAAGGGGGACATTGGCATCAAAATTAAGGGCTTCCTTTTGACTCAGCATCCTGTAAGAGCAACATTCTATATCTTACCAAAGATACATGAAATGTTGATAAACCCCACAGGATGCCCCATAGTCAGTGAAACAGGTTCACTGACAGAGCCTCTGTCCTAGTTTTATGATTTTTATCTGAAACCTCTGGCGTCCCGCTTGCCATTTTTCTTAAAAGACACTAACAAGGTTCTGAACATGTTTCCTTTAATCAAACTTGAACCAGACATGCTGCTAGTTACCTTTGATATTGAATCTCTATACACCAGTGTCCCTCATGAAGGGGCTTTGGATGCAGTGGCCTACTTTTTAAATGCATCCAGTACAGATGCACCCCCACGGAGCTTCTGATTAAAATGCTAGAGCACATCTTGAAAGACAGCATCTTCCTATTCAACAGCAAACTTTACAGATAGATAAATGGAACAGCTATGGGGACACCTGTGTCCCCTCTGTTGCAAATCTCTATTTCAGCATCTGAGAGGAGGAAGTGATTTTCAACAATACAGTGAACAGCTTTGGTTCGAACCTGATTGTATGGAAACATTATATAGATGACATGTTTTTATGTGTGGAAGCGGGGGACTTACAGAATTTACAAATGTTATTCATTTTCTGCGCAGCCCGGACCCTAACCTCAAATTTTCCTTCTGCAGCAGTTCTAGTGAAGTCATATATTTAGATTTCAGAATTAAGAGAAATCAGGAGGGGGCACTGGAGAGTGACATTTGTCAAAAAGAAACTGATGGTAATACACTCTTTTTAGCCAGCAGTTGCCACCCCCCACATGTGGCATCTAATATATGGACAGGGCAATTTCTAAGAACAAAACGAAATTGCTCATCAGAAGCTGCCTTTGAACAAGGAGCACATGAGCTGACTAACAGACTGCAGCATCAAGGTTACAGTAGAAACAAAATAGCAGTAGCCAGAGATAGGGCATGAGACACTGATAGACAGGATCTACTCAAAGAGAAAGAGAACATGACTGATTTTGACACAAGGTTCAGTTTTGTCACCAGCTATTCTGCCCAATATAAGGAGCTAGAGATCATACTTAAATGATATTGGCATGTTTTATCAGCCAAACCAGGGCTCAAACAGATGTCCAGTGAACCCATTAAAATGTGCTATCAAAAAACACTGGTCTTCAGGGACCTATTGGTACACAGCCACTTTGTAGACAGACATTCTGACACTTGGTTTCAAAAACCTAGGGGTTGTTTTAAATGCAGAAGGTGTGTCATGCACCTTTATAGCTCCCATTTAGGAATTCATCAGTTGCAAAACCGAACAAACATTCACCATAAGGTAGGGCATCACTTGCAACACTGAGGGTATCATCTATTTAGTTACTTGTAGATATACAGCATTCTATATAGGGAAACCAATTAGATATTTCAAGATAAGGGTAGGGGAATATGTTAGAGCAATACAAAGAAAAGACAAAACCTATGCCATAGCTCTTCATGTTATGAAGGCCACCGACCTTACATTACACCAGTCTGAGTTTACAGAAATAGATAAAGTATGTAGGAACCCAAGAGGAGGAGGCATTGAAAACCTGATGTTAACCAAAGAGAATTTCTGGATAATTACCCCAGGGGCCACTAAAAAAACAGGCCTGAATTCACAGTTGGACATACGCCCATACTTAAAAAAGAAAAAAACAATGAAATTGTTTTGATTGAAACTGTAAGGCAGTCACTATTTGTTATAATTAGTTTCCTTGATGCCCTTTGTGTCAGACATCCATTGTATGCTTTGAGACAACATTATATTGTCCATATTTAACCAGGAATATCATGACCATAGGAAGGCTGTACTTTATTTGTCAGCGCGTCTGCCTCTTCCAATGACCCTGTTTTATTCATGAACTGAATGTTGGTCTCTTATTCCCTTTTCAGGTAAAATGTCTTAGCCATTATGTAGCCTTTCTGCACTTATATTTTGCTGATCAGGAGATTTAACTTATTAGCGAGCATCTAACAGATGGTCTAATACTAATCTGTAAATTTATTCACCTTTGTTTACCCTGGTTGGTCCCCCCTCCCTGGTTTTACAGCCTTTGGTTTTGTGATTAAAGTTAGGCTTTTTATGCCTTTTTACATGATTAAGTGGGTTGTGATCCTTGTAGAGTACTTTATATATTAGTTTGTGGCACCTGGGGACAGATTTTCAAAGAGCCCTTAGATCCACGCAAGCTGCTTCAAACAACTAACTTGTGTCAGATGTAGGTGCATCAAGTACTGTGCACCATATTTTGCAAGAAAAGCTTTCTCTGTAACAAAGTCTTCACACTGACACAAGAGGTCCACCGCATCATCAAAACGACGCAAGGGACGAAAATGACGCAAGCTTGCATCAAAATAAATAATGCGTGTTGAGTCAAAAATAGTGAAAGTTGAGTCAAAAAAAACCGTGCAAGCGGAATAAAAAAAATTACCCAAGGAATGAAAATGATGCAAACTGAATAAAAAAGGGTGCAAGCTGAGTCAAAAAAATGGTGTAAGTTGAGTAAACAATGACACAAAGGACGAGAATGACGCAAGCAAAGTCAAAAAATATGGCAGATGAAATGGCCATGACTAAGCCCCCAAAATGTTCTAAACTAGTCCTGCAGGAGAATACTGGCCCGTAATAGCAGCATAGTCAGGTGTGACCACCTGCTGTTGGCCTCTTTATATGGTCCAGTGAACCTTAGACCAGCTCTGGCTGATCTAACAGCAACATGCATCTTAGGCACAAGGACAGGACTCGCATTCCTTGAAAATCCCAAAAAAGGGGGTTGGTGTATAATTTTTGTGATGCAGGCATCCCTTCTGACATGGTGCAGGCATTTTTTTGGTGCAAGCATGATGCAAGCCACTCTGGCGTATGCAGACCTGTTTTTGACATGAGCATTATTTGAAAATCAGAATTGGTGCAAGGTCTGATGCATCCTGCTTCTTGCATCAGTTGTTTTTGATGCAAGAACCCTGTTTCATTTTCTGGCCTTTGACAATCAGGCCCCTGATTTGATTTTAACTCATTAAAAGTTTTTTGATACTATCACAACATAAAGTGTCACAGGGTGTCATAGTACCACATTTCCTTTTTAGCCCTACGTAAATGTTGTTGTCAATGTATTCTTCAGCCTCTGAAAAAGGACCTCGCTCCAAAACATGTTAGGCATAATTTAGTCTGTGTATGTTTCTTGAATAAATGCTTTTGATATAATCTATTACTAATTGCTGTGGTGTCCCTGCTTGATGGTTTGTGTTTGTGAAGAACCTATTCAGTTACATCTCCTGGTTCCACACTGTCCATCTTGTGCCCTTCATTCCTCTGAGTGTGGCCTCCTGATGGTTCCCAGGACAAGGTTGCAGCTATTGGGTGACTGAGCTTTTCTGGTGGCAGCACGTCCTATGGAATTTGTTACCACTCTATCTTAGAGAGGCTGCCTCAGTGGAAACTTTTAAGATGGGGCTCAGGGCTTACTTATTTGAACAGGCTTACATCTTTATATAATTCTAGATGTCACTGTTGAGAGTGTGATTATTGATTTTATTGATGGACTGTTGAGGGGGTTGGTGATGCTCTGAAAATGTGTTTGTAGAATTGTTTTTATAAAGAGTTTTGTGTATGTGTGTAATATATTGTATTGTTCTTGTAAACCTCTCTGAGCCCCCAGGAAGGGGCTGTATATAAATAAACTTTGATTGATGATTGATTAAGAATTATTCCGTTAAGTAGTTCTAAATGTCCAGTGTTAATAACCACAGATTACTTATTGGTAAACATTTATGAATGGTTTCAAAGTTTTTTCCTGAAACTTCATGGAAGGGGAAGAGCAAATAGTGCCACAATTTCAATAGTTGGATTTTCTAAACATTAATCACTACTGCACATTATTTAGTTTCTCCCCTTACAATATTTACCCAACCATCTGGGCACAAAACTCTGCTCATCTGTTTGGAGTCTAGTAGTCTCCTTCAAAAAGGACTGGTTTTAGTATGAAATATGTCAAGCAGCTTTTCCTGGTGGGGGCTGGCTTTTAAACCCTTTGTATTCTAACACTGCCTTAATAAAGTCTTCAGCACCAGTATTCAAGTATCTGAAGGCAGTTTGTTTCCACTGGTGAGTGCTAAGAATTCTGTTTTTTTTTTCTGAGATTTTCTTCTGCAGCACCTGCTTTCCTGGTGTGATTTCTTCAGCTTTTTACTAAGCCAGCAACTATAGTAGGGGGAAAGGAGACAACCCTGTTGGGTTCCCCTGGAGAGGCTAAAGGGCTATGATAGTGCCCCATTTGTCATTATTTGAGCCAATCCACAAGATGAATTTAGGCCCCAGTCCAAAGAGTTCCAATGTCGAGAACATAAAAGACCACTTGACATGATCAAATACTTTCTTGGCATCTGGTGCCAAGAGGACAGGTCAACACCCCCCCGACCACTGTCACATGATGTTTAGGGAACACTAAATATTATGTTAGGCCAGACCCCATTTTATAAAGCCCCCCTGGTCCAGATATATCATGTGTGGCAGAACCCCCTCCAATCTGGTTACCAAAATGTTCCCAGAATCTTGTAATCGGCACTGATCATAGAAAAAGGATGATAAGACTTACAAAGATGGGGCCTTACTTGGCTTGGGAAGAACTGTAATGGTGGCTACTCTCTTGGACTCAGGGAGAGTTGTCCTGTCCCATGTCTCTAGTGCCATGTCCATGAATGGCTCTTTGAGCATGTCCCAAAATGACTTATGGAACATATTCTGGAGCCATCAGACCCAGGTCTTAGCAGATGTGAGAGCCACACAGCTCTGATAAATTCCTTCATTGCTGAGTCAGTATCAGACTGTCTGCTATCTCCCTTTGGCAGGGCAAGCAGGAGCAAGAAGTCAATACTAGACTTGGTACTCATCAACAGGGACAGTGTTGCAGACATCAAGGTGGAGGACACCTGGGGACCATCGATCCGCATAGAGTGTGGTTCAATATAAGGATGGCTTCGGAATTGAGACACACAAAAGTGAGCAGCCTGGACTTCAGGATGGCAGATTTTAAAAAGATGGGTGAATGCCTCAGGAGTGACCTGGTGGGGGGATGAACTGGGTGGGGTGGAGGAACAGTAGGAGAAACTGAAAAGGAACATAGTGAAGGTCACAAACCTCTGCATCAAGGAAGGGAGCAAAAGAAAGAGGAAAAAGAGACCGCTGTGGTTCTCAAAAGAGATGGTGGACAAGATAAAAGCTAAGGGGGTAGCATTCAGAAGATACAAGAAGATCCAGAGGAGGATAGGGATGTGTATCAGGGGAAATAGAGGGAAGTAGAGAGAGAGAGTGGTAAGGAGTGCAAATGCACAAACTGACGAGAGAATAGATAAGGCAGTATCAAAAGGGGACAAGACATGGTTTAGGTATGTAAGCAGAAAAATGAAGACCAGGGGTCAGATTGTAGGGCTAAGAAGAGAAGGGTGAGCTGTGCAGAGGGTAAACTGGAAAAAACAGATATCTTATACAAATATTTTTTTTCAGTGTTCACAGAAGAAAGAGTGAGGGGCCAAAAAATGTAACATGAGCATTGGAGGGAGGTGGTGGATACTAGTCCATTATGGTGGGGAGAGACCTGAAGGGACTCACAAATCTGAAAGTGCAGAAAGCAATGGGGCCAGATGGAGTCTACCCAAGGGTACTGAGGCAGCTAAGGGAGGTACAGGCTGCACTACTGATGGCCCTATTTAACAGGAGTTGTTCCAGAGGACTGGAGGAGGGCACATGTATTCCCACTTCATAAAAGTGGTAGCACAGAAAAAGCCAGCAATTATTGGCCAGCCATCCTGACTTCAGTGGTGAGAAAGCTAATTAAATCTTTCCTGAAAGAAAGCATTGTGGAATATTTTGAATCCAGTGGGTTACAAGACTTGAGGCAGCAGGGATTCCTGGAGGGGGGTGTGTGAGTGGGGAGCAGTCATGTCAAACAAATCTGATACATTTCATCATGGTGGAGCAGTGGACATAGCCTACCTAGATTTCAGTAAGGTATTCAACATCATTCCACATAGGAGACTAGTAAACAAACTGTAGTGTAGGACTGGGTCCAAATGTAGTAAACTGGGTAAGAAACTGGTTAAAGAATAGGTGTCAGGGTGGTGGTAAGCATATTTCACTCAGAGGAAGGGAGGCCAACCAGCAGGGTGCCTCTGGGATCACAGCTGGGACCAATCCTCTTTAATGTTTTTATCCTCTTTAGTGTTTTTATAAATGACATAGCAAAGAAGGTGGAAGGAAAGGTCTGCCTCTTTGCAGCTAACAACAAACTATTAAATAAGATGGACACTCGGGGGGGAGGTAGAATGCATGAGCAGCAACCTGAGAAAACTCAAGAAGTGGTCAAGGGCATGGCAGCTAGATTTCAATGCAAGAAAATGCAAAATAATGCACTTGGAACACAGTAACCCAGAGGCAAAGTACAAAATGGGGGGGGGGGGGACTGGGTGGTACTGACAGCCACCAAGCAGGAAACAAACCTAGGGGTGATTACATCAGATGATCTAACAGTGGCCAGGCAGTGAGATAGGTTATTTGGGAGGGCCAGTGGGATGCTGGGGTGCATAGGGAAGGGTGTCACCAGCCAAAACAGGGAGATGGTGTTGCTTCCATATAGATAGCTGGAAAAAACCCACTCAGAGTAGTGTGTCAGGTTCTGGAGACCACATCTCAGAAAGGACATGGAAAGACTGGAAGCAGGCTAGAGGAGGGCAGCTAAAATGCTGCAGGATCTGCATCAGAAATCCTACAAGGAGAGATTAAAGGACCTTACTATGTTCACCCTTGAAAAAATGAGAAAGAAGGGTGATATCATAAAGAACTTTAAATACCTCACGGGGTAAACTAGGTAAAAGGGGGACGTATTTTTCAGAAAAAAAGGTACTCAAGGAGAAGGAGCATGATAAGAAGCTGGAGGTGGGTAGTTTCAGGAAAAATGTCAGGAAGTACTTCTTCAAAGAAAGAGTGGTGGATTCCTGGAACAGTCTCCCAGTGCATGTGGTGGGGGTGAAAACAGTGGTAGAATTCAAGAATGCATGGGACAGGCATAAGGAAATGTTAGGGAAAGGGAAGGGGTGGGTGAATGACCTGGAGATCAAGTAGAATCTGCAGTAATTCTATAGGCAGGAAAATTGGGCACACTACAGTAGGTGGCCCAAGCAGTCCTCATCTGCCAGCAAATCCTGTGTTTCTGCTGTATGTTTCTATGTCAAGGAAGGTGCTTGGAGGAGCAGTAATCAACACATCCAAGGTATATAAGGCCTCATAAAAGTTTTGGAATATCACACGTATGTTCCCCTAGCTTACACAGTGGGCCCATGCTCACTTTGATAGAGAAGATAGATTTATTCAACTCCTTTTTCTTGAGTTAACAGGCCAGCCAGTGGCCCCCTTGTTTCCATCAAAATAAGAGCTGGCATGGTTCAGTAGTGTGTACCTTTCCAAACAGGCTGGAAACAATTGATTCAATTTACTCTTTAGGACTTTTATGTCTCTTATCAGGACTGGAGAAGAGTTGGTCATGTGGGCTATTTCCTCAGCCAAAATCTGGAACTACAACTCAAGCTCTTTCTGAAGCCTCTCCTTATTTGTATGAGCAGCGCTTGCAATTATGACTCCTTTGGCAAAGGTTTTCATCACTTTCCACCAACGATCTCTCTTCTGGGGTTGAAAAAGAAGTATTCTCTTAGGGCTTCCTACACAAGGGATTTAAAAGGGTGATCTACAAGTAATTTGGGATCAAGGTGCTACTGCTCTGCAAAAAGACATTCCAGTCACCATTTGCAGGGACATTAATAGGAGAGCATGATCCAGTTATATGACAGGACCATAGGAGGCTGAGTCCAGCCTATTCAAGAACCTGGAGCGAGCAGAATCAAATAAATACAGCTGTACAGGCAGCATGTATGTGAAAAGAATAAAAACTATCTCCTTGTGGGGTGGAGATAATACCACACAGCAACCAGAGACCTCTTGGAAGCCAACAGTCACAGAGCTTTCAAGCTCCTTAAAGGGGGCTGATTGGGGGTGCCAAGCAGTCCATTACCAGGTCCGACTGGTGTTGACATCCTCCCAAATCAGAGAGCTGGGGACATCTATAATGGTAGGGAAAACAGGTGGAAACAAATCTGGTTAGTGACTCTTTGGACCATTTACTGTTGCTGTGGTACAAACTGCCTCATGTAACTGAACCACACAAAATAGGCTATCTGACATGCAGGACAGCTAGCTGCTGAACTGCTGTAGACAGCAGCCCCAACTAAAACCAGATTGCAAGCTCCCCTGGCCCTAATGTTAAATCAGGCCCAAACCAGACCCCCCACCCTACCCTGGAAGGCTCAATGCCAACCACCTCTTCATCCACAATGTGTGTCTCCTGTAAGATTAAGAAGTCCCTTTTCACTTTTTTGGTGTATTGAGCTCCTTCACATTCCAGCTCAAAATGCAATACTCATCCTCATCATGTTCCACGGTCAAAGAAGAACTCTGTTCAGGTTTCAGTGAGATCCACCCATGCAACCCTAATAGGTAGCCTTTGCTTGCTATTTTGAAACACAAATAGAAAATCAACATAACCATAGCAAGCCCCAACCAAACCCCTCACCCTGATGAGCAAGCGGCTCACCACCCCCAAAAAAAACTTCCCTGAACTGCAATTGTTGAGAGTGCGTTCTCCTCCCCTACACAAGTACAAAACTAGAGGACACAACTGATACAGCAACTAACTCAAAAAGCATCATAACTCTATCTCCTCCCTCCCCACCTTAGACCATGAAGGGTTCTTTGTTTCTACTGTCACTTCATGGAAAGAGCTGGTGTAAGAAACCAGCTCTTTCTATCTTTTATGCAGAAACAATTGAATATTTGGTGCCATCATAAACATCCTCATACTGTGATACTTTAAATCTGCTTATTACTTGTTTGAGTAGCTAAAGAATGTGAAGAGCCAATCCAGTGCAGCTGGAGTCAGCCGAGAACCATAGGGCCGAGCATCCCTAATGAACCCTTTTCCCCTACTGCCTGGCAAGACATACTGAAACTTCACCTCTGTCTATTACATGTACACTGTAAATAGATGCATTGAGCACGAGGTTGGTGAGATCGTTTGACAGGACCCTACACTTCAGTATACACTTCACTGCAGCAGCCATAGGGACAGACTCATGAAAGGCTAGACACAGACTTGATCATAAATTGCTCAAACAGTAAAGAACAGCACCCTTATAACAAGAGGTTAGTGCAGAGTACATATTACATCCATGGTGAACCGCAAGATGCAGCAGTACTCTTGAAGAAAACAGGATACTCTGTAATGGCCTCATCATGTGTGCAGATAGGCTGCAGAGGACCTCAGAAAGCTCATTGTTCACTCCACCAGTGCATAGGCACAGAAGCTTACTAAGGGACCAAGCTGAACTAATAGTAGAGTGCATTACATGTATTCAAAGGTAAGCATTTGCTGTTGAGTAACATATCAGAGTGGTGGCCAGAAGACAAGGGTCAACTAAGGTGTACACCAGCTAGTTAGAAGTGCCACCTCAGGCCTGGAGTTACCATGCACCACCCCCCACCCCAGCTTTCTCTTACTGCAGTCAATCAAATCCAAAGATATGGAGCAGTCTCAAATCAGGACATAGGTCCAATCTGTCTGATACCAGAGCCCCCCTGCTGCCCTGTCTGCCTCAGGACACAGTTGCTAAGTCAAGCTGGGTGAAAGATTTTGGAGGCAGGCCTGGTCTGCAAATTTTTAGGTGGGAGGGGTATACCTGGATAAACTGCCATTGCTGGTCATCCAGTCTTTTCTAAACGCCATTAAATTCCTGCAGCAGGGACTGAAGTTGGTGGCTGTAGTCAGGATGAAAACTGGCCAGGTGATCTTCAACATGGATCTTGCTCTTGGATACAAACTGTCCAGACAATCATCATCATGGATATTGTCCTTTCTTCTCACAACTCACAGCACCACCAAGTGATCAGGATGGTGCAGGAACTTAAAAAGAAAATGTCTAGCTTTTTCAATGTATTTATTTAAAATTTGATAATCAGGAAAAGTACCGTGAGCAAAGCTCATTTCCAGATAGGACTCGGTGAAGGGGGTATAGATACATACAGAGGGAAAACATTATAAAGAGGTACATAGTTGTATATGTAATTGCTACTAGCATACATTAATATACAATATGATACAGAATGTATATACAAATATTTACTCAATGAAGCTGGAACACAATTAGAGCATATCAACTGTAAGGAGCAAAACTACAAAATGTGCATAATGGCTTAAGATGAGGAAAAGAGAATAGGTACAGGGGATACATGGAGGGGAAAAGGGGTTCTTCCAGTACATTGGGGAGCGGAGAAAAACTAAGGGCCATCTCAGCAGATTGAGATCAGAAGGAGGGTGGGTGGAAGAGGCGAAGAACCAGGCAGAGGTATTTAACGAGTACTTTGCCTCAGTGTTCACTAGGGAAGGGGACGGGATATCTACAAAGCAAGGCATTATGGGGATAGAAGTGGCAGTGAGTGGGATCAGGGGAGCAACAGAAATGGAGCAAGAGGGAGGGAGAGGTACCCCAAGGGTGTCACATCTGGATAAGGATAAAAAGGCCAGTAAGGTGGAGGGGACGGATGATGCTATCTCCGCCAAAAGGGTGTGGTTAGCCCTCAAGGCCCTAAAGAAAGACAGATCCCCTGGGCCGGATGGCATTCATCTGAGAGTACTATGGGAATTGGCGGACATACTGGCTGCACCCCTGGTGGAGCTCTTCAACAGGTCACTTGAGACAGGGAGGGTACCTAGGGATTGGTGAGAAGCACATGTGGTGCCAATACATAAAGGGGGGTCGAGGGAAGTACCAGGTAACTATAGACCCATCAGTTTGACCTCAGTGGTGGGAAAATTATTGGAGAGTATACTAAAGGAACGATTGGGGGTGTACTTGGAGGAGGTGGGAGCTCTGGATAGTTGGCAACATGAGTTTGTGCCAGGTAGATCATGTCAAACCAATCTTGTGGAGTTCTACGAATGGGTAACATCAGAACTGGACAGGGAAAGCCTGTGGATGTATTATTCTTGGACTTCAGCAAGGCATTTGACTCTGTCCCCACAATGGTCTGGTGGAGAAACTGATGGGGTTAGAGTAGGCCCTTTGATGGTCAGATGGATTGAAAACTGGCTAGCTGGATGCACCCAGACAGTAGTGGTCTGTGGGAGCCTCGAACCCCAGAGAGGTAGGTAGTGAGGCACCGCAGGGCTCGGGTCCTGGCTCTGATCCTGTTTAATGCATACATATCGGACATCAGGGAGGGTATAGGGTGTGAAATGAGTCTGTTCACTGATGACTCCAAGATGGGAGCAGTAGTTGAGGGAGAAGAGGGAGGTTGGCCTGCAAGGGACCTGGACACCCTGGAAAGCTGGGCTCACACATGGAAATTAAATTAATATCACCAAGTGCAAGGTGTTGCATCTTGGGCGGAAACCCTAAACACAGGTACACCCTTGGAGGAGGCGCTGGAGGCCCTCAATAGGGAAAAGACCTAGGAGTCATGGTGGATGCATGTATGAATAACTCTGAGCAGTGCAGGAGCGGCTGGCAAGGCAAACAGGATGTTGGGATGCATTGTAGGGGATCACCTCTAGGAGCAAGGAAGTGATTCTGCCGCTGTACAATGGACTGGTTAGCCACACCTTGAGTACAGTGTACAGTACTGGCGACCACACTTGAAGAGGACACAGCTCCTGAGAGGGTACAGAGGAGGCAACTAAGATGATCAGGGCTAGGGATTTGACGATGAGGACAGACTTGAGGAGCTCTGCCTGTTTCATTGGAGGAGAGGAGAGACAGGGGGACAGATTGAGGTCTTCAAGTACCCCAAGGGAATAAATAGGGTAAACATGGAGGGGATCTTTAGACTAAAGCAGGGATGTATCACCAGAGGGCATGGTTTGAAGTTGGAAGGTGGAAGGGTGAGGGGGAAAAGAGGAGGAGGTTTTTCACTGAGAGGGTGGTGGACCCTTGGAATGCACTGCCTGGTGAGATGGTTCAGAGATCCGCAGTGGAGGGCTTCAAGAGAGGGTGGGACAGACACAGAAAGTGGATGTATCAGATGATGGCCTGTTCCAGGGGGGTTGGGATGGATGATAGGTGTTTCTGGAACACAAGGGAGGGGAGGGCCTCGGCACCCAACTAGGGATCTGAGGTTCGAGCAGACTCAATAGACCATAAGGCCAAATCTGCTGGCAAATAGTATGTTAGTATGTACTAGGGATGAAGACAAGTGCAGGATGAGTTTGGGGTTGGTCTGAGTAAGCCCTTAAGGGCAGGAAAGAAGGGGGTGAGGAGGGTATGGGGGGATGCTGTTCCAGAGGGAAGGAAGCCTCTAGGAGAAGGCCAGTTTACCAGCTGAGGTGCGGACTCATGGGAGTGCAAAAGAATGGGTGCTGATTGATTGTGAGCTGTATGAGCAGGGGGTAGCAGGTTTGAGGAGAGATGCAAGGTATGGTGGGAGAGCTCTGAACCAGAACTTAGATATGAGGGTGACTAAGTTGTAAAAAGATAGCAAATTCGTAGTACATGAATGCCCGGGTTTAAATCCATGTTGTGTGACATCGTTCATTTTTAATGCTAGCATTTCTTCTTCAATTATATATTTAATATGTTTTTCTAATAATTTACATGGAATGGAGGTGAGGCTGATAGCTCTGTAGTTTTCAGCCTTATAATGCACCCCCTTTTTGAAGATTGGTGTTACAGTAGCTGTTCTCCAGTCAAAGGGCACGTTAGACTCTGCAAGTGACTTATTAAAAATAATGGTAAATGGAATAGCAATGTTGTTATATGTTCCCATAAGAAATTTAGATGTAATACTGTCAGGGCCTGGGCTAGTAGTTGGCTTCAAGGTTTTTAAAAGTTTGAGAGTATCGGAAATGGTGATAGTGTAGCTAGGGGATATAGTAGCATTGGTATACGATATGGGCTCCTTGTCCTGTTCGAAGACAGAGCAAAAATACTTGTTAAACTCAATTGTAGTAACCTTATCTGAGAGGATGGTTGTATTATTGATAATTAATGGACCTATTTTATTTATGTTGCCCTTTTTACTATTCAGATATGAATAAAGACTTTTATGTGAGTCCTTAGTATGAGCAATTCTAAATTCTAGATTCCGTTTAGACAGGATGATTGATGTTTTTAGATCCTTAAGTGCTTTCTTATATTTAACAAAATTACCCTCCTTTTCTTCAGGTTGGCACTTTTTTAAAGATGTAAATAATTTTTGTTTGTGAATACTGAGCTTTCTGATATTGTTATTGTAACAGGCAGGAACCTTGCCTTTATTGTTATACTTCTTTCTTTCTGGTACATATTTTTTTTCTAGACTGTGTACAGTTTTTTTTAAAGATGCTCCATGAATCATTAATATTAAGAGGTGAAAGTACTAAATCCCAAGGTATAGCTATAAGATGTTCATTAATTTTTGAGAAATTTGCCTTCTCATATTGTTTTATCATACAGTTATTAATAGAATTTGAATGAGCCAGAAGAATAGAAAATTGAATTGTCATATGATCACTATTGCCCAAGGGGTCCAACACCCGCAAATTAGACAAGGAGGCCTTCATATTAGTCAAAACTAAGTCCAGAATGTTATTCCCACATGTAGGTTCTCTAACTTGTTGGGTAAGGCCAAGATCTGTAATGGTTGAAATCAACTGTAAGTCATACTGATTGTGTCCAGAAAGTGTATCCCAATTTATAGATGGGAGATTAAAGTCCCCTAAAATTATCAATGACCCTTTATCTGCTATTTGAGTAATTTCTAAAGATAGTTGACTGAGATAGGCAAGATCCGAGGAAGGTGGGCGATAACAGTTGCCAACCAGAATCTGGGGATGTCCTTTAGGTTGCAAATAAACCCAGACACTTTTTGTTAATATTGATATGGAGGTTTCGAAAGATGGAATATTGTTAGTGACATAAAGACTAACTCCTCCACCCTTTGTTCATTAGCTCTGTTTTTATAATAGAGTTTAAACCCTGGGATATTCATTATCCACTGTTTGTCCTGGTTTCCCCATGTTTCGGTAATAGCGATCAATCCTATGTTAGATTCCTGAATTTTCAGCTCTAGTTCTGCATTTTAATTTTGTTAAGTGCTCTTGCATTACAGGATAAGATGTTCAACTTATGTAACGTATTAAGAGATGGCTTTTTGGGCCCAGTCTCCCCCTTTCATTTTAGTTTAAATTATTATTGATAAATGACAAAAACTGACGACCAAGAAGAGAACTTCCTCTTCAGCTGAGATGGAGACCATCCCAGCAGAATAGGGAAGGGTTATCACTGAATTCCTCCCAATGTGTAAGACAAGCTTATACCTTGTTTTAAACACCATTTTCGGAGCCATTCATTTAGTGATTTAATCTTTTTTTGGATATGGAATGAGGCTCGGGGCACTGGGAGAATTTCATATATACCGATATTACAGCCCCTCTCATTTAATAAATTACAAAGAGCAACTATGTCTTGTTTAAGTTGTTGTAATGGGATTTTGGTGATGTCATTAGTCCCAGCATGGACTATAACTAACGGATTGTTGCCCGCTGCACGTAAAGCAGTTTTGGTCATGGCAGTTATGTCTGAAACCCTAGCCCCCCTGTAACTTGAACAAGTCCTATTAATTTTATCAGGGTTACAGATGGTTCGATCTATGAATTTAATCATGGAGTCACCTAATACAAAGACCTGAGTGGGGGTAATGTTATTATGAGGAAGAAGGAGGAGGGGGATGTCGCCCTGAGCGTTTATTGGTTCAAAATTCAGATTACAAGTGTCATCAGCTGAAAGAGAAACTAATGGTTCATAAGAATTGTGCAATATGATTGAAGGGGAAGTGTTGGTCTCCCTTACCTGCGAATTGATTCTTTTATTGAGTTTTGAGGGTGCAATGGTAGACCAAGTAGTGGCATCAGAAAATGTCAGTGGTTCTGAGGAAGGATGAGAACACTGGGGGGTTGAAGAAGTTTTATGTACTTCACTATGAACAGTATTTATTCTTAAGGTACCCGAGGGTTTAAGGAAGTCTTGTGGGTATCATTATGAAGAAGATTTATTCTTGATGTACCCTGAAGTCCATTATCATGGGAGGGGGTCATGTTATTGGCTTCCAATAGGAAAGACATATGATCAAAGTATTCCTCAAACGCTTCAATTTCTGGGTCAATAACATGTTGGGTAACATCAGGAACTGTTTCTACAGAGTTAAGGAGTCGAGTTACTTCATCCTGTAATGACTTGACTTATATACACCTGTCAGAGATGTAATTGGCAATTTGTTTGCCTATTGCATACATCTGACAGGACGTACAATATTTATTTGCTCTTTTCATTATGGTACAAGGTAACAACACTTAATGACACTCTAACTTTAGGTACAGTACCTTGGACTTCCCGCTTTACATAAAACCAATGCAATTGTTGTTAGACCACTATCCCGGACGTCCACGATGGACACGATAGACACGTACATGACGCTGCGGTGTCTCTGCACACGCCTCGCGTGGCGTTCATGCACGCCGCCTCTGCCGCTAGTGTGAGTGAATTATGCCAGCAAAATCGAATTAGCGCCACAAGATCTCCGGTTTTGCGCTAGCACAAAACAAACCCAAATAGGTGCAAATGCAAAATTAGCCTTTAAAAGGCAAGGTTCAATACTTTTGAGCAGTTTCCTGTATAGAGCTCAGAGAAACAGTGGGGATGTTTTAATGGAGAGACAACTGACGCAGTCCTCCTATGTCCCACACTGCCCCTGGACACTCAGACCAGGAAGTGCTTTCACTCTACAGATGGTACAGAATACAATCGTGAAAGGTATATTTAAAAACAAAAATAAACACTTTTTTAGGCTCAGTAGGAATATTACATCAGCACACACTCTCAAAATAGCAGAGAGTTATCTGCTGCCCGCTCGCTAGTGCGAGTGAATTTATGCCAGCAAAACCGGAAGTGCGTCGCAGTGCAACTTCTGGTTTCGCGCTAGCACAAAACAAACCCAAATAGGTGCAAAATACAAAATTAGCCTTTAAAAAGGCAAGGTTCAATACTTTTGAGCAGTTTCCCCTGTATAGAGCTCAGAGAAACAGTGGGGAGAGGTTTTAATGGAGAGACAACTGACGCAGTCCTCCTATGTCCCACACTGCCCCTGGACACTCAGACCAGGAAGTACTTTCACTCTACAGATGGTACAGAATACAGTTGTGAAAGGTATATTTAAAAACAAAAATAAACACTTTTTTAGGCTCAGTAGGAATATTACATCAGCACACACTCTCAAAATAGCAGAGAGTTATCTGATTAAGTGTCTCTGGGAGAGGGATTGGAGGGATAGGGAAAAGTAGAGGTCACAGTGGTGCATTAGATGGGGGAGTGAGTGGTGAACTGACAGAAAGTGTGGTAGAGGATGTTGGGTTTAGAGAGGGAGGTCGCTAGGGCAGCACTGTAAACCACATGTAGTCTAACGTAGGCATAATCCATTTGATCAATAGGTCATGTCTAATGAAGTGGAAGACTAGCCTTTTGGCAGTAGAGCAGCCCTAGTTTAGGATGCAGTTTGAAGTGTAGGGCGTTAAAGTGGGAAGAGAAGTCAAGTGATGGATCAAGCCAAACCCCAAGGGTAGAGACGGAATCCTAGCGAGTTTTTGCTTGGTCCTGAAATTCATGGCAACAGATTTTTTGATGTTTAGTTTTAGACAATTTGCATTGAACCATGAGATAACTGCGAAGAAGTCCCCTTGAAGGGCAATTTGAATGGCTGAAGCAGATAGGCCAGAATGGAAAAGGACGGTATTGTTCACATACATGTGCATCTTGGCACAGGAGCATGTAGAAAGGAGGTTATTAATGAACAGAGAAAATAGAACAGGCCCCAGGATCTAGCCTTGGGGTACACCTGCAATGATAGGGAGGGAAGAGGATAGGACGTTATTTATTTTTACTGACTTGGAATGACCAGTTAAATAGGATCTGAACCAGGACACAGCGTGAGGTGCAAGGCCAGATGCACTTAGTTTGTTTAGGAGGAGGGAGTGGGACACGGAGTCAAAGGCCTTTGCTAGGTCATGGAAAATGGCTGAGATGATGAAGCCTTGATCCATAGCTAAGTGGATGGCATCAGTAAAGTGGAGAAGAGAGGTGGTTGTGGAATGATTCCTTCTGAAACCAGACTGGACAGGGGATAGAGCGTTTGAGGTGAGAAGGAACTTGTTTAGCCTAGAGAGGACCAAGAACCCGTGGACCTTGGTTAGTGAGGGGAGAAGTGATATGGGGTTGTAGTTGCCAGCGGCAGTTACGTTCCCCTTCTTTGAAGAGGGGGAGGACTAAGGCTGACTTCCAAGCCAAGGGGACAGTAGTAGAGGAGATGGACAGATTGAAAATGAAGATTAAGGGAGTGACAATTAAGGGAGCTGAGATTTCAGTAGAGCCTGATTTCTTGCCTGCTGAATGGTGGGCACATTTAACCATAAAGCAAATAATTTTCTGAAAGACCAAAACCTCAGAAGACAAGCCCTTAGGGAGGTAAGGGGGTCTGAGCCTTTGGTCCCCTCAAGCAATCCGGTCATGAGGATTTTATTCCACCACGCAGTTTTCATGATCTTCGACAGTTGTGTACAACTCCTCAATCTGTTTGAAGTTGGCCTTTTGTTCTGTGACTAGATCCATGCTGGATGCTTCCTGCCCCCCCCCCCAGCTGCATCTCAGCAGTCTTCCCAGGCTGTTCACCTCCTGGTGCAGGTAAGTGAAATGGGCACTCAGGTTGGCACCACCCATACTTCATTTTTCAGCTCAAAGATCAGTGTTTCTATTGTTTATTTGATTTTTTTGGGGGTGATATGCTCATGCCATCTTCATCTGATGACTCACCTATTCCCCACTTTCTGGCCTGGTAGCATAGAGGATCTGTATGCCCCAGAGTTTTGCTCTTGCCTTTCAGGTTTTTGAAGGGGAATTTTCTGTTTTCGCAGGCTGCACCATCTTAAACTTGTATTCTCGCACTATTGAGGAAGTAAGAGTGAGGTGGAAGGATGCCATAGATTTTGGCCTGATTCTTGCAGAGCTGTTAAGCCCATAGATCCATTTTGGTCCCAAGCTAGGCCACTCTCTCTGTATACTATTATTATATGGTATTTATTTATGTATGTATGCATATTTATTTGAGATGCCCATGTCTTGCCAAAAACAGTTCCCTGCTCCACACACAGCAAGGCAACCATGGACTTGGCAGGTGGTTTCCTATCTACTTGACATTGAGTATACTGTAGAAAGCTTAAAAATGGAGCTCATTCACCACCTTTGCATCCAAGCCTTCCATGGCATAATGGAGAACTGGGCTACCTGCTTTAGCAGCAGCAATCATTTCTCTTTGTGGTGTTCACATGGGCACAAAGCATCTCCCAAGCATTGTAGCATATGCTCCCCCCTAACTTTTACATGGACAATCTTTCCAGTGTAGACAGGCACAGTCTGCTTCACAGCACAGTGATGGAGGGTCCAGTGAATTGCAAGTGAAGACTCAGTTCATGAGGTTCTGTGCCTGAAGAGGGTGTATTTTTGAATGTAATGAAAAACAATGTAGTGTATATATGCTTTAAGAAATCATGCCCTAGGTATACCATTATCAGCACTGGCCATAGGCTACTGTGGTCAATTTATTAATAATTTTCTGTGAATCATGATAGCAGCCACAAGTTACTTTTGTCAATTTAATGCCAATTTCTCAAATATGTGTGAGCTGCCATTAATTATCTGGCAGTCATTGCTCAAGGCAAGAGTCAGGCAATTTCTGTTTAATTGGGCCTTCCTCAGTGAATGCCTGTAGCTCCTGGGATTGCTAATCCCAAGCGTTTCATATGTTGCTATACATGAGATCATTAATGACCTGCTAGTTGAAGTATGGTATTATTTATTTATTGATAATTTGTTACCTGCTATATGAGTACTAATGCTGTTTGCTTTTAATTTTGATGCACTCTCAGCATTGGAAAAGCATTAATGAAACCTAAAGCCTACCTTCCCACTAAAAACAAAGGGAAAGCACTGCTAAAAATGATGCAGATAAAATGATTTTATTATTACCAAACAAACCCTAAACAGGGAAAAAGTTTAAATAAATAAATACAAAACACAAGTGGGCTGGCCCAATGACCAAATGATTAACATGTTTGCTTACCATCTAGGGGATACAAATTCATGACCAAAACCTGAGATCCCTGTCAGTACAGGTGAAAAGCTGTATAATGTCTCCAAGGGGTATGTGACAACTTAAGATTATGTTCACAACTCCCATCAGTGCATGCTTGCTTTTTGATAACTGTTAGAAGTGTAAATCATGAGTGGTAGCTGTCCCTTCCCCATGCCTGTCTTCAATGTTCAATGAGTACCTGGCGTGAGCTGAATAGTTAGAATATAACTAGCCTTAAAGTCAATGTCATATACAGAAAGACATTCTCTGTTGACCTTTCCAGCCCCCACGCTAGATGCTGATCTCCTCCTCGGACTGTTATTCATTTGGCAGAGACCCATGATGACGGGACAAGCCACAGGAGTGCCAAGTCCAAAAAAGAGGCTGGCCAGCATGGTGGATATTTAGTAACTCTGCAGCAGAGGACCAGAGGGGATATAAAAGTGGGAGCCATGGAGTGGGGGAGTCAGGTAGAAATATGGTAGAGCAAAAAATCAAAACAAATTACACATGTATGTGGCTAAGAGTATTAAGGTATTTCTAGGGTTAAAGCCCTAGCATTAGGTAGCAAGTAAACCTTTTAGTTCAGTTTTATGCGGTGTAACTTATATGAACATATTGCATCATTTGGATGAGAACTATAGCTAAGATGCCATCTTCCTGATCTGGTGGTTGTTCAGTTGGATATTAAAGATCTCGTGGCACTTCTCAAAAAGAGTGGTGGGATTTTTCGATGTCCTGCCCAATTTCTTACATTCACTAAAAGCCAGCAACTTACCCTGGCTCAATATCAGTCTATTAAGGCAAGACACATTTATTCATAGATTGCCCAATCCACAGAGCTCCAGATGCTGTACAATCCAATTCGCATAAAAAGGCATTAGGACATATGGACATAAGAACTTCAGATGGGGGAAGGCAGAAGTGAACTGAGTGCGTTACCTGCTCCTCAGTGACTGGAACTGTGAACCCTATTTTTGTTAAGAATTTATCTAAATTATTTTTGAAGGAGACAAGGGTGCTTTTCATAACTATTAATTCCAATTGTATATTCCATATTTCCACAACCCTCTAAGAGAGAAAAAAACACCTCTTCTTTTCTATGGCAAATAAATCCCCTAGTAGTTCCAAGCCATAGCCTTTAGTTTTGTGGGTGTTCTGTGAATATAGCGAGTGAATTTTGGCAAGTCAATTTGAGGAAAGTCAAAATAGGGATTTCAAAGTGGGCTATGTGCCCATCATACCTCATGCTAAATTCAACAATTTTATTTCTGTTGGAGTAGGTCTATTGTGTACTATGTAGGGGTTTGTTTTTCAGGCTTGGTCCTAGCCAGCTGTGTGGTGCCATGGTTAGAGTCAAGGCCAGTGTTGCTCTGGGACCCAGGACTTGGTGTGAGGAGCTGATTTTTTTTTTCATGTCCTTGTGCTGCTCTAATTTTTTTGGGGGGGTTGTTTTCTTTGCCTCCATTCCACCTGCCCTCTGCACTTTATTTACCCCTCATCCACATGTTTCCCCCAGTGTTCTCCCCTCAAAGCCTTGTCTCCCCCATGGAGTAGCCCCCTCTTGAGTTTTTCCCTGTCCCACAATTGTCACCCCCCCAAGTTGATTATACTATCTGTGAGGGGTGCGTGGAGCATAGCCTCCTTCATAAAAAGGATCTGTATATCAGCCCCTCAGAGAAAGCAAGGAGCTGTCACTGTTTTTGAGGCTCTCTGAAGTGCACATTTCAGTTTTGGGTTTTTAGTGATGTGTACTCACTATTACTGTCTTTGTGATTTTTCCCTTGCTAATATCACATAGAAACTTTTTGTGGGCAGTGGTTCACTTTTCCATATGTAGAATCTCTAATAATCAGTCACCTCTGATAGCATTATAAATATGCATTGTATCCCCCCCCCCCCCAGCCATCTATTTTGCAGGGAATATAAGTTCATTTCAAAGAAGTGTTCTTTAGAAGATTGCTCTCTTATGATACTAATAAATTTTGTCACCCATCTTTGCACCCTCTCCAATTCCAGTCTAGAAATATTGCCTTTTTGGTAAGGTGTTCTTAGTTTACCATATATTACATGTGAGAATTCATCAAAGTCAGTACAGGAGCAAATTAACCTGATCACCTCAATCTACTGTTGAAGTTCCTCCTAATAGAAACATAGAAACATATACTTTGATGGCAGATAAGGCCCACTTGGCCCACCTAGTCTGCCCATTTCCCCACCTAGATGATAAGCTGCAGATCCTATTTAACCAACAGCCTATTTCTTCCTACCCCCCACAAAAATTGCATTATGTCTGTTCCATGCATTCTTGAATTCTCCCACAGTTTTAGACCCCACAACCTCCTCAGGAAGGCTGTTTCATGCATCCACCACCCTCTCTGTGAAAAAATACTTCCTCACATTGCCCCTGAGCTGTCCCCCCTCTATCTTCAAATTGTGTCCCCTTGTTCTTGCACGTCTCTTTTTCTGAAATATGCTACCTTCTTGGACTTTGTTGATTCCACTGAGGTATTTAAATGTTTTTATCATGTCCCCCCTCTCCCTCCTTTCCTCAAGGGTATACATATTAGGCTCCTTTAGTCTCTCCTCGTATGGCTTCTCTTGCAGACCCCACACCACTTTAGTTACCCTCCTCTGAACTGCCTCCATCCTGTCTATGTCCTTGCAGAGATGGGGTATCCAGAACTGGACACAGTACTCCAGATGGGGTCTCACCAACTGTCTGTACAGGGAGATAACAACTTCCTGTTTTCTGCTGGTGATGCCTCTACCTATACATCCCAGTATCCCCCCAGCCCTCCCTACTGCCTTCTCGCATTGCTTGCCAACCTTAAGGTCATCTGATATGATTACCCCTAGGTCTCTTTCCATTTTTGTTGTTGTTACTACCTCCCCCCATTGTGTAATCTTCCCTGGGTTTTTGTTTCCCAGGTGCATTACTTTGCACTTCTTTGCATTGAATCCAAGCTGCCATACTTCTGACCATTCCTCCAACCATGCCAAGTCTCTTCTCATCCTTTCCATGCCTCCTTGAGTATCAATCCTGTTGCATATCTTTGTGTCATCTGCAAAGAGGCATACTTTTCCTTCCAGTCCCTCTGCAATGTCACTTTTAAAGACATTAAAAAGGACTGGACCCAGTACTGAACCCTGCGGTACCCCACTAGTAACCCCTCTTTCTTCAGAGTGGACTCCATTTATAAGTCCTGTTGTTCAGCCAATGTTTTACCCAGGCTATTGCCTTGGGACCCACTCCCAGGCTGGTTAATTTGACTACTAATCTTTTGTGTGGGACTGTGTCAAATGCCTTGCTAAAGTCTGGGTAGGCCATGTCCACAGCCCCTCCCTGGTCTACTACTTTGGTCACCCAGTCAAAGAAATCCATTAGATTCATCTGACATGACCTTCCTGCTGTGAACCCATGCTGCCTTGGGTCCTGTGCCCCACTGGCCTCTAGGTACTCAACAATTCTTTCCTTCAGAAGTGATACCATCACTTTCCCTACCACAGAGTTCAAACTGACAGGTCTATAGTTTCCTGCATCCATCTTGGTCCCACTTTTGTGAAGGGGAATCACATCTGCCTTCTTCCAGTCCTCAGGTACTACACCATCCTCCCATGATTTGTTAAAAGGCGTAGTCAGTGGTGTCACTAGTTCTCTGCTTATTTCTTTTAGAATTCTGGGGTGAATTCCATCTGGCACCATTGCTTTGTCCACCTCCAGTTTTAGGAGTTCTTTCAGAACACTTTCTCCTGTGAAAGGACTGGGATCAACCCCCCTCTCCAGAGTGTTTCTGTTAATTGGATTAGGCACCTCCCCCACTTCCTCTTTTGTGAATAGTGAACAGAAGTATTCATTCAGTATCCCTGCTTTATCACTGTCACTCTCTGCCCACCCACCATCCATTCTATTCAGCCTCACTATCCCTCCCTTTGTCTTTCTACCTCCCTAATATACTTATAAAAGGTTTTATCCCCCTTCTTAACTGAGTTAGCTATCTTTTCCTCAGTTTGTGCCTTTGCTGTTCTGACTACCCTCCCTGCTTCCTTCTGCCTTAACTGGTACAGTTCTCTGTCCTGCTCCTTCTGTGCTTCCTTATACTTCCTAAATACTATCTTTTTCTCCCTAACCTTCACAGCCACCTCTTTTGAGAACCATAGTGGCTTTTCCTTTTGTTTTGATTTGTTTATTTGCTTCACACAAAGGCTTGTTGCCTCTGTGGTGGCAGTTTTGATATTTGCTCATTGTTGCTCCACCCCTCCTTCTAGCCTGTTTGTTAGTGCTTTTCTAAGGCACTCTCCCATCTTGCCAAAGTCAGCCTCCTGAAGTCCAGAACTCTCACTTTTGTATGGCTTGACTCTGTAGCAAAGTTTATCGTGAACCACATTGTTTGGTGGTCACTTGTTCCCAAATGGCTACCCAATTCTAGACCTGAGATCCTCTCAATGTCCCCATTTGAGAGTATGAGGTCTAAGATTGCTCCCTCATGAGTGGGTTCCAAAACTAGCTATTTGAGGCATGCCACCTGAAGGGCATCAAGAATGGCCCTGCTTTTGGATGTGGCTGCTGCAATGGTGCTCCAGTTAACATCTGGCATGTTAAGGTCCCCCATCAACAGTATCTCCCCTTTCTCTGCCATCCTAAGTATGCCTTCTATCACATCCTTGTCCATTCCCTCCCCCTGATGTGGGGGTCTATATACAACCCCTGTGCAGATTGTGGTGCCATTTCCAGTCTCTAAGGTGACCCATAGTGCCTCCTCTCCTCCCTGTTTACTCCTTTGTTCAGTTGCTTTTATCCCTTCCCTTACACAGAGAGCTACTCCCCCCTCTTCTGCCCTCCCTGTCTCTCCTGTAGGTTGTGTACCCTGGTATGTTAACATCCCAGTCATGGTTCACTGTGTACCATGTTTCTGTGACTGCTACAGTATCCAGGCATCCCTCTTCCATCAAGGCCACCAGTTCAGGGAGCTTGTTGCCCAGACTATGGGTGTTGGTACTCATTACCCTCCATTTCTTGATGGCCTTACCCCTTTGTGCCCCATCCCTGTCCTTATTGCATTTGTCACTTTCTCCATTTACCCCTGCACTTCTCCCTATTGACATCTTTATGTTGGTGTCTACCTCACTTAGTACCCTGATATTTTGGGTGGGCTAGGATTTCCCTGCTCCTTTCCAGTGCCTCCCCCCTTGGCTAGCTTAAATACTTGTCAATGAAGTATTTAAACCTATCACCTAGGATCCTGGTTCCCCTCCTGGACAGATGCAGACCATCATGCCAGTATAGGCCTGCATCCCTCCAGGTGGACCCCCAGTCTCCAATGAAGCCAAATCCCTGAGCTCTACACCAGTTTTTCAACCACTGATTGAATCCCATGGAGTGGAGCACCCTAGCCTTACACGTGCCATAGATAGGCAGCACCTCCGAGAAGGTTACTGTGTGTGCTATTTGTCTAAGGCCCCTCCCCATCTCCACAAATGCTTCTTGCACTGCTCTGATCCCTTTCTTAGCCAGGTCATTTGTCCCAAGGTGGACAATGAAATCTAGCTCCCTCCCCTGTGCAGCTGCTCCTGCGATCCTGAGCATTCGCTCAATGTCTCTCCAAGCCATGGCGCCAGGCAGGCACCTTATCTCCCTCTCCCCTTCCTCCCCCAGTTCTACCTTCCTAACAATGGAGTCCCCCACCAGGAGTTGTTTCCTTCCCCTGCAGGATCCCATGACACCCTCCTTTAGGTCTCCTTTGTGGAGGTTCCCAGCATCCTCCTTGGTCTTCACTGTGGGTGCCTCCATAGAGGAACCACACTTTTCCAGAATGGCATAGAAATTATGGAGAGGTACAACTGGAGGGATGCGCCTCTGTTCCACCACCCTCACCCTCCCTGAGCCCACTGTGGTCCAACCACTCTTCTTTCTTGGCAACCTCTGAGTCAACGGCAGTGACCCTGGTGGTCCCTGGGTGGGAGAGGAGGTCCCACAAATCCTGGCCAACTCAGCCTGGAGATGAGCAACCTCCTCCCTCAGCCCAGACAGGTGTCTGCAGATGGGACAACACTGCATCCTCCAAAACATCTCCCTGAAGACTGCTGCTCCACAGCCACTGCACTGCATCACTCCCATCATGTCTTTTTTCTGGCCTCCTAACTGTTATTTGGAATACTTACTCTTTCCTCTGTTTGTTTATTTCTTTTTTTTTCTCTCCCTACTTACTTACTGCCTCTGCACCCTTTTATTTCCTGATCTTCCTGTTCTGAGACAAGAAGTTCCTATATTTCTCAGTAGTCGCATTACTTGCTCAGAGTCAGACCTCCATCGGCTCGGGGGGGGCGGAGAGCTACTCTTGCCATTCTAGGATGGTGAGTCTTTGGTGGCTCTGTGATCACTCACTTCCTGCTCCCAAACAGGAAGTTCCTGTTGTCAGTTAAATCCTGTGCCTATAAAAGTAGAACTTGTTTAGGGTGGGGGGGAGGAGGGGAGGGAAGAAGGGCAATATAGTCCCAGTAGAGAAGTTTTAGTTATACCAGTAGCTCCTTCCTACTGGTTTTCTGTCTGCTTTGTGGCAGAAACTATCTAGGTCAGTGTTTATTTCTGGTCTTAACCTGGCTCCTTCTTGCTAAGCCACTCCCCCTACTTTGTAAATCTTTCTACACTTAGTTAATTTCACAGATAACAATTCCCTTCTGACACCTATGACAAGCACCTAGATGAGTACACAGATAACACAGATAACAGATAACAATTTACTTCAACTACCTCTGACAAACACACCAACACCTTTTTTTTCATTTTTTTACCCTTAATTGAAGGTCCCAGTACAAGAGATCTAGTTCTTAGTCCCAGTACAGAAGTTTTAGTTATACCAGTATTTCCTTCCTCCTGGAGTTCTGTCTTTCCCAAATCCCATTGCATTTCTTAATTATTTGCCACATTAGTTTTTAAAATCAAAACCATTCTTGATAAAGGTTTTAAGATCTTTTTCATTATCAACTGGTTTAAGTAGTACCGTATTAAGGCTGTATGCCTTGAAAAGATTATTTTTCTGATGTCCATAACTTGGCATTTATTAGAATTTAATTACAGTCTAGCTTTATTTATTTATTTATTTGAGTTTTGGTGACCGGGTAGGACCACTGAGACAATCACCGTCTCTTTTTCAGGGTTGACCCGGGGACATACATGGTACAGTAGAGCAGAGCAGTTATACAGGGAGTCAGTACATTACACTATCAATTCTGACATACATTGTGCAGTGGATACAATAATGTAGAGTTAGCTACATTCACTATATCTACATATCTATAACTTCTATATGTTGTAGATCTAGTTATGTACACCATATCTACATATCTATAAGTTCTATGTACATCAAGATTTTAACTATTCATAGGCAATAGATGTCACATTTTGAGCATGAAAAAGAAGGGAAGAGTAGGGCTGATGGAGGGGGGGTAGGGAGGGAAAGGGAGAGGTGGTAGGGGTCAGGGGTCAGGCCAGGGAGGGAAGGTTTAGAGCTTCAGCGGAAGCAGGAGCAGGAGTGAGAGGTTGTGAGAAAGACATGCAGATTGGACTTGAATAGAGGAAGAGAAGGACAAGTCAGGATGTGGGGAGGGAGGGAAGGCATTCCAATCAGAGACAGCAACAAACGAGAATGACCTCCTGGAAATGGATAAATGTAGATCAGGGGGACTTGCAGGGGGGTGGGGCGGAGGAGCATAGGGTGTGGGGTGCCTGCCGGAGGTATATCAAATCTCTAAGGCAGGGTGGAGTAAAGAGGTGGACAATTTTAAACACTAAGCACATAGACAAATGTTTCAGCTTAGCTTCATAAGGCAACCAGCCTAGAGAGGAGAGGACATCACAGTGGTGTGATCATGAGTTAGCCCCCAAGGTGAATCTACCAATCCTGCGCTAAGCCTGAGACAGGAGGGAGAGAGGTGAGGTATTAGAAGAGAGTAGCAGAGAGGCACCATATGTAAGGAGGGGAGTAAGAGACAAGGACACAATTTTTAGGCAGGAGGCAGACGTGAGATATGGGCGAATGCGGTAGAGCAGACCAAGTTTTTGCTACATATGTTTAACTATACTGGAGATGTGAATGTTAAAAGAGAGCAATGGGTCCAGGGTGAATCCCAAATATCTGAAGGATGGAACTGTCTTCAAGGTATCTCCCATGACCGATGTTATGTTAAGAGTGAGAGGAGCAGACTTGGAGGGAGAATGGGGACAGAAGAGCATGCATTTTGTTTTCCTGGTTTTGAGAACAAGCTGCTTGCAGTTGAACCAGTCCTCAAGGGAGGCGAAGTCAGTTGCAAGTTCTCAATTGATTTGGTCATAGTCTGGTGATGACCAATAGATAATTGCAGCATCTGCATATAGATGTACCGTGGCACCACCACAAAATCGTGAGAGGTCATTTATGAAGAGTGAGAATAATAATGGTCCCAGGATGGATCCCTGTGGCACACTGTGGGTTATCAGCCTAAGTTCTGAGAAAGAGCCATCCCATTTAACTCTTTGGGAGAGGTCAGATAAGTAGCTTTTTGCACAATTTAGGGCAATTTTATCCAGACCTAAGACATGTAGTTGGTGGAGCAGGAGATCATGGTTAACCAGGTCAAATGCTTTAGTGAGGTCAACGAAGATGGCACCAGTGGCACAACCCTTGTCCATAGCATGAAATATATCCAATGTCACTTTTATCAGGGCCATTAGAGTGCTGTGATTTCTTCTGAAGCTGTGTTGATAAGGGGATAGCAGGTTGTGAGATTCCAGGTAGTCCTGTAGGTGGTTATAAAGAATGCTGTCCTGTATTTTCGCTAGATGGCAGAGGAGGGATATGGGTCTATAGTTGTCTACAAAAGTATTGGACCCCCCCCTTGTGCACTGGAATTGCCACTGCCACCTTCCATTTATCAGGTACCGAGTTGGAGATGAAAGACTGGTTGAGTAGGTCCCTAACTGGGTGAGCAAGGGCAGGGGCACCATATTTAAGTAATTTTGACTCGAGGGAGACATGCTCAGATGAGCTCTCAGGATTTAGTTTAGAGAGAAGCTTCTGGACCTCTTCAAGAGTGACAAGTTTTAGGAGGAACTCTGGGTGGTTCGCAAGGGTAGTTGAGGACAGAAGGTCAGTGTTAGGAGAGGGGGTGTTATGGAAGAGCGAGGTATATTTGTGCAGATCTGTAAAAATTCATTGCAGCCGGAAGCAATGGAAGTAGAGTCAGTTAGGTCTGAGCCTTTGGCATGGACTGAGCTTGGGGTATTAACAGCGTTCAATTTTAATAAGGAGTTTACTTGTTGCTAGAATTTCTTTGGGTTGCAGAGGTGTTCCGTTTGAAGGGATCTAAAGTGGAAGCACTTGGCTTTGTGTAGGGAATATTTGCATTTGTTTCTGAGGTGCCTATATGCTTGCCAGTCCAAGGGGAGTTCACTTTTTTGTAGGCTCTCCATGCTTTATTATGGTGTGACATGAGCATCCAAATCTCTTTGGAGAGCCACGGAGCCTTGATGCCCTTTGTCTTGCACTTTTTCATAGGGGCATGTTGATCACCTATTTGCGTGAAGGTTGTGATAAAGAAGTCAAGGGCATGGTTAACATCTAGGAGTGAGTTAATGGGTCACCAGTCAGTAGAAGAAGAAGAAGAAGAAGAATCAGCATTTATATGCTGCTTTTCATACACAGTATCCAAAAGCGCTTTACAAGCAATGCTATACTGGTAGTGAAGTGACAGTATTGTTGATGGAGGTGGTAAAGCTGTCTACATCGAATCTAGACATGTCATGGACTAGGGATATCCTTGGAGGGTTGTTAGGACAGTTGTTTCTCCACACTCAAAAAATAGAGGAATGTTCGTGTATGCAGTCAGGGAGCCCGCCTGCAGCTCTGATCCTCAGTGGGCAGTTAGTGACCATCCAGTCAAGTAGCGTATGTTTGCCAGACTTAGTGCTGATTCATGTAGGGTGCTGTACAAGTTGAGTTAGGCTTGAGTCAGCCATTGTGGCATGCAATTTTACTGCATCTGGGTGGAGCCAGTTTTGGTTAAAGTCCCCACAGATAATAAGGTCATGTCCGAGGAGATTAGATAGGGAAGCTAGGATAGAGGATAGGCCAGAGGTAGCTTGACTAGCGGGCATGTAAACACACCTGATTATTAGTTTTTTGAAATTTCCAAGGGTTGGGAAGGCAAAAAGAGATTCAGTCGGGCCCCCCCCCCCCCACTGAGATCAGGGAACTCAGTGACGTCTAGATTAGACCTTAAATATGAGAGTATACCACCACCCCTCTTACCTATCCTGTCCTTTCTGAGACAGCTGTAACCAGATACAGACACCTCATGCTGCTTAATGACTACCTTGAGCCAGGATTCAGATATACACAGAACATCTGGTGCCATCTACAAGACTCAGGCTTCCAGTTCCACCATTTTAGGGTGTATACTGCGGATGTTCAGATGTACAATTCACAACCCCTTTATCAGGGGTGTAGACATGTATATGGGTGGGTTTGGAGCATTACCAGAGGGGCCAGGGTTGGTCTCAATGTCACCGGTGCAGACAAGCAGCAGGAGGGTATAGAAATGAAGCCCAGGTGAGGCAGGGGATAAGAGCATACTTAGGTCTGTTAAGCCATAAGGTATGCGAAGACATTTTTGAAGCCATTGCCCCATTATTGCAGCCTCCAGTTTTGAGAGGCATGGGATTTAAAGGAGTACAATAGAAGATTCAGGCCATAGGTGACAGAGAGTGGGGATGCGAGCTGTTCCAAGAGGTATGCCATATGGCCCTGGCAATAATCTGGTCAATGCAGCCGCTCAGGAGAATAAGGCATGACGTGGCGGTCAGGACATATAGGCTTTTCATGATTGTGTCAACTGGTCAGTCGGTGAGGCAGGAGGAAGGATATAGAAGATAGTTGGTGTTAGTGTCCAAAATTGGTGAGGGTAGAGTAGTACACAGCCATAGAAAGCAGAGAGCAGGGCTATACAGGGAATGTGTCTTTTTTGTGATGATGTCTTTAAAGGTAGGCAGGAGATAAGAGTGTAAGGGGAGGGGCTTAGCAAGGGACAACTGACCTGTTGGGGAGGAGGTGTAGTTAATAGTGGTCGGGGTTGGGGCAGGTGGGAGGGAGAAAATTAATAGAAAAGGAGGTTGCAGCAGGAAGCCCAAGCTGTACAGGCTATGCACATCCAGTCCCACCCGATATTTTTTGAACTTCTTTATTATCTCTTGCAGTCAAGGGTTTATGTCATTCTGTAGTGAGGGGTATTGTTCATCTGTTTACACAGTGCCTCCTATTTTAGGGTCATGAGTGAACTTTACTAACTACCCAGCACATGAAATATAAATCAATCAATCAATCAAGTCTTTATTTAACCAGGCGTTCATCGTTGAGCAGAAGCTCATTTGAATGATGGACCTGGGTGGAGCATGAACAATTGTATATACAGGTCAACACAGGTATTTAAAAGGCAATACAGATAATACTCTTTACAGAGAGGAAGAAAAAGAAGTTCATATGTACATAGAATTATACAGATATTGTACAGATTACACGGTATTTACATACATAGAAGTGTCTATAGGAAGATAAAGCAGGTTATCTAAGGTTGCAGGAGGAAGTAACGGAAGAAAAAAAAATATACACCAGGTAGAGGTGAAGGTAGGGGGAAGGGAGGGAGGTAGGGGGAGAAAGGCTAGGAGGGCACGGTGCACAGAAAGGAGTTGGTAAAACGGGATGTAGAGAAGGTGGATGGAGAAAAGGAGTATGTGTGAGCCCCGGGATTGAGTGCTATAGCACGGGCATGGTAGGATGTCACAACCCAGGGTAGTGAGCTCCTATCCGAGGTTGGGAAAGGAAGAATAAGGGGATGGACAGGCCTAGTGTTGATAAGACAGGGGGATAAGAGAGAGAGAGAGAGAGAGAGCAATTAGGCTGGTGAGGAGCAAGCTGGGGGGTCAGTACTAAAAATTCGATCTAGGCATGGCTATATACCAGTGCAGACACCAGTACTGGGTCTGAGTGGGTGAAGCAGTTACATACTTCTCTGATTGTATGGAAATAAAGCATCTTGAAGGCATTTATACAGATTAGAGTGCTTAATTTGAGGGTTTTTTGTAGATCGTTCCATAAGGTAGGTAACACAAAGCTTATGGCTGCCCTGCCGAAGCGGGATTTTGCTTTGGGTACTTTAAGTGTAATAGCTAAGTAACTTCTTAATGCATATTTCCCAATTATACTCAGGGAAAGACAGCAGGAGATATAGTAAGGCAGCTTATTAGAGATGGCTCTATAGGTCCAGAGAGCGGTGTTTCTGTGGCGCCTGAACTTTAGTGATGTCCACTCCACTGCCGCATATAGGGTGCAGTGATGCGTGTTGAAGGGGAGTCCCGTTATAAACCTCAGTGCTCGATGGTAGAGTGTGTCCAGTTTAGCCATGTAAGAGTTGGGGCATTGGCTATAGAGGAAGTCAGCGTAATCAACCAATGATAGGAAAATGGATTGGACCAGTTGTTTCTTGGCATCTCTGGTGAGAAATTGGTTGATTCTAAAAAACAATCCAAGCCTTTGCCGAAGTCGTTTTAGCAAGTCCTCGATATGTTCAGTGAAGGAGAGTCTTTGGTCTATCCAAACTCCCAGATACTTGAATTTTGTAACAAATTCTAGTTTTTCACCTAGATCTGTGGTAATTTGGGGAACTGTCCCACTGGACACAGGGTTAGCTGCACGGATAAAAGGGAGAGGACCATCGCTTTAGTATTTTGGCATTAAGGAGTAGCTTTTTGGAGGAGTTTGTCATAAAAAGGTTGAATTTGACTGTAGGTCATTGCAGGCAGCTTCAGGTGTTGGGCGACTCACATAGAGAACTGTATCATCTGCAAACAGATGGATGTTGGCTTCTTTATACAGTAGTCAATGTTATTAATGTAGATTGCAAAAAGTAAGGGCCCTAATATAGAACCTTGAGGTACCTACCCCTCTTTGCAGAGTTTTTAAGGGGGACAGGCTTCCTTCGGCTTTAACTTGTTGAAGGCGCCCTGTAAGATAGTCAGTAAACCAACGCAGAGAGGAGGAGTCCACACCTATGGTTTGAAGGGAGGAGAGGAGCAGACTAAGGTTGACGGTGTCAAAAGCCTTGCTTAGATCAAGGAAAACAGCACAAATAAAGTTTTTGCTCTCAAGATTGTGCTGCCAGTCGTTAGTAACTTTGGCAAGGGCTGAAATAGTGCTATGTTTAGCTCTGAATCCAGACTGCATAGGATTTAGCAGTTCCCTAGACTCAAGATGAGTCCTCAACTGTGCATTTACAATTTTCTCTAGGAGCTTGGACAGGACCGGAAGGAGGGAAATTGGCCTGTAGTTATTGAGATTGCCAGGGTCACCTGATTTGAACAGTGGTATGACATGTGCTGTCTTCCATTTAGGTGGTAAGGTGCCCTGAGACAGGGATAAGTTAAAAAGGTGGGTGACGGTTATTGCTAGTACATGGTAGGCAATTTTTAGGAAGTAAGGGTCAAGGGTGTCAGCCCCAGCACTTTTTCTAGTATCCAACTGAAGCAAGAGGTCCTCTAACTCTTTCAGTGGGGCAGGTTGAAGTGAGAAAGGCGGCAAAACTATCGGAGTTTCAGGCAGTTGGCTGGCAGTCTGGGAGCGAAGTATGTTTGCAGGGGAGTTATCAAATGCCATGCCTGCAGTAGTAAAGTGGTTATTGAATGCGTCAAGTATATCCATCTTTTCGATTATAGTCAAGTTGCCAGAGGTAATCTTGGTCGGGAGTGAATTTCCTGGGGAGTGGCCTAGCAGATCATTGATTGTGTTCCAGAGCTTGATTTTGCTCTTTGTGGCAGAGTTGAGTTCGGATTTGAAGAAGGTGGCCTTCGATTCTCTGATTGTTTTGGTACTTAAATTTCGTAGTTTCCTGAACTGGTTCCAGTCCTCTGCAGTGTTCAGTCTGCACGCTTTTTTCCAGAGCTTATCTCTTTCTAGAAGCAAGAACTTGATCTGAGGGGTGAACCATATACATGTTTTGGTCCCAGTTCGAACTTTAATCAGGGGAGCATACTTATTAAGGACCCTTGAGAGAATGTTGTGGAAGATATTGTAAGCTGACGTAATTGTTTTGGCCAGGTAGAAATCTTGCCACTCAGGGGAGTACTTAAGCTCGTTTAGGTAGGCATGTTCATTGAAGTTGTGCCTGGATCTCTTCACAGAGAACTTGCTGATGGGTGCTGGGTTGTTGGTGGATCTTACTCCCGCAATAAAACAATGGTCGCTGGCATCTGAGAAGAAGACATCAGCGTGGGAGAAGAGATGAGGTTTGCTCACCATTAGCACATCCTAAAGTGTACTTTTACTGGGGTTCTTCACGTTTGGGCGTGTTGGTTCAGTAATAAGTTGCGTCAGTCCATGTTCATCACAGAAGGATGCAAGGGGGGCAGCTGTGCTAGAGAGCCAGTCAAAGTTGAGGTCTCCTAAAATAATAGTTTCTGGCAGCCCCTGTCCCAACTTGTCACTTAGATATGACACAAGCTGTAGGCCAGCAGACGGTGGTCTGTAGCATCCTATTACGCAGAGTGCATTAGTCTGTGTAATTTCCACTTTGAGAATTAGGCATTCAAATTGCTGGCTACTAGATGCCGAGGATAAGCAGAAGGCAGAAAATTTGTCTTTAACGTAGATAGCTACCCTTCCTCCTCTGGCATGCCTATCAGCTCTGAACAAGGCATAGTTGGGTATGTTTACTTCTCTATCGGTGGTGCTGGGTCTAAGCCAAGTTTCGGAAATCACAAGTATGTCAGGAGAGGTATGATTTACCAGGTTTGTATTAAGGTTATCTTTTTAAGGAGGCTACATACTTTAATATGCAAGAAGCTTATTCCTTTTAAATTTGCTAGTTCTGCTGGCAAAGCAATAGCTTCTGGGTGGCCAGGGTTGAGTTCTACATTGCCTGAATGTAGCAGGAGGATAAGTAGGACTTTTCTAAGAGCGCTAATTATAAGCTTGTAATTCCTGCCTTTCTCCCGTCTAGTAGATCTGGTGTTTTTAGGGACTGGAAAGTAGCCACCATAGAAGAGCTGATCTGTTGAAGCAAGAGCTAGTATCCCTACCACAATAGGCAGGGAGGAGATAGAAGTCTGCGTGGTGGGAGGTGGGCCTTGTGGTGGGGAGTGTTATAAGTACTACTGGTATGTGTGGTCCAAGAGCAGGGTTTGAGGTATTTTACTTGGAATCACGGAGGCAATTAAAGGATAAGTTGCCATGTGGTATACAGCACAAGGTGCCATTGTAGACCAAACATGATGGTAGTTCAGGTGTCCAATGCTGGGCAGCTGGTATCAGCAGAAGAAGGGGCAGTATAAGGAGCCATATAGGGCCCGACATGATGGTACCTCAAAAAAGGAGCCACTCAATTAGCCCAGGGGCCAGTGGGGTTGCTGGATTAATGCAGCTTATCAGTAGCTTTCTGATCCAGGTCGACCCAAGTTTGATAGCATTAAAAATATTTAGTGGTGTCAGTTAACACAACAGTTAATCAGTTAACATACAGCAACAGGAAAACCAAGATTGTAAATCAGTACTTATTGTAATCCCCACCTCACCTGTAGGAGGAGGCTGAAATAGGAATATTATTCCAAACCCTTCATTCAATGTCAAAATATAAAACAAATATTGTACACAAAATGCTTAATGTTGGAGAATATTATATCAGAAACATAGAAACATAGATGTTGATGGCAGATAAGGACCGCTTGGCCCACCTAGTCTGCCCATTTCACTACTTATTGGATAAGCTGCAGATCATAGTTAACCAACAGCCTACTTCTTCCTACCCCCCACCAGAATTGCCTTAAGTCTGTCCTATGCATTCTTGAATTTTGCCACTGTTTTTGACTCTATGACCTCCTCAGGAAGGCAATTTCATGCGTCCACCATCCACTCTGTGAACAAAAAATTCTTCCTCACATTGCCCCTGAGCCGTCCTCCCTCTACCTTCAAATTGTGTCCCCTTGTTCTTGCACATCTCTTTTTTTGAAAGATGCTACCCTCTTGGACTTTGTTAATTCCCTTGAGGTACTTGAAGTTTCTATCATGCCCCCCTCCTTTCCTTAACATATGAAACAAAGTATACAGTGATTTAATACATGAGCATTTTATAAAATAGAACAGAAAACATGACACAAGTTATATGCATAAGGACTATTAGTGATACAAAATCAGACTGTGATGCAGGTTTACAGAGAGAATCAATAACGTCAAAACAATCAGCAGTTCTATGGCTAATGAACTAAAATCCAACACAGATAGGAACCATTGAACAGAAGAACTGTGGAAACTGATCAAGAGCTCCAGACTCACAAACCAGGGAAAATAAATGGGTTTTCAGGAATGAAAAGGAATCAGTGAGGAAAAATAAGAGAGGGCAGGGGGTACTATGCTAGATAGCTCGGACAGAGATGTGTATGGACTGATTGATCACAAAGATTGAGAGGGAAATGAAAGCTACAGAAGCAAGTTTAGAGTTGGAATAACAGTGTGTGTAAGATGGAGAATAGGCAGTGATGTGATCCAAGATACAAAGAAGGACCGGGCTATGAACAATTTTGGAAACGTAGGACAATTTTATAGTGGATGTGGTACTATAATGGGAGACATTAGTGATGGAGTATAAGACTGATGTTCTATTTCTGGGAGCTGATGAAAAGGCTGGGATTTTCATTGTACACATTGCAACATAGCATTGTAGTGGTCAACAGGACTTATCCACTCCTCCTATCACACAGCAGTGACTATACTCATATTTTGAATACTGATACACATCCAAGCTTAACTCCCTGAATTGTAACCCTACTGGGGCAGTGGTGATGTACAATCCTTAATGCTTTTCTTGCTCAAGAATCTGTCTATGCCTGCTTTGAAAGCCTAAACAACATTTGCTTTCACTTACTCAGCAGATAGGCTATTCTACATACTGACCACCTCCCTTTGTTTAAAGTTATGTTCTTTGATGTTGCTCATTATTCTGTCGACACTCATTTTGAGGGCATGCTTTCTAGTTCTGATTGCACTCACCAGTTCAAACATCTTTGAATGCTCCACCCAGTCTATCAGTTATGAAATTCAAAACACCCTGAAAATGTCACCACCAGCCTTCTCTTCTCCAGGAAAAATAAATTCAGAAAGTCGATATCCAATCTTTCATTCTAGCTCTTGCCTCCTAAATCACTCATCAGCTTGATGGACCTGTGATGGACCCTTTCAATCTATTCAGCAATCCTTCTGTACTGCTGTGACCAAAACTGGTTGCAATACTGCTGGTGCTTGTCGGCGATCCCTCAATTCGAGGATGATTTCTACCATGGTTCACTGATGGGTCCTGAGGTGGTTCAGTAATCCAATCCTAAAGCCACAGATTTGTCCACAGAAATAGCAGATGTTTTCATGTGGGAGAGCTGCCTGCTGGCTGGGGTTTCTTTCCCTTTCCATTGCTATCCAAACACAATCATCTAGAGGGTAAATGACCAGTTCCTGTGGCCTGCTGCTTACTTGCCAGTTAATGCATTACAACATTTTTATTTTGTTATAAAAGAGATTTTTCTTTTCTGACCTCCGTCTGCATGTGAATATCCTAGGGCTGACGGTCTCCCAGCTCCAACAGTTGTCGGAGTTCACAGTCCTCTACAAGTGGTGGGAGATGCAAGCATGTTTACTGTTATTTGACAAGCTTTTAGTGTTTTTGACATGTTTTCTGTTTCTCACTACCTATATCCCGAGTGACACAGCACCAAGCCTTGTAAATATATAACTGACGTGGCCTCTGAAGCATGGTGCCTCTGTATCTGGTTCAGGATGTGCTGATATTGACATAACTCTGACTGGGTTCAGCTTACAGTCTACAGTTAGATTTGTTGGCCCTGGGAGATATATCTTACACTTCTTAACATTAAATCTAAGCCCACACTTCTTTGCTTATGCACAAATGCGCACATGTCCCCTTTCCATACTTACCCTCCCCTTGTGATCACTTATTTTGCCATTAAATTTTAATAAAACTATCTTGGCAGTCAGCTAGCAACTCCCTCCTCTAAGTCACTGATGATTAAGTGGTAGAAAAAACAAATATGTTGCAAGTAATACCTTGAGATTCATTTTCAGGGAATGTGGGTACTAACATTAAAATTCTAGATGGCGGCTATGCTGAGCCAGCTATCAGGAGCTTCTCATTTGTGAAGCTTATTGCCTGCATAGCATTTATTTTATCCATTTTCATTTTTTGTGTTTTTATTTAGTTTGTATTCTGTTTTGTTTTCTCATTTATACAGTGCTAACTGTGCGATTATCCACTTTTTTTGCTGAATGTTCGGCATCTGGACTGAGCCTGGCACTTATGGACCTGTGGACGATGCCGAGGGACGGCTTGTTTGGGAGCCCTGTGATCAGACCTCAAGTCTGCTGGATGTTTAGGGTTGCTGCTGTTGAGGTGTGTAGCGAATCATTAGAGACACCTCGCAGGGCCTGGTGGCTGTGAGTTTCATCAGACTGGATGGATTATCACAGGGGGTTCTGCAATTTTTATTGTGGCCTCGAACCTGCTGGAGAAACTGTGGAACTGTGAGTAGTGCCAACAAACTGCTTGAGAAGTGTGCAAATATTGCCCTGGGTACTGGATGTCAGCTGGATTTTGGATTGGAGGAGCGGCATGGTCTGGGTGCTGTGTTAGGGATGGGAGTCTCCTCTGTGTGCCTTAGGCTAGGATGGCCGTGCTTCCTGTGACCAAATGGGAGTTGCCCTCTGTGTTTCCATGTAGACAGAGCACTGATTGGGCTTCTTCTAAACCCCTTGGGGTTATTGCTTGTGGTCTGTCCCCAGGGGGATTGTAGCAGGGGTCACGGGCAGTGGGGTATTGGGTCTCATGAATTTGGTACATTTGGAAGGGGATCCCCCCTTGGGGGCTTGTCTGCACACCCCAGCCTGCTGCTGTGTTGTGGATTTTTTGGACTGCACCTGAAGGTTTTCATGACTGCAGCTTGGCCCGAGGCTAGTTTTTCCTTGGCCATCAAGGTTTCGTCTTTGTGCCAACCTAATTTGATCAATCTGGACTCCTTCATTGATGCTGAACTTGGTTTGACTCTATATTACAACTTGCCCTCTTTTTTAGTGGAGTGGTACATCTAAAAGCCGTGGACTATCTGGCAGTGGTCTCATTCACCTGCAAAGACTTGACTAAATGTGACTGAAAGTTTTATAATTCAGTGTTACTATTTATTTAATCTTTATTTATTTATTTTTTGCTGTTAGATTTTCCCTGACTGCGTGAGAGGTAGTGGGGGTGCTCTATTCTGGACAACTAAAACTAGAGTGGTGAGAGGACTCTGGTCCATTAGATACTGTGTTTTTCTATTGTATTTTTTGTCTTGGTATGGTGTTTGTTGAATTGATTCTAAATATTGTTATTGTGTGGTAAATTTTGGAGAGGGTGGGTATGTTATAGGGTTAATTTAGTGAGGATTGCATTATAATTTTGATTATTTTATTTTTAGCATTCTAAGTCTTTTAGGGGGTGGGAGAAGTATGGGTGTATTGTTGTTTGAAGATGTGTTGGCCTGTTGCTTTCCCGGTCAGGCACAACTCGCCCTCTGAACTCATGGACCTCCAGTCCTTTTATTGTCCTCCCTGCCCGAAGTGGTCTGTAGCCACTGTAGGGCATTGGGTATTGTCAGCAGGAGAAGGAGGTGGGTTGGGGGTCCTGGACCTTGGAGGAGGGGCAGGGGGCATATCAGGGTTGTACAGACTAGGAGAGGCCCTGGTGCAAAATGGTCTCCAGAATGTGGTTCTCCATATCTAGTTACCACACCCAAGGGCTCCAGTATTTCTGGGCAGATAGCTTGGTCAGCTCTGGAACACCATCCAACTCAAGTGGTGTTATGCAACACCAGGTTTATTAGGAACAAGACAGAGATCATTGCTGATCTTGTTGGGACAGCAGACTGGGCATGCATCACCTAGACCTGGCTTGTTGATAACATGGGCCCCATCTTAGAGGCGGCACTCCCAGATGGGTTCTCAGTTATACACCGCTTAAGATCGGACCACAGGGGCAGGGGGTAGCCATTTGTTTTAGATTGGACTTAGGCCTTACTGGTGTGCCAGTTGATGAAGTCAGGTCATTTGAGTTTACTGTAGCAGCAGGTGTGGGCTGCAGGATCATTCTTATCTACCACCCGGAGGTGAGAAATTGTTCCTGCAGGAAGTAGCAGACTTCATCATTGATATGGCATTTGAGTCATCCAGGTTGATGGTCCTGGGCAACTTTAATGCCTGGGTCATCGATGAACTCTCGCAGTTTGGTCAAGACTTCCTCCAACTTATGAATTCATTGGGGTTCACACAGGTAGTTGCCTCTGCTACTCATAATCAAGGTCACTCACTTGATCTGGCCTTCCTCTTGGGGATCGAGACCTCCGACTTGGTGGTGGAACCGGTCGTGTGGTCTGATCACCACACAGTAAGGTTCAATTTCCAAGCCCCCCCCCTTATAGATCTGCCCTTGTGGAGATGGTGAGACATCACCCATTGAGGGAAGTGACCCCAGAAGGCCTTTTGACGGTATTAGACCTATCAGGATTCTCAGGGGAAGGCGAGGATCCAGACAGTCTAGTTCAAGCCTATAATAAGGATGTTACAGAGGATCTGGATTCCATCACCCCAGTCCATGTTCACCCTTTCTCTCTCTTTCTACACCCTCAGTCCCCTTGATTTAATGGGACCTTGATGGAGTTGAGATGTGTAGGACGAAGGCTAGAGTGTCGCTTCCAGAAATCGACTCTTGATACTGACCACCTTAGATTGATTGATCATTATCAAAGCTATCAATCAGCAATCACACGTAAGAAGGCAGAGTTCCTGTCCAGTGAGACTGCTGCTGCTCAGAACCGACTGGCCCAGCTCTTTCGAACCATGAACAGATTGTGCAACCCAACCTATCTACAGGTTCGAGGTGCATTTCCACAAGTCAAGTGTGATAAGTTTGCTTGATTCTTTGTGGATAAGGTGGTCGACATTAGGGCCGAGATACATTCAGTGCCCTCTATGGGGATTGCTGGTAGCTGGTGCACTGTCGCTGTGCCCCGGTTTTCTTCAATAGCTTTTGACCAGCTGGAGATCGTGGACATCGTGCAGATTGTCCAGAACTTGAGGCCAACATGCTGTAGTCTGGATCCGGGCCCTAGACGCCTATTACTGGGGTGTATGGAGTCCATCAGCCCAGTCCTTGTAAAGATTGTCTGGTGCTCCTTAGATTCGGGTGAGTTCCCTAGCTCCTTGAAGGAGGCAGTGGTGACACCGCTTCTTAAGAAAGCTGCTTTGGATCCAAACAGCTGTGCTAACTACAGACCCATCTCTAACCTTCCCTTTGTTGGAAAGGTGATTAAGAAAGTGGTTGCGCTGCAACTGGAGAACCATCTTACCATCCACGATGTCTACGATCCTCTCCCATCTGGTTTTCTGAAAAGACATAGTACCGAGACCGCACTGGTTCAGGTGCTCAATGATATCCTGATGGCGAAGGATCAGAAGTGCAATTACATCTTGGTGCTTTTTGATCTTTCCTCAGCGTTTAACATGGTGGGCCATGGGGTGCTGCTCAGGCACCTGAGGGTTATCTGTGGCCTGGCTGGTCCAGTTCTCAGATGGTTTCAATCTTTCCTAGCCGGCAGATTTCAGAGGGTGGTGTTGAGGGTTTTTTCCTCTGATTCATTCCCTCTGCCATGCAGGGTCACTCAGGGCTCGGTGCTGTTCCCTATATTGTTTGCAGTGTACATGCTGCTCCTCAGAGACATTGTAAGATGATATGGGCTGAGGTTTCACTGCTATGCTGGTGATACACAGCTCTGTCTTTTGCACCCAACCAGGATAGTGCGGTCTCGATGTTTAACAGCTACCTGGTGGAGATCCATGACTGGATGAAGTCCAGCTGGTTGAAATTGAATTTGGAGAAGACTGAGGTGTTGGTGGTGGATCCAGGTCACCAGATAGAGAGATCGGTAGTGGGTTTACCCTCTGGGCTTTGGCTTGATGGTGTACAACTTTCTATATCTGAATGGGTGTGCAATCTGGGGGTGGTTCTTGATGATGGGCTAACACTGCCTGCGCAGGTGTCGGCAGCCATTAAATCTTTCTTTTACCATCTTAGAAACATCACCAGAATCAAGCACCTTGTTCCGTCCAGTGATTTGTCTACACTGATCTACACCTTTGTGACTTCTCACCTGGCTACTGCAACTTCCTCTACCTGGGGCTTCTGGGGGTTGATATCCATCACTTGCAGCTGGTGCAGAATGCTGCGGCATGATTGTTGACTGGGACTTTGCGTTCTAGTCACATTACTCCCATGCTGCGCGATCTGCACTGGCTGCCTATACAGTAGTGGATCACCTTCAAGGTCGGTCTTCTGACCTATACAACCCTGCACAGACTGTGACCAAGCTACCTGAAACAGCTCCTGACTCCCTACAGCCCTGGCCGTCCCCTCTGCTCAACCAGCGATGGGTTGTTAGAGGTTCTCAGGGTGCAGCTGAAAAACATCTGGGGCCCGGGCCTTTATATTTGCTGCCCCATCCCTGTGGAACTCTTTACCTCATCAGATTAGAGATTGCCGGAATGTGGAGAACTTTAAAACAGGCTTGCAAACACATTTGTTTAAGCAGGCATTTAGCACTTAGTATTTTATATGGATTCAGGGATATTTTAATTGAAGTATTTAAATTATTTTGTAAAGGTTTTAACTGAACTGTTTGTTTTATGATGTTTTAAGTATGTACAGCGCTTTGATTTTTAGTATTGCGCTAAATAAATAAAGTTTTTTTTTTATTTGACTGGCAAAATTGTTATTTAGACTAGTTTCAATAGAAACATAGAACTTGACAGCAGATAAGGACTGCTTGGCCCATTAAGTCTGCTCATTTTTCCTACCTACTGTAACACCGCAGACCCTACTGATTTCCGGCCTTCCGCCCCTCTCCTTACCACCAAGGTTCCCTTATACCTATCACATGCATTCTTGAATCTTGTTACAGTTTTTGCCCCCACAGCCTCTGCAGGGAGGCTGTTCCATGCAATGGCATCATGCCATTGAGGTCTGGGGAAGGGGGCATATGCCCCTTAAATGTTCTCCCAATGCTGTCTTGCAGTATGGTAGTGCATAGGCACAGCACCATTTTTTTTATTTTTATTTTTTGCTGGGATGCCTGACTGCCAAGACTTGGAGGACTCTTCCCTTCTTACGGGGGGGTGGGTCCAGTAGTAGCACACAGGCTGGGACCGTAACAGCTAGTGAAAGTAGAGATGGCTGTGCTTAGAGAGCTCATAGTACGTGGCACAGAGACACAGCATAAATACAGGTGTTCTCAGTTGCCCTGGCTGCCAGGACTTGTAGTTCAGACTGGCTCATCTCCATTTCATTCTCTACAGAACCAGAACCTGAAGCAGTTGTCGGTCACTGAATCTCACTACAGAAAAACTGAGAAGATGAGGCTGCTTAATATGGGCATGAAGGTCAGTATCTTGGTTCTGCCCGGTGATGTGCAGAATCTTGATGCCACCATATCAGACAGCAATGATTGTTTACAGAACCAGACATGTCATGGGAGGGCGATCTGTGACCCAAGGCTGCAGCAGGAAAGTAAGATGCTGCTGTGCAAGTGCTGCATACTGCACTTTAAGAAGCCCAACATGTTCTCGGTGGACTTGCAGCAGAAAAGGATGAGGAGGGGTCAAGCTCATACCCACAGTGTTGGAATTACAGTACACTTTAGGAACTTTGGAGGCCTCTGGGGTACATGCTTCTGGAAGTGTGCACCTCTACTTTCCAGTTATGTGTATGTATACCTCTCAACTGTCCCTGATTTTCAGGGATGTCCCTGATTTTACCTGAAAAAGTTTCTCTGTTGCTCCAAATATTTAAGTTTCTGCGACTGAACACGGGTTTGTAAACACAAGATAATGACAAACATTACAGATGTGTTCTTCTTCAGAAAATGCATTTCACTCCAAGTCCCTTATTCTACCAGCTTCATGAGTGGATACCAATTTTAAAGATGTGTCTCTGATTTTTGCTCTTTGTGCCTGATTTTTTTAAGCCTTGTCCCTGATTTCTGAAGCAGAAAGCTGAGAGGTATGTGTGCATGGTATGGTAGCAGTGCTCAGAAACTGATCTGTTATTTTCCTTTTAACTCTAAGACAGTTTCCTTGTGTTTCCCTGTAGCTTGCATTATTTCATATGGAATGCAAACTGTTCTTTTCCCCATATTTATTTATTTCGTTTTTGTTGACCAGGTAGGCACACTAGACAAGAAAATGCCTTTTCAGGCATGAACCAGGAGAGTGGAGATGAAAGTTACAGTGGGATAGTAATAAGTAATATAACTGAAGCAGTTTTAAACAATGTGCAAAAAGGCACTACTGTTAGTTTCCTTACTGTTCTGAAATGTTTGGTATTTGATAATTCTTGTACCATATAACCCACTCACAAAAGTAATATTGTGGGATGCTCATGCACACTAATGTAATGCAAGGAAAAACTCGGCACAATATACAAAGGCAGTTGACTTGCTGTTCTCTCACTGTTCAGATCTTCTCTGTGTATGTTTGGCATGACAGTGAGAGCATATTATAGTATGAGGACTTGTGTCACACATTTGGAAAATCAGTGTTCCATATTTCAGTGACAAAAAAAGGTTAAGAGAGTTGAAAGGATGGATTGCAGTATGTGCATCCCTTTTCTGTAGGAATACAAATAGAAAAATGGATATTACAGTGTGTGTTACAAGGCAGCAATACCATTGAGAGGTTCTGGGGACATGGGAACCTCGAGTGTGAAGCTTGAGAGATTCCCCATGTCCCAAGGACCTCAAGATGTTTTTATGCCCGTATAACACACACTCTAATAAACAACTGGTACAATAACCAACAAGAGACAGAGCCATCCTAGATCTAGTACTGACAAACAGGGAAAGGATCACAGCTCTCCAGCTCACCTGGGTGCCAGTGACCATCACATGGTATGGTTCAATTTGGCCACTAGAACAAAATCATCCCATTCCAAGGCAAAAATATGGGACTTCAGAGAAGTTGACTTTGATAAGATGGTCAACAGAGTTAAGCTAGCCCTGGCAAAAAGAAATATAGGTGAGGGGGTAAAGGCAAAATGGGCAAGCATTAAAGATGCAATATCTAAAGCAACATCCCATTGTGTTAGTGAGAAAAGGAAGTGCAAAAGAAGAAGGAAACCACTTTGGTTCTCAAACACAGTGGCAGAAAAGATCAGAGTCAAAAGGCTGGCCTTCAGGAAATAAAAGGGAACGCAGCAGAATGAAGACAGGGAGGCATACCAAACTTCTGTAAGGGAAGCAGGGAAGGCAGTAAGGCAGGAAAAGGCCCAAACTGAGGAAACACTAGCATGAACAGTAAAAGAAGGTGACAACACTTTCTATACATACATTAGTGAAAGGAGAAAGTCCAGAGGGGGTATTGCTAAGATCAAAGGGGATAAGGGAGCATTTGAGGAGGAGGTCCATGTAAAAGCATCTATCCTAAATAGAAATTTCTGCTCAGTATTTACTGAAGAGAAGGTAGGGCAGGGCCCACAGCTCATCACCATGGACACAAGGGGGAAGGAGGTGTGCACTAGTTCCTTCACAAAAGAAAGGGTCCTACAAGAGCTCGATAAGCTCAGGGTGGACAAGGCAATGGGACCTGATGGCATACATCCCAGGGTACTAAAGGAGCTAAGGGTGGAACTAGCAGAGCCATTATCAGAACTGTTTAGTGAGTGTCTGAGCGCAGGAGAGGTCCCAGAAGACTGGAGAAGGGCTCATGTGATCCCGCTCCACAAGAGTGGTAGCAGAGAGGAGGCAGGGAACTACAGACCAGTCAGTCTTACCTCAGTATTGGGCAAGATTATGGAGACACTCCTTAAGGAAAGGATAGTGCAACACCTGGAATCCATAGCAGCACAGGATCCAAGACAGCTTGGGTTTACAAGAGGAAGGTCCTGTCAAACTAATCTCATAGGTTTCTTTGACTGGGTAACCAGAGTGGTGGACCAAGGGGGAGCAGTTGATGTTGTCTACCTTGACTTCAGCAAAGCTTTCGATACTGTTCTACATAGAAGACTGATTAATAAGCTGGGTAGGCTCGGGGTGGGTCAGACATTGGTCAACTGGGTGGAAAACTGGTTGACGGGCAGAAAACAGAGTGTTGGTAAACAGTAGACAGTCAGAAGAGATACAAGTCACAAGTGGGGTACCTTAGGGATCTGTCCTGGGGCCAGTCCTCTTCGATATCTTCATCAGTGACTTTGCAGATGGACTGGAGGGTAAGGTTTGTCTGTTTGCAGATAACACCAAGATCTGCAACAGAGCAGATGATCCAGATGGGGTGGGCAGAATGAGAAGAGATCTGGATAAACTAGCAAAATGGTCGGAAGAGTGGCAACTGGGGTTTAAAGCAAAGAAGTGCAAGATCATGCACATAGGGCAGAGAAACGCTGAAACCACCTATAGGCTGGGAGGGGAGTTGCTGGCAGTGACAAGGGAAGAAAGAGACTTGGGCGTCATCATCACCGATAACCTAAAATCATCCAAGCAGACCACAAAAGCAGTAGGTATGGCTAGAGGGATGTTGGGGTGTATTAGTAGGGGTATCACAAGTCAGAAGAGGGAGGTAATAATTCCTCTTTACAAAACACTGGTTAGGCCCCGTCTGGAGTACTGCATGCAGTACTGGTGGCCACACCTTCACAAAGGACATTAACCAAATTGAGGCAGTCCAGAGAAGGGCAACCAAAATGGTGCAGGGACTGCATCAGAAAATATATGAGGACAGATTAACTGAGCTCAATATGTATACACTAGAGCAAAGGAGGGAGTGAGATGATATGATTGAAACATTCAAACACCTTAAGGGCATTAACAAGGTGAAAGAGTCTAACATGTTTCAATATAAGAAAAATAGCAAGACAAGAGGACACAGCATGAGATTAGAGGGAGGCCAATTAAGGTGTAATGTAAAGAAGTTCTTTTTCACATAAAGGATGGTGGATGCATGGAATGGCCTACCTCAGGAAGTGATGGATATGAATACAGTGCAGGGCTTCAAACAGGCATGGGATAGGCATAAGGGAGCAATACAGATGAGTATCAATAGATAGGCCATTGACAGAGCAAAGGCCAATGGCACATTCATAAGGTAGAAAAAGAAATGGGCAGACTGGATGGGCCTTACAGTCCTTATCTACCATTAACTTCCATGTTTCTATGTTACATTTTTTAATATATGGATCCAATTTTTTTTAAAATATTTCTGTTGGACAACGGGTGCCCTAGAAGTTCACTGTCTCAAGAATGGGAGCCCAACGAGTGCACTGAATGGTCATTCATGCAAGGAACACTGCAGAAAACATTGGTCTTACCTTTTGGTTCACTGTAGTGATGAGTGAAGGCAGGATCAATCAGATTGTGTTCTTCTTTTTTTATAAAATGAAACGAAGCAATTAAAAAAAGTTGTTGCTTGGTAAGGGCTAAGTGGCAGGGAAATTACTCTCACTAAGTGAGAGAGAGAGAGAAAGAGAGATGCCATGTTTTTAAAAGCTTTCTGCCTGTCTACAGATGAAAAATGGCCAGTCAGAAGACATGCGTTGAAAAAATTTCACATCACCTGTCTAGGAAGGGGAATTGGCACCATGGCAACAAGGGTGGTGTTGGAGGCAGACTTGCACTTGTGCTGTTGTGTTTCAGTGATAATACTATTGTTCAGAGCACTGAACAATTGTATTATGGGCTCAGAATGATAGTATTATCACTTTTGAGCAAAGGTATTGTCACTTGTGGAGCAATGGTATTACCAATTTTTTTTGTTGGAAGAGGGATGCCTGGGTATTGTAGCAGTCACAGAAACACTGTACACAGAGAAGCATGACTGGGATGTTAACATACCAGAGTACACAACCTACAGGAGAGACAGGGAGGGCAGAAGAGGGGGAGGAGTAGCTCTCTATGTAAGGGAAGGGATCAAATCAATGGAACAAAAAAGTAAAAAGGGAAGAGAGGAGGCACTGTGGATCACCTTAGATACTGGAAATGACACCATAATCTGCACAGGGGTTATGTACAGAACCCCATCTCAGGGACAAGGATATGATAGAAGACATGCTTAGGGGAGATACTATTGATGGGGGGACCTGAATATGCCAGATGTTAACTGTAGCAACTTTGCTGCAGCCACATCCAAGACCAGGGCCATTCTCGATGCCCTACAGGGGGCATGCCTTAGACAACTAGTTTTGGAACCCACTAATGAGGGAACAATCTTAGACCTTGTACTCTCAAATGGGGACAGTGAGAGGATCTCAGATCTAGAAGTGGGTAGCCATCTGGGAACAAGTGACCACCAAACAGTGTGGTTCATGATAAACTCAGCTAGAGTCAAGTCATACAAAAGTGAGGGTACTGGACTTCAGGAGGGCTGACTTTGGCAAGATGGGAGAGTACCTTAGAAAAGCACTAGCAAACAGGCTAGAAGGAGGGGTGGAGCAACAATGAGGAAACATCAAAACTGCCATCACAGAGGCAAAAAGCCTTTGTGTGAAGCAAATAAACAAATCAAAATGAAATAAAAAGCCACTATGGTTCTCAAAAGAGGTGGCTGGGGAAGGTATGGAGAAAAAGATAGCATTTAGGAAGTATAAGGAAACACAGAAGGAGCAGGAAAGAGAACTGTACCAGTTAAGGCAGAAGGAAGCAGGGAGGGAAGTCAGAATAACAAAGGCCCAAACTGAGGAAAAGATAGCCAACTCGGTTAGGAAGGGGGATAAAACCTTTTATAGGTACATCAGGGAATGTAGAAAGACAAAGGGAGGGATAGTGAGGCTGAATAGAATGTACGGTGGGTGGGCAGATAGGGAAAGTGAAAAAGCATGGATACCAAATGAATACCTCTGCTCAGTATTCACAAAAGAGGAGAAGGGGAGGTACCTAATCCAATTAACAGAAGTACTCTGGATTGGGGATCCCAGTCCTTTCACAGAAGAAAGGGTTTTGAAAGAACTCCTAAAACTGAAGATGGACAAAGCAATGGGGCCTGATGGGATTCACCCCAGAATTCTAAAAGAATTAAGGGGAGAACTAGTGACACCACTGACTACCCTTTTTAACAAATCATGGGAGGATGGTGTAGTACCTGAGGACTGGAGGAAGACAGATATGATTCCCTGTCACAAATGTGGGAGCAAGACAGAGGCAAGAAACTACAGACCTGTCAGTTTGACCTCTACGGTAGGGAAAGTGATGGAATCGCTTCTGAAGGAAAGAATTGTTGAGTACCTAGAGGCCAGTGGGTCACAGGACCCAAGGCAGCATGGGTTCACAGTGGGAAGGTCAAGTCTGGTGAATCTAATTGATTTCTTTGACTGGGTGACCAAAGTAGTAGACCAGGGAGGGGCTGTGGACATGGCCTACCTAGACTTTAGCAAAGTATTTGACATAGTCCCACACAAAAGATTAATAAACAAATGAACCAGCTTGGGAGTAGGTCCCAGGGTAGTAGCATGGGTAAAACACTGGCTGGACAACAGGACACAGAAGATAATTGTAAACAGAGTCCACTCTGAAGAAATGGGGTTACTAGTGGGGTACTGCAGGATTCAGTACTCAGTCCAGTCCATTTTAATGTCTTTATAAGTGACATTGCAGATGGACTAGAGGGAAAAGTAGGCCTCTTTGCAGATGACTCAAAAATCTGCAACAGGGTTGATACGCAAGGAGGCATGGAAAGGATGAGAAGGGACTTGGCAAGGTTGGAGGAATGGTCAGAAGTATGGCAGCTTGGATTCAATACAACGAAGGGCAAAATAATGCACCTGAGAAACAAAAACCATGGGGAAGATTACACATTGGGGGGGGGTAGTAACAACAACAAAAATGGAAAGGGACCTTGGGGTAATCATATCAGATGACCTTAAGTTTGGCAAGCAATGTGAGAAGGCAGTAGGGAGGGCTGGGGGTATACTGGGATGTATAGGGAGAGGCATCAAAGCAGAAAACAGGAAGTTGTTATCCCTCTGTACAGACAGTTGGTGAGACCCCATCTGGAGTACTGTGTCCAGTTCTGGTGACCTTATCTCTGCAAGGACACAGACAGGATGGAAGCGGTCCAGAGGAGGGCAACTAAAATAGTGCAGGGACTGCAAGAGAAGCCATATGAGGAGAGACTAAAGGGGGTTAATATCCTTGAGGATAGGAGGGAGAGGGGGGGACATGATAGAAACTTTTAAGTACCTCAGTGGAATCAACAATGTCCAAGAGCGTAGCATCTTTCAGAAAAAGAGATGTGTAAGAACAAGGGGACACAATTTGAAGATAGAAGTGGAAAGGCTCAGGGGCAATGTGAGGAATTATTTTTTCACAGAGAGGGTGGTGGACGCATGGAACAGCCTTCCTGAAGAGGTTGTGAGGTGAAATCTGTGGGAGAATTCAAGGATGCATGGGACAGACATAAGGCAATTCTTGCTTGGTGGTAGGAAGAAATAAGCTGTTGGTTAACTAGGATCTGCAGCTTATCCTGTTGGTAGAGAAATGGGCAGCCAAGTGGGCCAAGCAGTCCTTATCTGCCATCAAAGTCTACGTTTCTATGTTTCTGTAGTATTAAACATGCTTATCCGTATACTAAATTTTGCTAATGCTATTGTTTACTCGAGTCTAGTAGTTAGGTGGCCAGCTTTCTGCATTTGGCAGATCTATATATTTTAGGGGACTGGATATAGCTATTATTTAGTTTGTAGTAGCATACAGACCCAGTCAATGCCATGTGTTAAGTGAGTGATACTGAATTTACTGTTGTTTGTGAAGGCTGGATTTGCTTTTTGTCCATTCTACTGATAGTGTCCAGGCTCAGGGAGGAAAGTGAAAAACGTGTGTTGTGTGAATGTCTTTCATGATTAATGCAATGTAGCTATACCGGGGTATACTCTTTTTGGAAAGGATAGGGAGGAAAAGAGGGGAGGATGGGTTGCTCTGTTTGTAAAGGATGGGATTAAAGCTATGGAGGCTCAGGGATGCAGAGAAGAAGCAGAGGCATTGTGCGTCACTCTGGAGTCAAGGAACAAAACAACCATCTGTGCTGGAATAGTTTACAGGCCTCCTACGTGGGGGGGGGGTGGGATATAGATCTAGTATTAGTGAAAGCCATCCATAATATGGCAGCCAATGGGGAAGTACTATTAATGGGTGACTTCAACATACCGGATACAGATTGGAATACCCAGACTGCAAGTACATCAAGGAGCAGGGACCTCATATCTGACATGTATGGGGAAAACCTTAAGGCAGATGGTGGTTGAGACCACCAGGGAGGAGGCTGTACTGGACTTAGTGCTGACAAACAGGGACGGAATCATGGATGTTGAGGTTGGCAGTCCCCTTAATACCAGTGACCTCAGAACTATGTGGCTTAGAGTCAACATGTTGCCAGAAGAAAGCTATTCAAAGATTAAGTTCCTAAATTTCCAGAAGGCCAGCTTCATGGAGACGGGGGAACAGCTCAAAATTACCCCGGCAGCAGAAGATATAGGAGGGGCGGGGTAGAAGAACAGTGGCTTAGGCTCAATACTTCCATAGCAGGAGTGACAAGTCAATGTGTCAGCTTGCTTAGCAAAAGCAAAAGAAAGAAGTGGCCACTGTGGTTCTCTAAGTCAGTAGTCGAGAACGTGAGAGAAAAAAGTAAGGCATTCCGGAAATACAAAGAGACACAGAAAGAAGACAGACTGAAATATCTGGAGAAGCAGAGAGAAGCTGGGAAAGCTGTCAGAAGGGTTAAGGAAAGAACAGAGGAAGGAATAGCACAGGCTATTAAGTAGGGGGACAAGACCTTCTTCCATTATATTAGTGACAGGAAGAAGACCAGAAATGGCATTGTTAGGCTAAAGAATGGAGATGGTGGGTGGGAGGAGGATGACCTTGAAAAAGCTGAGGGACTGAACAAATATTTTTGCTCAGTATTTACCAAGGAGGAGGCATGGGAGGGGTCAAGATTCATGAGGAAAGATGTACAGGGGAGAGAAGTGGATATTAGCCCATTTACAGTGGATAGGGTCTTGGAGGAACTAGGAAAAGCAAAGACAGACAAGGTAATGGGGCCAGATGGAATTCACCTTAGAGTGTTGAAGGAACACAGTGAAGTCCTAGCAGGTCTGCTGACAACCCTCTTCAACCAATCACTAGAGATGGGAGGAGGTACCTGGGAACTGTAGGAGGGCAGCGGTGGTCCCCCTGCACAAGACTGGAAGCAGGGAGGAGGCAGGCAATTACAGACCTGTAAGCCTGACCTCAGTGGTAGGGAAGCTGATGGAGTCCCTGCTAAAGGAGAGGGTAGTGAAGTTCCTGGAGTCAAGCAGTGCAAAAGACTGAAGGCAGCATGGATTCACTGAGGGTAGGTCCTGGCAGACTAATCTTACTGATTTCTTTGACTGGGTGACCAGGGTGGTGGATCAGGGAGGGGTGGTAGATGTAGCCAACTTGGATTTCAGTAAGGTCTTTGACACCGTTCCTCATCAAAGGTTGCTTAACCAATTGGGGAATCTGGGTGTGGGCTCTAAAGTGGTAAATGGGTTGGTAACTGGTTAAAAGATAGGATCCAGAGGGTGGTAGTAAATGGCATAAAATTAGAAGAGGGGGAGGCGACCAAGTGGGGTTCCACAGGGATCGGTGCTGGGTCCATTTCTATTCAGTGTCTTCATAAGTGACATTACAGAGGGACTGGAAGGGAAAGTATGCCTCTTCACAGATGACATGAAGATCTGTAACAGTCGACACACAGGAGGGTCTAGATAAAATGAGAAACAACCTAAGACTACTTGAGGACTGGTTAAGGGTTTGGCAGTTGGGTTTCAATGCTAAGAAGTGCAAGATAATACACCTTGGACACAGAAACCCAAGAGAGGAACACAGAATGGGGAGCAGGTTCTAGCCACCACTAGTTAGGAAAAAGACCTGGGGGTTATCATATCTGATATCCTGAAGTCAGCTAAACAATGCGAAAAAGCAGTGGGAAAGGCAAACAGAATGCTGGGGTGCATAGGAAGGGGCATAACCAGTAGGAAGAGTGAAGTGGTGATGCCACTGTATCGATCACTGGTGAGGCCTCATCTGGAATACTGCATCCAGTTCTGGAGACCACATCTCAGGTAGGACATAGACAGAATGGAAGCAGACCAGAGAAGAGCAACAACAATGATACATAGACTGCACCACGAGCCTCATGAGGAAAGATTCAAGGAACTAAACATCTATTCAACGGAAGAGATAACGGAGAGAGGGAATATGATAGAGACTTTCAAATACCTTAGAGTAATAAACAGAGTACAGGAGGGGAGCATATTTCAGACATGAGAGTGCACAAGGACGAGGGGACATAACATGAAGCTGGAAGGATGGAGGCTTAGGGGGAATGCTAGGAAGTATTTTTTTCACAGAGAGGGTGGTGGATCCTTGGAACAGCCTACCAGCAGAGGTGGAGGAAGTGAAAACAGTACAGGGATTCAAAAGTACATGGGATAAGCATAAAGACATCCTGCTGTACAGCAGAGTGTGGGAAAGGCAGTCCAGATAAGAGTAGGGATTGTCAAACCAAGTAGGAAATGGGCAGACTAGGTGGGCTGTATGGTCCTTATCTGCCGACAGATTCTGTTTCTGTTTCTGTACAAAGAATGCTGTGTGTAAGCACCAGCATTCTGCTGCCTTTTAGCAGGCTGTCAGGCTGCTTCACTACCTGCTAAAAGCCATCAGAAGCCACCATTGTGACTGTGTTTTCCAAAATGTTCTGTGTGTGACACACTGTTGTTAGCTATTCTATCAGTCATTGCAATTATATGTGTATCTCCACATTCTTCTGTCTTTTTGGATGCTGCACAACCTCTTCACAGCCTGAACAACCATCAAAATGCATCTGTAACCCCCAGGTGGTACTATCCCAAGGGTTACTACCCCTGCCTGCGTAACTGCTAGCGGGTTAAGGGGCCTAGGTTCAATGGTGGGTGCCTCCACCCGGAGGTCAGGGCTAAGACAGTCTGGAATGAGTTGGTCACAGCCCTTTGGGTCACTGCAACCCCCCTTTCTTCCCAATAGTGGCCCACACAACGTACCAATAGTTCCTTTACAATGTACACTTACCTCCAGGATTGGTCAAGCAGCTGGACTCTGGGGACCCCCTGTAAAGTAAGACGCAGTAATACAATAGCCACTGTACAGTATTTCAGCACAAACACGCAGTTCAGGCAGTATACTTTGCAAAATGAACAAATCTCATTTATTTAGGGGGTAAATAACAAGGGAAGGGGGAAATCTAGTTAATTAACTTAATCACTCTACTGTTTCAGAGCACTGTGCACAGGCTAAGGTCCCTATGAATCACTGTCACTGGATACCCAGGCAATAGGGGGCTAGCCAAGTTCGGTGCAGCTGGTTGGGGCCCTGAAGATGAAAATACAACTGTACAATACCCAAATTTGTAATCCGGAGCCGGTTGGCTCAGTTTGTGTGGCCAGAGAGGGAAACAGATGAACACTTGCAACTCAAAAGATCATTTGGCAGGGAGCTACCCTGATTTCTACTCACGACTCTTGTGGCAGGGTCCCTTTCCCTCCGCCCAGGGACACAGGCCTGTGATCAGAACACTCTCCACACATTTATATGTAAAGACAAGGTTACCATACCAGGCAGCTGCTATATATCCTGACCGCACTCACTGCTAACCCGGGAAGTCATGGCGCAGCTTCACTTTTCCTGACAGACCGAGCACGATGAAGCAGATTCTCCAGTCCTCTACAGGGTGAGCCTGGTAGCGAGCTGCAAGATGCCCGCCTCTTCTGATAGCAGCACACAATGGATTCAGTCCCAATCACTACAGCAAATGAGATGCCCGACTTTTGGCCTTCCACACGTGCTTCCCACATGAAAACTCAACAGCGCAGGAGCCCGGAGCTCCTTCCTCATACACGGCCACAGTGCATCTGCCTTCTCAGCCGCTGGGCAGGGAAACACACTTCGAGTGCCACCCAACCCGATTGGAGGGCTTCATATGCCAGTCTCTTCTACCTTCCCCTAGTGGTGCAAAAAAGCACCACACTCCTGGACTTCACTTCCCAGACTCACTGGCCATATTCCCCATTGGCAGCCAGCTCCCGACAGAGTCCTTTTCCTGGTTGGCTGCTCAAAACTCCATCTTAAGCACCCCTTTCTCCTGATTGGACCCTGTTCACAGTTCGGGTCCAAAATGGAGGGGCAAAGCAAACAAAGTCCAGCTGCAAGAAAGGCAGGTTAAACAATTTACATTTCCACTGCCAGTTCAACATATATTGAATCAATAATTACATCACAGGGGAGTGCCTGCTTTGCCTGCTTAGCGATGGCAAAATGGGGCACATTATCAGCGGCTTGAGTGGGACTCGAGCAGGAGAACACACGGCCCCCCACCCCTTAGCAGACTAAGTGGGTCTGTGAGCTGGCAGCTCTTAAAGAGACAGTACTGGAGGTGTTTAGGAAACCCCCATTTGCAAGGGGGTTACACATCATTGCCATGCTATACCATTCTACTGCCATTTAGCAGGTTGTGGAACTCCTTCTCAGCCTGCTAAAAGGCAGCAGAAGGTACCATTTTGGTTTTGCTCTCATTTTTAAAATTTTTCTTGTAGAGCAAAAGTGCAGGTGTTGCTGTTATCATTACTTATGGAATACAAGCATTTCTGTCTGTATGCCTCACATTCTGCTGCCTTTTTAGTAGGCTGTCAGGAAGCTGCTTCCCAGACTGCTAAAACTCACCAAAATGCACCATCTGGCTTCTGTTTTTGAACCTTTTTCTGGGGCACCATGCCTCTGGATCACCCCTAGATAACCTGAGATTTTCTGCTCCCCCCAGTAATTTTCTCTGCATCACAGCCCTTGTTCCAGGCATCCACTACTATTTCTGTGAAGTACTTCCTCACATCTCCCTTGAGTCTACTCCGATCCAGCTTCATAGCTTTATCTCTTGTTCTTGAACATCTTTTTTCTGAAAAATGCTGCCTTCTTGAGCCTTATTTATTCCTGAGAGGTATTTGAAAGACTATCATATCCTACCTCTCCATCTTTTCCTCTAGCATGTACATCTTGAGGTCCTTTATTCTCTTCTCATAAGGCTTTTGATGCATACCCTGCATCATTTTAATTGACCCCCGGACTGCCTTTACCCTATCTATGTCTTTCCAGTGATGTGGTCTGCAGACCTGGACACAGTAGTCTAGGTGAGGTCTCACCAGTGAGCTATACAGTAGTATCACCACCTACCTCTTTCTGCTGGTGATACCTCTCCCTATTCACCCTAGCTCTCCCCGCTGCCTTGTTAAACTGTTTGGACACCTTTAGGTCATCATATACGATTATCCCCAGGTCTCTTTCTTGTTTGGTGGTCATCTATACCACTCCTCCCATTTTGTACTGTGCCTCTGAGTTTCTGTGCCCCAACTGCAAGGTTTTATACTTCTTCACATTGAAAATAAGTTGCCACACTCTTGGCCACTCCTCCAGCTTTCTTAGAACTCTATTCATTTGTTCCACTCCCCCTGGAGTGTCTACCTTATTGCAGACCTTAATGTCATCTGCAAAAAAGGCATACCTTCCCTTCTAGCCACTCTGCAATATCATTAATAAAGACATTAAAGATGACTGGTCCCAGTACTGATCCTTGTGGCACCCCATTGGTCACCCTCCCTTCCTCAAAGTCAACTCCATTTACCACCGCACTCTGTCACCTATCCCCAACCAATTTATTACCTATTTTACCACCTTTTGACCCACTCCTAGGCTGCCCAGCTTGTTTACAAGTCTTCTATGTGGAACAGTGTTGAAGGCCTTACTGAAATCTGGGTAGGCCACATCCACTGCTCCACCCTGATCTAATTCCCTGGCCAACCAGTCAAAGAAATGTATCGGAGTTGTTTGACATGACCTCCCCCCAGTGAATACATGCTGCCTAGAGGTGTGCAAAAAAAACTTCAGCTGTCAGAATTTCCACGAAAGTCGGATTTTCACTTCCACAAAAGTGCAGAGATCAAATTAGCAACTTTTGCAGAAATACCGACTTACAATGATGGAGTAAATGTATAAATTGTGGATTATTGTATTAAATTGCAGAGAAAAAAGTCTGCAGAACTGATCACTGAACTGCGGAATAATTACGTGTACTGAGGACTAATTCATTAAACTGTGGGAAAAAAAATCCTCATTACTGTTATTCTGCAGTTCATGTGTATTATTCCACAGTTCAGCCAAAAAATTCCACAGAACAGGGCAAAAATCCACCAAACACATTTGGAAGATTCCGATCTTGCCAATGACAGAAGTTTGGAAAATTCCACGAAATTTCAGAATTTTCCTGAAAGTTCCACAAAAGTGGAATTCGTAACTTTCGCCCACCTCTAATGCTGCCTCAGATCTTGTAAGCCACTGGATTCAAGATATTTTCAAATCCTTTCCTTCAGTACTGATTCCATCAGTTTCCCCACCACCGAAGTCAGGATGACTGGCCTGTAATTGCCAGCCTCCTCCAGGCTACCACTTTTGTGAAGTTGGACTACATCTGCCCTCCTCCAGTCCTCTGGAACCACTCCTGTCTCCAGTGAGTGGTTGAACAGGACAGTCAGAGGTACAGCCAGCACCTCTCTGAGTTCCCTCAATATCCTTGGATGTATCCCATCTGGCCCATTTGCCTTGTTCATTTTCAGATTTGTGACTTCCTTCAGTACTCTCTCCTCTGTAAATGTACTAGTCTCCACCTCTCTTGCTTCGATGCTCCTGTCCCTTATCTATGCTCCCTCTCCCTCTCCTTCCCTTTCCTCTGTGAACACTGAACAAAAGTATTTGTTCAAGTTATCTGCTTTTCCCTGCTCCCCCTCCACAAAGTCCCCCATCCCTCCCCTGGTCTTTCTCTTTCGCTTACATACCTGAAAGATGTCTTGTCCTCTTTCTTTACTGTCTGCACTATTTTCTGCACCATTTGCATCTTTGTACTTCAGACAGCTTCCCCGCCTCCCTCTGTGTCTCCTGATACACCACCCTATCCCCCTCCATCTATGTCTACTTACACCTTCTGAATGCTAACTTTTTTGCCCTTACCTTCCCAGCCACCTCTTGAGGATCATAGCTGTCTCTTTTTCCTCTTGCTATTGCTTACTTGCCTGATGCAGAGGTTTGCTGCCTTCACTATCCCCCCTTTTAGTTTCACACACTGTTCCTTCACTCTACCAAAGTCCCCCCCCCCACCAGCCAGGGCATCCCTGAGGCATTTCCCCATCTTTGTAAAATGGGCTGTATTGAAGTCCAGGACCATCGCCTTTGTGTGGTTCATTTCTGCCAAGTTTTTATATTGAACCACACCATATGGTGATCACTGGTCCCCAGGTGGTCACCCACAACCTTCAAGAGTTATACTCTCTTCATCAGGTCACCTGACCAGATGAAGAGAGTACAACTCTCAAAAGCTAGTCTTAATAACAATTTTGTTAGTCCAATAAAAGTCTATCACCTGTAGCATTGCAACGTATTAATATTTTTTCAAAGGCTATGGCTATGGTTCAATGGGTGAGTAACCAGCCATGCCCCCTTTCTGAGCTGTATAAGCAATTCCTCCCAGCCTCCTTCTGAAGCATTTTTTGTTTGCCAGATGGAGGATCTGTTAGTCTGTATTCTCCCTTGGGCCCTGCTGGAGCCTTGACCCCCCCCTTCCCTATTTGTTTGCACTCTGGGCTCAGCTTGGTTTCTGCCAGATTCTGTTCATGTATTTCTCCTGCCTTGGTTAGTTTTTGTTTGCTTCCAGCTGCTGTGTGCTTCCTTGTTTGCTAGTTTGTTGTTGTTGTTTTCTTGTGTTTGTGTTGTTTGGATTTGGGTTTTCCTTTTGGGCTATTCTTGTGTTTCTCAGCATCTTGTTGCCCTCTGTTTGTACAGTGTTTCTCATGTGCCTGTGCTTTAGGTTCCTACCTAATCTCAGTTTTTCTTGCAAATGTTTTTGCATATTTCAACTTCCACTGCAGTTGCTGCCTTCTATGCTTCCCTTAATTGCTTCCACCTGGTCCTGGATCTGCTGCTCAGCTAGCAGCTACTCCAAGTTTTACCCAACCATGCTCAATTTTGTGCAAGGCCTATTTTACCTCAGCAGTCTTGCAATCCAATACTGTTTATTTCCTGCTTCCTTACCTCAGCATTGTTTTATTTACTATGCTTTTCCTTCTGTAAACCTTCACTTGTCAAAGAGCCCTTTTGGGGACTTACATCTGCTAAAATGTGTTTATTTGTACTCAGTGGGAATCAAACCTGAGTCTACTGCAATGCTACATTTTTTTCTCCATGGGATTCAATAACTGCTTACATGCACTAGTACCAAGCAATTATTACTGTTGTTGTTCAGAGCATTATTGCCTCAGCCTATGTAACCACCTTGTTCCCAGGGGTTACTAGAATCCCATTAGAATCAGTGGCAGGCAGGGACAGGCAGCTAGTGAAATGCCAGTTAAATGGTTTCACATTGTCATGTCTGGTTTCAGTCTCAGCTGAGCTGGAGGATGATGTAATCATGGAACTGTCACAGCAGCATAAGCCACATTGGAAGCTAGCTTCAGGGAGTTAGCTTTGGAATGTTCAGTAGGTGTGAGTGAGTCTGCAGTTGGAGTCAGTGGAGGAGGTTGCAGGTTGTGCTGTCTCTCTCTTTAGCTTTGTCAGGGAGCTACCAGTAGTGTTTTGTTTGTTGCTCTCCCTAGTGTGAGCCAGTACAGCCTAGTGGTGAAGTGGTGGAAACAAAGCCAAGTGGTTTTCACAGTGCCCCATCCCTGGAAGGGATAGGGTGTATTCTAGGATTCAGGGGCAATACCCTGGTCCAGTCTGGACTGTGTTGAAGCTGCCTGAGAGTCAACTGCTCCATGAGTACATGTGGCTTTTGTGTGGAAAAGCCCTGGGTCACCTGCATTCCTTTGGTGAATTTTCTCTGACAAAGAGATCCTGTCACCTAGACTGTTGTATGTTTAAAAATTTCCATTAACGTTGGTGTCTAGGGAAGAGACATTGCCAATTACAGAACTTTTAACTTTCTGACACCTCAGAGTTGTGTAATGTAGTATGTTAAATGTGAAAGACATTTCAAGATAGCATCTACAAGTTTTCTGTGAGGGTGTTATTAACCAGATGAATATCCAAGTATAAACTTGGAAGAAAAAGGTGGGAGACCCCCATCTAGATTAAACATGTTTATCTCTCTTGGTTCAGTTTGGGCACCTGTGTTTTCTCTCAGTGCATTTGGCCAGTGCCTGAAGAAAATAGTTTACCCAGATGTGGGTTGGATTCTCTTTGAGCCTGTATATGCTCTTTGGTGGTGGGTGCCACCATCAATTCTTCATGAAATATGGGAAAGTCTCCTAGTACTGGCCATGTGTGCCTAGTCAAGGAAAGTGTACCAGTAATGGCTGTGTGTGCCAATCTCCTCATTCAGAACCAGAGCATTCACTGTTCAAGTCAGAACCTGAGGGTTTGCTGTATGTGTTCTCTATATCTCAGCAATCTACATTACCAGTAGGAGTAGCCCTGTGGGGGGCCATCTTCACTTTGTGATTATTCTCTGTGTATGTGAATAAAAGCCACACTCTAGAATCCCAACCTGGTCTGGACAGTACTATTATTGCTTCCACTGTGTCTGGATTTACTTGAGTGCCCCTGATCAGAAAGTGCAAACCTAGCATAATTGTGAGCAAATGTTTTCTCCCAGGGACCCAGTACCAGTAAACTGAACTGTAGTGACAACCTCCATCCCTTTCATTGGTGCCAGGTGATGAGAGGAGCAGTCCTGCTAGTTAGACAAGGGGGGGCTGATGGGGGTGAGTTACACCTACAAATCCTATGCTTGTTTAACTGTTCATCTTGGATACTGCTGGAAGCTATAATGAATTATTGCTGGAAGCTGTTAACTACTTTTGCGTAATACTTTCTTATACTCTGGAGGTCAGATCAGCTACATCTGTAGCTATAAACTACATTAAAATATATGTGGGGCACGGCACTTTACCATGGCTTATTTGTTTTTTCTTATGGCAGAGGATGGGGGAGGTTATAGTGGAGAGTTGGGACACTGTATGGTTCACATATCTCATGTTCAAATACTGCCTTCACCACTAAAATCCTCTGAGTATTTACGTCACCTTTAAATTGGCATTCCTAGACGGAGGCTTACCACATCATGGTAGCATTCTTCACAGAATCCTGCTGAATTCTCTATCTTGGTTTCCTGTGCCTTCTCTCGGTCCTCCTGGATGTGTTCGCTCATGCTCAGTACAACCCTAACTTCCAGACTGTGTGAGGCAGAGTGATCCCAACCTCCATCTCCCACTGCATACTAATTCCTCCTTTGTTTGTCTCCTACTTAGGCATCCCTGGAACCCCTTTCCTCATTAAGCAGCCTGCACACAGTGCTAGAAATGGGATTCCCTTGAGTTCCCTAAAGGCAATGCTACTAATCTCCTCCTGCTGTTTGGGGATGGTGTTAGCCTGTTGACACTTCATGTCGACTGGCCCACCCACCCCAGCCACCCTTCCACCCAGGGACGTCCCTTAATTTATTGACTTCTTCAGGTCACGTGATCACTTGCAGTTTTTTCTAAGTGCCTGTTTTTCCATTAACCCGTTATACTCGACAGCCACTAGCAGTCAATAGTTCCCCACCTTTCTTTACTGTTTCCCCCTTCCCAACTGCTCTAGCTCAGCTTTCCCTCTCTCCTACTCCAAGCTCTCCTCATGTCTTTTCAGTTCCTCTTGTCCTCTCTCTCAAGTCTGCCACCAGAGTCGAACCCTGCACCTTCTATTCCCAAGGCTGTGACACTACCGCAACGTCTGGTGATCAGCCCTATGACTGTGTAATCTTTACTATCTCTTGTCCCTACCCTTCACCTAACCACCTTTCAACCCTCCCCCTCAAGCTTTTCTACACACTGTCTGCTGTAACAACTACTCTCCTGTCACTACTCTTAAACCCTCTACCATAGCCACTGTCACCCTCCTGTCCTCTCTCATTCTTTTCTACTTATTCACCCCACTGGTTCTGACCCCCACTTTGTGGTTCCTAACACCTCTGACAGGTTCTTCTCCCCCTCAGTTGTTACACCCATCCCCATCCACTCTGCACCCACTGATGTCTCTCCATTGCCTTCTCTCCCACCTCTTACTAGCCTCCCCCTCCCCAGTCCATTCACCCACTTGCACCCACTCTTCCTAGCTACTCCACAGATCTTAGCCCTCCCCATCCCAGTCGTCAGTGCCAAACATTCCTACCTATCACCCCCAGGTCACAGCCTCTGCAAGCTAGTTCATTATTCTCTTCTTAGGGCCCTTCTACTACTTCTGCTGCTATCCGGTAATATACACCCTAACCCAGGGCCCACCTTTGCGCCCCCAACCATCCAGCCACTGACAGGCTTTGCATAGCATTCATTAATATCTGTAGCCTGCAGAAGAAATTCAATTGTCTCCAGGGGTCGATGGCCCATCACCAACCCTATGTACTCTCCCTCATAGAAACCTAGCTCTCTAATGCTACCCCTGACTCTGCAGTGGCTGTCCCCAGGTATTCCATCTTCTGTGCTGACTGAGGGGGTAAACATGGTGGGGAATGTGCCATTTATCTTCAGGACACCCTGCAAGGTCAATCCCTCCCTCTCATTCAATTGGACCTTGGTGCCCAGGATCTCACCCTAAAAATTACTGTGGGCAAGGCCACTGCCCCCTCTTCATCACCTTAGTTTACATTCCCCCAGAATCAAAAACCTGTATTCCACTCTCTGCTGAATTAGTTTTCCCTAATGCCTCCAAAGGCTGAATGCATAGCTCTTGGGGATTTCAACATTAACTGGAAGTCTGTTTCTGCTGCCCTTTACAAAGACGCTATTGCTGCTCTTTATCTAGCACAAGTAGTCACTTCCCTCACATGGTATAACCCTAAAACCGGATCCGCTACTCTTCTGGACCTGGTGTTTACCAATCACCCCAACAGAATCACAGTTATCTCAATGCTCCCCAATGCCCTGAGTGACCACTCACCTGTGCTTTATACTTGGTCTTGTAAGGTAAAGAAACCACTGCCTAAAATCAATTTCCAACACTGACTTAAACCTGGTAAACTAAAGCATTTAGAACACCACCTTAATCTCTGGGACTGGTCACCCATTAACAATGCCTGGGACATAGACTCTGCACTCAACTACTTCATTCGCTCTTTCAACTCAGCCTGCAACACTTTTGCTCCTTTTTCTAAATGTGTGGTTAATGGCCCTTCCACCCGAACTCTCCTTGACCAAATGCGCCATCATGACTCCCTCTGGCAAATAGCCCTTGACATGAGCAAACCTGCTGACAGACAAAATTATCATGCTGCCAGGAATAAGTGTACTTGAGATATACACAGAGCTAAGGCTGAAAACTATAAGGCATCCCTCAACTCCTCCTGTGACTCATGCAGAAAGCTTTGGGACAACTTCAAGGAACTCAATGGGAAATCAATGCATCCCTCCCAAATTGGCATCAATGGCAACATTACCACTGACCCCAACCTCATTGCTGATACCTAAACTCCTTCTCAGACCCTAGCAGTGTGCTCCTCCCATTTCTTTGATCCTCTAACCATACCATTACCCCCACCCTCCCTCCCTCACCCCTTTCCTTCAAAACCCTTGCACCTTGGGAAGCTAAGCCCTATTTACTAAAAGCCTTAGGGAGTTCCTGGTTCAGCAGTGATGCCCTGGACCTTAAACTCCTGTGCCTGACCCTTGAAAAAGTCCTCACCCCCTGACCAGCATTCTGAACTGCTCCCTATGCCTTGGTAAATTCCCAGTCATTTGGAAAGCTGCCATCATTACCTCTATCCACAAAAGCAGTGATGGTGCTGCTGCTGGGAACTATAATCTCATCTCAATTCTCCCCCCCCCAGGCCCTGGAGAGAATCATCTCAGACCAACTCACTGAATATCTCACAGAATATGATCTTCTTTGTAAGGAACAACATGGCTTTCAGAAAGGCCACAACACCACCTCAGCACTGCTGGAGTTTTCCACTTCTATCTACTCTGCTCTTGAGAAAGGATGTCTGGCTGCTGCACTCTTTGTAGACCTGTTGAAAGTATTCGACTCTGTCAACCATGCTCTCCTCCTATCGGCCATCAGCCACACTGATCTATCCCAGTATGCCACAAACTGGTTTGCTGACTATCTAACTGGCAGGACTCAGAAAGTTACGATAGGCAACATGCTTTCCTCCAGTCTTCCTGCTAAGTCAAGGGTGCCCCAGGGGTCCATCTTAGGGCCACTTATTTTCAGCCTATTTCTAAACACCCTTCCTAGTGCCTACTCTGGGAATCTGCTCCTTTTCACCGATGATGCAGTCCTTTTATCCTCCCACCCAGATCCCCTCATGTTCCAGCTATCCCTCCAAACAACTTTCAAAGAGGCTAAATGCTGATTTTCTGACCACCAGTTAGTGTTAAATTATAAGAAAACCAAAGTTATTGTGTTTGCTTATCACCAGAGCAAGTACAAACGCCTCCTACTGCAAATCTTTAACTCCCAGATGCAACATCTTGACTAAGTGGACACCTTCAGATATCTTGGTATCACACTAGACTCTTCTCTCCACTACCATGAACATATCCATCTCCACTGCACTGCTGTCAACACCAGAATTGGATTACTCCTCTGGAACAAACACTGTCTCACCCTGAGGCCCTCAGTACAGCTGTCTGCTCCTCAATCCTTTCCCTAATTGATTATCAGATCTTGGTCTATGGGGCTGCTGACAACTCCTCCCTCCACAGACTCAGAGTGCCCCTTAACAAAGCCTGCCACCTAGTCTTAGGTTGTGATTGAACTACACACACCTGCTCCATTTACAGTCTCTCCAACTGGCTCAACTTTGACGGTAGGCTTAAGTATCAAACTTGCCTCCTGGCCAAAAAAATCTCCCTTGGCCTTTCCCCCAAGGGCTTCTCTGCCCTTCTACAGCTAGGTCCTAAGTTAACAACCACCCACTGCTCCACCAAATCCTGCTTCTTAATTCCCTGATGAAGAACCTCCCTTTGCCAGAGAACCTTCAGTTACAGAGCCCCACATTGGATGAATGCACCTCCCAGTGCCATAGCCACTGAAAGCAAGCTAGGCCACTTCAAATTCCTCTTTAGGGAACATCTCCATTCCTCCAGCTCCTGTGACTGTTACTAGACCCTTGGTGCTCTCTGCCCATCTCACCAGCTAAGGATTCCCAACTGGCCACTACCCCCTGTCCTCTTTCATCCCTGACAAAGGATTCTCATCCTGCCTTACTCTCAACCTTGTACCTTGTTCATTTCAGGCTACTCTCCGCTTTTGTCCTTTTATGCCTTAACTTTTGAATAACTGTTCGGTAATGCCCCACACTTTATTTACATTTTATCTGTAATCCTTCTCTGTATACCTATTTGATGTATACCTGTCTAACTAATTTTGTTTCTGACATGGATCCTTTGTAAAGGAGTCTCTGACTCAAAGGTTATAATTCCGAAAGCTTCAATAAATAAATAAATAAAATAAAATAAATAAAGTGATTGACATACCTTCCCTTGCAACTCTATGTTGATAAAATGGTTGCAATGATTGGCATACCAGCTATTGCAACACCTTATTATAAAAATGGTTTATTGATGTACTGGCCCTTGCAACACTATGTTGCAAAAATGGTTGACACTGTTGGCCTACCAACCATTGCAACACCATGCTGTAAAAATGGTTGATGTACCAGCCCTTGTGACATTATGTTGTAAAATTGGTCAACATTGTTGGTGTACCGGTCATTGCAACACTATATTGTAAAAATGATTAGTAGGTGTACTGGCCCTTGCAATCCTATGTTGTAAAAATGGTTGACAGGGTGAGCATTCTGAAATTTAAAGTCCTTCTCCTGCAGTGTGAGGAGACATTATCTTCTCCTGCAGTGTGAGGAGGCATCCTGTATCCTGCAGTGTGAGGAGGTACCCCCTTCATCTGCAGTGTAGGAATGCATTCCCTTCTCCTGCAAAGTGAGGAGGTGTTCCCTTCTCCTGCAGCGTGAGCATTCAGAAAGTTCTTCTCCTGCAATGTAAGGGGGCGTTCCCTTCATCTGCAGTGTGAGGAGGCATCCTGTATCCTGCAGTGTGAGGAGGCATTCCCTCCTCCTGTGGTGTGAGGATGTGTTCCCTGCTCCTGCAGCTTGAGCATTCAGTAAGTAAAGTCCTTCTCCTGCAATGTGAGGAGCTGTTCCCTTCTCCTGAAGTGTAAGGAGGCATTCCCATCTCCAGCAGTGTGAGGAGGCATTCCTTTCTCCTCCAGTCTGAGGAGGCATTCCCTTCTCCTGCAGTGTGAGTAGGTGTTTCCTTCTCCTGCAGTGTGAGCATTCCAAAAGTAAAGTCCTTCTGCAGTGTAAGGAGGCTTCCATTCTCCTTCAGTGTGAGGAGATGTTCCCTTTTCCTGCAGTGTGAGGAGGCATTCTGTAAGCTACAGTACCTTCTCCTGCAGAGTAAGGAGGTGTTCCCTTTTCCTGCATTGAGGAGGCATTCCAGTCTAAAACCATCATGAAACAAAAATACCCCAAACCTGGTGGGAAGGGGACCTAGGCTTTGGATCCTCAGAGATTTCCTCCTCAAAGATTTTTTTTCTCTCCTCCATTCCGAAAGTCATAATTCTTAGTAAAGCTTAGTAGTATTCTGTAGTTTACTAAGGTACATGCTGCCATTGGATGGAGGTGGATGGTGACCCTGCTGGCCATTCCCTCTCTCCTTAGGAAGCCCCCTGCTGTCATCAGTGTAATCCATTTGATCCAAGCTATTCTGCTAACTTGAACTTCTCATTAATGTTTTATCAAGCAGCCTCTTGCTTCAGCCTGCTTCTCAACCTTATATTCAATGCTAGCTGCTAACATTCTTTCAGGGGTTTCTTTCTAATATATAGTACCTTTAGCCAAGTGAACCTTCCTGTAGCACCTCCAGGGGTCAAACCCTCTTTGATGGTTCCTTGCCTTTGGTACCCCTACAAGGTGGTAATTCCTCATGGAATACAGAGTGCAAAAAGCCACAACAGAGTAACACAGTTGCACAAGCATAACACTATACTGGTTGTATAGGCCATTGGAGTTTGTGTTTTTTTTTCTCTTTTATATCATGATCTAGACAAATATTGCTACAAAATTTCTTCAATGATTAAGTATTAACTAGAAAATTACTTGGCTGTCCTTGACAGACCACGAAACATCCTCCAGTGACTCAATACTTTAGAACTGAAAGATAAATGTAATTATTTTAAAGATGAACTAATTTGTATGTGTCTATATACTGTATGAATAGTCTTAGTTTGCTGTTTACAGTAGTTCCACTTTTATTGTTAGAAACTGCATTGACATACCATAGTTAATTTCACTGTATCAACATACTGATTTAACATTTTAAAATGATGAAACACTGGTTGTCTTAAGTCATGTATCAACATGGCAAAACTATATTTTTCCATATCAACATACTTAAAACAATTTTTACTATACTGACATAAAGACTTGCTTCTTAAAATTGAGAATTAATCAATTAAAAGGCACATTTTCAAAATGAACAGCAAATCAGTACACAGAGTGAATGGGCATGGCTAAATTGCATTCATTTTTCTGAATTGATTATATAAAATGTTTAAATAATGCATCAGTAACTGCCAGAACTGGTACGCTGACATTCCAGATACCAATTTTTGATCATCTACATAGTAAAACTCAGTTTAAAAGTATTGACATCAATTTGTCTTTGTACTTTTGTTTTAGCAATGAAATAATAGCAATTTATCAAATAAACCTCATATCAATATGTTATGCAACATTAACAGCATAACTGCATATATAGCAATACCAACATGCTAATATAACATAATTCAAATGCAACAATGATTGTAGTTTTGGTACATTGACATTTCAAAACTCAGTTTTTGTATATGCACACATTAAAAATCAACTTTATTGTATCAACATTGGCTTAACGAAAATAATCGTTCATACTGGACCACAACAAATGATACTGGTTTGAGTCTTGTAAAGGTACCACTTTTACAAAGTGAAATACATTACATCAAAAAAATCCTCATTTCATCCTCAGCCAAACCCCACATCTTTCCATGATTAAAGAGTCTACTTTTGTGGAAACAATGAAATATAATAATATGAATAATAATGAGCAATGGATCTAGTACCAACCCTAGTGTACTTAATTTAATACATACCTGCATTCTGAATGGCATCCATCCATCAACACACTGTGAGAGAACTTGCCATATGCCTTCTGTATATTTAGTGTAACCCATATTGTGCTAATCTGCCGAGATGTGTGGTATGGTGCCGGAGACCTTGCTGATATCAAACAAGATTACATAGACTTCAGAGGCCCTAGCCACCTCTCTGGTTACAGACTCAAAGACAGCAATCTGGTTGGTTATGATGCATCTTCAGTGTCTTTTGTTAAGCCAAGCTGTGAACTAAAGAAGAGTCCATTCTTTCGTATGTGCTGAACAAGCATGTCTTTTATGATTGACTCAAAAACCTTGCAAAGTAATCAGGGCAGCTCTCAAATCATATTACCATTATTGGACCATTTCCCCCTTCTTGACCAGAGGGATGAGACTGTTTTTCAATCCTTCCTCTGACACTGTCCCTGTCTCAAATAAGACCTGAATTATATCAGCGAGGATCCCAGCCAAAACCTTGTTTAGCTGAATCATTACTCTCAGTTGGTTACTACAATTCAGATTTTCTTAGCCAGCACCTATAAGTAACTGCTGTATATTGCTCAAGATCATCAGAGCGTGGTGGTGTACTACACAAACTCAGTTGCTAGGCAACAGTACACTGTCTCAAGCCACTTGCTGCTTTATTAGGCACACCTGATTGTGATTTGTACTTCGACTCCACATAACTCCCACTGGTGGCAGCTTCAGGAGGTGGAGAAGGGGCTACTTCAGCATTTAAAGGTCTGCACTTCCATCCAGCAGCAGCAGCTAAGTGGGATGGTAAAGTGGAGCTAGGAGTCTGACCAGAGTGTGGCAGGCTCTATAGTTGGACTGTTCTTCCATTCTTTATTGTGAGTTCCATCTGCCTAGTGAAGATACCGTCTGCTGCTACTGAGTGAACATTGTCTTATAGGTCTGTCTGTTTTTATGACTACATCTCCCCCCTCCCTCCCATATGAGTGACTAAGTTCTGTGTCCATTGTGAATTTGTCTGCCTATGCACTGAATTGTCCCTGGATTGTATCATGGGCTGAAACATCTTCCTGGGACTGTGTTTATTGCCTGCACCTATAAGTAACAGCTGTATATTGCTCAAGATCATCAGAGCACGGCAGTGTACTACACAGACTTGGTTGCTAGGCAACAGTACACTATCTCAAGCTGTTTGCCGCTTTTTTAGACACACCTGAATGGGATTTGTACCTCAACTCCACATTATTCCTGCTGGTGGCAGCTTCAGGAGGTGGAGGAGGGGCTACATCAGCATTTAAAGGTCTGCTCTTCCATCCAGCAGCAGTGTATAAACTGCAGCAGCTAAGTAGGATGATAAAGTGGAGTGAGGAGTCTGACCAGAGTCAGACTGGGGGCTGATCGGGCCAAAGAATACTACAGATTTGATTCCTGGGACATTAATAATTGTATTTACTTTATTGTTCCTTGTTTAATATGGCAATAGAGGGATTTTACTGGGTGCAGTGTATATATTATGTGTGATATGCACTGATGGTATGCTTAATCATATATTGAAAAATGATTTTAGAGTTCAGGAAGGTAAACAGGCTAGTGTGTCTGGGAACCAACCATTTGAGTTTGTTTTTGATTGCAGCATGATGTTTGGAGTTAGCGGTAAATATATGAATTACAACGCCGGTATTCTATTAGAAAACAGAAGGTAAAAACATATGCTGCTCATAGATATATAAAAATGTGGTTCAGTTGCTTACTTTTGCTGATTCAGTCTGGTAATGTTGAAACAAATTCTGGCCCTAATGTAAACAACATGGCTGATAGTGACTATTTCATGTAATTCTCTCAAGGTTTCAAAATTATGCACTTTAGTGATCAAAGTATAGTGTATAAATGCCATGAGGTGGAAGTGTGGATTAGGTTATACAATCCTGACATTTTAGCATTGAGCAAATCTTGGTTGAACCTTACTGTTTCAAACTTTGAAATATGTGTTCCTCCTTATAAAGTGTTTAGAAGTGATCATAGTAGTGGTAGGGGGGAGGGTTATGTTTTACATTAAGGACAATTTAGTGGTAGAAGAGCATAGTATTTTTAAGGGTATTTTAAACTATTGTGAGCATATTAGCATTCAGCTGCCATTGGGTTCTACTAAAAAAGTAACAATTTGCTGTGTATACCTTCCACCTAATGGTAGTACATTTGGTTTCCAATAACTAATAGATAAATTAGATAATAGGGCTTTTGGAGAGCATATAATTCTGGGGGATTTTAATTTGAATTGGATTGGTCCTGAGGCTTCTAAATTAAATACTGTTTTGTTTCAGTTTGGTTTACAACAATTGGTCTCTTTACCTACTTGGCATAATAACAAATCTAATAACCACACACTATTGGATTGGATTTTATCCAATAAGCCTAGTAATATGATAAAGTGTGGTCTGATTTCTGATGCTTTAAGAGATCATCACCCTGTGTTTTGAATATGGAATCATGGTGGCTTGAAGAAATCTAAGCCAATTATAAGAATTTCAAGATCTTTCACTAGGTTTGATTGACATACTGTACTTTTTGCTTACAGTTGAGTAATGTAGATTGGTCTTATTTTTATTCCATTCCTGATGTTAATTTTGCCCTTTTTTATCACTGGGTATACATGTATTTTGGATCAGTTTGCTCCATATGTTAAAGAAGGGTTTGTGGGAAGCATTTTGGGTGGTTAACACCTTTTTTAATTAAACTTATGAGACACCGGGATAAGGCATGGAAAACGTATAAAAGTAGAAATTCTGTGTCTAGTTACTAGACTTATAGAGCTCTACGGAATCAATGTAAAGCGCAGATAAAAAAAGCTAAAATTGATTTCATTCAACAAAAACAATGTCCAGGTTTATCTAACACTAAAACTTTCTGGAAAACAATTAATACTCTTATAAAACCCAATGTTAATTAATTGAGTACAATGAAATTGAATGATGATTTGTTGACCTGTCCTACTGAAATAGCAAATGAGTTCAACAAAAGATAATTTACTATTCCTGTCAATTTTTGTGATGACCAGCAAGATGTGAATCACCAAGGATCTATCACTGATTCTAGTAATACTCGTAAATTGTATTTAAAGGCTACTACTCCTAAAGAAGGTAGGAAGTTACTGAAACAAATCAAAAGGGATAGTTCAATGAGCCGTGATGGTTTCTGTCCTGACCTGCTGAAAGATACTGCTTCAATTCTAGCATACCCAATTAGTATTATGTTTAATTTGTCTTTTTCAACAGGCTTTGTACCTGATATTCGGAAACATTTCTTGGTGACTCCCATTCATAAGTCTGGTTCACAACAAGAGTTTGGAAACTATAGGCAATCTCAATTTTATCTGTCCTAGCTAAAGTGCAGGAGAAGATAGTTTATAACCAACTGACTGATTATATAGATTCATTAAGACTGCTGTCCCAGAACCAGCATGGTTTCCGCAAAGGGGGAAGTACCGAGACTGCTTTGGTTGAGTTCACAAACATGGTCCTGGATGGTATGGATAAAGGTTGTTTGACTGGGGCCGTGTTTGTGGACTTGACCAAGGCATTTGACTTGGTAAACCATCAATTACTAATTTCTAGGCTGGGATTTTTGGGAGCAAGACAGTCCTTATTGGCCTGGATTGGTGACTATTTAAAGGATCAGTCATAAAGGGTTAAATTCAGAGGTGCTATTTCTGAATCTGCAATGGTCAAGTGTTGGGTCCCTCGGGGCTCTATACTAGGACCACTTTTGTTTTCATTAGTTTTTTATCAGCAAGTGAAAGTAATCAACAATGCTTTTCTTACTCTTTATGCAGATGATGCAGTAGTATATATATTGGGCTCTTCTGTTAGTGATTTAAGTGATGCTTTAATAAGGGAAATAACCAACTTTCAATCATCCCTTATTTCTGGTAGAATGGTCCTAAATAAAGTAAAAACAAAAGTGATGATCATTGGAACTACAGCAAGATTAAGAACTGTGGGTCATTGCCTCCAGGTTAAATCCCTTGACGGATCTTTGTTTGAGCAAGTGGATACATGTCAGTGCCTTGGGGTCTTATTAGATTCTAATTTAAGTTATGAACCTCATTTTATGAGGGTAACCTCCAGAATTCACTGTAGAATGGCCCCCTTATATGGAATTTGTTCACTTCTTATTAGGGAATCTAGGCTAGCTATTTCTAATCATTGTTTGGCTCCTATTGTAAATGATGCTGCTATCATAACCGATACTGCTTCTGCTACAATAATTTCTAAAAAAATCTACTTTATTACAATTGATTGCTAAATTCACTTTAAACTATCCTAAATTGTCCCATCATTGTGAAATTCTGAAAGAGATAGGTTGGCTTCCTGTTCCATTGAACTTCCACTTTTGCACTGCTAAATTTATACATAGAATTATTAGTTCTGGAGTCCCACAAAAGCTTTGCAATTTGTTGAGGCCTTATGATGAGGGTTATTTTTCCAGACATGGGACAGATAGTTTGGGTTTTAAAATACCTTTTATGAGATATAATTGTGGACAGAGGGCATTTGCTTATATTGCTCCATCCATCTGAAATGAAATTCTTTGTGATATAAGACAGTTGCATTCTGCAAAAGTATTTGCAAATGAACTTAAGGATGTTTTTTGAATTACAATTTAATTGTAATTGTTTTATATGAACATTCACCTTCTTTGTAACGAAGACATTTTTAGTCTGATATATTTGTACTGTATATTTTTTTTATTTGTCTTTTTGTATGTACGCTTTTTTATGTGGGTCGCACCCGTTAAAGGAACTAGTCTTCCAGTGTGCTTACCCGTAAAGTGAATAAACAACAACAACACTAGATATTTAACCAACTAATTCTGATGTAATCAAAACTGCCTTCTAACTAGCCTACTCATCTTCCATGGCTTCCACTCCCAGCTGGTCATGCACCTCTTTGTCTGGCTGAATAGTAACACACAGTAGTTACTGTAGTTTCTTAAGGAATTATCTATAGAGGAAAAAATAAGTTAGTGGTCACTAACTGCTTTTTTTCTCTTTCTTCTTCAGGAATTATCTGTGGAGAAAAAACAAAATTTGTGGCAACTAACTTAGTTTTTATATCTTTATAGATTATTACTGAAGAAGACCTATGGTAGAAACATTGATTCTAACTCCAGTCTCTGTTTTCATCATGTATTTAATAATATCTTCTTATCTTATTTTCAGCCCACACACTGACAAGTGTCTTGTTTTTTCTTTGTTTTTATTGTATTCAGTGCCTTTTATAGCTCCTGCCTCCCTCAATCCACCCCCCCTACACACACAAACACAATTATTTGGGGTCACGCCTAACCCATGGCTCACCTTTTGTTCTGTACGCCTTTAAAAGGGCTGATTATTCTCTGTATTACCCTGCTCAGTCTTGTCTTCCAGTGCTGGCTTGGCTAGTCCTGCTTTCTTTCTACAATTGAATATGCTGTACTCTACTTCTCTGGTCCTGACTGTGAAGTTCTTTCACTATAATGTCATACCTTTCTCTTTTAACTTTCCTTACTGTTTCTAAGACAACCAAAGATGTTTGCATCTAGCCCTTCTGCCTTTGCTACCAACAGATAGGCATCTAGTCATTGCATTCATCCCCTTATCATTGACAGGTGCAGTATGCTTCTTGCCGCTGCCTTCATTATGTTCTGCTTTAGGTCCTCCAGCTCGTTATTGCACTCTCACTCATGCATATTGTACATGGCATATATCAACCAGCAGAGCTACAGTTCCACATTCAACTCAAAGGTATTAGAACTATCAGACTACATCAGCCGATGACGTTGTTAAACCACTGTGAGCTAATGCATTCATAACATAGAATGAGAACTGTAAGGATATTAAATTCCTGCACCATAATATTGGCAGTCACCTTCATACTAGACAAAGTGTTAGTTCTTTGTGTGTGAGCCTTGAAAGGACATAAGGGAGAAGAATATAGTCAATATATTAGAAGCAGTTAAAATATCTTGACATTTACTTGAAAAACAAATGGCATGATAACTGGGCCATCACAGTTCTTATTGCTGAGAAAAATATATGTTTTGCTAGTGGAAAGAGTAGGTGTTATTTTGCAATGCAATTTCTGTTTTCAAAATGGGATTTTCTTTCAAGTGACTAAAAATAACACCAGCAACTGTAAAACACAAAGCACATTTTGTGTCATGAAAAGGCATCATATGAATCATTCAGTTCTGTATAATTTCACATGCACACAATTAGCACTAATGTTTTATTTATTTATTTATTTATTACAATCTCAGATTAACACCACTTGAGCTCAAAGCTCTTTACATAGGTTCCATGTCAGGATTACAATACAAATAGAGTAGTACAATATTACAGAGGAATGAAAGTGGGAATTATATAATGGAACAACAAACTAGACAGGTTTTGGGGAGTGGAGGCTAAAAACATACTTACAGGTTAAGATGCCTGATGGCGAATACTAATCAGTTGTCTGCAGTGACAGGTTTAGTAGAGAGTTCCTAAGTACAAAGGTGGGGAGAGGAGCAGCCCCAAGTGCCAAGTGAGCAAGCAATACTGTGAGCATTAAACTGGCAGAAGGGGAGGGGGGCATGAGGGCAGCTGGTGAGAGTGAGAGGAAAGGAGGTAGGAAGGGAGGGAGGAGCAGACTCAAGAAAGGAGTAGAGGGTGGGGGTAAGAGGTGAGAGGGTATGAATGGAGTGGAGGCTCAAGAAAGAGTAGGGGGTAAGGTGAGAGTTGAGGGGTGGGAAGGGAGAACAAGGCTCAAGAAAGGAGGGGAAAAAGGAATAGGGGATGCCAAGGGAGTAATGGTGTTGGAGGTGGGGTGGTAGAGCTATAGGTGACAGTCACAATGGGCTACATTTAACAAATGTTGCTTAAGGTGGACTTTGACAGCACCCAATGTAAGCAGACACACAAGATCTTTCTGTAGAGAGTTGAACCAAAGTGGGGCATGGTGAGAAAAAGACCTTTGACCTTGAGAAGTATGGCAGTTTGGAGTAATGACAGACTGGAGCTCAGAGTTACGTGTGTGCCGCAGATTAATGCAAGGCACCAGAAGTTGACTAAACCCAGGTGGGAGGGTACCAAGGCTGATCTTTGTTGCCAGAAGACAGGTTTGAAATTTTAGCTGGACATTGAGTGGGAGCCAGTGCACATTGGTATACAGATCACAGGTATGAGTCAGCCTAGGTGCCCCTACGGTAACATGGCAGTCTTTGTTTAAGGCAGTTTTTAAGCACCGGGAGGCAGTATCAGTGGTGAAGCCATATATAGGTAGACCATAGTCAATAACGGAGCCCACAGAAGCTGTGAACTTCTATTTTAAGGGCTTCAGGGCTCAGGCTGTTCCTGTGACAATGAAGCAGCCCAATACATTTGTTGATTGCGTTGGCCATGTTGTCAATGTGAAGAGTGTAGGACAACAAGTTGTCAGTAGTGATCCCAAGGTATTTAAAATGTTGGACCAGTTCCAGGGAAGCCACAGCATCATTACATATTGATAATGGGTAGCTACAATGCTTGTTATAGGGGCTGGAGAACATCAAGATTTCAGTTTTTTTTTTGTAGTTCATAATTAACTTATGATCCATGAACCACTTCTGAAGGCAGGTGAAATCACTTTGAAGTTGCTGCTCCAGGTCATCAGGATATGAGCCATGTGTGAAGGTGACTGCATCATCAGCATAAAGAAGGATGTGGCACTGGCTGGCTTGAGGGAGACTATTCAGGAATAAGCTGAATAGAAGGGGACCCAGTATAGACCCCTGTGGGATGCCTGAGCAGACAGGTTTGCTATCTGAGAGGGTTGAACTGATTCTAACTTGCTGGGATCTATGGTCCAGGTAGCTGCAAAACCACAAAACTGCCTTGGGAACAAGTCCAGTTGTGGCAATTTGCTCAGTTAGGAGGGCATGATTAACAGTATTGAATACCTTAGTCTGGTCGATAAAGATTTCCCAGGTAAGTTGTCCATGATCAAGTGATTTGTGGATGTATCCCATGAATTCCAGAAGAGCTGTGGTGGTGCTGTGCCCAGTTCTAAAGCCATGCTGCTTGGGGCAGAGGAGTTTGTCCTTGTCTAGGTATTCAACCAGTTGGCCTGCAACTATTCATTCAAGGGTCTTCGATAGTGGTGGTGGCAAAGAGATGGGTCTATAGTTCTCTGTAAGGGCCCAGCCCCCACTCTCATGTATGGAAGTGATTATTGCAGCTGTCCATTTTTGAGGAAATACAGCTAGTCGAAGTGACAAGTTGAGGAGGTGGATAAGCAGAGACAGGATTTCTTCCAAGGACAGTGGGATTAGTTTCAGATCAAGGATGTCTCCCCTGAATCTCCCCTTACTGTGCACCTTCTAAAGGTATTTCCTAGTATCCCCAATTGAGATGGTCTTGAACAGAAAAAGATGATGCACAGAGGACTGGGGGCCTATGACAGGGTTGCTCGAGTGGAAGAAGTTTGAAGGGAGGACATGACTGAGGTCCATGAAGGCTAGGTTGAAGGTGTCGGCTATTGTTTTTGGGTCAAGGATAGGGGAACCATCAATGCTGATCATGTCAGGAGCAGTTTTGGGCTCCTTTCCAGTAACCACTTTAAGGTTTGCTCAGAAATTACGGCCATCATTTCAGTGTTTGGACAGGGCCTCCTTGTAGTAGAGGTTTTTGGCTATACGGATGGCCATGGTGCAGTTATTTCTGGCTTGTTTGTACTTCAAGGTGTCAGACTGCTTCCCTGTGGCTCTGGTTATGTGCCAGAGATGATCTCTGAATTTCATAAGTTCAAGGATGTCAGGGCTCATCCAGGGGTTGTAATGGCCGTTGATTTTCTGTTTTTTAAGGGGGGCATGAGTATCACAGATTGTATTGAATAGGATGACGAAGTGGTCCAGCACACTATCAACGTCAGGTGCCCCATACATAGCTGACCAGTTGGCATTTTGGAGATCAGCTCTTAGGCAGTCAGCGTGACCGGACCTGAAGACTCTGTTTGTAACTGTTCTAGGAGGGGCCTTGGCGAATTTATTGATCCAGTTGAACATGACAGGGGAGTGGTCACTGATATTGTCTGGGAGGACAAATGCATTAGAGGTGTGGTCAGGACAGTTGGTGAGTACCCAGTCAATCAGGGTGCTAGTGCCAGTCCGGTAGTTAGTCTGGGTTGGGTCTTCAATAAGCTGTGTGAAGTGAACAGCATGGACAGCATCATTGAAGTGGTTTGCCTCAGGGGCAAGCCTGTTAATATTAAAGTCACCAAGCAGTATAATCTCAGAGCTTAGAGTTAGGCTGCATAGGCTGTCAGTGATGGCTTGGAGACCTTGGAATGAGTCCTTTGGGGGGATGTAGATGGATAGCAGCATTAGAGACTTGATTTGGGCCCTAAGGAAAACCTTAATGGCAAGGGTCTGAGCAGAGGTCCCAAGGCTGGGAAGATTATGTACTATGCCCTGAAGGCGATCCTTGAGGTAGAATGCACAACCTCCACCTCTTTTAGACAAGCAGTCTTGCCTAAAAATCCTGTAGCTAGGGATGCTGATGGCCGCATTGAGAATCCTAAGAGAGAGCCATGTCTCTACAATTGACAGCACATCAAGGCCCTCCAGGCCTGGAGGTTATCAAAATTAGCTACTAGACTGTGTATATTTAGAGATGCAATAGTTAGCATGCTTGTCTTCTGGGCACACTTCCCTGGTAGTGGCCCAGGTTGGGGTGTATGTTTCCAGAAAGTAGAAGCAGCAGGAAGTAACTTTTGCAGTATTTAATGCTGAATTTATGATGTTTCCTATGGCATATTCTAATGGAGTTTTGGTCAGCGAGCAGGACCAGTTTGATTGAAAGTATAGGAGGGGGAGGCCATGGTCGGGTCTGCTGGGACCAGAGCCTGGCTTGCCAAAGAGTGTCATGAGGCTTGCAGGGGGGGAGGCAGGTCTGAGTCAAGCACTGAGGAAATGGTGCAATAGGCATAACTGGAGGTGTGCCCCAGGATGTGGAGGGCGGGCAACATAGGGCCAGTGTAGGGCTGTCCAGCAAGCATGAAGAGTATCGGCAAGAGCAAGCAAATGACATTAAACTAGTTGGCAGATACATACTTGAAATGGGGGGCTAGCCCAAGCTGTCCCTGGGTGGGCGAGGTTTTGCCGAAGGAATATATGGAGAGGGGGCTAGAGAAGAAAGAGCAAAGAATATGTGTTGAGGAGGAAAGAAGGTAACTGCATGTTCAAGTTTTTATTTAGGAAGTGTAAGGAAGGACAATGGGAACAACTGGCTGTTAATCTGATAGTCTGATAAGCCAAGACTGCGTGGAGCTGAGTGGAAACTCAAATGGGGGAGTACTAGAGAGAGAGAAGAGAACCAGTTAGGCAGCAAGGGGGGGAGTGGTTTAAAAGCAGTGTGGGGAGATGCATTTAATAGCAGTCAGGGATGGGGCGAATGGGCAGGAGAAAATTACAATGAGAGAATCTAATCTAACACAGATTTTAAACACCAGATAGCAGGGTGAGAGCCCGCCAACAGAACAGGCTTGGAGTGTACCAATGGGGATTGTTCTGGGACAGGAATGTCCAATTAGTGTTTGACTGAGGACTGTATAGCCAATCGGATGCAAAGCTGTAGGAGTCAGGGAGCCCCAGAGACATACCTGGAAGCTACCAGCGGGATGCTGCCCCTAGAGCAGGCTGGAGAGGAGCGAAGTGTCTGCCTGAGTGTTGTCGCAGCCTCAGCCACACGGGCAAGCCCTGAACATGGACTGGACCTGTGGGGGGGGGGAGAATGTGAAAGTTAGGAAGCTAAATACAGCAGCGGGGGAGTGGTGAGTGTTAAACAAAGGGTAGGTGGAGGTGGTGTAAAAGATAGGAGGTATCAGGACTGAGACATGGGGATGGGGTGAGCTGAATACTGGCACCTCCATGGAAGTTAACATTTAATCACAAAGAACAAAAGGGTGGAAAATTAAATTTGGCCAGAGAGCTAGCAAGCCAAGATTTGCAGGACAGTGTGTGGAGTGGGTGGGGGGGGGTGCACGAGTGAGCACTCAGGGAGGCAAGGGATAGAAATTAGTGAAGAGCGGGACCCAGTAAAACCTCGAATCACCAGGTGCACGGATCAGCAGCAGACCGTAGGTGAGAGCACAGAGAGTTACAGTAGACAGAGTAGGCAGGGTAGTGTTAAGGGACAAATGAGGGAGGAGAAACAGCTTTTCCTTTTATCAAACAACCAAGCAGTACAACAACAGTTCAAGAAGCAATCTAGATCTAGGCAGGTCAGACATTAAAAAGCAAGCTAGTACTTGGGAGTTTAACACAAGTTTTACAGTATAAAACAGTAAAGATATTACATACTGTAAATTACACTGTGGGACTCTAAGAATTACAGTGAGAGAATCTAATCTAACACAGATTTTAAACATCAGACAGCAGGGTCAGAGCCCACCAACAGAGTTGGCTTGGAGTGTACCAATAGGGATTGTACTGGGACAGGAATGTCCAATCAGCACTTGACTGAGGAGCGGATAGCCAATCAGATGTAAAGCCATAGGAGTCAGGGAGTCCTGGAGATGTACCTGGAAGCTGCTGGCAGGGTGCTACCCCTAGAGTGGGCTGGAGAGAAGTGAGTTGTCCACCTGAGTGGTGGTGCGGCCCTAGCTGAATATGGGTTGGATCCTTGAAAGGGCATTTGTTTAAGAGACTGCTGGTGTACAGTCTCATTCCCGTTCCCCGACTCCAATATTGAGGGCACTTCATCTTTCACAATCAAGGTCATGTAGTTTTCTGGGACTGGGAATTCTGCTTTTAATAGTGCAATTAATATTGCTCAGCCAGTAGCACTTCTACTCAATGACAGCATTACAGGCATGTACTGTACGATGTATTCTTCATTATTTTACCTACCTTAATACAGTAATCTCTTGAATATTTTGTTGGATAATTTTTTCAGACATGCAAAATGTGGTGCCCTGAAAGAGTTTATAATTAACTGCTTAAGGACTCTGCCCCAAATACTTACTCCCTTTTGATTTACAGCACATACAGTATATTACAATACATGCCTACTCTCACAGGTCAGCTTACTATTGAATGGGGAAATGCTCATGTATTCCCCATCTTTATATCTGGCTCAAAAACACCTTGTTGGGGGTCACGTGATGGCAGCCTAGGAAGAGCAGTACTCCAGACCAGCTCCATCTTCATCCAGCATTAAACACTGCAAAATAGAACATTTAGAGATTTTTTCCTGTTAATTGCCAGTGGGGGGAAAGATCTGAGAGACACCCGAGAGTAATATTGGTTCTGAGAATGGAAGCCTACGTGAAAAAGCAGACGGCGAAATGTACTCCGCCTCCCTCGCCAGAGAAAGAACAGGCCGCAAAGAGTCCGCGCCAGGGCCCTGCCAAATCGAGCTCCGCGCCAGCGGCGCTAACAGAGGAAAGATTCCTTGAAATCTTTGCACCGTTGCAATCCTCAGTAGATGAGATACACACCGAAATGCAGATATTTAAAACTGCACTGGAAGTATTCGAGAGAAGAGTGGGAGATAATGAAGTCAAGATCAGATCTCTGGAAGGCAGAATGGATAAATATGACCTGGAAAAGACTGTAATGGGTAAAAGAATGAAGAAAGTAGAAGAGAAACTGGAAGATCTGGAGGGTAGGAGTAGGAGAAACAACCTTGTTATTCTGGGATTACCGGAGAAAGCAGAGGGGACGGCGACTATATTGTTTGTCCAGAAGTTGTTTGAAAAGATAGCAGGCCAGTCGCCAAATGGAAGCTACATCATATAAAGGGCCCACAGATCACTTCGCCCACCCCCTGCCATTGGAGCCCCTCCGCGTCCGCTAATATGTAAACTCTTAAATTTTTAGACAAGCAACACATCTTGAATAAGGTTAAAACAGACGCAAGAGGTTACATGAGAGGGTAAAATTAGGATCACCCATGACCTCCCATACTCTGTACGCCTTAAAAGACAGAGCCTGCACCCCATTGTAGCAAAGTTAGTTGCAGCAGGAGTGCCTTTTCGGGTCAGATATCCAGCATTGCTTCAGATCAAGAGTAAAGATGAGTAGCATTCTTATGAGTCTGTGGAAGTGGCCCGTGAGGAGCTTAAAGCTATTATGCCTGAGCTATTTAAATGAATAAGAATGAGAAGTAGCTGGGAGGTTCAATAGGAATGAGGAATAAAGTTCTCGATGGAAGATCTGATAAATGTTAAGATAGACTTTATAGGTGTCTTCTATACTGAAGTGCAACTTATTAATGGACAATGTGTTTAAAAGAAGCGGTATAACGATTGTAATGGGGGAGAAGCAACAATTGAGCAGAGGCACAAACCTATTGTGCATTATACAGCTGGATAATAAGTTGAGGATGCACTTTGAGGAGGAGGATAATTATTGAATTCCTCCCTGGGGTGAATTTAAGCTTGAGTCGATTGAGTATAAGGTCCATAGGGACCTAGTGGCCTTTTAAAAACGAAGACCAATTGATAGTGAGAGCGCTGAACGTAGGCGTGGGACACTGAACTCGTTTCCTAAAGTAAAGAGACACTGAAGGTTCACTGCCTGGAGACATTTTTGCCAAATGCAATGACTGGGAATTCCATGGACTAAAACTATTATATATAAAAATTTTTTTTTTCCCTCTTCTTTCTCTTCTGCTGCGTTACTGGGAGGGTCTTATGGAGATATAATTTTGAGATAGTGGGAGCAGGGAGATATGATGCAGTTTGGATATTGTTGAGCTTTAATGTTTAAATAGCTTAGTACAATTAGAAGTTGTTGAAATAGAACTAGCTTAATAGGGATAACATGGGATCCATAGGGAGAGTCTATCCATCATTAATCTTCATTCACAGAGTTAGAATAGTGGTGTTTCACCTATATTAAAAGGGAACGAGATTCTGGTCATAACATTAAGGTAATTTAACAAATAACATTTAAGGACCCCTCAACAAATGAGGAGCATAGAGAGAGGGGAACGGAAGTGTAATTATTATTAGGACAAGTAGAGAGAATCCCTCTCCTTTTCTTATTACTTTCTCCTTGTATTAGCTGGGTTGGAGAGGGAGCTGGCAGAGACCTGGGTTGATGATCATCGCATGAGCGTGAGTGAGATGGCAGAGCAGTTTTGGGACTGGGGGTAGAGGGGTATTAAGGGAAGCTAGAAGGGTTGGGGATAACAGCATTCACCGCCAAGATAAAGGAAGGAGGATGAATGCCCAATGGGGCCCTCACATGAAGGAAATCCATAATAGGATGGACAATTATAGTATAATTAAGACAATATGGAAAGTGCATTAAAGCTAATTAGTTGGAATGTCAAAGGTGCCAGAGACAGATGTAAGAGACAGGTAATATTGAAGCATCTCTCAATTCTTACCGCAGAGATTGCATGCCTTCAAGAAACGCATCTTTTAAGAGAGGATGTTAATTTTTTTGTTAAACAGTGGATAGGGCAAGCATATGGGGCTGGCTTCTCCACTAATAAGGGTGGGGTAGCCATAATACTTCATAAAAGAGTTCAATTCCGTTTGGAAAAGGAAATATGGGATGAGCAGGGCCGTTTTATTTTCCTGGTGGGAATTTTATATTCAGTAAAGGTAGTTATAGGATCGGTATATGGTCCTGATACAGACTCTCCACAATTTTTCATGCAAATCCTTGAGATGTTAAACAAATTCACCTCTTATATATTGTTGATAGGAGGAGATTGGAACATAACAACGCAATCGTATTTAAATAGATCTGGCAACTGCCGTGTAGGTTTCTCCTTTGCGTGCATTAGGGAAATGGATAGCTTAGGATTGGTAGATATGGAGGTTGTTAAATGGAGATCTGAGACAATATACGTTTTCTCAAGTTCCATAGAACGTGTTCTAGGATAGATTATTTTTAGTTAGTATGAATACTCTCCCTCGATTTTGGACGCTGGAATTGAGGCTAGAGTCATATCGGACCACTCCCCAGTTTATGTGAGGTTGCTACCAAGACAGGAAATAACCAGAGATTTCAGATGGAGGTTTAATAATCAACTGTTACAAGTATCGTATATACTGGATCAGGTTAAAAAGTTTATGATACAGTTCCTAGAGAGTAATCTTGACTCGGTCTCAAACATAGATATTGTGTGGGCAGCGTTAAAATGTGTATTAGAGGGGAGTGCATACGTATAGCAGCAACAAGGACCAGGAAGTCTAAGACTTACCTGGGAGAGATTGTTAAGGCTCTTAGGATAGCGGAGAACAATGTTGCAGCACACTCGAATGAGCTTGAATGGGCTAAATTACACCAGTTACAAGCACAGTATTCAGCAATAGTAATGCAGAAAGCAGAGCTTGCACTACGTAGAACTAAGATAAAATATCTAGAGTCTGGGGAGAGAGCAGGCAAGCTGCTTGCACTTAGATTACGACAGGTAAGCTCAAATCGTGTTATCACGGCAATAAGGAGAGAGGGTGAGAGTAATGTACTTAAGGACCCAAAAGAAATTGCCTCCACTTTTAGAAGTTATTTTCAGCAAATTTATTCAGTGGACGACAGCAATAAGCCCACTATAATGGAAATTCATGAATATATAGGAACCACTCTCCTGCCCAAGATATCGGGACCTGGAGTGGAACAAATAGGTGCTCCAATACAAGAGGAAGAGGTGAGAGCCGCTGTTTCCCAGTTGGCGGGAGATAAGTCCCCTGGTCCAGATGGGTTGACTACCAATTTCTTTAAAGCCTACATTGATATAATTTGTCCAATTATAACTAAGGTGTACAATTTCTGGTTTACAGATGGTATTTCAGATAAATCTTTTCTGGAAGCGCTTATTACCCTAATCCCCAAGCCTGATCGGGATCCTATGCTGATGAGTAGCTATCGCCCGATATCGCTCCTGAATGTAGATATTAAAATATTAGCCAAAGTACTAGCAAATAGACTGGCCCCCTTTATGAGTAGTATGATTAGTGAGGAGCAAGTGGGGTTCATGAGTGGAAGGATGTCTAGTGATCACCTACGTAAGATCCACCACTTAATTTTGCATGCACAAGGGGCACAGTGCCCAGCGGCGCTATTGGCTCTAGATGCTGAAAAGGCATTTGATTGAGTGTCTTGGGATTTCCTTTTGTAGTACTAGAAAGGTGGGTTTACCCAATGATTTTCTAGAGTGGATACAATTTTATATAGTGCCCCAAGGCTCGTGTCTGGTGCAATGGACTTTATCATCCTCCTTTTCTTTAGCTTGTGGTACAAGACAGGGGTGTCCGCTGTCACCGTTGTTGTTTAACATATATCTCGAACCAATGATTCGTAGACTTCAATTACTACAAGAGGTTAAAGGAATTAAACTGGGGAGCAGACGATATCTAGTATCGGCATATGCAGACGATCTCTTGATTCATCTAGAGGATCCAGATACTGGTATACCAGAGATACTAAAGGAAATATCTATATTTTCTAGGGTATCCAATTACAAAGTTAATACCTCCAAAACAAAACTCTTTCCACTAAATAATAGATGCTAACCCAGCATAGCGAAAGAATTAGGTCTGGTCTGGGAATCTAAAAAACTGACATACCTTGGGGTTAAGATTATGAGAGGAGTAGGTTCTATGATTAATGAAAATTGTAATAATCTTCTTAAGATAATCAAACTAGACCTAAATAGATGGAATCTTTTGCCCCTATCATTTTGGGCTAGAATTGAAACAATAAAATGAATATATTACCGAGGGTCATCTACCCTATCAATATGTTAGGTTGTTATTTGCCTAAGACATGGTTTCTTAATTTAAGAAAGATGATTAGTGCATACTTGTGGAAAGGAAAGCTGTCAGAAGATCATATCAGAAACTTACAGGTTTCAGAGAGAGAGGAGGGCTCTCACTGCCATCTTTCTACAAGTATTACTTAGCATCACACATAAGTGAGTAGCACATTGGTTCAAACCAATTACATCCTCTTCACTGCACTCTTACACACCACTTTGGCTATATATTGAAAGAGACTTAGTTGAAAAACACAAGGTAAAGTTAAGTACGCTGGTGTATACTACGATTAAATCACTCCCGAGAGCATTAAAAGATACTCCTATTGGTTGGTCAGTAAGGGCTTTACAGCAGGCCCAAAAACTTTTAAAGACTAATTGGCAGACATCACAAGAGCAAGTACTAACACAGAATGCCCATTTCTTAATCCAAAAGATACCAATTTTACCCCGGTATTGGAGAATTTTAACTGACCTCAAACTCGGATACTTGGCTCCTCAGGGTAGATTAGTGACGTATGTGCAGGCATGTAATAGGTTCCCGGAAATGAAGAAACAATATTTTAAGTTTAAGCAAGTCTCGGAATCAATAAAAGCTCATTTTAGTAAAGTGAAGGCAATAAGAATAAATGGCTGAGTTGAGTTAGGGGATTTAGTTAAGATAGCTATAGAACCGCATGCTGTCTCCGGAATTTATAAGGCTTTACAGCTGCTTGATGACAGTCTACCAAGCGGAGTCAGTTATTACTGGGCAAATAAGCTAAACATACCAGAGGATAATAACACATGGAAGTATATTTGGTCAAACACATATAGAAATATTAGGCAGGATAGATATAGACTTCAGCAATTTTATGTTACGCATAATATGTACTACACCACTGTGCAGTTGCATAAGATGGGTAAAGGGGTTCAAGCTAGTTACGCTAGATGTGGGATGGGAAGATGTGATTTATATCATATAATGTGGGATTGTTCTAAAATCCGGCCCTTCTGGATGACAATTAGTACCTCTTTATCACAATTGCTAGGCCTAGATGTCTTTTTTTCACCTAGAATATGCCTGCTAAATTATTTCGATAGTGGGATGACCAGGCAGCAGAAAAGATATATGGCTTTAGTATCAGCGGCTGCAAAAGCAGTTATATTGAGACACTGGACTGAATCCACAACTCCGTCTATAAGAGAATGGTATAAAGAGATTACATTAGCGTTGCAAGTCGAGTCACATATTGCCAAAATGAATAACAAAGCCGGGAAATATTATACCCAGTGGGGTCCGCTTGAAGCAATCTTGATGTCGTGGGGCTCTGGGAGCCGTTTGTAAGAGAAAATACCGCTTGCACTAAGTCACTGGGTTTCATTGGCGTGTGGATGCTGTTATAGGCTGGGGGTGAGGGGGGGGTTCCTTAGTCTTTTTTTTTTTAGGATAGAGTTCATAGGGCTTTATAAGCAGATATAGATCAATAACGCTTGCTGGATATAAGTATGTATGTTGTAATTATCATTGGATTGTTGGTCTCACCAGCTGATGTATGTTGATGTGTATGGAGTAAATATGACAATAAAACAGATTGAATAAAAAAAAAAAAAACACCTTGTTAACAAGAGGCCCCTTTACTTGCTCCCAGCAGTTTCTAAGATTTTTCAGAAGTTGATTTCAGTCTGATTAAAACATTTATTTTTCTGTTAATTGCTCAGGCCATGCCTAGGGCATGATGGGCTGTGGGTGACCTTTGTGCCACTCCCCACTGACTGCTAATAAATGTGCAGCTGTATCATCATTTGGATGCTTGATTTTTATTGCTGGCTGTGGCTACAGCTGTTCCTGCCCAATCTTTGATCCTAACATTTCTCTTTCTTTCTCAGTCAATTTGCCCCAGCTGCACTTCCAGCAGACTCCTTTGCTGCGTGCTTTCTTGTCACCCTGCCTTTTTTCTTTTTCTTCTAACTTTCTTATTTTCCTGTTTCTTCTGACCCTTCCCAACAACTGTTTCTATAGTTAATATCTATGCCCACTGTGTCTCTGCTATGGCCAGTCAGGTGCAAGCTATTTGTATTTCTGACCATGTTTTTGGGATTACTCACATTCTTGTAGGGCCTTGCTTCCCCTTCTTTGCCCACATCCTTCCCTCTCATTTTCCCTTACTTTAGAGCAGCGCAGTTTACTTTTAGATGGTCTCTGCTGCTGTACTGTCTCATATCCCTTTCTTACTGTAGTTGCCTCCACTTTGCTGCTTCTCTGCTGGGGGCTACCTCTGTCCCCTGGCATTGTTCTGCTGCTCTGATGCTGCTCTACACATTCTTCTCCCAGGTGGCTAGCACTGCCGTTGCCATCCGTGCTCTGCTTTATGATGTAACCCCTAGGCAATGCTATTCTAAGGGCTACTACTCCTGCCTGTATGGCAATACACAGGTTGAGGGGCCTGAGTTTTCTAATAAGGTGCCTCCACCCAGAGAAATGGTATTGAGGTTAATTAGCTGCTCTTGTATAGCCCTCTGGGAAGCTATAACCACCAACCAATCCTCCTAGTGGCCTAAGATATAACACAGTGGTAAATTAACAATCAATAGGCAGCAGTAATAATGTGCTCACACCCTGTTCACTTACCACCAGGGCTGGACCTGCAGCAACTGCCCTGAAGACCCCCTGGAAAATAAGGTTAGCAATGCAGCAGTACAATCTTAATACTGTAACCCAACTAATAATATGCACACTAGCTAGGTTAAACATGAAAAAAGACAATCAGGTTTATTAAGGGGACGTGAACAAGAAAGGGGCGTGAATCTGGTCAAATTATTCATACTTTAACTTAAATCAGGTTTTTCTGGCATGCACTTTAAGTCCCAGCTATACAATCTGACAACACTGGGTAGCCAGATGGTATTACAGACTAGGCTGAAGCATTGCCCGGGCCAGGGGTGGCCAGCATTACAGCTGCTGTTGGGGCCCTCAGTGGAAAGAAAAGCAGTTAGACATGCAAACAACCCAATTATTTGTAATCCAAGCCAGTTGGCTCAATCCTTTGAAAACCCAAGAAAAAGTGAAAAATTAGATGGCACCACAGATGATTTAAACTCTTTTCACAGGGTGCTAGAGTACCTTGGTTGTACTCACACTACCAAAACTTTGATGCAAGATTAGCAATATGTAGACCTCGTGGTGATGATCGATGAGCAAGAGAAAGCTGGGCTGACATGACACACCTCATGATTTTATTTATTTTTTTATTTATTGCAACTAGGATTACAAGTACCTTTGAGCCAGGCTCTTTTACAAAGGTTCCACATCAGAGAACAAATACAATATAAGTAACAGAAATAGGAACGACACAATAAATAGGTTGGCATATTAGGTTACAATGGTAGATCAATACAATAGCTAGAATAAGTAGAATGTATACATGGGAACACAGAGTAACAGAGGGATAAGTAGGAGGGATGGTGAAAGATGAAGATAAATATGAGCAGCGAAGATGGAGAGGGCAGGAATTGTAGCCAAAGGGCATTGTCATCAATTGGAAACAGGCTGAAACTAGTCAACAAAAAGGGATCAATCATTGAGGGCTCAGAAGAGGCGGGAGAGGGTGAAGGCGGAGAGTCAGGAGTAGTGAAAAGAAAGAAGAAATGAAAAGTAACATAGAGAAAAAGGAGGGGGGTGGAGATGTGATAGATGTCTAGGTGATAGTAGGAGGGAACAAAAAAAAATGAGAGGGCTGAGGAGATTATAGGCAGCATTCACAGGAGCTAGAGTTAGTAAGGTGAAGGTGGAGTTTATGTTTGAATGAGCCAAGGGTGATAATGGAGGAGATGTTAGGTTTGAGCACATTTAACCAGCTAGGTGTTCTGAAGGCAAAGGATCTTTGGCCCTGAGAGGTACGACAGCTGGGAACCTGAAGGAGCTGGTATTCAGAGCCCCTGGTGTTACGTGGCTTTAGTCTAGAACTGAGCAGTGCTTGAACTCCCAGCGGCGCGAGGTCCATGGTTACTTTCTTTGCCATAATGCAGGTTTGGTATTTTATGCGATTTGAAAGTTGAAGCCAGCCAGATAGGGCATACACTTCACACGTATGAGTGAGACGATGAGCACCAGAGATGAGCCTGCAGGCCTTGTTAAGCAATGTTGAAATTCATTTCAGGCCAGTGACAGAGGCAGAGCCATAGATTATAAGACCATAATCAGTGATGGAGACCACCGAGCTTTGGATGCCAGTCTTCAGTGCTTCTGCAGTAAGGTGCTGTCTATGGCGGTAAAGTAGGCCTAGGTGCATATTTGCTGATTTCGTAACATTGTCTATATGTGCCCCATAGGAGAGATTTGAGTCCAGGGATAACCCTAGGTATTTAAAAGACTGCATTTGCTCAAGGGTGTTGCCATTGCTGGTAGAGATATCTAGGGGGTGAGATCTATGCCTGTTTTGAGAGCTGTTAAAGAGCATTACTTTGTTTTTTTTTATGATTGAGGACAAGCTTACGATGAATGTACCAGTTTTCCACTGCGGCAAAGCCTTGCTGAAGATTGGTCTGCAGGAGCACAGGGTCCTTGTGGGAGGAAAAGATAACAGCGTCTCGTAGCATGGAGGATAATCTGTTCAGTGCAAGATTTCAGGGCGTGTTAAGAAAAAGGCTGAAAATGTCGGACCCAGAATGGATCCCTGAGGGACTCCAGATTGGACAGGTCTGAGGTCCGAGAGTGTCCCAGCAATTTTGACTCATTGAGATCTGTTTTGCAGATAGCTGTTGAACCATGAGACAGTGCCATGAGAGAGTCCTAAATGCTGGAGTTGTTGGATCAGCAGACGATGATGGAATGTGTCAAAGGCCTTGGTCAGATCTACAAATACTGCCCCATTAAGTGACCCATATCCAATGTGCCGTGCAGTGCTCCAGTGAACTCCAGTAAAGCAGAAGAGGTGCTATGACCTTTTCTGAAGCCATGTTGTTGTGGGAATAAGAGATTGTGTTTGTCCAGGTAGTCCATGAGTTGGTTGGATACTATGCATTCGAGTGCCTTGGAGAGAGGTGGTAGTATAGAAATCGGTCGATTGTTAGCATGGCAGGTCTTATCCCCGCTTTTGTGGACTGGAGTAACTGTAGCCACTTTCATTTGTCAGGGAACTGACCCATGCTAAGGGAGAGATTGAGTATGTGTGTTAATAGGACTAGAACCTCATCCATAGTGAAGGTTAGGAGATTTATATCCAGCAAGTCTCCACTTGATCTTGACTTTGAAATTGCTTTGGTGATATTTGTTCAGGCACCTTGCAGGTTAATTTCTTTGAAGTGGAAGGGTGGGAGAGTGGTAGGAGAATCATCAAGGATAGCGTGGGTAGTGTCAAGGAAAAAGTCCAGAGGGAGGTCGCTGCTGAGATCAGTAAATGCATCATTAAAGGTGTTCACAATGACCAGGGGATCCAGGGTGATGGCCTCATCAACTTTTAGCATGGTTGGGGATGATTTAGTTTGTTTCCCTGTAACTTCTATGGTCACAACCTGGGTGATGTGGTAGTGCAGGAGACTGAATCCCCGAGCTGGTCTCTCACCAACATAGTTTCTGATGCAGGAGTAGTGGCCTAGGCCAAAGTGGAAGGGCCCAGGCAGGGTGAACATTTCTGGCAAAGTCTGTGATCTTCTGTTGGTGAAACCTCTAGCTGGCATAACAGATTCAATCATGGGTAACCAAATCGTGACCCAAGAAACACATTCAGCACATTTAAATCAATTACTACTTCAGCAAACAGTTCGGATTCCATCTGGTTGCAAATCACAGCTTTATTGCACAAACCTTTCTATCTGAGTATGATCCACTCAGAAGCCGGGACGATCTATTCAGGAACAAGTCTTCAGTCCAAATCACAAATCAAACTAAACTTCTTCTCTCTGCCACAGTTCCAGGCTGGAAATCAGACAGATCTGACTTCTGCAATCAGGCAGTTCAATGCAGGAGAAGGTGGCAGGAAGCAAGTCTAGCCTCTTCCCAACGATTCCCCTATGCTCCTTCTGGGAGCACCTGTTCAAAAGCTCGGGACGTTCACATTTCAGCCTGCAGCTCTAGCTGATCCACTGTCTCTTGGTATACAGGGCATTACCCTTGTAAATCCAAAGATTTGGCTGGCTAACAGAGCTGTCAGCCACAGTAAAGGCTTCCTGTCCAGGTCCATTTCAGTGCCAACTGGATAAAACTACTAGACTACAGAATATCCTTCCCACAAGACCCCTGGGGACAGGATCCATTTTAGATCCCAGTGGTCCCAGTAATGGAAGTCCAGGACCTAACATGGTGGCTTCCATCCAAATGTTCGATCTCATAGCAGGTTAGACAAACTTCTCTATATTTAACATAACAGCAGATAAACAGTAAACAATCACATTTCTTATATAGGCTCCCTCTACGCAAGTAGCAACTGCAGAATGAAGCAAATTAGATCACTATCATAGCAGGTTAGACAAACTTGTCTATATTTAACATAACAGCAGATAAACAGTAAACAATCACATTTCTTATATAGGCTCCCTCTGCGTAAGTAGCAACTGCAGAATGAAGCAAATTAGATCACTATCTGGCCAGTCACAAGCCCCAAATCACTTGGACCCAGCACAGACCAGTCACTTAACACACTTCAAATATTCCTTTAAAGGGACAGACAAGGAGGCTTATTCGAGCACTCTCACATGAACAAGAAGAACTACTTAAGACAGGACACCAGCCTGACGGTGGGCATTAAGGAGCCCAGGAAGACATTATAGTAAACCCCAGTTTATAGGGGGGTTACACTTGCATTATTGGGGGACAGTTTGTTGACTTCAAAGAGCAGGGCTAATGATAAACAAATGCTCTTCTCTATCCTAGACCATGTATTATGAGCGTTATTTTCAGGGCTCCATGTCTGTGGACAACAAGGGCTCTCTGTTCCACAAACAACAAGAGTTCCATGCCCTACAAATGACACAAGCACTGTGACCGGCAGGTGGAAGGGATGCAGTGCACCATGAATGACAAGAGATCAACAATCCATGAAATCATTCTTGCTACTGTCCCCTTGTAGGTCTACAACCCTGGACCCTTGGCACCAAAGTCAGCAGTTCTACCACTAAGCCAACAGGTCAGGCTAATTTCTTTCAGATTTTTAATACTCTTAAATCCTACTGCATCCCCCCAAACTACCTTGTGCTCATTATTACCCTGCTTAATACTACCAGCTCTGCCATGTGGCTTGCACTACTAACACTAGCCTCCCCCCCTTTTTGCTAGGGGATATTCCACATGTCTCCCAACATGGTGAGCCAGAACCACCTCTTATCATGCTTCTTGCCTTAGTCCCCACCCATATCTACTAGTGTGCCACCCCACTCACTCTACTGATGGACCATGCTTCCTCCACCCACATCTCCCCCTATGGGCACTTCCATGGTACAGCAGTGGATGCTATTCCACCTTGCCTCTCCCTCTCTACAGGACCTACCCATTCCCATCTCCATCTGCTGCTCTTCCTCCTCACTACTGATGCTTAAGCAGGTGAAGAAGCGACTAAAACTGGCATCCTTGCACATCCTGCTGCTCCTGTTCCTCCTCTCGGGAGATGTACACCCAACCTGGAACCTGCCCATCCCCAACCCCCTCCCAGGTTACTACTCCTAAGGATCTAATAGCCTCCCCAACAAATGTTACTTTTTTCAGGGCTGGGTTGCCCAGAATCACCCTGATGTCATATCGGTAGTTGAAACTTGGCTCAACAAGCACAACCCAGACTCCGCAGTCTTACTCCCCGGTTTTACTCTATACCGTGCCAACAGAACATCTAAAAAAGGGGGTGGATATGTACTGTACGTTCAGGACTCATTACAGTGTCTCACCCTCTGATCCTTAAAACTCAAACATGGGGCCCAGGTTCTCACTCTGAAAATCACTCTTGCACCTAACAGAGCCCCCCATTCCTATCCTCTATATACATTCCTCCCCAAAATCAGAAGAGTGCCTTCCACTCTGTACTTGTCCACCTCCAGACACTCCCTGACAGGGCTGAAATCATTGCCTTTGGAGATTTTAATATAAATTGGCTAGCTGATGTATCAGCTCCAATTAGGGATGCTGCAACCTCTCAAAACCTGTCCCAACTTGTGACCACTTGCCACTAGAATCAACCAGAAGATTGGTACTGCCACCCTCCTTGATCTTGTGCTCACCAATGCACCCCACAAAGCAACCCAGATAGGGTCCTACCCAGTGCCCTTAGTGACCACTCCCCAGTGCTTTGTCACTGGTCATGTATTGTTAGAAAGCCCCCCCAAAAAAACTATCCTCCAACGCCGCCTCAAAACCGGCAAACTTCTGTCCCTCAAACAGTGTCTCTTAGCTAGTGACTGGTCCCTCATCAAAACCACATTGAACATTGACTCTGCCCTCGACCACATCATCGATATCTTCAACTCTGCCTGCGACCAGTATGCACCCCTAAGCAAAAAGATAGTTCAAGGGCTTGACACACCTTGGATGGCACAAGTCCTTCTGAACCAGATGCGCAAATGTGACAATCTATGGCACATTGCTCTGGATACTGCTAAACCAGCTGATAGGTAGCGCTACAAGAAGAGTGCAATAAATGTACTTGGAACATTCATAAGGCAAAAGCTGGGTACTATGGAACCTTGCTCACTGCCACATGGGGGTCGGGGTGCAAGTTCTGGAACTTCCTCAAAGAGCTCAGTGGCAAAGCCTCCACTGCACCTCATCCCAACTCATGGCCAGTGGGTCTGTCACCACAGACCCTGCCCTGATTGCAGATACATTTAAGGCATCCTTCTCCATCCTTAGTAGTGTTCTCCCCCCAATTTCTTCTCACCACCCCTTCAGCACCGGCTTGATCCTTCTCCACTCTCCTGTTCTGCTATAAAGCAATATCTCAGCACAAAGATGCCCCCCCTTCTACTCAAGGCCCTCAGCAAATCACATTTCAGCAGCGACACACTAGATCTTAAACTGCTTAGGCTCATCTTTAATGAAGTTCTTCCCCCTCTCACCATGCTTCTGAACCACTCCCTCTCACTGGGCCAGTTTCCCTCTAAATGGAAATCTGCCCTCATCACACCCATCCTTAAAAACAATGACAACACTCTGTTTGGAAACTACCACCCCATCTCAATCCTGCCTCCTGTCTCCAAAACCTTGGAGAAGATTGTTGCCACCCAGCTTACGGACAACCTTACCAAAAATAGCCTCCTGTGTTCAGAGCAACATGGCTTCTGCCATAACCACAGTACCACCGCAGCCCTTTTGAAGTTTACAAATACCCTCCACACATCTCTTGACTCTGGCCACATTGCTGGTGCTGTTTTTATAGACCTTTCCAAGGCATTTGATACAGTGCACCATAAACTACTCCTGGATTCCCTCACACAAATAGGCCTGTCTTCAGAGACCATTGGCTGGTTTGCCAGCTATCTGTCTGAGAGAACCCAGACAGTCAGGCTTGCCCAAACCCTGTACTCCCCCCTCCAAGTCAGGTCAGGGGCACCACAGGGCTCTATTCTTGGCACCCTACTTTTCTCCCTGTTCCTCAACTCCCTGTCCAAGAATTGCTCTGGGAAGCTACTCCTGTACACGGATGATGACATCCTCTACAGCTCGCACACCAATCCCACAGCCCTCCATTCTGCACTCCAAAAATCTTTCACAACAGCTGAATTCTGGTTCATTTGACATAGGCTAGTCTTAAATTACAAAAAAACTACATCCATGGTGTTTGCACACCCCCAAAACAAGAACATAGGACAACCCCTGCTCATACTGAACTCTCTAAATGACCCCCTTGAGCAGGTTACCTCATTCAAATACCTAGGTATCACCCTAGACTCTGATCTCGCCTACCATGACCACATCCGAAAACTAAGCGACGCTGTCAATGTACATATTGGCCTACTTCACCGGTACAAGCACTGCCTCCCACCAGAAGCTCTCCACCTAGCTTTCTCGGCATCAATACTATCACTCATAGACTACGGAATCATTATTTATGGGGCAGCCAACAACACACACCAAAACAAAATTAGGTTAGCCCTTAATAAGGCCTGTAGACTAGCTACTGGCTGCACCAGAATCACACATACCTGCACCCTTTACGCCTCAACCAACTGGCTAAACTTTGATGCGAGACTCAAATATCAGACCTGCCTCTTTACTAAAAAAATAACATCAGGGCTACTCCCACCTGCTCTCAGCCCCCTACTCCAGGCACCATTGTCCATCCACCTTACTTGCAATCAGCGACACTCCACTTCAGGGTATCTCGCTGCAAGACCACCTCGGGTCAAAGAACCTTTAGGTACCAGGTCCCTAGCTGGCTTAACTCACTACCAAACTCCCTCCTCACAGAACCCAATCTTGGTCAGTTCAAGTCCCAGCTAAGAGACCTAATCTCTCATGACTTAGTCTATGACTTTCCTTGATCTGTAGCCCTTTTCACTGCCCCCCCCCCATGATTATGGACTTTACTCTGGTCCAGCCACTCCAGGGCATGCCTATATTTGACAATGGGCACCTCGGTCCTACTTAGGCTTGCAAATAACTACCAGGACATGGGTGGCACCACCTCCTTGCAGTGTATAATTTTGTTACCTGCTACCATCTGTGCTATGTACCAATGCTTGGCAACACCTTGTATTGTTGTATCACCAGCTGCTTTACTGTGTTATCTGTGACCATTTTGTAACCATTTCTGTAACTATTGTGTCTAATTCTTGCTATTGTCCCTGATGTCTCTGTTCTCAGTGACATGGAACCTTTGTAAAGGAGTCTTTGACTCAAAGGTATGTTATCCGATATCTTTAATAAATAAATAAACTACAAGGTCATGTGTCCCAAGTCAACACAGACTACTTTCCCCAATGGTTTGGGTGTTTTACCCACAAATGACTGGTTTTCATGCCTAAAACCATAAGATAATCTCTACTGACAAACCACCTGTCTTCAGGCCTGCCTACAGTCACGTTCATTATCCTTGCTGAATTCTTTGCTCACTGCTTTGACTTCAGTGAAATCTCCTGTTAGTCTGTTGAAAGACATGTCTGGTTTCAACAAATTTCCCCTTGTTTTTTTATGCCTGTGCTATTGTTAAGTCATTTATTTAGTTATTTATTTATTTAAAAATTGGTAACCAGTTAAGACACACTGAGCTGAAGCTCATTTCTAGGTGCAGCCGATGGGAAGGAGTCACAGAGGGAAGTATAATCAATGTGAATGCTAAATTGCACACAAAAATATTCAGGTACTGTTCAAAGTGGGAGCAAAATTGATTTTTAAACAAGGATGCATACTAATTGGTGGTGACTTTACAGTAATTCATAAGCTGCCTCCCAGACCTTCTTTTTATTTTCTGTCAGCCCCAATCCTGGTGCACAAATATACAACACTTGCCTCTTATTAGATAGAAATGGCACAGAGAACTGCAGTATCTATAAAAACAGCACTACTTGTAAGTACCTGTTTGAGTCCCGAGTTCACGTTGACACCATTAACTACGTGGTCAGCTCTAGTTGCTTGAAGTTGTCTAAATTTCAAGAGTTTGGGAACCTCCACAGCACAAGCTTAATTGTGCAGCAGTAAACTGGAAACACCACAGTCAATATGGTATTTACTGTCCTCTGTGCTGGCTCTGTGCCCTCTGCTGCTCATGACTCACTCACTCCAGCACCTGAAAATGTATCTCTCTCTCTCTCTCGCCGTTTGCTATTACTCTGATCACTTGATTCCCCTTCATTCTCTCTTTGTTTTCACTTAAAATTTAATAAATAAATAAGCCACCTGTTGTGTCACATATACATACAGCTCTTTTTCAGTTCTTAATCACCCGGTTAACCACAAAGTCAGATCAAACATGCCAGATGCCACTACACTCAATGGCAACTAATAGTTGCTGCTTGCATTTTCTTAATTTACAGAGCTGTATTTTAGTTGTAGTTTACTGGATAGAAGCTGAACAGTTAACTATACAGGAGAAACATGAAAGATAAGCAGAACTGTAACTAGTTTGTCCACACGACCATGATTGATTTCACAATTCAGAGGCCATTTAGAAACTGTGGCTTCAAAATGGGAGCACTTTTATTAAAACTTTTTTTCCTGAAGCTTCTAAATGGGGTGGATACTAATCAGGGGCAGCTTCCAAATGGTAAAATATGGTAGTTCATTCTTCAGGGGTAGAAATCTCACTGAGTTGGGGGTTCCCTTCGTTATACTGCCCAGCTATGCTACACCTTTCCTAGATTAGGCATACTTACTGGCTGGAGGCTGGGCATTCTTGCCATGCAGCAGCTGTTACTGCTCTCTTGGTTGGGTCTCCTTGTTACTGCCAAGCTTCAGCTAACAGGTGTTGTCCCCCCCTTGGCAACTCTAGGGATGGGGCCCTCACTGGGCTGGGGCCCTTTCAGTCACACTTAGTGGTGGTGGGACAATAGTGCCCTGTTAGAAGGTCAGAGTAAGTGTATCTACAGCTTAGGTACAGAAAATGTACAATGCAAAGTCCTCAACGCTAATTCATTTACCAGTTTTCAAGCAATGTTGGTGGCTGCTGCTCACATTTTGTTTCAACTTCCACTCTTTCATTATGTTAGTTCCTCAATAATAATGATGATAATAAATAATAATCATATCAGGCCTGGAGGAATGGAGACCATAGACCTTGGTTTCCTCCAATGTTTTTTTCATCTCCTCCATGCCAAATGTCATAAATAAGTTTCTGCCATCATGTGGGCCTGGAAGTTGGTTTACAAATCCATCCATACCACTGTTATTGCTAATTCTCAATGTATCTCAGATTTCCTCCCCTCCTTTCTAATTATGGGGAGTACCAGGTTATGACTGTGCTGTACCATACCTTTGGCTCTGTCTTTTTGGGCATCGTCACTAAAGTACTTTTAGCCTGTGGGACGGTATCCTTGTGGCATCTCTAAGGGTGAAATACTCATCGGGATGAACATTCACTTGGCCACACAACTGCGTTTTGTGGTGCTCTTAGAGGGTGTTAGTCCCAGCCATGAGATATGGAGTTGAAACAGCCAGACCAATGTTGCATAATTGCAACCATTAAAGTTATATTACATTATCCTTTACCTAGTGAATTTTAGAGATTTGATGAGGCAGCAGACAACCCACAATCTGCCCTCACTGAGTGCTATAGTAAGTCATACATATTTAAGGTGTCCTCTGAATGCTCAGCTTCATTATTCTACTCTCCAATCCTACTCCTATGGCAGCCAAACTTCTCTCCTCAGGGTTTTGTAAACATTTTCTGAAAGGTATCTTTAGTCTAAAGGGGCAAATCCCTGCAATACCTCTAAGAGTTTGCCGTTGCTCCCACAAAGGATGCCAGTAAGGAGGCAGAGTGGCTGGACCTTGGTGGACTCTGAGAGGATGAGGGGAGGAAGAAGGATGGAGAGCACCCCTCAGACCTTACCACTGCACAATTCCTTTGCCATTCTGGCAGGACAGGGAAGACATGAAAAGGACCCCGAGACAGAAGTAAGGGAGGGTCCATAAGGGAGAAGGCCCCAAGGAGGGTGGGAGAGTTCCCAGTGAAGGAGCAGGCAGTTGCTAGTGGAAGACTCCATAGTTAGAGGAGATTGAGTTGGGGGCAGGGGAAAGGAGTGGCAGGGTAATGCAGAACATTCCAGGTGATTCGGCAGAGAAAACTGGAGGGCAGATCTTGGAGATCTCCTAGGAAGAAGGGATGAATACTATGGCAAGGGAAGCTGTACATATAGTGCAGTATAGATTTTGGGAGCTGGGGAGGGTCCTGAAGCAGGTAACTTGCACAGTGGACTTCAATGAGATGCTACCTGGGTATGGTCAGAGAAAGGCTAAAGAACTCTGCACCAGGTCCTTCAACCAGTGGTTGAAGGCTTGCTGCAATGAGGAGTTCCTTTTTAATGTCTTTGTAACTGACATTGCAGAGGGACTGGAAGGAAAAGTATTTCTCTTTGCAGACGACACAAAGATCTGCGACAAGGTTGATACACAAGATGGAGTGGAAAGAATGAGAAGGGACTTGGCAAGGTTGGACGAATGGTCAAATGTATGGCAGCTCAGATTCAGTGCAAAGAAATGCAAGGTAATGCACCTGGGAAACCAAAACCCAGGGGAAGAGTACACAATGGGGGTGAGATACTGACAACAGTAAAATTGGAAAGGGACCTGGGGGTAATTATATAAGATGACCTAAAGGTGGGCAAGCAATGTGAGAAGGCAGTAAGGAAGATTGGGGGGATACTGGGATGCATAGGAAGAGGCATCAATAGTAGAAAACAGGAAGTTGTTATCCCTGTGTAGAGACAGTTGGTGAGACCCCATCTGGAGTACTGTGTGCGGTTCTGGAGACCCCATCTCCGCAAAGAGATAGACAGAGTGGAGGCTGTCCAGAGGAAGGCAACCAAAATATTGCAGGGTCTGCACCAGAAGACATATGAAGAAAGGCTAAAGGAGCTTAATATGTATACCCTTGAAGAAAGAAGGGAGAGCGGGGACAAGATAGAAACGTTCAAGTACCTCAAGGGAATCAACAAAGTCCAAGATGGTAGCATCTTTCAGAAAAAGAGATGTGCAAGAACAAGGGGGCACAATTTGAAGATAGAGGGGGCATGGCTCAGAGGTAATGTGAGAAAGTATTTTTTCATGGAGAGGATTGTGGATGCATGGAACAACCTCCCTAAGGAGGTCATGGAGTGAAGAACAGTGGGGGAATTCAAGAATGCATGGGACAGACATAAGGCAGTCCTAGTGGGGGGGTAGGAGGAAGTAAGCTGTTGGTTAACTAGGATCTGAAGCTTATCTGTTAGGTAGGAAAATGGGCAGACTAGGTGGGCCATGAGGTCCTTATCTGCCATCATATTCTATGTTTCTATGAGGGCTTTGGTTGCATTGGGGACTGGGGTCACACCTGGTGGGATGGAAGCCTGCACAAGAGAGATGGCCTCCATCCATCCAGGAGGGGAATGGCAGTCCTGGGTTAAAGGTTTAAATGCTACTCTGATGAGCATTTAAACTAGCCAAGGGGCAGGCAGAAAGACTGAGGGAGTCAGAGATTGCCCTCTTCCCCGAGACAAATGTAACAGGAAGAAGGAATTCCCTAGAGATTGAAGGAAGCAAAAAGAAGGGCAATGCAGACAAGTTTGGAGGAGGAACTTTAGTTGGAAAGGAGGGGAAGGAGGCAAGGCAGGAAGGCAATGTAACATGGGAGGGCAGGACTGGGATAACAAAGGGAACAAGGGAGGAGGCAGGAAGGGTAAGCAGGTTAGAGGAAGACCAGGACAAAAAGAATGGAGAGCCATGTGTGCCAATGCAAGGAGCCTGGAAAACAAAATTCCTGATCTTGAGGCAATCATTACATAGACAGACATGGACCTGGTGGCCATAACAGAACCATGGTGCACCGACAACCACAGCTGGGAAGTGGCCATCCCAGACTACATTATGTTCCAGAAAGACAGGTCAGGGAGGAAAGGCTGAGGGATTGTTTTGTATGTGATGAAGAGCATAATAGCTGCTGAAATGCAGGGGCAACATGAGGACTAAGAAGGGTGAAGGTGCTATGGGACAGCCTAGATACCGGGTCGGGGGACATTATTCATACAGGGGTGGTATACAGGCCTCCAACACAGGGGTAGGATTTAGACAGAGCCCTAGGGGAAGCCATTGCATATCGGTCAGCAAGGGGGATGTTTTTATAATGGGGGACTTGAATCTGCGGATGTAAATTGGGGCATTCTAGCCACAGCTACATCAAGAGGCAGGGCAATCCTCAACTCCATACAAGGGATATTTCTCAGGCAGCTGGTTTTGGAACCCACTAGGGACTTGACAGTTTTGGACCTGTTACTTACAAACAGAGAAAGCACTGGTGATGTCACAGTGGGTTGTCCTTTGGGTACAAGTGAGTACCATACAGTGTGGTTTGGCACATGTATAGAACAGTAGAAAAACACACTGAGACAAGGGGCCTAGACTCCAGGAATGCAGATTTTAAAGGGACACTGTCAACCCTCTTAGGTCTCAAAGTGTCCCTAGTTTAAAAAACATATTTTATGATTGCCACAATTCTGTAAAGATTGTTGATGTAGCTGGTAATTTGATTCTGACTCTTATTTTCTTTAAAAAAGTAAAAAACAGACTGCCCAACATACTGGTGTTATCACACCAAAACAGGTTTGTTTACATTCCTTGATCAACTCCAAACGCATCTTTCCTGGACCTGGGAACAGCCACAAAACAGTCTAGCCCCTCATGATGTAGTGGGAGATTAGGAGGCTACTGTCTTATGAGTGACTGCACTGTCTGTGTGTGTTTTCTAATGCTCAGTACATATGCAGTAAGAACAGGATCATGATTGTAAACAAAAACAAGATTGTTTATAACTATACAGTACATTGCCATGCATTTCAGTTCTGCTAAGCAAGGCTACAAATGAAACAAACAGCAACATCAATGAATTTTGGAGAGGTTAAGCAATCATAAAATGTGGGGTTTCAACTAGAAATAATATTATGAAAAACAGGTTGACAGTGTCCCTTTAAAGAAATGGGAAACTGACTCAGAGAATACCTCGATGGGTGGGGGGAAGGCAAAGGGGGAGTGGAGACTCAATAGAGAAAAATGGAGTGTATAGTCCATGCAGCAGGATCTTTCTGAAGGAAGTGAGCAAAGGAAAGAGGAGGAAGAGGCTGCTATAATTCTCTAAGGAGATGGCAAACGCAGTGAAGGAGAAGAAAACAGCATTTAGAAAGTACATGGACCCAGAAAGATAAAGACAGGAAAGTATATCTGGCAAGCAAAGGGAAGCAGGAAGGAGGGTGAGAGCAACTAAAGCACTAACAGAGGAGAGGATAGATATGAATGGGATGAAGGACTGTATTCACCAGATGGCCTAAATCTATCCAGAGGGGCAAAGCATCCTCTCTGAAAAGTCCAAATGTTTCCTCCACCAGCATTTAAACTAGCCAAGGGGGGAGGCAAAAGCAGTCAGGGGGACAAAGGTAGCCCCCCCAACATAACATATATGAAATAAGGGAGACTCCAATCAGAACAAGGGCACTATCAAACCCAATAAATAAATTAGATACAATTGTGGGGAGGACAGAAGATGGAACACAAAAACATCACAGGACCAAAAAAAGGGAAAAGGAGGGTGGGTGCACAAGCTGGAAAGTAATATGCACAAATGCCCGCAGTCTAGGGAACAAAATTCCAGACCTAATGGCATTAATGGAAGACACAAATCAGGACATAGTAGCTATTACAGAAACAAGGTACACAGAGAACCATTACTGGGCTATAGTCATTCCAGGAAACATACTTTTTAGGAAGGATAGGGAAGGGAGAAGGGGAAGGGGGTAGCCATGTATGTGAAGGAGGGGGTTAAAGCAACAGATGCTTAAAGGTTACAAGAAGGAGCAGAGGTACTGTGAGTCACCCTGGAGGTGGGAAAAAGAACAACCATTTGCACTGGATTGATTTACAGGCCTCCGGCACAGGGGGAGGAATCAGATAAAGCTCTTGTGGAAACCATACACAAAATGACAGGCAAAGGGTAACTGCTACTAATTGGTGACTTCAACCTGCCTGAGGTAGATTGGAGTGCTCAGATTGCAAGTACAACAAGGGGCAAACGTAAGACAGTTTGTAGCAGAATCAACCCAAGAGGAGGCTATACTGGATTTGGTCCTGACCAACGGGGACTGGATGACAGATGTGGAGTTGGGCACTCCCCTTGGTACCAGCGACCATGGGGCAGTATGGTTTAAGGTAACCACAGTGGAGGAGGCAAGCCATACAATGATAAAAGTCCTAGATATCAGGAACGCTAACTTTAAGGAGATGGATAGAAATCTCATAAGATCCCTAGCAGCGGAATGTACATGGGAAGATGTGGAGAAACAGTGGTCTAGACCCAAGAGAGTAATAATAAAAGTAATAGGTCACTGTGTCAAAAATACATAGCAAGAGCAAAAGAAAGAAAATGCCATTTAGTTCTTGAAGGTAGTGGCTGAGAAAGTTAGGGAAAAGAAAAGAACCTTCAGAAGATACAAGGAAATACAAAAGGACGATGACAGAGAACAATATCTGGAGAAGCAGAGGGAATCTGGGAAAATGATTAGATGAGCTAAAGCACAGATAGAGGAAGGAACAGCCCAGGCTGTTAAGAAAGGTGACAAGACCATCTTCAGATACATTAGCAAAAGGAAAAGACCAGTAATGGTATCGTTCAGCTGAAAAAAGAAGGAGGAGAAAGAGAAGGAGGAGGATGACCAAGAAAAGACTGAGATACTGAACAGGTACTTTTGCTCAGTATTTACCAGGGAAGGGGAGGGCAAGGGACCGAGACTCATTAAGAGGGGTATTCAGGGGAAGGAGGTAGACACCAGCCCACTCATGGTGGAAGGAGTCCTAGAAGAACTTGGGAAAATAAAAGCAGGTAAGGCAATGGGGCCAGATGGGATACACCCCTGAGTACAAAAGGAACTCAGAGAAGTGCTAGCAGAACCACTGGCTGCCCTTTTCAATGCATCACTAGAGATGGGGGAGATACCTGAGGATTGGAGGAGGGCAGATGTGGTCCCTGTCCACAAGAGTTGAAGCAGAGAGGAGGCAGGCAATTACAGGCCTGTAAGCCTAACCTCAATAGTGGGGAAACTAATGTAGTTCTTACTTAAAGAGAGGATTGTGAAGTTTCTGGAGGATAGCGGGGCACTGGATCCAAGGCAGCATGAATTCTCAGCGGAAAGGTCCTGTCAGATGAATCTTATATATTTCTTTGACTGGGTAACCAGCGTGGTAAATCATGGAGGGATGGTGGATGTGGCCTACCTGAAATTCAACAAGGCCTTCAACACTGTCCAGCATAGGAAATTGCTAAGTAAATTGGGGAGCATGGGAGTGGGTCCTATGGTAGTAGAGTGGGTTGAGAACTGGGTAAGGGAAAGAACTCAGAGGGTGGGGGTAAATGGCATCAAACCTGAGGAGAGGGAGGTGACCAGCAGGGTGTCACAGGGGTTGGTGCTAGGGCCAGTCCTATTCAATGTCTTCATTGGTGACAATGCAGAGCATCTGGAGGGAAAGGTGTGCCTCTTCGCAGATGACACCAAGATATGCAACAGAGTGGACACACCAGAGGGGATGGGAAAAAATGAGAAGGGACCTAAGTCTATTAGAGGAGTGGTCAGGTGTCTGGCAGTTGAGTTTTAATGCTAAAAAGTGCAAGATCATGCACCTGGGTCACAGGAATCCAAGGTAGGAGTACAGGATGGGTTGGGAAATTTTGGCCACCACAAGTCAAGAAAGAGACCTGGGGGTTATCATATCTGATGATCTAAAAGTGACCAAACAGTGTGAAAAGGCAGTGGGGAGAGCAAGCAGAATATTGGGGTGCAGCTGGCACAGTGGCACTGATGGTTGAGGCACTGGACACCACACCTTACACTGCATCGGCAACCTGGGTTTGGGAATAAGCCCTGCAGTTTAATACATTAATCCACCCTCAGTTCCCCCCACCTGCCGATCATGGGACCCATATATATAGATAGGCATATATATATCCTCCCGTCCCTGGTGTGTAGTGCCCACCCCTGCACCTGCCCATCTCTGGTACTATTAATGCAAAAAAATCTCCTGTCCCCATGTCTTGTGCCTCCACCTGCCGATCATGGGTCCAATGTAAAAAAAAATCCTTCCCCATTGTCTAGTGGCCCCCCCACCTGCTAATCACAGATCAAGTAAAAAAAAAGTACGAAAATGGTCCCTGTCAGCTTTCCCTTGTCCAGGGCAGAGTGAATGTAGTTTGAGAATTCAATGAGAGTCATTGTAGTGCTGTGTCCAGCTCGTAACCTTGCTGCTCCACACACAGCAGGTTAGGGGTTTCAAGGTAATTGTTCAGTTGTTCTGCCACTACCATTTCCAGGGTCTTGGACAGTGGTGGGAGAATGGAGATTGGGTGGTAATTCTCTGAGAGTAGTGGATCCCCACCTTTGTGGATGGGCATTACAACTGCATTTCTCCATTTGCTGGGAAACTGTCCAAGGTGGAGAGAGCAGTTTAGTAGGGCAGTTAGTGGGAGAAGCAGTGTGTCTAGGAAAAGACAGAGGAGTTTGATGTCTAGAGGGTCATTAAGGGGGCTGGTGCTATTCAGGCCCTTTATCAGGTAGAGTTCGGTTACCTTTGGGGAGATGGTCTGGAGATAGAAAGGGGTGTGTGGGGGGAAGCAGGGTCTTGGCTGGGTGTGCTGTCAAAGAAATTGGGAGGGAGCACAGAGCCTAGGTCTGTAAAGTTGGAGTTGAGAGCAGCGGCAATTTGTTTTGGGTCCGTAGTGACCAAGCCATTTGTGGAGATTTGGGAGAGGGGAGAGGGTAGCGACTTCCAGTTTAGTGTTTTTATATTGTCCCAAAATTTGTGTGATGAGCCCCAGGTGGAAGTCAGGGTAGCTCTGTAATGCTTAGCTTTTACTTTGTGGATGGCCCAGGTGCATCTGTTCCATTCTGCATGGTAGGCTTGCCTGTCTGCAGGTTTGTCTGGTTCATTTGTTATATACCAAAGGTTGTCACGGTTCTTGAGCTGCTGTAGGAGGGAAGGGGTAATCCAGGGGGCATTTTGCCTCTTGAGGTGGGTCTTTTTTAGGGGAGTGAAGGTGTTGCAGGCAAGGGTGAAGGTGTTGCTGAAGTTTTCTAGCACTGCATCCACAAAGGTGGCCTGGTATATAGGTGACCAGTCGCAGTGAGCTAGGTTATGCTTGAGATTTGTAAGACTGCCGGGTTGGAGGCAGTGATGGAGCATGGTGGGGGGGGGCAGGTTGCTTGGCCATCCATGTGAAGATTACTGGGGAGTGGTCACTGAGGGAAGTAGGGAGGACCATAACATCCTTGATTTTATGCAGGCGGTTAGTTAGTACAATGTCCAGCAAAGTTTGCATCTCGGTGGCTGAGTTGTACCTTGTGGGTTGGGTCACCATCTGGTGGAGATCAAGAGCTGAGAGGGCATCTTTGGAGGTGGTTGTGGATGCAGCCAGCCAGTTTAGGTTGAGATCACCCAGAAGGATGTGTTCTGACTTGTGGTGGAGGCTTGCAATGTATTCCGTCAGGGAGAGAATAGCATAAGTTTGCTTGCGGGGTGGCATATAGGCCACAGTGATTATGATAGGGGCCTTGGAGGGGTCAGGTGAGACCTTCACGGACATGGCTTGGGCACCATGATCTAGTGTAGGTGGGGGGATGGCTTGTGCTAGTAGGGAGTCCCGCAGGTATATTGCACATCCTCCGCCCCTCTTGCCAACTCTTTCTAGTCTGAGGAGTGAGTAGCCTGGAAGGGAGATGAGGGAGTGAGGGTTTTTCTTTGAGAGTCGTGTCTCAACCATTGTGAGGATGTCAGGTTGGTGCTTAGTGACCCCGCATTGCAGTGTGGCCATCTTGCTAAGTATGCTGCATATATTCATGGACCCTATGCGGAGGCCCGTGGTTGGCTGCAGGTGGATTGGCTGTGGGTGCATCGGCACATGGGAGATTGGGCCAGGTTTGGGGTGGTTGTTTCCAGATAGTAAAAGGTAGAGGGAAATAATTCTAAATAGGGACAGTTGTCTATTTGTGCAGCTGTGAGATAGGCTTTTTGCGCCATGCAAAAGGGTGATGCCAGGAATAGCGATCGAGCAGATGGTGGGGATCACAGGGGAAATTGGCAGCCATGGTGAGCAGGGGTAAGGTTGCTGGAGAGGTGCGTGTGTTGGGGGTGTGTGTGGTGTAGATAGGCAGCATGGGGGAGCAGAAGCAGCACTAAGTGGTGGGGAGAGGTTGTGGCACTGAGTGGTGGGGAGATGGTGTGGTCATGCCTAGCTACATTAGTATGAGGAGTGTCAGTCTGATAGGCACTAGCAGCATTGTAGTGGTGGTCATGGATCAATGTATAAGAGGTCCCTATTGATGTACTGAAATGTGGCAACCACTTTGAAGTAGTAGTAGTGTCCTGAACTTGGGTGCAAGGTACAAGCCCCAGGTCCTGCAACTTGGTAGGTGCCAATGTATACAGGGTGCACAGGGTGGAAATGTATATCCAAAATATGTGGCAAAGGAGCCTTACAGTAAGGGCCAGCAGTGACTCCTAGAAGCACTTTGGGTACTGCAAGCTGGGCTATGGAATTTGGGCTAGTAGAATGGGAAGGATAAGAGTGGAGAAGGAGTAGATAAAGTCAGCATTTGCATTATTCCACAGTTCTGCAAAAAAGTCAGTGGAAACTGGTGAAAATCCACTGAAGATACTAATTTTGCCATGGCGGAAGTTCCAAAAATTTTTGTGGAATTCGCATCTTTCAGCCACCCTATTCACATGAACTGCCTTTAGTAAGCTTCCAAAGTGGCCTTTGATTGGACAGGGTGTCTCAGGATCTGTTCAACTCATGACAAATAGCAAAATGCAAAATAGCCACAAAAAGTGCTGATTATTAATCTCCACCCCAAGTAAGAATTAAGCTATTGTTCATGGCATTTGAGAAATACTATTTGTTACTTGCAAACCCTACTGAGATTGTAAAAACACTGAGACAGTAAAATAGTTCCAACATGATTACCCTTCTCCATTGCAATGGCCTTATATGGAGGCCGCACTAATGTGAAAACAATCACCAACAATCTTTCTATACTCATATCTATCAAGGAAAACTGCACAAGACCCCCAAATTGCAACATCTATGGTGATGTGGAAACAGCAGGGTGTCAAAACTTCCATGAACGTCTGTGTCCTGGAGCGCACTCACTTCTGGGGTAATCCTTGAAAAATGGTGAGGGAGGTTCGTTCATTTCACAACAAACATAGAAGTGATAAGGGATATCTATAGTTAAAGATATCTTAATAACTTAGGATATTACTCTGGATACTTTTCCACACTCCAAGCCTGACACCACCACCACCCTAAACATGATTTCTTAAGTCATACACAGCTGTTGTGTTCTCTAGTCCTCACCCTAAGAAGTGCAGTATTGCCACCTCACCCTGCCATTGCCCCTAGCCCCCACTATACTTCGGTTGGCTTCTCCCAAAAGCAGAGCAAGTTCTAAATATCAGCTCACAAGGGACACTATCTCTGATCAAACTGATCATACCAGACAGAAATGGAAGAATGCTTTACATATACCTATCTCTGCTGCAGACTTATCTTCTTGTTGGCTCAGAGCAGACACATCCAATAAAGACAGTTTCAGCATGTTAATCTAGAACAAGGAATTCACTCTCCTGGTGCAGGACTCCTGCAGGATTGCATGCCCTGATCCTTCTCCCAAATAATACTTGCTGGAGATGTGGAGAACCTAGTGGGTCCTGTAACGTATTATATGTGCATTCCCACTACAAGCCTCCTTCTGGGACAGTGTTCACTGCCTCTGCTGTGATGTCTTCCACTTGCACCCTCCCAAAACTCCTTCCATGTTTCTTCTTGGATTAAAAGAGGACACCTCCACTCTCCCTGAAAAAGACCTGAACTGCTTTTAGTGGTCAGTATTCAACCTAAATGCCTCATTCTTAGGTGATGGTGCACAGCAGGAATCACCTAAAAATCAGAGATCCTAGCATCTCTGGCACAATTTGTCAATTATGAGAGACTGTATCACAGGGAAACTCCCAAAATTCTACCCTCACCTGGCAAACCTTCCTAGACTACCTCAGCCCCCAATTCTACCCAAGAACTGGTCCAATAGACAGATCCTACATACCCCCCTCCGGATCCCTTGGTGTCCCCTACCCTTCTTTTCTTACTACTGGGTACTACTGCCTCTGTATGAGGCTCCATGTTCTCTGAACTAATAGTACAAATCTGCACCTAATCTTACACCAGTGATAAATTATGGTATTGATGGCTTGATTCTTAACAGGTAATCTGCCACTAGTGTTTATCCATATATAGTCTGTACCCTTTAAAGAACTGTTAATTTCACCCCAATGAGTTTTTCAATGCATGAGTATTTATGCTGTGCCCATTTTGTCCCAATTTCATTTTGTGCTACTGTGCTAAAAAAATAACTACAAAAAATAAAATATAACTTTAGTAGAAACAGGCATTTACTGTACAGTGATTACTTTAGAAATCGAGAGGCATTCATTACACAGTATTAATTTTAAGTATGGGAAAGTTTTTTTCTTCATATAGTTATATTTAAATATTAGTTGTTAATGCTCATAGAGCAGTATAAAATTATTCATGCTAATCATTGAAATAAAGTTTAACATGTCTTAAGTTTATTGGTTCATATAGTCCATTCCTTTGCCTTTTATGTTGAACTACTGTTAAATCAACAACAGTTTCTCAATTCCCATTTAATATCTTCTAGAGACATGTTTGGTACTACAAGTGACAACTTACACATATTAGTAAAAGTTCATATTGCACAGGGAATGTTCTCCATGTTTTGTCAGTCCTTTCATATACAGTATATCTTTATATTAAAGATACTGTATACAGTAACTATCTCAGGCTATAATTTGTTCCAGCATTTGACAGTAGGAACCAAGACAAAAGCCAGCATATTTTACTCTTTTTGTTTTATTGGCACATGCAGGTAGCACAAGGGCTTTTTTCCCCTATGTTTGGGCCTGCTCATTTTTCACTTGTTTCACTAAGAAATGACATTGAGTGAATCACCCTCACGGTTCACCTGGTTTAGCTACTGTTTTGCCTAGGCTTGTCTGTTTTTATCTGAAAATATATCCTTTTGCTGTTCTCATGCCAGTAAGGACGGCATTCTACAGTACTCTTTATGGCTCCTGAAATATCACACATTATTATTTAATATAGTTGTTATTTTACCCAATGTTTGTTTTTCTTGAAATATAGTTCCTAGTGCCTATGTATTTTTAATACTCATGGGCACTTTTATAAATGAGCAATAGCTCAATGGTTCTATCCTTAAATAAAACTTCAGAATTGGAACAAAATGTGTATTGCTACATTAAACTAGAAGGCATGCTTTATAAATGGCAATGACAATATGACAAGAACAGTGAGTTATAAACTGTCAGTAATCCAGGTAAAATGAAGTTCATTAACTCATGAATGTTGATGAATATTCACAAACTGTTCTTCAACTTAGTTCATGAACCGAGTTCACGATATGCTCATCAACATAAAGTTCATAACATTGCTGAACATTAAAAGGGCCATGATGAACTAAAACAAAAATCAATTTTCATAACTAATTTGTATATCAAAATAAACAGTTTCAAACTGTATAAGTTAAAAAGCTTTACAAAAACAGAACTGCTTCAGATTAGAGGTGGGAAATATATATTCCACAGGGTAAGTAACTATTTGAGAACTCAAATGATTAACGTTTAAACTTGAGATGGGTAAGCAGGTTCTCGTGCAGTTCCGGACGCCCCCAAACCAGGACAGCTCAGCTCTAACTGAGAAAATTGAGCCTTTTGAGGCTCAACCTGGATTTTCAGTTTGTCCTGATTCAGAAGTGTGGTCCAGAAGTGTGATCTGGTCCAGAATAACACTCTCACCACAAGTACTACATGGAAAGGACAGAAAAAAAAACATTTTTCCCCCAATCTCTGCTGAGGACTCTTGAGTCTCTGGAGCATCACATGACCAACAAAAGGAAACCTTCATGATCCTGGGGCACTGAAGGAAGCCAACCAATGAGGGTCTCTGTTATGTAACTGACACATATTCTAGCCAATCCTCTGTGCCAGCCATGACAGGACCTCCCTAGGAAACTGAGTATTGTGTGCATTTGGGGCTGGCAGCCAATGGAGACAGTCATGTCTTTGTGTGTGGAGATTTTTTCCCCAAAAAAGAAATGGTGAAAATGTTGTTGGGGAAGGAAAGTAGAAGAGTAGAGACTGACAGACCAACACATTTAACAGCAGAAAACAGCAGAGTGCCTCACACATTGCAGAAGACTGAGAGTACTCATTTAAAAAGGTTATTTTTTTTCATTAGAGTAGAAATAAACCAATTAATTTAACAGCAGAGTGCGTACATTGCAGACTGTACACTAAAGCAATAAAACATCCATTTTTGCTTGTCAGAGAGAGAGAGTGTGTGTGTGTATGTATATGTATATATATATATATATATTGCAAACAACTTTGTTAATGCATCAGTTAGGGTTAAACAGACAAAAGTAGGAAAATGACATGTTAAGGTTGAGCCCCTTATCCCACCACCACCCCACCACCTATCCTCCACAGACTGACAGATGCTGGGGTGTGCCATGGGGTAGTGAGGCCTAACTCTCACCCCATTCCATGTGTAAACAGGTTGACATGCTACAGTAAAGGAGAATGGGGTGAGAGTTAGGCCTCATGACCCCATGGCACACCCTGGTGTCTGTCGGTCTGTGGAGGATGGGTGATGGTGGGGGTTAGGAACTCAACCCTAACATGTAATTTTCCTATTTTTGTCACTTTAACCCTAACTGTTGCATTAACAAAGTTTTTTTGCATTGAATTTCCTTACTTTTTGGAAAAATGTAATATAATTAGTAAACAGCATGTGTTGAAGGGGGCCCCGCACTTCCACCAAGCTGCTAATTTGTGCATAACGATATGCATCTGTGAGAATGTGGACCCTCTGAGCCCTGTGCTCCCAATTACACATAAATACAGACCCATACAGCAGCCCTGTAGGACAAGGAACACTTGTAACAGTCATATTCTAATATCTCAGCAACTGTAGCAGCTATGAAAAAAATTCATGTGCCATCGTAATCATGACAGTGTAACCTCCACATGAGATAAGTTAACAAAATCTGTATCTCACATTGCTTACAAGAGTGGTTGTGAGGGCCATTTGAGTGTCCTGCCCTCTCCCAAACTGAAATGGAGCCAATTGTGAGCTGGGGACTGCACTGCAGCTGGTGGTCGTGAGGGCTGTTTGAGTGTCCTGCCCTCCCCCAAACCGAAAAAAGGAGCCGATTGTGAGTCGGGGACTGCACTGTAGGTACGACAAGATGCCATATCAGAGCCTAGGCGACCGTTTTCTGCAAATTCCATCTGCTTATGGGTGTGTGTGTGTGTGTGTGGGTGAAGAAAGGACTTGTGCTTTTGGCACCTTTTTCAAAAAGGCCCTTGTCGGCAGAGCAATAGAGATAGGTTTTCTGTTACAACTTTGCACAGCCAAATAGTGTTTTTCTACCATTTCTCTGAGAAACTTTAATTGTAATTTGAGTCATTCTTGCAGGGTTTCTCCCCTTCTTGGTGGTTACCTTAATTATATTGGACTCCTGTCTCAGCCTGTAACCTGTACCTGAGGTACTTAGCCAAGGCCCCGGGGGATTTAAACAAACTCTGCCTGCATTACCAGCTAAAGTACAACGGTTCATGTCAAGATGTGCAGCTCTACCTAAATCTCTAGCCAAACGGTGTCCTGCTTTATTTATTGTAATTCAAATGCTGAGTGAAACAATGAAATTCTGAAGTGCTGCCTTAATTTCTGCCAAATGTGAGGGAATTAGATAGTTGTTATTTCAGCTGTGCCTTTTAAACTATGCAGCCCTTTTAATTCCATCACAAAGTCGTTTTAATACCAAACGCTGTTTCTTGGCTATAGTAAACCAGCCCCTCCTTCTTCCACACCCGCAAGCTCTATTTAAATGCAAACACTGCTATCTGAGCAATCGGTGCCAGCCCCTCCTTCTCCCCACCTGTTATAACCTGTCCATTTTTGTCTCCTCCTCAGCTGGTGGTCGTGAGGGCCATTTGAGTGTCCTGCCCTCCCCAAACTGAAAACGGAGCCAACTGTGAGATGGGGACTGCACTGCAGGTATGACAAGACGCCATATCCAAGTCTGGGCGTCCATTTTCTGCAAATTCCATCTGTGAGTGTGTGACCCCGCCGGCGCTAGGCACCGGCTATCCCACCACCCCTACCACCACCCTTGGTGAGCAGCACCTTATGTAGGCATGGTCTCGTGCACGAAACAACCAATCAGACCACTTTCTCAATTGCAGATTATCAAAACTCTCCACTAGTGGCCACCCCATCACTTTTTCCCATCACTTTTTCCTGCTGCCTTAACCAAGCACCATGTCATGATACCACTACCGCTTGCTATATTCAGTCTACTCAACCCCCCAAGCATCTCTTCCACCTGCCACCTACCCTGAAGCAAATTTTTCTCCCTCCACAGACTTCACCTGGCAACCAATCCTCCCGCTCCAACTTCCTCCATCCCTGATTGGTCCTCACAGGCCTTACTAATTAACTGGGACCCAGGTGCTTCCATACTGCCACCTTCCTTCCATGCTGGCCTATCAGTTTTACACTCCTTGCCTACAAAAAATATTTCACAAACCCCACAGCACCCTTCAATCACCCACAAGGCAAGATGGGCTATGCTCATAGCAAAACAGCTAATAACAATACTGCTACTCATGGCCGATGATGCAGAGCAAAATCTGGGGCCACCCTCCCTCCCAATCCTCTCACCTCCCCATCTCTTCAATTACCTCAGGGTTTAAAATTATGCATCTTAACATACACAGCATCCTGGATAAATTCACCTCTCTCCAACTGTATGTCCTCTCCCTGCACCTTGATATTCTTATTATCACTGAAACATGGCTGAAACCACACAACTTGGATGGTGAATTAACTACCCCTGGCTACTCCATCACTTGACATGACCGCCAGGGCAAAAATAAGGGCAGTGGCATTGCCATGTTCATCTCCTCCAAACTACAGTTCACATATGTCCAGCTCCCCACGCCCATGCACTCCATAGACCCCCTGCTAATCAAAATCTCACTCCCACACTCAATGCCTTTATATGTAGCTGGTTCCTGCTGCTTCCCAGACACCCCCAACACTTCATCCTAAAACACACTAGGCACTCTAAAATCCATTGCTTCAGGGGGTGAGCAACATATCCTTGGGGATTTCAGTTTTAACTGGCTCGCTAATACTAGCTCAAAGCTTAGAAGTCATGTGATTGCAATAAACCTATCCCAGAAAATCACCGAACCCACTCACTTGAATCATAAAATCCTAAACTACTCCCTTCTGGACTTGGCCCATACCGCACACCCCCATCGGGTTCTAGAAGCTGGTTTCCTACATGACTAAGTGACCACCACATGATTTACCTGGTAAGAAAATATTCAAGCCCCGGATGAAACATAGAAACATAGAACATAGAAGTTGATGGCAGATAAGGACCGCAAGGCCCATCCAGTCTGCCCATTTCTTTTTCTACCTTATAAATGTGTCATCGGCCTTTGCTCTGTCAGTGGCCTATCTATTCATAGTCATTTGTATTGCTCCCTTATGCCTATCCCATGCCTGTTTGAAGCCCTGCACTGTATTCATAGCCACCACTTCTTGTGGTAAGCCATTCCATGCATCCACCACCCTTTCTGTGAAAAGAATTTCTACATTCCCCTTAATCGGCCTCCCCTCTAATCTCATGCTGTGTCCTCTTGTCCTGCTATTTTCTTATATTTAAACATGTTAGACTCTTTCACCTTGTTTATGCCCTTAAGGTGTTTAGAATGCCTCAGATCATATCACCTCTCCTCCTTTGCTCAAGGGTATACATATTGGGCTCCTTTAATCTGTCCTCATATGTCTTCAGATGCAGTCCCTGCAACATTTTGGTTGCCCTTCTCTGGACTGCCTCAATTTAGTTAATGTCCTTGTGAAGATGTGGCCTCCAATACTGCGCAGTACTCAGATGGGGCCTAACCAGTGTCTTGTACAGAGAGTTACCTCCCTCCTTACGACATGATACCCGACTAATACACCTAACACCCCCTAGCCTTACCTACTGCTTTAGAGGTCTGCTTGGATGATTTTAGGTCATCAGTGATGATGCCCAAGTCTTTTCTTCCTTTGTGACTGCTAGCAACTCCCTCCCAGCCTATAGGTGGCTTCAGGTTTCTCTTCCCTATGTGCATGATTTTGCACTTCTTTGCATTAAATCCCAATTGCCACTCTTCTGACCATTCTGCTAGTTTATCCAGATCTCTTCTCATTCTGCCCACCCCATCTGGATCATCTACTCTGTTGCAGATCTTGGTGTCATCTGCAAACAGACAAGCCTTACCCTCTAGTCCATCTGCAAGGTCACTAATGAAGATGTTGAAGAGGACTGGCCCCAGGACTGATCCTGAGGTACTCCACTTGTGACTTGCATCTCTTCTGACTGTATACCATTTACCACCACTCTCTGTTTTCTGCCCGTCAACCAGTTTGCCACCCAGTTGACCAACTTCTGACCCACCCCGAGCCTACCCAGCTTATTTATCAATCTTCTATGTGGAACAGTGTCAAAAGCTTTGCTGAAGTCAAGGTAGGTGACATCAACTGCTCCCCCCTTGGTCCACCACTCTGGTTACCCAGTCAAAGAAATCTATGAGATTAGTTTGACAGCCGCCACCATGGACACTACTCACTAGGTCCTACAAATCACTAGACCTTTCTGCACTCCTAAATGATCTATCAAACACTGATTGGTCTTTCATAAAACACGCATCCTCCATAGACTCAGCCCTGGAACTTTTCAAGTCCAAATTTCTTGCAATCTGGGATTAGCACGCACCACTCAGAAGGGCCCATGTAAGGGGCGTCTACCTACCCTGGATAAACACAAGCATTATTGAACAACTCCATGCCAGAGACAAGGCTTGGAAAACCTACAAGACAATTGGCACACAGGTGGCACTACAACACTACCGTGCACTCCAAAAATGCTTGCACTACAATAATATGACAGTCCAAAGCTAACTCTTTCAAGGCTTCCTTCCACTCAAATCTCAACCACCCAGTGAAATTCTTGAAGACAATAAAATCATTACTCTTCCCCAAGACCAACCATCCACCCCCGCCCTAAGCATAGCTGGCTCACTGATCACTGACTCAGGTGAAGTGGCCTCTATTTTTAACACATTCTTCACTAACTGTGTTTCCTCCCTTCTATCCTCAAACCCACCCATTAGCCCACCCCCTGTGGCAGCTCCCCCCAGACCTCCTGCTTCTTGTTTCATCTGGTCTCCCCAGCCGAAGTACAAAAAGCTCTGTGCGCTCTCAATCCTTCCTAGGGTAAATGCCCCTCAGGCCTCGACTCCAAGATGTTATACTTATCTGCCCCAGCCATTGCCACCCCACTGGCCACCTTCTTCAATCTCTCCTTCTCTCTTGCTACAATCCCATTGTAATGGAAGCATGCCACAGTCATCCCTCTCCCAAAAGGAGGTGACTCCTCCTCGCAAGGCAAATACAGCCCCATATCCCTGCTCCCTATTCTGGCCAAAGTTCAGGAACAAATTCTTCTCTCCCAAGTAACTTCCTTCCTCAACTCTACCTCCTTTCTCTCACACTACCAATCAGGCTTCAGGAAATCACATATCAATTCCCTATTAAGGCTCACAAATGACATCCTAACTGGCATGGATAACGGGCATGTCACCTCAGCTATTTTCGTCGACCTGGCAAAGGCCTTCAACACTGTCTACCACATACTCCTGCTATCAGAACTCACCCTCACTGTCCTCTCAGGTACAGCCACCAACTGGTTCACTCATATCTAGCAGGAAGGACACAAGCAGTAAGAATTGGATTGCACACCTCTGTCCCCTTTCCTATTATCATTGAGGCACCCCAATGCTCGGTCCTTAGCCCACAACTCTTCTCTATTTTTCTGAATGACCTGCCTTCAGTGTGCCCTCTCACATCCATACACTTGTATGATGATGACACTGTACTATATGCCACATGCCCCTCCCCCACAGAAGTATCATCCAGACTCCAGCAGGACTTTAATTCAACACAGCTCTGGTTCCACTCAAACCAGCTTTTTCTCAATCCCCAAAAAAATGGTATCACTCACCTTCAGCTCAAGGCAAAGGCTCTCCCGGCTACTTAGCACCCCCACTTTCCACACCTTAGATGGGACCCTCTGGAGACCTGCACATCATTCAGATACCTCAAGGTCTGGCTTGATCAGCACCTTGACTTCTCAGTCCACATTGATGTGATCCACAAAAAACTGCACCCCAAACTGGGTGCCCTATACCAGAACTGAGGTTGTATACCCCTGCCAACCCACAAAGCAATTGTTCAGAAAGTGATACTCCCTCTTTTTGACTATGGTAACATAGTGTATAGCATGGCTCCCAAGTCCTACCTGGCCAGACTTGACCCTCTCTTCCATTCTTTCTGCTGTTTTGCCCTGGACTTCCTGCTCTCTGCCCACCACTGTGACTTCTACAGATCCTTAGAGCTACCTTCACTACAGGATCAGAGAATGGTGCACTGCGCTAGGATAACAGCTAAATTCTGGACCCAGTCCCTCCCCCATTACCTTGCAGCTACCCTAATAGGCCAACCTCCCACTGCCTACTCCCTCTGAAACATCGACTCTCGACTTCTCTCCCTCCCCCATATGTCCTCCACCAAAGGACAGCATGCCTTCAAGTACCACATGCCTAAAGTATGGAACTCCCACCCAGAAGTGATTAAGCACCCTACCCCCACTCAGCAGCTCTACCTCCTCCTCAATCAGCACTTCATCACTGCCTGCTCATGCACCTAGCCCCATAGGGCTACCAAAAATGCCTTCTTGCTACCAGTCTTCAACTAAATGTATGTATGCTTGAGTGTCTATAGTGTTAACTAAGTTCCTATGCTGCTGCACCCAGCCTCAGTGCCATTGCAAACTCTCTCATTATTACTTAACTCGCTTCACCTCACAAGAGTCATGTGGTAAATTGTACACTGTGTATTCACTTGTCATTGGTGTCTCTCATCATTTGTATGTATATTGCTGTTCTCCACTCCCCCACTCCCAGGATGCATCTGTAATCGAGCACTGTACCACTCAGTATGCCTTCCTGGTAAAACTTTTAAATAAATAAAAAAATATGGCCACCAAATAGCACTAAAAAGGCACCCTTGGAACCTTTGGAACATGTTTTTGCCAATATCTCTGTAACCGTAGCAAGTAGGGAAAATTTTCCATTGCTGGTGTAATCTATGGTTTCCAAACTTGTTTCTATTGCTGAGATCACTTAAAGGTGTTGTAAGCTGTGGGTAGCAAAAAATCTGTATCTCGCTTCATTTTCGAGATATGGGCGCCAAAAGTTGCTATGGGCACCGCAAAGTTATCCTATGGGAAAAATCAAAACTTTATGATAACATATCTACCAAACTGATTAACTTTTCAACACCTAAATAGCATATTTCACATCTCTAGGGCATCCCCTTAATACCCTGCAAATTTCAAGTCAAAAGACCAAACCATTTATTTACAGTGCAGCAGTAAAATGTTTTAGATCCTAGTTCAAGAGGTAGCACAATCCCCGCTCGTGAGATCAATCCCCTTTCATGAGCTGTTAAACTCACTGACTGTGAGAAATTCTTGACCATCAGATTTTGACCATCTGCTTCCTAAGTGATGGTCAAGGATTTTGCTACCTGCTGGCAGTATAGCCTAGAGTTTAGAGGAACGAAGTGTGAACAAGCTTGATACATCCAGCAGACCAGACCTGAGTTTGATTCTCACAACCTCCACTTGCATGTGACTCTGAGCAAGTCACTTAACCACCCAGTGCTCCCATGTCACCCCTTAAAACAGGCACTTGTGCCTACTGGGCCTTACCCAATTACCAAAGACTAAAAAAAAAATGGGAATTGCTCATGGACTGAGATTTTGTCATCTCGTGGACTAGGATTTTATCAGCTCATGAAAGGGGATTAAAAAAAAACAATCCCATTTCATGAACTGACAAAATCCAAGTCCGCGAGCCAATTCTGTTTTGTAAGGAAGCAAAATCCCTGACCATGAGTCAATCCTCATCCACGAGAAGGGCCACCTGGTCCCAAAGTCCAGGAGAGGAACCAGGATCCTAAGTGATAGGTTTAAATGCTTCATTGGCAAGCATTTAAACCAGCAAAGTGGGGAGGCACTGGAAAGGAGCAGGGAAATCCTAGCCCCCCCAAAAAAATCACAGTAGTAAGTGTGGTAAGCACCAACATAGAGGTGGTGATAGGGAGAAGGACAGGGGTAAATGGGGAAAGTGACAAAGGCAAGAAGGACAGGGATGGAGCAAAAAGGAGTAAGGCCATCAGTAAATGGAGGGTAATGAGTACCAATGCCCATAGTCTGGGCAACAAGCACCCTGAGCTGGTGGCCTTGATGGAAGAGGGATGCCTGGATATTGTAGCAGTCACAGAAACATGGTACACAGAGAACCATGACTGGGATGTTAACATACCAGGGTACATAACCTACAGGAGAGACAGACAGGGGAGAAGAGGGGGAGGAGTAGCTCTCTATGTAAATGAAGGTATAAAAGCACCTGAACAAAAGAGTAAACAGGGAGAAGAGGAGGCACTGTGGGTCACCTTGGAGACTGGAAAGGGACCACAATCCGCACAGGGGTTGTGTACAGACCCTCATGTCAGGGGGAGGGAATGGACTAGGATATGATAGAATGCAATCTTAGGATGGCAGAGAAAGGGGAGACACTGTTGATGGGAGACCTGAATATGTCAAATGTTAGCTGGAGCACATTTGCTGCAGCCACATCCAAGAGCAGGGCCATTCTCGATGCCCTACAGGTGGCAGGCCTCAGACAGCTAGTTTCAGAACCCACTCATGAGGGAGCAATCTTAGACCTCATACTCTCAAACGGTGGCCGTGAGAGTATCTCAGATTTAGAAGTGGGTTGCCATCTGGGAACAAGTGAACATCAAACAGTGTGGTTCATGTTAAACTCAGCTACAGAGTCAAGCCATACAAAAGTGAGGGTACTGGACTTCAGGAGGGCTGACTTTGGCAAGATGGAGAGTGCCTCAGAAAGCACTAGCAAACAGGCTAGAAGGAGGGTGGAGCAACAATAGGGAATCATCAAAACTGCCATCACAGAGGCAACAAGCCTTTGTGTGAAGCAAATAAACAAATCAAAATGAAATAAAAAGCCACTATGGTTCTCAAAAGAGGTGGCTGGGAAAGTCAGGTAGAAAAATATAGCATTCAGGAAGTATAAGGAAACATAGAAGGAGCAGGACAGAGTGCTGTAACAGTTAAGGCAGAAGGAAGCAGGGAGGGAAGTCAGAAGAGCAAAGGCCCAAACTGAGGAAAAGATAGCCAACTCTGTTAAGAAGAGGGATAAAGCCTTTTATAGGTACATCAGAGAGCACAGAAAAACAAAGGGAGGGACAGTGAGGCTGAATAGAATGAATTGTGGGTAGGGAGAAGGGGACCGTGAAAAAGCAGGGATACTGAATGAATATTTCTGCTCAGTATTCACAAAAGAGGAGGGGGAAGTGCCTAATCCAATTAACAGAAGCACTCTTAATAGGTGGGTCGATCTCAGCCCTTTCACAGAAGAAAGGGTTCTGCAAGAACTCCTAAAACTGAAGGTGGACAAAGCAATGGGGCCTGATGGAATTCACCACAGAATTCTGAAAGAATTAAGGGGGGAACTAGTGAAACCACTGACTACTCTTTTTAATAAATCATGGGAGGATGGTGTGGAACCCAAGACTGGAGGAATACAGATGTGATTCCCCTTCACAAAAGTGGGACCAAAACAGAGGCAGGTAACTATAGACCTGTCAGTTTGATCTCTGTGGTTGGGAAAGTGATGGAGTCACTTCTGAAGGAAAGAATAGTTGAGTACCTAGAGGCCAGTGGGGCACAGGACCCAAGGCAGCATGGGTTCATAGTGGGAAGGTCATGTCAGACAAATCTAATAGATTTCTTTGACTGGGTGACCAAAGTAGTAGACCAGGGAGGGGCTGTGGACATGGCCTACCTAGACTTTAGCAAGGCATTTGACACAGTCCCACACACAAGATTAATAGTCAAATTAACCAGCCTGGGAGTGGGTCCCAGGGTGGTAGCCTGGGTAAAAATTTGTCTGGACAACAGGACACAGAAGGTAATTGTAAATGGAGTCCACTCTGAAGAAAGAGGGGTTACTAGTGGGGTACTGCAGGATTCAGTACTGGGTCCAGTCCTTTTTAATGTCTTTATAAGTGACATTGCAGAGGGACTGGAAGAAAAAGTATGCCTCTTTGCAGATGAGACAAAGATCTGCAACAGGGTTGATATACAAGGAGGCATGGAAAGGATGAGAAGGGACTTGGCAAGGTTGGAGGAATGGTCAGAAGTATGGCAGCTAGGATTCAATGAAAAGAAGTGCAAAATAATGCACCTAGGAAACAAGAACACGGGGGAAGATTACACAATGGAGGGAGGTAGTAACAACAACAACAACAAAGGAATGGGACCTGGGGGTAATCATATCAGATGACCTTAAGGTTAGAAAGCAATGTGAGAAGGCAGTAGGGAGGGCTGGGGTATACTGGGATGCATAGGGAGAGGCATCACCAGCAGAAAACAGGAAGTTGTTATCCCTCTGTACAGACAGTTGGTGAGACCCCATCTGGAGTACTGTGTCCAGTTCTGGAGACCCCATCTCCGCCAAGGACATAGACAGGATAGAGGCAGTCAGAGGAGGCAACTAAAATGGTGCAGGATCTGCAAGAGAAGCCGTCAAGGAAGAGACTACAGGAGCTTAATATGTATACCCTTGAGGAAAGAAGGGAGAGGGGGGACATGATAGAAACTTTTAAGTACCACAGTGGAATCAACAAAGTCCAAGAGGGTAGCATCTTTCAGAAAAAGAGACATGCAAGAACAAGGGGACACAATTTAAAGATGGGGGGGCGGTTCCATGGCAATGTGAGGAAGTATTTTTTCACAGAGAGGGTAGCGGATGCATGGAACAGCCTTCCTGAGGAGGTTGTGGGGTCTAAAACTGTGGGAGAATTCAAGAATGCATGGGATAGACATAAGGCAATTCTTGTGGGGGTAGGAAGAAATAGGCTGTTGGTTAATTAGGATCTACTGCCTATCTTGTAGGTAGGGAAATGGGCAGACTAGGTGGGCCAAGCGGTCCTTATCTGCTGTCAAAGTCTATGTTTCTATGTTTCTATTTTTCTAAGTGACAGTCAAGGATTTTGCTGCCTCGCGAAAGGGGATCAGCTCACAAACTGAGATTTTGTCAGCTCGTGAAAGAGGATCAGAAGTGAGTCGAGAAAGAAGAATTTCAAAATTTGAAATGGCTGTTTTTTGGTCTAAATGAAGTAAAACAAAGGTATAGGCTTGTAGAGGGCAATACCTTGAACAAAATCCATGCCTTATTGCAACAAGAAGTCACACATGGAGGAAGCTACTACATTTTGTTTTGGGGAAAAAAATTAAACAAGATGGCGGCTCGCGGACAAGGAATTTTTCCTCACAGACTAGGATTTTTTTAAATTCCCTTTTGTGAGTTGACAAAATCCTTGGCCATGAGCCCAATCCTCTTTCACAAAACATACATTTAATTCTTGGAGTGAACTAAGCATGCTCAGAACCCAATAATTAAAAATTAAATGACTTTGGTACGGATTTATATTTTTTAAACAAACCAATGCTGGATTGTTCTTTGACTCAAACACTTTGTATGTTCTAAATTTCAGACCAAAACCCCAAGAGGTGTGGTTGCAGCGTGATGGGCAAAAAACGTGGCAAATGTGTTTTTCAGAGCTTTGTTGCATAGAAACCATAGGTCCGACCAAAAAGCAGTTTGGCAAATCAAGAGATCTATCATACCAGACTGCACATTCCAAATTTCATGCAAATCCATTGAATGATTGTAAAGTTATTAATGTGCAAAATTTGGGATTTAACATTAAAGTATATCTTATAGTGGTGCTGTTGTGCCACTATAAGATATATATATATATTCTTTATAAAAAACTTTGTTAATGCATCAGTTAGGGTTGTTTCCACACCAACAAAAAGTGTGGAAATTACACGTTAGGATTACCACCACCACCCCCCCTCCTCAAAACCCTAAATCTGCATTCCCCCCACCCCCATCCCTCACACTCACACACACATGCAAGCACAGGAAGGACCAAGGCAAGACAACCAACCAGAGACAAGAAGGATCAGGAAACATACAATTCTGTAAACATTCCACAAGACACAGGCATCATCACAGTCCACCAACTGTATGAGTTCTGCAGCCATCATAGTGGCTTGGGGGTACACTCACATGCTTGGCAATCATGGGTGATGGGTCATTGTAAACATTTTTGCATTACATGATTTAAGCAGATGCCCATATTTCAATAGCTAACCACCAGTACAGTATGTCATCCACACTGAGTGTATTAAAATGACAGTTTCTGTGAGCCTAATGACAGTCATTGGATGTCTGCATTTTTTTTCTGATACAGTGAGTCAGTCCTAATAACAAATCATGGTAATAATAAAAGTAATTTTTTTGTTTCATAGTTTACAAGTAAGATGTAAAAGCAACAGTTGTAACATGCAAAGGTAACCATAATATGCTGTTAATGAGAATTTCCAGGTAATGCAGCAGCATAACAACATGTGATGGTGGTAGTTTCCCACCTGAGCAGTATCTCCAAACTACTGTGTATGTGTCAGGTGTATCTATTCTACTACCACATGCCTGTGTGCTAGCAGTGATACTTGCAGTGATCCAATTGTTTAATGATGCCACGTATAAATCAATATTTTGAAAATGTGTAGAGATTAAGAGTCATTGTATTAAAAAGATATGCCAGCAGTAATGTGTCATCATACTATGCAGGCAGTATAGATCTGATTATACTGTATTTGTTTTTTCATTACATAGTGTTATGTGAAATCAGTACAGTGTTGTGATTATTGTGGTTACAGATGTGCCAGAGTGGTATAGTGTCTTACAATTCTGCATGTATCTTGCACGTGTGTGTGTGTGTGTGTGTGTGTGTGTATGCATGTCTTTGTGTGAGGGGTGCAGAGTTAGGATTTTGAGTAGGGGGCATGGGGGTAAGGTTGTAACCCTAAAGTGGAATTTCCACACTTTCGTCAGTGTGGAAACAACCCTAATTGATGCATTAACAATGTTTTTTGCAAAGAATTTCCTTTCTTTTTGAAAAAGGGTAAAATAAGTAGTAAACGTTATGTGCTTATGGGAGTGTATCTGTGAGAGCACGGGCCCTCCAGGCCCTGTACTCCCACTCACACATAAGTAGGGAACCATACAGCAGTCCTATAAGGCAAGGAACCCTTGTAAGTAATTTGCCAATATCTCTGGAAGTGTAGCAGCTAGAAAAAAAATTCATATGTCATTGTAATCATGACAGTCAGTAGTTCTCAAAATAGAAGCTGACTGAAACCGTATCTCACATCGTTTCTAAGATATGGGCACTGAAAAGTGTTGTGAATACTAGCTCTGTGTGCATAATAGTGGCACATGGACATGAAAATCAGCAATTGAAACACTAATTCCCAAATATCTCAGTAACCATACAAGGTAGAAAAAAAATCGCATTCCGTGGTATTCATGGCTTTCCAACCTACTTCTGCACCTAGAATTTTTGTGACGAAATATCAATATCTTGAACCATTTTCAAGATACGGGCCCCAAAAGGCATCACGGGCACCGCAATGCTATCCTATGGGAACATTTCTTATCTTCAGAATGCTGTAACTGTTCAATGTTTTCATACCAAACCACCAAAAGGCACATCTATGGGACTAGGGCTTGCCACCCTGAATATTTCAGGCCAATAGTAATTTGAAGAGGGAGAGAGCTGTGTCACCTGTGGGAGTGCTTGTGGGAATCCCTTCTATTTTTATACTGTGTTTGTGTACTTGTAATTGCACTGGAGCCCTACTTCTCTGCCACAGGAAGTAGGAAGAAAGCAGCTGTAGTTCACACACACAAGGGCTGAACTACTATAGCATTACCTTTTGTTTTATGCTATTTTCACTCTCACTGAGCATTTTAGTCCTGTGCCTTAGCTTTGAATGAGAAGCACACTCACAGTGGACAAAAACAAGTTGTTTTAATTGCAACTTTTGTTGCGAGGGGACTCAAGACCACTACAGTTACTTCCGGGTCATTTAAACCCATATTACTTGCCCTGCTGTGAGCAAGGCAAGAGCGAGCAGGGCACACATCCCTGGCGCAGAGTAGGCACATGTCAGCTGTGTCAGCTGGGGCACTGGGAGACAGAAGCAAACATCATCTTTTACTGCCAGGGACAGGTCTTACCATGAGGCTGTGTACCAGGTGCCACATGTACACTGAGGGGGGATGACATTCCTGGGTTTATATGAGATAACTGCAACCTGATCGATGTATTAGAAGCAGACATTGTGGCACTATAGCATAGAATACAGATTCAAGCTGATATCTCTACATTTGAACAATACATAGATACGGTAGTTGAAGACTTATCTAAATCAGAGCACTCCTCACTATCCAACCAACCAGTACCTCTAGTTGAAGCTACAGATGAGTGTGACAACAAAAATGATTGGTATGTAGTGCACAAAACATCAAAAGGGAAAAAGAGAAAAAGAAACATAGGGGGCTCTTCTATATACTAACCCCAAATAAATTCAGTGCCCTAGTAACTGATTACAACCTTAATGATGGGCAAGACCCCACAACACAAGATGACCCTGGTATAATGAGTTGTACTCCATTAAGCACGCATGAAACAATAATAAATGATAACCCAGCTAATTCTGTTGAAACAGCACGAGTAAAAAAAGCACCATGTGATGTCCTTTTTATTGGTGACTCAATACTCAGGTATACTGATCATGTGATCTGCAGGATTAGGAAGGAATTCACCACAGTTAGTGTACTGCCTAGGGCTAGTATTGGAGACATAAGGAAGCTACTCCCTGGCCTTCTCGAAAATACTTACGAACCACTGACATTTTTACATATTGGAGTTGATGTGGGTAAAAGGAGCCTTATTGACATACAGCGGGACTTTGAACTAGTAGGGAAGGCCCTTACAACCAGAGGATGTGAACTGGTTATCATTGGTATTTTACCTGTTCCCGGGGCTGGCCAGTCACAAAATGAGGCCATAAGGAGATTAAATGGGTGGTTAAAGCATTGGTGTTATAGGAAAGGGTTTGCCTCTGAGGATCACTGGGAGGATTTCCAGACACTATATTTATTTGCACAAGATGGCCTACACATTAATAGGCAGGGGAAATGGGTTTTTGCCAGCAAACTAAAACAACTAGCTGACACACATTTAAACTTAAAACAAGAGGGGATGTGGGGGCTATAAAAAGCAGGATTAATAACACCAGCTACAACCCAAAGTCCAATGGGAATCTCCTTTTTTTAAAACATCAGAAGCCTCAACAACAATATGGATGAATTAAAGCTGACACTACACAACTCAAACATTCATATATGTGCTATCACTGAATCCTGGTGGAGGGCAGAAGACATTTGGGACAAACAGATCTCTGGCTATACTCTATTCTACAAGAACAGACCACATACCAAAGGAGGTGGGGGATCTTGAGGGGCAGTTGGGCATTGCTGAGCACGCTTATCTTTGGAGTAGTCACCAGGAAGTACACTTGAAAGGTCAGTGAACACATTGTTTAGCTCATTGGCAGTTTCAATGGGTTCCTGTAGGGGCTCCTTCACAGTCAATAGTAGATCTGGGGGGGGTCTTGTGGGCTTTGCCAATTAAGGATTTTGGAGAGCACCAAAAGTCTCTTCCAGAACCCCAGGTTTTGGTTAGCAGTTCCTTATAGTAGGAGGCTTTAGCCTGTGGGATGAGTCTGGTGCAGACATTTCTAGCTGCCTTGTAGGTATTAAATGCAGCAGGTGAACCAACTGCTTTTGCTATATGCCCAAGATTGTCTCTGTTCTTCATAAGTCCAATAAGGGAGCTGGAGAGCCAGGGATTGGAGGTTCCCTTAATTGTTTTAATTTTGTATGGTGCAAAAATATCACAAGCACACTTGAAAACCATTATGAAGTCATTAAGTGCCTCATTACCATCTATATCCCCAGCCAGCAGTGAAATAACCCCCTCATGAACTACACAGTAGCTGGGCAGGTGCTAAAAGTAGCACAGGATGAGCAAGACCTGGCAATAAGGGTTCATAATGACCTCAAATTCAAATTACATTGCAACCAGGTGATTAAAAAGACTAGCAGAACCCAGAGCTGCATCCCTAGACAATCAAGAGTAGGAGGAGGGCAGTCCTGCTTCCCCTCTGTACTTCTCTAGTGCAGACACAAACAGAGTGCTATGTTCAGTTTTGGGTACCTGGGAATACAGGAATTATAAAAGCCCTTGAGAAGGTTCAAAGAAGGGCAACATGGAGAATTAAAAAGCTCCAGGGACAAAACGATGAACAGAAGCTACAAAAACTAGAACTGTATTCATTGGAATATCACCGATTAAGGGGGGACGTGTGCCTGATTTTTTGAGCACTATCAGATTTACATCTTCGGAGCAGCTGGGACTCACCATGAGAGGTCAAAAATACGATACCAGAGCCCACCCCTTACAGTTAAAAGGAGAGAGATATAACACACATGCATGAAAACATTAGTTCTCTGTGAGGGTATTAAAATGTGGAACGAACTCCCAGTAAAAGTAGTAGCAAGCAAAACCATGGAGGCATTCAAGCACACCCTAGACTCTTATCTGACTACTACAAATATTACTGGGTACCCCTAGATTTTAAGAGAGCTATAATGGCCTTCGGTCTCTATAGAGCTCAGGAACAACCTATGAACCTATGAATAGCACAATCCACTTTGCCACAATGAAGTGACAAAGATAACCGCTGCAATGTTATCCTATAGGAAACTTTCTGAACTTCAGAATGCTGTAACTATGGGCCTGTTGAATGTCTTCATACCAAACCACCAAAAGGCACATCTGTGGCACCAGGGCTTGCAACCCTGAACATTTCAGGCCAATAGCACAATCTACCTTGCCACAATGAAGTGACAAAGAAAACAACACATGGCAAAATGTGTTCATACAGTGTTGCCACAATTACTTTAATGTTTTTGTGATTCTCCTGTCTCTATAATGGGAATGTTATTGCGCACAGAAAAATGTTGCCCCGGTTACTTTTTCCCCAGAGCACATTTGTTTGCACGTCAAACAAAAATGTTGCCATGATCAAAATACAGAAAATTTAAATAAAAAACATATTTCCAGACCAGCTGGTGACAAACTAATGCCAGGGTCATGTTCCTCAGGGCCCTATTAGATAAATACAACTGTTGGTGTTTACCAAAGTGCACTATTTTTTGAATTACGGTGTTTTTTCTCTCTCATTAATGGAATATAAGATGGAGGCAGTACGAAATCAATTTTGGGAAGCTTGACAAACAAAATTGTGATCGCTAAAGTTTTCACAGTGCCCATATAAATTTTTCTATAGGCTATAATGGGACATGAAAAATGGAATAACTTGAACGGAGCAATATTTTTTCATCAAATCTTCAAAGAGCACCAGTACAATCCATGCCACATGTAGACCAACAAATCTGAACCCACTGAAACGCATTCTTCAGTCCATTATGGCTGGATAAAGAATTTGCAACAAACATCAAATTTCACTTTTTGAGCATGCTATGGTTCCACAACCATACATCTGACCAGAATTACAATTTGCAGATCCAGAGATCTATAGTAGACGGGGCTGCATTCCAAATTTCAGGCAAATCAGGCAATTGGTTGCAAAGTTATTAAAGGGCAAACTCTGAGGTTTAGCATAAAAATGGCTATGCAACTAACTATAGTGGCACTACCATGCCACTATAATATATATTATACCTGCCCATTAGGGCAAATATAGTTAGGGTTGCATGGCCACTTCTATGTTAAACCCCAGATTTTGAACCTTAATAACTGTGCAACTGTTAGTCTGATTTGTCTGAAAGTTTGCAAGCACAGAGTGGTGCCATAGGTGTCTGGATCTGGAAAGTTTCATTCTGGTTGAATTTATGGTTGAGGAGCTGCAGAGTGTCATAAACTGTGAAAAACTCTCACTTTTCTTGTGCATTTTTTCATCATCCTCTGCACACACACAGTGTGTCAGTTTGGTCTGCAATTGTATTGGATAGATGTGGACTGTGTCAAAGGGGTGCCTTTTGAAGATTTGGTGAAAAAATATTAATCTGTTCAAAAGTAGTAACATTTTTTCATGTCCCATTATAGTCTATGGAAAATTTATATGAGCGGCATGAAAACTTTCACGAAAACATTCGCAAAAACATTTTTTGTGCATGACAACATTTTTTGTGCACAAAAACATACCATTATTAGGTATAGGGATGTCACAAACACATTTTTTGTTGTCACAAAAACATTTTGTTGTCACAAAAACATTGCTCGAAAACATTGTCCCATTTCTTTGTCACTTCGTTGTGCCAAGGTGGATTGTGCTTTTTGGCTAAAATTTGCAGGGTTGCAAACCCTGGTCCCACAGATGTGCCTTTTGGTGGTTTGACCCCAAACCATTAAAAGGGCCCACAGTTACAGCATTCTGATGTTGAGAAATTTACCATAGGATAACACTGCGGCTCCTGCAGTGCCTTTCACCACCCATATCTCGAAAACGAAGAGAGATACAGATTCTTTGCTACTCGCTTTAGACAAACTAAGCATGCGAGGAAGTTTAAAAGTCATAGATTACACTTGCGCTGGAACTTTTTCTGAGGTTGTATGGTTACTGCGATATTGCCAAATTGGTGTTACAAGGGTTCCTTTTCATGTCTGTAGGGCTATTGTATGGCTCTGTTGTTCTGTATAAGTGGAAGTGCAGGGCACATATCATTATTCACAAATGGGCAGCTTTGGGCCCCATTCTCCCACCAACACATACCAGTTACCAGGTACATTACAGTGTAAATAGACGGTTTGGTCTTTTGGATTGAAATCTGCAGAGTATAATGGGAGTGCCCCAGAGATGTGACACATGCTGTCTAGGTGTAAAAAATGTTACCGGTTCCATAGATATGCCATTATGAAGTTGTGATTTTTCCCATTGAATAACATTGCAGTGTCCACAGCACTTTTCAGTGCCTGTATCTCAGAAATGATGCAAGATAAGAAAGTTTGCCAATGTATTTCATGTGGAGGTGTCACTGTCATGATTACAATGGCACTTGAATTTTTTTCATAGCTGCTATGGTTGCTGAGATACTGGCAAATTTGTGTTACAAATGTTCCTTGCCCTGTATGGCTGCTACATGGATCCGCTGTTATGTGCAAGTGGGTGCACAGGATCCTGAAGGCCAGCACTCCCACACATGCATATGATTATGCACAAATGGGCAGTTCTTTCAGGCCCTGTTCTCTCACCAACACATACAATTTACTAGTTATATTGCACTTTTTCAAAAAGAAAGGACATTCATTCAAAAATAACTTCATTAACGCATCAGTTAGGGGTGCTTCAACAGCGATAAAAGCAAGGAAATTCAATGTTAGTGTTTTCAACCCTAACTACGAATCCCCCCCACACACACTACACACATATAAGCAGGGGATGGTACAAGGGAACACAGCCAATCAGAAACAGACACCGTAAGGTAACAGAAAGAACATACAGCTTTGTAAACATACAAGAGGCATCCATGATGTTTCAGCTACTGTGTCACTTATGCTGCCACCCCAGTATCTTGGAGGGGTACACCCACATGCTGTGCAAACATGCGTGTAGGTGATAAGAAATCTATGTAAAACATTTTAGATGAAAGTTCTTTAAAATGAAATGGTTATGACTATGTCATACTATTTTGCTACACCTGCTCAAAACTTAATTAGTTGAAGTTTATGGGCCACACTGTACTATATTTCCACAGATGGATACATACTATATGTCCACCTGTGGAGGGATAGGAATGCAGGGTGTAAACCTACCTACTGTGTGACTGTGACTTATACATACTGTTCTTTTGTGTGGATGGAGGCATGGAAGTGCAGGATGTGAAGTATTATGTGATTCTGCTGTTAGCTATGTACACTCTTCTACTATCTGCATGTAGGGATGTGACTGCATGTAGGAATGAGACTGTATGATGAATAACTCCACACTCCAAACTTGATCTATGCAGACTATTGTAGTACCTACAGGGAGGAATAGTGTTCCCAACATTTCATAAAGACACTGTTCTTTTATGTCAATGTGGAGTTGGGAGTGCACTCTCTTTTGGACCATTCACTGTCATCTGTACATTGACATAGCATGTCAGAATCCATAGAACACAGTGTCCATATGTCACTGTGGCACCCTGTCCTCCTAGTACTAAATCAGGATAATGCAACATTATCCATATGACATATTGTACACAAGTTACAGTGAGAACAAAGGGTAGTTTGGACCGTACACTATCATACCTCTATTGAAATAGTACAACACAATCCATGTGTTATGCTATCCATATGTTGCACTTTTCTCATTGTGACATATAGGTAGTGTGACATATGTATAGTATTGTAGTATAATGATGGAGAAATGGGACAGCAGAATATGAAGCACCCTGTACTCTCACTGTAACATATGGATAGTGTGACATATAGATTATGTTGTATTTATATCTTGATGAAAGGATGGGAGTGCAGTATCTGAACAATCATGAGGTGATACTGTGACATATGGACCCAGTGAAATATAGATAGTGTTGTAGTATGCTAATGCAAGGATGGTAGGGCAAGGTACATAGTACTCAGCGATCCCTCTGTGAGATATGAAGAGTGTTGTTCTATCTCAATGGAAGGATGGAAGAACAGGGTCCAACTTACCAGGCAGTTCTACCATGACTTATGGATACTGTTGTACTATCTGCATGGAGCTATACAGTTCATGCAGTGGCCATCTTATGTGGTCACAAGGCATGTGGGTATATCCCCCAAGACACTCGGATGGAAGCAGAAGTGATACAGTAGCTGAAGCATGATAATGAGACCTCTTGTGGTATGTTTCCAGAGTTGTGTGATCTTTCTGTTACCTTATGGTGTCTGTTTCTGATTGGTTGTGTTGCCTTGTACCGTACCCTGCTTGTATGTGTGTTATGTGTGTGTGTGTGGGGGGGGGATTCAGAGTTAGGGTTCAAAATGCAAACATCAAATTTCCTCGCTTTGGTCACTGTTGAAGCACCCCAACTGATGCATTAATTAAGTTTTTGCAATGAATATATATATATATATATATATATATATATATACTGTACAGAGACAGAAAGAGAGACCAATGAATTCAACAGAGACAGACAGGACAGGAGAACTCTGACCGAAGGTTATAATGTCTCAGTAATTTGGAGGGGGCTTATACAGTGCCATAGATTTTGAAGGGTCGTGTCACCCATGTCACAGACTCTGTGTTGCCATCTCTGTGCTGTCCTCAAAGGTCATACTGTCTAGAGTCTGTGTTGCCCATATCTGAGCCATAGTGCCATACAGATTGTGAATGGGTGATCTCATGTCTCAGACTCTGTGTTGCCCATCTCTGTGCCTCAATTAGTACTAGGTCATATAGTGCCTTATGCATTTTGGCACAGGGGGTCACCCATGTTTCAGACTCTGTGTTGCCCATCTCTGTGCTGCCCTTAAAGGTCATACTTCCCTAGACTCTGTGCTGCCCATCTCTGTGCCATAGTGCCATACAGATTGTAAGGTGGGTCTCATCTCCGTCCCTGTGTTACCCATCTCTGTGGTTCTCTGAAAGGTCATACTGCCCTAGACCCTGTGTTGTCCATCTCTGTATAGTGCCATACAGATTGTGAAGGGGGGGGGTTAGCACATCTCAGACTCAATGTTCCCCATCTCTGTGCCTGAACTAGTACTAGGTCATATAGTGCCTCACATATTTTGAGAGGGGGGGTCAGCCACATCTCAGACTCTGTGTTGGCCATCTCTGCATCTGAATAAATACTGCTAAGTAAGCAATTAAGTTGGACACAAAAACATGGATTCAGAATCAGAGTATGTTATGGAAATGAACATGTAGCCAACACCAGCAGTATGGCTGAAATCGGTCCACGTGACAACAAAAATATTTCCAAAAACAAATTCAGAAAAAAAGAGAAAGTCACTGCTGAAGATATCATTAATACAACTCATGAAAATGAAGCAACACAACCAGAAACAGGTGATGCAACACAAGCAGAAAAAGATGAAGCAACACAACCAGTAAAAGATGAATCAACACAACTAGAAAAAGAAAAGAATGTTGGTGAATCCCCATATCAAAGTAATGCAGCACTGTTGGCATTGCCAAAAAAATCAGATAAAAGCAAAGCTCAAAAACAGGTAGCCAGAACACTTAGACCTAGAATGTCAATGTTGAAGGAAAAGGGTCTATCTATTAGCAAAAGACGTGGCACTCCACAATATGCCACTCACGCATATCAGGCTTCTTCATCAGAAAGCAGTGCATCTGATGAAGAAGAGGTTGTAAATATACAAGAACAAGATCACAATCACAATGTATCACAGTTACGCTCTTCCAAAGGTGATGCATTAGAATGTGATACTGATGTGGTAGAGGATGTCACATGGCACAATACAGGTGAATCACATGATGTGGATCCTGCATCTGAAGATACATCTATTGGTGGTGACAACAATAATTTCTATTTAGTGCTACCATGTACTCTTTCATTAACATTGGGTATTCCTGCACAAAGTTCTCTTTCACAGCCCATAACAAAGGTGTGTCCTTCTGACAAGCACACAGATGACGCTCACCCTTTTTAGTCAAAACACATAGAAACTGATAATTCAGATCTGTCTGTCATGGAGCTGCCTTCTTTGTGTTTGTCTGATATTGTGGGTGCCTATTTACAAGAATCACTCATTAATATTACTGATGACCATTTTGGGTACTGGCTAGTAAAGAAAAACATCTGGCCTGCACTATCTGCCTTTGCTATTAAGCTTCTGAGTTGCCCTTCCAGTAGTGTTTACTGTGATTGTATATTTAGCACAGCTGGAAATGTCTCACATGGCCGCATAAAGCTTACTCCTGAAAATGCACCACCTCACCATCCTAAAAGTCAGTCTTAACAAATTCTCTTACCAGTTTAGTGAAGAGTGGCAGGAACAATACAACAATGATGAGGAACAGCTGCAACAGGTATCTCCTCATTAGGGTGCTTCCTTGGGGGTGTTTGAAGATGATTGTAATGATATTTATTTTAATAATTTATTTCTTTGAATTCAGAGGACAGAGGTCAACAACCATAAAAGAAAGATCAAGTAAAAAAAAATCCTTCTTGTGTGGTCACAGTGTATATGTATTGCTGTATGTGTTTTTCAGTTTGGAAATCAGGGTGGAGTGTACTGTGTGGATCTCCACTAACTTAATAACTGGGGGGTGGGTGGCGATGGGGCAGGGAACTAACACATGGGCTTTGTAGCAGGAGTAGGTGGTGGTTGAGGCCAAATAGCTATGTATAAAGAAAAACTTCAATGCTGGGGAGGGGAGGCAAGGTCAACCCGATAAAATAAAAAGTAAATTAGAAAACACAACTGATAAAAAATAATTAACTAATCAGGCAAGACTGTGTGGAATGACTTGGTGCCCATGATGCTTGCTATAACACCAAGTAGGCAAGCAAAATAATTACAAATAAAAAAATAATATTGTAGGTCTAACGGGTGGAAGGGATGGCTGGGGCCCCATGACATCCTGCTCATGCTATCTGTCTCCCACCAAAAAGCATGCCAGGCTCAGTGAAGGTCAGCAGTCTGCACTCTGCTGTTGTCTTTCTGCTGCTGAATTTATTGGTCTCTCTTTCTTCCCAACATTTGACACACTGCCTCCTTTCACTGTAAAGCCCCAAATGACCTGTATACAGTGGACTGATTCACAAATGGCTTCACTTTTGAGAATACTGCACCTGCAAGAAAAACTGGGGTTCCATAAGTGGAAACCCAGTTGTGCTGAGTTTTCCTTCAGCTGTGAGATTTTCTAGAGTTTTGGGAATCCAACCCACTGTTTACTGTGAATGTCATGTGGTGGCTGACACACAGGATTGGCAAGAAAAACAGTCAATTTATTTTACTGTTGTTGGCTGCTTGATGACTTTGAAAAATTACACAAAAATATATATATTTTTTTTTAAAAGGTTACATTTTATTTTATTTTATTAACAAGAGGGATCTAAAAGAATAATACCAATGACGTTTTCATACTCAAATAGGCTAAAATAGGTCTACATTTCATCACAGTAAATCAGAACCTTTTTGTAAAAATCAGAGCCTGTTATATGTTCACATTGGAATCTTGCTTCTAGCTCTTTTGTTCCTTTTCATCTCCTCTTTCTATCTTTTTATCTCCTTTTCTTCTTCTTCCCTTTCCCTCTTCATTCTTATTCACTTTCTTAGATATTTTTTTCTTTATGTTCTTTCTTTGTACAATCTTACACATACTTGTATTAAATTACAGCATAATAGAAGTACAATTATGACTGCTCATATCTTGTTTGTATCTACTCCTTTTACCCCTTGAAGCACTAATTGGCATATTTTCTCTCTATCATACATATTGTACTGCTACATATTGTTTTCTCAACATTTGTTTTCCCCTTTAATATCATTGTATAATACTTCAGACATAATGTTTTTTCCTTCTCCTATTAAGAATGTATGTAAGTGTATATTGGAGACTGTAGTGTATTTGTATGTATAATAACAATAACTACAATAAAAAGATTAACTGCAAAAAAAAAATAAATCAGAGCCAGGTCACAGCCAACTTGCCCATCCCTAATTTAAACTCACTACATTTTAAATGATTTGCAGATTCTGCTCATATAAATAGAAATGTGGTCCTTTCAATTTATACAAGGAAGATGGGTGGCGATTCCATTTGATGGAAGAACAAGAGAAAACAAGTAAGTATTAGGTAAGTAAAATGTAGTGAAAGAGAAGTCCTTAACTAGAAAATGTTAAGTTGATTAAAAAAATTCAGTTGGCATTGTAAATTGCTTAGTTTATATGATAAACAATTAAGGGTTGAATGGGTCCACCTCTGGTTTGTAATGCAAAACTCTTTTGAGAATAGAGTTACCGAGGGTGGCCTGATGAATTGACCAATATTATTAAAGCAGTGTATCTGTCTCCAAAAATATTGATGGACTATATCCATAAAAGTACAGGTCATGATTTTTATTGACCTTTATGAGCCTTCATGTTCAATAATGTTCATTAGTATAGCTGTATTAATTTCTTGTTCTTGCACAATTCATGAACATTCATGAACATGTTTCTGAACTTTTATGCACATTAATGGACTCAGTTCAGTAATGGTTTATGAATAATTCATTGATACTCAAGAATACTTCATGATTACTCCATCTGTGTGGTCACAATGGTTATCATGAAAATGTACTTTAAATAGAAAAATAAGTTAGAAAGTTTGCCTTAACCACAAGGCCTTATGCAGGAATGATCTGTATGCAGAGCTAGCCCAATGCGTACTTAGTCACCAAGGCTATTAAAAAATCCTTCACCCATAGAGGGGCCCATTAGATGAAGTGATCACAAGCTGTTTTTGAATAGCCTTGAAATATTTATTAACGGTTTGTGAACTGAGTTTATGAACATGCATCAAAGTTCAGCAACAATGTTCATGAAGGTTCACGAATTGAGCAAAAATAACAAATGGACAAGCTGTGTTCATGAATATTCTTGAACATAAATGTTCATAAACATCCATGAAATTCCTCACTGAACTTCCATGAATACAGTCCATCAGTATTTTTTCTGCTCAGAAATGCTCTGCTTTTATAGCACTGTTTAATTCATCAGTCAGCCCTGTTTTAGCCATATTCTCAAAATATTTTTGTACTCTGTATAAATCAGAGGCATACCCTTTCATCCCTTTATTATTTTATGATAACCCAATTTACCACAACCAGTAAAATCTTCTAACAAACTCAATAATTTTAAATGAATGTTTTTTTCTTGCATTGCAGTTTAGAATGAGTAACTTACTGTATTTTGACTTGCTTCATCTTGTCCTTCAATCAAATGGAATAACTGCTCACCTTCCCTTCAAAACTAGAATGGTACAGTTGATATTTATGGGCCCTATTCACTAATGAGCAGGAATTACATGCAAAATGCACGTATCCAGTCCATGCCATCCCTCACGTGCATGCAGGTGTGCGCATGCCAGCATTCACAGTTGCTGACCACTGGACTATGCCCCTGGCACATGGCCATTTAGTGTATGTATGTAGCAGCATGGGGGCAGAGTGCAGGACACTGGTAAGCATCCAATGGGATGCCCGTCCTGGACCCCATAGTGGATCCTCACCCACAGATGGGCAGGGGATCCTGAGAATGCATACATTCCACCAAGAATAAACAATGGGCATGTGCCCGAATGTCCACACCACACCCTCCCAGGCAACCCAATGGGCCAGGGCAGCTTTGTGCCAGAAGATCATGGTGCTGCTGTGCCCCACCAGTAACCTGTGTGGGATGCATAAATAATTACAGAAGGGTTCCCCTTTGCATACATTTTTTTACCATGGCACCCCACACACAAGTGTTGTCATTCAACTGTGCAGCTCAGGCCCCCCCAGGTAGGCCACTGCCCACCCATGGTGTGGTGCCATGCAGCCGGCTAGGGGATCTAGCATGCAAAGTATTACCATGCCAGTGATGAATGCTGCCAGGGGTATGCTGGGCCCCACTGCACTGCATTCAGGCACAGGATTGCCTGCATGTCTCAGATACATGGCACGTAGCCATTCAGACCCTTTTCTGAATAGACTCATATACGAGCAATACTTACAACTCTTTTAAAATATGGTGAGTTGGGGGGGTGTGGCTTGGCTATGCCAAAGATGGCTAGCTTAATTTTGTATCTCCTGGGAACACCAATTATCATCATCCATCCACCAGCACCCAGACAATTAGCCTTTGCCGACAATTGAGACTGTATTCTACCTACATCATAGTTCTGCTCTGGTAAAGCATTTTTACTGTCTCACAACTATAGAACTTTATATCAGCAACTATACAGGTTCTCTATTTCAGTCTGCAACAATGGCCAACCAACCTTTGTATAATAGCTCTCTTAATAGAGTGGAATCAATGTTTCAGCAGCTAATCAATGAAATTAACGATTTAAAAATAGCCTCACAGCAAAATGTTACTAATATGCAAGCACTTGACCAAAAAATCATTGCCACAGAAGTAATAACAACTCAAAATGAAAACTCTGTTATTGATCTGAAAGCTACAATCAGGGAGCAGGAAAGAGTTAACAGAAATCTTCAAGACAAAATTGATGACACTGAAAACAGAAATAGACGCAACAACCTTAGATTTCTGGGTTTTCCTGTAGGAGCAGAGCTCAGAGACACCAGTGCACTTCTAATGCATGCACTTCCAGCTTTGTTCAAACTTTCACCCTGCCAGGACCTCATTATTGAGAGATCTCATCATACCCTAAACCCAAGGCCTGGTCCAACCCAGAAACCAAGGTCTATCATTGCTAGATTTCTAAACTATGCTCATACAGAGTTAATTATCCAAAGAGCAAGACAAGTGGGAACACATTACTTGGCAGGAGCACAGAATACCAATTTTCAGAGACTTTTCAAAAGACCTGTCTAATAAGTGAAGAGCCTACAACCCCATCAAAATTATTTTGCATCAGCGGGGTATTAAGTTCGCACTACAATATCCAGAAATAATGCACCTATTCCTGGGAGACTTAGTCAGAGACTTTAGTACACCTTAAGCCCTGTCAGCATTTCTTGACATGCCTCAGTCTGCACTTTCCCCACCTGGTGATCTGGCTGCAGTTCAATCAAGCATCTGCCCAGACACTTCTCAATCTGACCTGCATGTTCCTGCAGCTGAATGAACCTAAAGGGTCCAGGGAAGTCCGCACAGACTATAACTACTATTGCAGCTCCTGCCAGACTTTCAGCACGCCTACAAGAAAAAAAGGCCACCAATTCACTTCATGCCAAGCACTCATGCTGCCCGAGTGACACTCCTTCAACTCTCCACTCCCATTCGGAGTGACATGTCAGCTTCTCTACTCCTCTTGCTTTCTCTAATAAATTTTCCGTATGCCAAGAAGACTCCCACTAGTCTTGAGAAGAACTTCAGGAGGATGAGTCGGATCCACTCGCTGATGTCCACATGAATGTTCTGCCTTGTAATAACTCCCCGGACTCTTCTTGGGCAGAACTGGTGACCAGCTCCCCTTTAAGTCTGCTGAACCCCCCAAAAAGAAAAGGAAAGGAAAACTGAAGATTAAAATGCACAATGCTGTCTCGCAAGCACAAAATCGTCACAACATTGACCACCACACATTTTGAGTCTGATATTTGTACCTAATCATTAAGCCCCTTTAATACAGCAGCATATCTGGGCATTCCTTTGCTTCAAACGCTCAGCGTAACTCCAATATGTGCACTACTATTGCACCCAGCCAGTTTGGAATCCGTAAGGCTGTAAATCATGGTTGTAAACTCAGGGGCTGTACCTTTTACAGACTTGATAATGCGAGTAAACCTCCACTGAATTTCTCTGTTTTGTGCAACTCTCTCTATATATACATATGCAGTACCACGATTCAGTTTTAGAAGGTCTCTTTCAAGTTAATCTGTGTACTGCCAGATATTAGTTTATAAAAACGCTATGCATGTACAGCACTTTTAAAGACCCATTATCACTTTACATTAAGAGTTGTATATACAGTATATGTGCGTAATGTTTCTCTATACCATTTCTAGTGGGCCCTTTGTCCTAGCTAATAATTATGTTGTTTGCCACATAACTATTATCTTTTATGTGTGGACGATGTTTAAATAACATCTTAACCCTAACCAGTCTATTTTTTCTACTGTTATCATATGCACCATTATAGATATATGGGGTTTCAGTGGTATTTTATCAAACACATATATTGGCACTTTGCAATTATTAAAACTCTAATTTATGCTTGTAATTTGGTCTCTCATTTTCACTCTCCTCTTTGCCCTACTACATCATCCTCTCTCCCCCCTCTCAGGTATACTAGTAGTGCCCTTCAATCACTTATTTATGCACTAGTTGGTTTCTTACATATTTTTTAACTCCCTATTGCAGGCAATATTCAAGGCATCTGTACATTATTACCTTATTTACATTACCATAATCAATAACTATAGCACATTTATACTCTAAGCCTTTATTATTTAAGCTTATTTACACTTTTGGAACACCCTCATAGTTGGGGCTTGTTAGGCCTTTTAGTAGACCTGGCTACCCCACTACAAATGTGTTCTTTCCTCCTTTTGGATAAATTTCGAGTTATGTGCTTCTGTCAAAGATCTAGATGCCCTGGTTTTAATACACACAGCACCCTGAAGCCTGAAACATTCTCAATCATTATAATTACAATAGTGCTAAGGCGACTATATATACCTGTCTATAAACTAATTCCTCCATCTTGCATACTACCAATATACCAAATTGGACACATAATACACTGAAGCCTTATAAGTCTGTATTGTATTAGGCTTTCCCATTTATTCTTTTGCCCCCTTACGTTATTTGATCTGCTTCCACACATCATGGTATTCATCTTTTAAAATATGGTTATGTGAATAATTACATAACTTACAAGACCTTCTCTGGCTTACACTATTTCAGTACCTTGTTGCATTGTGTTGGCACACTCTCTTTATTATTGAGCTTATACACTACAGTTCAACTTGTATTACTATGTCTAGGATTTATTACTAATTTAGTAATCCATTTATATAGTTTGGTGTGATGTTTAAGGTTCATCCCAGGGAATTAGTTTAATAACCTCAGTTCTAGTCATAATTACAATTTATAGGATATTGTTATACACAGTTTGTGTCCTACAATTACAGCATGTTGGTTTCTCTTAAGATTTACTTACATCTTTACATGCCTAGTAGTGTAGCGAGAGAGTCTCTGGTGTGTACGCCAACTCTTATCTCTCTATACTTCATAAACGTTTCTACTGTAATATACAAGCTTTTGTTGGCACTATGTATATTCTCTCTACTATCTTCCCTCTATACTTTTCCTTAGCGAGACACAATAGATATATGTATCCAAACTTTCTGAGTCCATAAAACCTAATGGCCCTGCACACATTTGTACATCCTATATACCTCCCTTTTGAACCAGTGACATCCTCTAATTTAAGTTCTTATGAGTCCCTCATTCCTATTTGTAACTTCATATTTTACCTCTTACTATTATAAATGATTTAATTTTGCATTCATGGAATGTTAAGGGACTCAATTCACCTTGTAAGCTCAAGCAAATACTTATCTCAAGAAACATAATACACATATTGCTTTCTTTCAAGAAACTAAACTTCTATCAGAGGATGTCGACAGGCTTAACAAGGACTGTGTCGGTCAAGTATTTGCAACCTCCTCCTCTTCTTCAAAAAAACATGGTGTCACCATTCTAATACATAAATCCCTTAACTGGACCCCCATTAAAACCATCACAGACTCAGACGGTAGATGGGTAATAGCTCAATTAAATTCCACTGCAGGCTCTTTTATATTAGTAAACATGTATGCCCCCAACTCTGATTCCCCTGAATTTTTCTATAATTTGGCTCAACAAATTATGATTAATAACAGCTCACCTATTCTTATGGGTGGAGACTTTAATCTAGCATTAGAGGCACAACTAGATAGAAGTAATACACCATATGATGCTCACCCATGAAGCATCAATGCTCTGTCAATGCTAATGAAGGATTTGGGTCTTTCCGACATTTGGAGACTTTGCTACCCTAAAACGTGATTTTACCTTTTACTCCTCATTACATAAATCTTATAGTCATAATGATTACTGGTTCTCATCCCCTCTCATTACAGAACAAACTATTGATACAGATATCCTCCCAATTACCATATCAGACCATTCTCCTATAAGTCTACATTTACTCTGGGGTCCTCCCTCTTCTAAATCCCCTTCTTGGCGTTTAGACCCACTTTTACTGAGAGACCCAGAATTTTTAACTTGGATTGCTTCCCAGATCCAAGATTTTCTTTCATTTAATGATACTCCTGAGGAATCTCAAGGTACTACCTGGGAAGCATTAAAAGCCACAATTAAAGGCAAAATTATCAGTTTTGCAGCTCACAGAAAGAAGCTAAGAGAGCAACAATTATCTAATCTAGAAAAATCCCTTAAAGATAAAGAAACTCAATATCATAATACAAAAAAAAAATAATCCTAACTCACAACAACATTTTGAAATTCTTCAGCTAAGAATTAAAATCAACAAATTAATATCCAGGAAAGCAGAACTTGCCCTTTTAAGGCTCAAACACCACTATTGGGAACAAGGCGATAGATGTGGGAAGTTGCTTTCATACCCTCTCAAAACTCAACAGATGGAGAGATATGTTGCTGGCCTGAAAGACCCATCAGGCCAAATCTACACAGATAACTCTTCAGTCAATCATATCATGTGATCCTTTTACCATCAACTATATTCTCATCAAAACTCCATGACTCCCAACCAAATACAAAACTTTTTTGCTAAATTGCAGCTACCCCACCTCTCATCAAGACATACATAGATACATAGATAGTGTTGGCAGATACGGGCCTATGGCCCACCCAGTCTGCCCATTTGAGCTTGTAAGTTCAGTTTATGTTTTCCTAGAAGTCTGTTGCCCCTTACCCCTGACCTCCAGAATTCCTTTATGTCTATCCCATGGATTCTTAAATCCCATGACTGTTTCAGCCCCCACCACTTCCTCTGGCAGGGTGTTCCACTTGTCCACCAAGCGTTCTGTGAAGAAATTCTTCCTCACGTTTCCTCTAAATCGTCCTCCCTCCAACTTCATCCCATGACCTCTAGTCCTAGAACATCTTTTTCACTTAAAAATAGTGTATTCCTGAACCCTGTTCCTCCCTGTAAGATACTTGTATGTCTCTATCATATCCCCTCTCTCCCTCCTCTCCTCCAGGGAGCACATGTTCAGTTCCTTCAACCTGTCTTCATAGGACTTGTGATGCAATCCATGCACCATCTTTGTTGCCCTCCTCTGAACCTTCTCTACCTTGTCTATGTCCTTATGTAGGTATGGTCTCCAGAACTGTACACTGTACTCCAGATGGGGTCTCACTAGTGTCTTGTATAGTGGAATTACGACCTCCCTTTTCCTGCTGGTGATGCCCCTGCCTATGCATCCCAGCATCCTATTTGCTTTACCTGCTGCCTTGTCACACTGTTTCCCTACCTTGAGGTCATCAGAGATGATAACCCCAAGATCCCTTTCCTGCTTGGTGCATGCTATATCCTCACCCCCCAACTGATATATTGTGCCAGGGTTTTTGTGCCCCATATGCATTATCTTGCACTTCTTTGCATTGAATTTCAACTGTCAAACCCTGACCATTCTTCAAGTTTCTGCAGGTCCCTTCTCATTCTGTCTACACCCTCTGGTGTGTCTACTCTGTTACAGAGCTTTGTGTCATCAGCGAACAGTGAAATTCTGCCTTCTAGGTCCTGCGCAATGTCACTGATGAAGATGTTGAATAGGACCGGTCCCAGCACTGATCCCTGTGGTACCCCACTGGTCAATCTTCCCTCTGTGGAGTGACAGCCATTTACCACCACCCTCTGTGTCCTGCCACCCAGCCAGTTACCTAGCCACCACACTACTGTCCTGCCCACACCCATATTCCCCAGTTTGTGTAATAGTCTTCTATGTGGCACAGTGCCAAAGGCCTTGCTAAAGTCCAGATAGGCCATGTCCACTGCCCTCCCTGATCCACCTCCCTAGTCACCCAGTCAAAAAATTCAATGAGGTTGGTCTGACATGACCTCCCCCTGGTGAAACCATGCTGCCTTGGGTCCTGTAGTCCATTGACAACCAGATGTTCCACCAATCTCTCCTTCAGTAGTGCTTCCATGATCTTCCCCACTACCGAGGTGAGGCTGACTGGTCTGTAGTTCCCTGCTTCCTCTTGTTCCAACTTTTGTATAAGGGGATTACATCTGCTGTCCTCCAGTCTTTGGGTACCTCCCCTGTTTCCAGTGATTGGCTAAACAGGATAGCCAGAGGTTCAGTCACCACCTCTCTTAGTTCTTTAAGGACCCTGGGGTGCACCCCATCTGGCCCCATTGCTTTATCAACTCTTATTACTTCCAGTACCTTCAGGACCCTTTCTCATGTAAAGGGACTTGTGTCCATTTCTGCACCATTCTCATGGCTACACTGGATGAACCCTTTACCCTACAAGAGATCCAAACAGCGCTATCTTCCATAAAAAAATGGTAAATCACCTGGGAGTGATGGTTTCCCTATTGACTTCTATAAATCCCTATCTGATACTCTCTGCCCCTTACTACTTAACGTTTTCCTGGAAGCAATCTCTAAAGGTAAACTCCCCCATACTATGACTGAAGCCATTATTACTGTTTTACCAAAAAAAGATAAAGACCCCTTTCTTCCCTCAAATTACAGACCGATATCACTACTTAATACAGATGTCAAAATCTTTGCTAAATTATTAACCCTTCATTTAGATTCATTAATTCCAAACCTCGTCCATACCGCTCAAGCTGTATTTATCAAGAATAGAACTGGTTCTGATCATCTTCATTCTTTATTTAACTTAATCTATAAAGCAAAAATCCTTAAATCACCAGCAACTGCCATCCCCATTAATTCTGAGAAAGCATTTGACTCCCTTATTTGGAACTATTTATACATTGTATTATCTTATTTTGTATCACTAACAGTTTTTGTGTATGGATTAAATTACTGTACACATTCCCTTCTGCTCGGGTTCTTAATAACTCCACTCTATCCCCCTCCTTCCATCTTGCAAGAGGCACCAGACAAGGATGCCCCTAATCACCGTCTTTGTTCATACTTGCCATGGAACCTCTTTCTGCATCTCTTAGTCAATCCTGCATAATTAAAGGCATCCCTATTGGTAACTCTTGCTACACCTCACTTTCTTATACAGATGACCTCCTCATTTTACTAGAAAATCTCAAAAATTCAGGGCAACCTCTAGTTAAACTTAATGAATTCACCTCTCTCTCGGGACTTGCTGTGAATCTTAACAAATTAAAATGCTACCATTAAATAAGCAAGGCAAACCCTCTATGAATAACCCATTGGGCTTCCATTGGGTACCCCAAGGTATCTCATATCTAGGTATCTGGCTCATCATGTCATTAGATAAATTATTGGATGTTATTCTTTCTAATCTGTTAACTATCATTAAATCTTCACTTGACAGATGGAAATTGCTTAATCTCACCTTCAATGGGAACATTTCTGCTATTAAAATATCAATAGCTCCTAAAACACAGTATCTTTTTTCTCATATTCCATTAATACTTCCCTCTAGTTTCCTCATCAAAATAGACAAAATAATTGGTAATTTTATTTGGAACGGCAAAATCCCCAAATTTAGCTGAAACAAACTTAGATCCCATTGTCAAGAAGCATATTTGATCGCCCTTGGTTTCAAGCCTACTTTTGGGCCTTCCGCAAAGCCCAAACTACAAACTCAATACCAAATCACTGTTATGGGTTAATATGGAAGCCTCCCTATGTTCAGGTAATATTGCTTCTTCCTTCATTAATAATCTCCCCCAATTTAAAGTCTCACCCCACTATAGCATCATCCACATTCTACTGTAAAATAATTCATAAGCATCTCAAATCAAACCTAACCCCTCTTGCTTATGCTCCCATTTGGGGAAACCACCATATATCTCTTGACAATCACCCAATTTTCTGTCAAACCTGGAAAAACAGGAGCATTTTCTTCTTGAGAGACATACTTGAACCCCATGTTTTAAAATTAAAATCCTATTATGATGTATGCGCTCAATGGAATCTTCCCCATCAGGATTTTTGGAAATATCTACAGCTCCGTACAGCATGCAACTCCTACCTCACATTTATTACCAGTCAATCGTTATATGATCAATATATCTCCAAATGGATTAAAACAACATCTAAACTGAACAGTACTATCTACAAAGATATTAGAGATACGCTTCCAGACAAATCCATTAGTGCAAAAAATAAATGGAGTAATCTGTTACATTATAATATAACCAATGCACAATGGTACAGGTGTTGGCTTTCCTGCCATAAATCCTTTAATGATAAACATAATTCTCTTATACAGACTAAAATCCTTCATTTGTGGTACAGGACCCCAACTGTATTGCAAAAATGGGTTTAATGAATAATAATAACTGCTGGCGCTGTAACTCCCCCAATGGTGATTCACTTCATATTTTATGGAATTGTCTCCTTATACAAAAGCTTTGGCATCATACTCATATATTTGCAATGAAAGTGACTGGTCAACCCTTTGCACTGGACCTTAAACATTGAATACTTGGTATTTTTAACTTTAGCTTCAATAGAATCTCCCATTCCCTGAACATATGGTTAACCATACTTTTCCTTCAAGTTAAATGCAGTATACTAATGCACTGAAGATCTAATATAATCCCCACATTCCCCGACATTCTTAAACAATTATTTCAACATGCCTCCCTTGATTGTATGACACATATTTCTTCTGACTGACTCACTATATATAAAAAATGTTGGCAGGACTATTTGAATCATTTAACTCTTCTGGCACCTAATGTATGAATTGATATATATATATATATATATATATATATATATATATATATATATATAAACATGTTTTTTCCTCCCACTGAAATTTTCCACAGATCTCATGTTGTGGCCATGCTTCTTGTTTCCTTATTCTATACTTTCCCCTTCCTCTCTCTTACTTCTTCTCTACATTCCTTCTCTCTTGATTATTCTCTCAGATGATCTTTTACTATTCTACAAATCCTCCTACATGTTTTAGCAGCATTCTAAGATGTTACATAACACAATAATGTATAACTATGACTATTCATACCACCTCTTTCAATTTCTACCCTTTCCATTCTCACTTTATACTACAAAATGTTAAGCTTCCTTTAAATACATGATTTGTATTGTCTAGCTCTGATCTGTAACCATACACTCTTCACAGTACTATTAAATAGTTTTTCAGATAATATGCTGCCTTGTTTCTTCATATATAACCTTACATAGCATTGTACTAGAGGATGTTTGTTTGTTTTTCTCATAAATACTTCAATAAAAAGATAAACTACAAAAAAAAAAAAATATGGTGAGTTTAAATGGTAATCCTTCTGTTTGTTCACATACTTCATTTCCAGTACAACATACATTCTTCACTCCTAAACTGAAAATGTTATGATTTTGTGATGTTTTAAAATTTCTACAGTGTGAAACTGTGTATTCTGATATGCAAATAAGTTATGCAAATTGATTTATGCCTTGGTTCATTGTGGCCCTTTAAAGGTTCAACAACTTTATGAACAGTGTGTTAATGAACAGTTCATGAACTTTGTTCATGAACTGAGTTGAAGAGCAGTTGGGGAACTTTGATTTATATTCATGAATGTTTATCAAAGTTCATTCTTTATTAACTTCATTTCACCTAAGCAGTGATATCTGGTTCAAATTATTAGTCTTCCAAATATAAATATTTTATAAATTTTTTTATTAAGTTGTGATGTTGGCTTCTTTTTTCCTTGATAGAGCATGACTCCATCATCCCAAGCAGTCTCAAAAGTTTTTATGACAATTCATGTAAGGGCCAGGGCCACAGCTCAAATGGCCTGTAGTGCCATGCAGAATGGTAGTGTAAGCCTCGCATAACTGGTAGACATTCCTGTGCATCTCCTAAGTTGCAGCCTGTTTATTTTTAATTTTTATTTATTTTTTTAAGATCTAGGATTACAAATACCTTTGAACAAATGGCTCGTTTACAAAGGTTCCATGTCAGAAGCAAAAAATAAAATAAGTAACAATGAAGAGCTATTCATACAAATGCAAGAAAATATGAATTACACAGGGACTTGAATTGCAGACAAGAACAGGTTAAGACAAAAACATTGGTTGTTACATCAACTTGCAAAGGGGTGGAGGTGAGGGGAAAGAGGTAGTCAAAGGAGACTTTGTCAGAAAGTGCAAGTAGGTAAGTGCCATATGCTGTAGGATGCACAAATGTGATAGTAGGTAAATTGGGAAGAGAGGAAGGGAAGAAGAAAGGGTAAGAGTCAAGGGGGAATAGTGTTAGAGAAGAGGGAGGGTAGAAAATGTGGAAAAGTAGGGGTTGGAGGGAGGGAATGGGTAGACACAGACTGCGGGAGGACAGGAGCCTAGGGGGTGAGGGGGTGCAATAAGGCAGAAGGCAGAGTGAGAGAAATGAAGAAGATGGTCAGGGTGAAAGGGAGGGCTAGAGTAAGATGTTGGAAGGTGGTGAAGGGAAACAAGGAGGTAGGCAGTGAGATATGGGGAGGAAAGAAAAAATGGAGGGAAGGGATGAAAGGAAAGGTAAGAGTGAGAAAAAAGAAAAAAGAGGAAGGGGAAAGAAAGTAGGAAGTATAGGGGAAAGGGGAGGAGAATAGAGGAAGGGGTATAGTAGGAAGGAGGAGCGGCAACCTAGGCGGGACAGTCACAATTGCTGAGAGAAAAGATCTGCAAGTGCAGTTTGCATTTAAATGGGCCTTGTTTGTTTGGTTGGTGGGAAGTTTAGAATGTGGGAAGTACAGGGGAAAGGGGAGGAGAATGGAGGGATGGGTATAATAGGAAGGAGGAAAGGCAACCTAAGTGGTACAGTCACAATTGCTGAGAGAAGAGAGGTGCAGGCACAGTTTGTGTTTAAATGGGCCTAGTTTGTTCTCTGCTGAGATCTCAGGAGAGAGACCATTAATAAGGGAGTGGTACCCAAATAGAAAGGAGTGTTGTGCTTGAAAGGTATGGCAGAAAGGAATTTAGAACTGGGATTTGTTAGGGCTGTGAGTGTAATGGGTATGAGGTGTAGGTGCCATAAGGGCTTGTGCAGTTGGCGGATAAGGCTGAGGCAGATTTTTAGCTAGGAGGCAGGTCTGGTAGGTTATTCTTCCATGAAGGTGGAGCCATGATGATTGTTTATACTGATGGCAAGTATGTGTCTTATGACTAGCTCCAGTCACAAGTCAACAGCACTTGTTCGGCACTGTCTTGATTCCTTTTAATGTGGTATCTGAGGCAGATCCATAGAAAATTAGCCTATAATAGATAATAAAATGAACTGAGCTGGTTATGACTATCCACATAGCCTCAGTGGTTAGACAACTGTGGTGGCAGTAGAGGATACCTATCCTGGAGTTAATGGCTCTGGAGATGAGTTTGATATGAGTGTCATACAAAAGTGAACTGTCCAAAGTAATGCAGAGATATTTGAACTCATGGACTTGGTCAAGTAGGAGGTGTTGCTTATTCAGGATATTTAAGCTAGCTGTTTAGTGTTTGCTGTGTTCACAGGTGAACAGGATGGCCTTGGTGTTTTGTACAGTAGTTCATAAACAACTTATGCTGATCAAACCACTTTTTGACATGGTTAAAGTTTGACTGCAGGTCAGCGGATAGTGGGTCAGGGTCAGTGTGAGTGGAAAAAAGGATGGTGGCATCTGCGTAAAGGATCATATTGTTGTTACAGGCTGCATTAAGATTATTGACAAAGATGTTCAAAAGTAGTGGTCCAAGGATAGAGCCTTGGGGTACCCCAGATTGAATGGGGAGGCAGTCAGAGAGAGTGTCCCCAAACTTAACACGTTGGTGTCTTCCTAGCAGGTAAGTTTCAAACCAGCTGGTAACTTCAGAAGAAAGGCCAAGGGCAGGGAGGGAGTTCAAGAAGAGTTTGGGATTGATGGTGTCAAATGCCTTGGTTAGATCTATAAGCACCGCACCTAGTATATGTCCAGTGTCCAAGGCCTTATGAATGTGGTTAGTAAATTCAGTGCAGTGGTTTTGCTATGTGTTTTTCTAAAGCCATGTTGCTGGGTGCACTGTATGTTACATTTGTTGAGGTATTCTATCAGTTGGTTGGCAACTATTAACTCAAGAGCTTTAGAGAGTAGGGGGAGGATTGAGATGGGGAGGTAATTGGTGTGTTGAGACCTATCACCACTTTTGTGAACAGGCATCATGATTGCAGATTTCCAGAGCTGGGGGAACTGTTTAATGGAGAACAAGAGGTTCAGGAGATTAGTTGGGGCGGGGGGGTAGGATGGCCTCAAATGTGAGAAAGAGAAGTTTTATATCAAGGGTGTCATTTCTACATGTGGGTTTTCCTAGCATCTTTAGATGGTAGTTTCAAGCTTTGACAAGGGAAACTTTCCTGAAATAAAAGGGCAATGTATTTTGGGGCAAAGCAAATTTCACATTTTTGCCAGACAAAGCTGGATCATTGAAAAAGTCAGGCAGAAGTACCCCACTTAGATCAGTAAAAGCGACATTGAAGGAGTTGGCAATTAACTTGAGGTCCTGAATAGAGGTGTCATTAACCTCAGTCATGTTTGAGGTGGATTTGTTGGGTTTACCAGTAATGCTTTTGACATTATCCCAGAATTGTTTGCTGTTACCCCAGTTGTTAGTAAACTCACTTTGGCAATAGTCTTGCTTGGCTCATCACAGTTGCACCACTTGGTTACACTGGTTTCTGGCTGCTTTGTAACTTTTCAGGTCTGACTGATGACCATTGGCAAGTGCACTGTGCCAGAGACTATCCCTATGCTACATTAAGGCTATTAGGGCAGGGGAGATCCAAGGGTTTGAGACTCCCCTCATTTCTGTTTTCTTGTAGGGGCAAACTGGTTGCACACTTCATTAAATTGCTGTATGAAGAATTTAAGAGCAAGATCAATGCAGCTCATGGAGTTGATAGGGGACAAGTCAATCAAAGAGCATGCCATCCGTAGATGCTAGAGTTTAACTTTTTTTTAGAAAACATCTGTAAGTGAACTTGGGCTTTGATTTTGGCAACTTATTAGACCACTGGCAGAGGACTGGTGAGTGATCACTTAGTGAGTCAGGTAGTACTTTGACGTTAATAATTCTGTTAGCGTGAGTGGTGAAAATCCAGTCCAGGAGGGAGCTGGAGCCAGTTCTGTAGTTGATGCAGGTAGGCATGGGTACCATCTGGGTGATGTCAATAAATGCAAGAGCATTTTTAATAGGTTCAGTGTCAGGGGCAAGCCACTTTAAATTAAAGTTCCCCATGACAATTGTCTCAGTATGGTGCTGGGGATTGTCGAGGTACTCAGTTATCATTCTAATGCCAGAGGCTGGGTCACGAGGGGGGATGAAAATGGATATCAAGGTGATGGATATTCCTTGTTGACCAATCATTATTTTGATTGCTAGCATTTGGGAGTTAGTAGTAGGAGACATTTGTTGGAGGACCTGGCCCTTAAGAGTATCCTTCAGGTAGATGGCACAGTCACCCTCATGTTTGCCAGCACAATCAAGTCTGAAGATGATGTAGCCAGGAATTGTCATAGAACTGTCAGGTACCTTAGGGTTGAGCCAGTTTTCACTGATGGGCTAAAATATCAGGTTTATGCTGTAACATCCAAACTTGGAAGTCGTCAAGTTTTGTAGAAGGCTTCAAATGTTAATGGATGCCAGTGTGAGGGCCTGTGGGAGATTGGAAGCCATGTGGGGACCAGGATTCAGGTGATTATCACCAGAGAGGAGTAGGAGGAGTAATATAATTGTTTGAAGATATCAAGCAAGGAGTTTTGACTCCTTGAGCTGCCTACGTCTGGAAGGTTTATATTGCTGAGTGTTGCAGACCGGGGAGAGATGCAGTAAAAGATTTAGAAAAAGAACATTCAGATACCAACATTAGAAAAAGGACCCCAGTGTGGGCACGGAGACAAGGTAGTAGGGTGCCACTGAACTGCCAGGGATGTCAATGACTGGCAGAGCTGGATAGGTTCCCCTGTACCACCTGTAAGTCTGGTCACTGAGCCACAGTGCAAAGGAACTACTGGACCACCTGAACCCTACAGGCAAGTGTTGGTTAGGAAGGGGGACACTTCCAGACATGGTGCCCATAACTGAGATAAGCTGATCGGGTTAATGGTATCGCACCGTGCACCTGGGGCAATTCAGCACTGTAACTTGGGCGCAGGTGCAGTCCTGATTGTTAGCAGGTGCATTTGCCCCATCTCATGTATAGATTTGTAGTTTGCATTATGCCCTGTCACAAGGGAAACCTCCCTCTACTGTGACTTGTGCCCAGCATTGGGTATGGTGTTTTCAGATGGAAGTGTAATGGTGAATCCAGTTTTCATTTATTTTGTGTCACTACCCATAGCAACTGAGAATGGGGCCCATTATGCCTAACAGAATTTTCTGTTTGTATCGTTCATTTAAGATAACACTGCTGTTCTTTTAGCAACACATACTTACTCTTTTGCAGCACAATTTTTTTGGTCATACAGTATGATCTATAATCTCCATATTTTAAATTGTTTTTACAAAATGTGAGGTATAGAAACTATCAAATTTTAAGATAACATGTGTTTCTAAGAAATTATTTCATCATATATTGATGCATTGTAATAGAGGTGCTGATCCTGAATTTGCATTTGGCGAACAGTCAAAATCCCATGTTTTGGATACCGTTGAAGCATCTTCAAAGTAACTTGGTTTCCTTTTGGAGGCTGGCACTTCAATATCATGATGCAGCACTTTTTACAGGGAGCACACCTGAGCATGTACAAGCTGTTGGGATGTATCATGCCATTTGATCTGCATAAACCAATCAGTGATACCTGGCCTTCTCCTATAGGCTTCTCTCCCTCTGGAACAGCATTCACCCCTAAACGCACCTCACCCCCTCCTTTCCTGCCCTTAAGTGCTTACTCAGACTGCCACCTTCCTCTTTCTGCACCTGCCCCCCCCCAATGCTTCACCTCCTTCTGCCCCTGGCCTGCTTTCTTTCTTATACCCTCCCTGCATCAGCAGGCTCTGTTCTGTCTCAGTGCCAGCAGGCTCCCATTCATTGTTTTTAGCTGATCTCCCACTGTTAATTGCTGGTTTATCTATATTTAACCTTAATACGTGAATATCTATATATTGTATTTATTGTAAATACTTTCTGTTCACTACATGTATTTGTCATTTGTTTCAAATTATTTTTATTTACACTGTACTACCATGTAACTTACTTTGTTTTATCCTCTGTTTTATACCCCTGCCCCTGGGTTGCATCTGGAAATGAGCTTCTGCTCATGGTGCCTTTCCTGGTTATCAAATTTTAAATAAAGAAATAAATACTGGAGATTGACAACTATGTGTGTGCTTCAGAGATCACATTGTCATTTATAGCTCTCTCTCTCTCTCTCTCTCTGTCTCTCTCTCTCTCTCTCTCTCTCTCTCTCTCTCTCTCTCAATGGCCTGTGGCAAGAAGGAGCTCCTTTTATGTGACCCATGACTTTTAATCAGAAACTTTAAAAATCACCAGGGAAGCATTCATTATCATTCCAGTTAGCTGTGGTAATGCTCACTATATTTATGTGTAGTTTCAGAAAAGCAGGTTATTGAATTCATGTTGAAAAGGATATGAGAAAATCCACAGTGTAAGTCTGCATTGCCAGATGCCAGATCTTCACGCAGCAAATGCAGGGTGGCACGCTGTGCATTTAACAGACTGAGAAAGGTGTAGAGAAAATTGCTCAAAGGTTTATTTAGTAGACTTTTCAATGAGTGCTGGTGGTGAAGAGGGCATAGAAATCCATATGTTTTATGTTTTTATCTCTGTGGCAGAAGCAGAAAATAATTGAATATAACAGACTAGGAAAGGGGAGATTTTGAAGGATTTATTTAACAAATTATTTTTGTTTTAATTTAGTACTTTTTCATTTTATATATATATATATATATTTTTTTTTTATTTAGAATTTGTTCTGGGTAGCCCAGGAGCATTATATTCACATTTTCAAAGGTGGCCAGTAATACAAACATAAAAACAATAACAGACATATACATTACATAAAAACTGCAAAAACAAGCATTTGTCAATGCCGAATGGTCGCAGATGGTATTTCAGTTTTACTGGGTTGCTTGTAGCTGTTTTTACTATATTTATATAGTATGTAGCATACATTTTCCCAGGGTAGAGCAGATGAGCTGCAGTATCTCATTTCAGTGGTGTACTGATCTGGCACATTGTGAGTTTGTAATTACACGGGACAGGGCAGCTGAGAGGCAATACCTACTTTTAAGTGGGCTACAACATTCTGACCCCAAATATCCAACATGCTTTTTATGACCTAACGTTATGATCAAGACAGGTGTAATTTTCAAAATACCATCCAAAAAGCAATATCGCTGTGTGACTGTGGAAACAAGTTTTGGAGGGGATTTGAAAAATGACACCTGCCTTGGTCAGGTGGTGTTGTAACACAAGTGATATGTTGAACATTTGGGGCCAAAATCTTCAAAAAATAAAGTTACTCTACGAGTAAATGTTGGAACAATTTGTTTCCTTTTAACATAGTTGGAGTTTCACATTTTTACCCTAAATTTTCAACATAATCTTTTTATGACCCCTCCCTTTTTTAATTCAAATTTTATTAACAAATGTTCACATTAAGAGGCAGTTAACATGAAAATAAGACAAGAATACAGCAGCTTATTTTGTTAAAACTGCCCCTCCCCCCCACAGCAGTAACACATCAGTGTGTCACATAAATTCAAAGCCATTATACAGGAGTATACATGGCTATTTGCTCTGGAACACTACTAAGTCTGAGAAGCTAAAATAAGAAAATGAAGAGAATCCCATATTTGAGTATAAACAGATAATCTGTTGTGAAGGCTAGCAATTGCCTTTTCCATACGCAGGTTAGCAAGGATTTCATTCACCCATTCCTGTAATGTCAGAGTAGACTTGTCTTTCCAATGACATAAAATAAGTTTCTTGACAGATAGAGCTGTCATAGAAATATGAAACCTTCTCACTTTGACTCTAATAGAGGACATGTCCCCGAGGAGACAAACGTCAGGCATGAAGTGCTCCTGCAATCCCAGTATAGGATCTAGGGAAGCTTTGATAGAGTCCCACAGAAGGGAGATTTTGGGACAGGACCAAAATATGTGAAGGAATGTTCCCTCCCCCTGAGAACATCTAACACATATGTTTGAGTCCAACAGACTCCACTTTTTAACTTAACCAGAATGTAATACATATTATGCAAAATATGATATTGCATAAGACGCAACCTATCTTGGGAGACAAATTTATGGCAGGACCTCCACAAAGCCTGCCAGTTAGGTGAATATTGAGGAAGTAAGGAGCTCCAGAACCTCGTCGGTCCAAAATAGTCCCTCTATCTTTTGTGAAACAAAACCTGATATACTTTGGATACACTACCCGAAGACCCAAGTACAGAAGAAAAGTCTGGGATCAGGTCCCCAACCGTCTGATTGGGAGGGGTATTACCAATCACTATTGTGAGTAGGTGTCTTATCTGTACTACTTTAAAATGTGAGAATGCCGGGATACTAAATTTCCAAATAAGATCACCTACAGACAGCCATTGCCCTTCCTCATCCACAAAAGAAAGTACTATCCCATCTCCCAATTGGGGCAACCAAGTGCAGGGAATCTGCTGCTTATTCATAGTGAAAGATGGGGAGTTCCAGATGGATTGGGCCAGATCTAACTGAGGGGTATATCAGAAGAAGCAGCAAAGTTGCACATATACCTTTAAAGAAGTGGCAACTGAGGGACATTTCTTGGCAACATGCACCTGAGACATTTTCACATTGAACAGAGTTAGGGCATCCAGATTCATGGACTGAATTGAGTCTAACACTATTCTAAGCCATGTTGGCTGCACCTTTTCAGGGCCCGGACTTACCCATTTCAGACATTTTGCCAAGTGGCAAGCCCAATAATATATAGCCAAATGGGAAATCCACAGGCCTCCCTCAGATTTTGGAGCAGCCAGCTCATAGTAAGCCAGTTGGGGGTATTTGTCAGACCAGATAAACTTGGTAAAAATACCATGCAATCTCTTAAACCAAGATAACGGGATAAAAGTATTGAGGAGAGATAAAGGGTAGAAAATTCTTGGGAAGATGTTCATCTTGATTATGTTAATCCAGCCCCAAAGTGAGATAGAGAGCTTTGATCATCTGTCAAGATCCTGAGTTATAAGCTGGGAAAGGGGCTCCAGATTTTCCCTAAACCATACCAAGGGATTGCGAGTCAGTTTAATGCCCAGATATTTTAATGACCTGGGGGACCAACATAAACCTAAGGGCATAATATCAGTCTTGAATATTTTGTGGTGTAAAGGGAAAAGGAAGATTTGCTAGCATTTAGTTTATGATTAGATAAGGCATTAAATTTAGCAATTTCACCCAGCAAAACCAGGACAGAAGATACCAGGTGAGATAAATACACAAGGAGATCGTCCGCATATGCAGTGATGTTAACCTCATGACGCCCCACCCAGATGCCTTGTATTTCTGCATTATTGAGAATATTTTGAATGAGAGGTTTGAGATACAGGTTAAATAAAAGGGGAGAAAGGGGACAACCCTGTCTGGTACCTGAATGTAGTGAAAAGGACTTGGAAAATGCACCATTTCCAGAAATCTTTGCTGTAGGGGTTTTGTATAATGCAACAATCCAGGATATAAAGACAGGAGGAAACTGGAAGGCCTCAAGAACTTGGAACAGAAATTTCCAGTTCACACGATCAAATGCCTTCTCAGCATCCAGGAAGACTAGCCCAGCAGGAAACGCAGCATCCCTGGAGACTGAGAAGACATGAGAAAGGGTATGTAAATAGTCAGATGACGAATGTCCCTTCATGAATCCAACCTGCACCATACCTATTAGACCAGGGAGGACTACGGTTAACCTGTCGGCCAATATCTTGGAAAGGATTTTAATATCTTGATTTAAAAGAGATATGGGCCTGTAACTTTGAACTAACTCGGGATCCTTATCTGGTTTAGGGAGAAGAACAATCAGGGCTTCAAACAGGTAAGGGTCTGCCTCTACCCCAGATAAAATGTACTGAAATAGGCGATAGAGTACTGGCAATAAGAGGTCACAAAAAACTTTGTAAAATAAAGAGGAGAACCCATCTGGACCTGAGACCTTGTCTGAGGGTAACCCCCTAAAAACCTCAGAGATTTCTTACTGGGATATGGGAGAAGCCAGAAAACCTTTGTGTTGCTCTGATAGGGAGGGCAGGTGGGAGTCTCTTAAGTACTCATCAAGAATCCCAGGACAGGGAGGATTCTCCATGTCCCTGTACAATTTTTCATAGTATAAAGCAAACTCCTGCACTATCTCAGTAGGGGATACTCTCAAAGACCCATCTGCCATAGCCCGAATTGGTGGGATAAATTTTGCAGATTCCTGTTGTTTTAGACACAATGCGAGCAGGCGCCCTGCTTTCTCTTCCTGATCCATATAACTGGCTCTGGTTCGGATTATGGCTAGTTCTGCCTTTTCCCTTAACAGCTCTAGATATCTATCTTTGACTGCCAGGAGTCTCTTCTTGTCCTCATTGGAGGAACTGACAGAGAGATTCACTTCAAGGGACCGAATTTGGGATAATAATGATAGTAGCTCCTCCTCCTCCTGTACCCTTTTCCTTTTGGCCGCTATACTGATAAGAACCCCCCTAATGTATGCTTTGAAGGCCCCCATAAAATGTCCTGCTTTGCACTGTCTAATGGGTTAGATGACAAAAAGAAATCAATTTGCTCTCTTAAGCTTACAATACTTGTCATCCTTCAGGAGCTGCTCATTGAGCTTCCATTTGGTCTCCCTTTTAAGTGAATTAAGGAATGTCAAGTTACATACCACAAGGGAGTAGTCAGAAATAGGACCAGGTTGGATCGAGGCAGACTTAACCTCGGGCAAGAGACCCTGAGAGATAAGTATGTAGTCAATGCGAGACTGCGAGCCATGCACCATTGAATTGAAAGTGAACTCCATGGAATCAGGATGCAACACGCGCCAGACATCACAGAGCCCGCACTGATCTACCAAATCCTTAAGTGCCCTCTGTCCCTGGGACATTCCCCTCAGTCCACTACCTGACCTATCCAGATTAGAATCTATGACCTGGTTGAAGTCACCCCCTATAATGATCCTGATGGGAAGCATTGGAAGCATAATAGTTATCAGCCTCATAAAAAACCCTGGGTCATCAATATTGGGTCCATATATACTATCAAGTAAAAGTGGCACTGACCAAAGAGTGCCTTTGACTAAGACAGATCTGCCCCCCAGATCCTTGATAACCTGTGTGGAAATAAAGGGAATGCCTCTATTAATGATTAGCGTGACCCCACAACTTTTAGTGGAGCCCTGAGTGTCATAGACCTGACCCACCTGCTGTCTCCTTAATTGTAAAGCTTCAGATTCTACTAAATGAGATTCCTCCAAAAATGTTATCTGAGAACGTAATAAACTTAAATGTTTAAGCACCTGATATTGTTTGGAATTTTTCCTTATCCCCTTAACATTCCAGGTAGCAAAAGTCACATCATTAGCCATCTAACTGAGATTAATGAGCTTAATAACCTCAGTCCTGTGTAAGAATATCAAGAAACATTCAACCAGATTCCAATTATTACTGCTGTATAGTCCTCCCTCCCCGTTCCCTCCACAATTATCCCTTCCCCTCCCCCCTCAACAACTCCGCTTCCACTTGACGTAAAACACACCAATTTAATAACACTTGCCCCCCACCTTGCTGTCACAAGCAACGTTTAGCACAGTAGTAAGTTCCTTTCTCACCCCCAGCCTCCCGAGATAACCCCCCTGTCCCAAGCATCATGACAGTCCTCCCATATGAGTGAATACCCTCAAATCCTGAGAAGAAAGAAATGAAATTAAAGTAAATTAACAACCCCCAGTGGCTTACAAGGAGTGTTAAGCCATAAACAAAAGCATATCTCATTTGTGAGATGCGTAAAATAGAGAGATAAGGCACCTAGAGAGGCATGACCAGGTGCCCAGAGACTCCGGAAAATGAGAAGGGAAGTGGGTCTCCAGTGCTCCTATAGAGAGGACTGTTGCCCAATAGCAGATCAGACAAGAAATCATACTGAAGGGAAAGGAAAATTGCCCTTTCAAACCAGAATTCAGTGGCCTGCTTAACAAATTGGACTCAACACCTTGGCTCTGGTGCGTTTAGTTAGGTTGGGCTTCCGACATCGTTACGAAGGCACCGTGTCAGCCAAATGCCCAAAAGGACAAAATCAGGATATACGATGTCTCCAGGCAAAACAGGGAGCACAATCACCAGGCAGTCATCTCTTTGGTTCCCCTATCATTGTCCTGGCTTATCTGCGTGATGAGCTCCCTCTTGTGGATACTAAACCACCACACCGCAAGTATGTCTGAGAGTGAGGGGTTAGCCAAGCACAGGCCTGAAACTCAGCCATTCTAAATATGAAATGCTTCATTAACAATTCAGGATATTCCTTCCCTCATTTATAAAGGCCTGCTCATCTGGAAAAATTAAAATATGAGAAACCCCCCTTCCCCCCGACTAACAAAATAAACATTTTCACAAAACATTGAACAAGGTTACAGGCACAGTTCAAACAAACTAAGGCTTGAATGTCCCAAGCACCTGACCCCTTAACATGTAAGTATGTCCGTTTTGATAACCGGAGTTTTCTAGAGGCAAACCGTCATTCCAGGCATCTTGAAAATAACTAAATGACAGTTCCCACATAACAACATGAGACTCCTTTCACCAGAAAAATAGGTCCTGTCATGGATCCCAGAATAGATCAGGCATAGCGAGCTTCAGACCAGAGACAGCAGATTCAGGATCTTCATAGGAGAGCCAGGAACCATTCACAAACACCTGCAGCCTGGCTGGGTACCCCATCCTGAACTTGAACCCTGCGGCAATAATTTTAGACACAATGAGGTGAAATGCAGTACGTTTCAGCCTTACTGATCCTGATAAGTCCTGTGCAATTCTCAGCTTCAAATTTTCCCAAAGCTCCTCTTGTAATGCTCTCACTTTTCACAAAAAGTGTTGCCTTTCTAAGAAATTCAGGAAGCAGCATATAATGGGACGGGGGGCAGCCCCTGGTGGTGGCTTTGGCCGTAACGATCTATGCACTCGCTCTATGGTGTGCACAGGGCTGAAGGGAGAGGGACCAGCAACCCATTCCACCAGCCTCTGCATGAAAACCACTGCATTCTGGCCCTCTTCCCCTTCAGGTTGCCCTAAGATGACCACGTTGTTTCTGTGGCTGCAGCCCTCAAGATCTTCTAGTTTGGCCTCCACCTGGGAAAGCTTCTGCCTGATCGCCACTAATCTGGGGTCCACCTTGTCTAAACACTGCTCTGGGGAGACTATACAAGCAGTGTTATCCGAGGCCATCATCGAGACCTCATCCAGCCTTTTAGATAGGGCTTTCAGATCAGTCGCCATCTCTTTCACTTCCTCCGAAAAAGGCTTGAACTCTTCCAGGAACCTGTTTAAGGTTAGGGGTTCCTGCTCTGTTGCTTGACTGAGATAATCGGGTCTATCAGGCCCACTTGATGCCCGGGATTTCTTTGAGGCCTTCTCGAGGGTAACAGGAGGCGTATGTTTTTGTGGGGCTTTTTTATGACCACTCCTTCTGAGCATGACCTGTCATTTATGAAACAATGTCTGAAACATCATTTTGTGTCACAAGTGTTAAAACACATTTTGGGCAGGATTTTAGAAATGACAACTGTCACATTCATGAGGTGGTGTGACAAAATGGCTATGTTAAAACACTGGGGTCAAAATATTTAAAAGTATCACAGTTACAAGTTTGCATTGAAAAATTACAACATGGACTCATAACTTTGTTGTTTTCTCATATTTTTACCCAAAATTTTCAACATAGCATTCTTTTGACCGCACATAGCCTTCTTATGAGTCCACCTTATGAACAAGGACAGAGAACATTTTCAAATCCTGTCCAAAAGCTGATTTCATGCCACAAGTGCAAAAACATATTTTGGCCAGTATTTGAAAAATAATAGCTGTCACATTCATGAGGTTCTGTGAAGAAATGGCCATGGTGAAAAATTTGGGTCAAAATATTGACAATTACGAAAGTTACGAGCCTGCATTTGCAAATTTCAACATATGCTCATAACGTTGTTGTTGTTTAATACTTTTAAGCCAATTTTTCAACATAGCCTTCTTATGACCTTGCCTCATGAACAAGGGCAGAGAAAATTTTCAACTCCTGCCTGAAAGGTGATCTCACACAGCAACTGTAAAATCACCTGTCTGGACAGATTTGCTTTATTTCACTGTCACTGTTCATGAGGTAGGCTCCAAAAAAGACATGTTGAAAATTTGGGGCACAAATATTCAAACATGACCAAGTTATGACACTAATTTCAAAACCCCATTGAACTACATTGAATGGCATGCCTGATTTCCTCAGTTCACAGTCAGGCTTTGACGAGTGAAGACTGCATGTGGTCCAGAGAGGATTATGCTATTGGACCCTCAGTGGGTAATTAAGGGCTTGGGAGGTGGGGTGGTGGGTGCTGAGTAGCATGGTCAGATGGGGGGACTAACGGTGCAACAGGCATCAATGAATGGTTTTAGTTTTTTCAGGGTTAAAAAAAATAATGAGGGAATTTTCTTTATTCCAGCTGGTGGCACTGGGGGATTGGGCATCCCCAGTGTCGGTGTTATGTTTGTTGGGGGATGTGGGGTGGTGGGTGCTGAGTGGAAGGTCTGGTAGGTGGACAGTAAAGACAGCGGCAGAAACAGACATCGATGGATGCTTTTCTGTTTTACAGGATATTATACTGTACAGATATGGTAGTGCATGTATATTAGGGTTGAGTAAGCACTTCTATGTTAAACTCAAATTTTGCACCTTAATAACCTTGCTCCCTTTCAACTGATTTACATGAAATTTGGAAAGCACAGCCTATGTACCAGAATCTCTTGAACCTGTAAATCTCATGTAGATTGGTGTAGGTGAGGAAAAGTTACAGAGGTGCAAAAAAAAAGTCTCAGTTTTTGAAAATGTTTAAGACTTTTTTTGCCACCCTCTAACTAAAAAAATAGGAGGTTTTGAAAACTGAAACATTCAGGTTTGATAGAGGTTGGTCCAATCTATGTGCTTTTGTGGTTTTTAGGTCAGGCTGTTCAGTAATTTTTAAATTATTTAATAAAAATGTTCCATTTCTGAGCATTCGCAGTTCAAAGAATCAATGTTCTATTCATAACTGAATTTTTGCAAAAGCAGTAGTTTGCACTATATGACACAGCTGTCTGTATTATATGACAGCTGTGTCATATAGTGCAACCCCTGCTGCTGTCACCACTCATAGGTCAGAGAATGGGGCTTTCATTGTAGCCCCAGCCATCCTGACTATGCAGTGCCTTCGAAGGTATCCACACACCGGGGGCCCCAATCCCTGGTGGGAGTTTGTTTGTTTGATTATTTATTTATTTATTTATCTATTTAGCTAGCTAGCCTGTTATTTTGTTTCTGTAACTCACCCCCTCCAGCTGAGTGGGACACTGGGAAGCCCACTCCCAATGTCCTGAAATAGATTAATATTCTCTGCATACCTGCAAAAAAAAAAAAAAACTTCTCCCAATGTCTTTGTTTAATTTTAAAAAAAACTGAAATGAAGAAAATGGTCCATCATCGTTGCCGCCCTTCCTCTCCCCCATCCTGACCCTCCCACAGAACACCCCCACTGCCCTATACTTACCTCCATAGATGGTATGCTGACATCTTCTGTGTACTGGGACACTTCTGCACTTTTCAACAACCAACCATGAACCGAGGAATAAAGCCGACTGCTTTAGAACTGGTTGCACTATATGATACAGGTGTCGTTTAACAAAGGGAAGCTGTGTTGCATAGTGGAACCCTTAGAGCCACATAATGTATTTGCCCTTAACAGCTAAGTATGACACAGCCCTCTTTAATAAACAACTGTGTTGTATAGTGCAAGTACTACAAGACACAGCTGTCTTTAATAAATGACAGCTGTGTCGTATAGTATTTGCACTATATGACACCGCTGTTATTTATTAAAGACAGCTGTTCTGTATACTGTGCAGGCTGCTGCTGTCATAGTACATGCTGGTAGGTCAGGGAAAGGGCTACTGTTATTGTAACCTTGCCAGCCTGACTGTGACTTAATCAAACTGCTAGCAGCTCACCAGGAGTCCCATTCCGCAGTGGCAGTGTATTCATTTATTTCATTTATTTAGTATAGTTTTTATTGTTATCTGACACCAGGATGCCCACCCCCAGTGTCAGATGCTTCCCCACTTTGCACTTTTGCAGCCCATTACTGATATCGGCAGACCTAATCCCCGTGTCAGCATTTACACCCCCTCCGAGAAGTGTGGCACACTGGGGAGCCCACCCCCCGTGTACTGAAATGCTTCCATTCCCATTCTGCCTGCACTGAAAAAAGAAACCATACTGCAATGTCTTTTTAAATTTTTTAACCTGAAAAAGAAGAAAACATTCCCTCATCATCACTGCAGTCTCCCCAGAGACCTCCTTGTGAATGAGCATGCTCAATGGAAGCTATCCCTACACAATAAACTGAACTGAATTGAACTTCAACCCTACACTCCCTCTGAGCAACTACCTCCCCGAAACCCCTTCTTTACCCCATACTTACCTCTGGAGGTCGGCGAATGCCATCTTCTGTAGACCAGGACATGTCTGCACACTTAAAAGCCAAACCACGAACTGAAGCATCAAGGTAAGTGCCATATTTCAATTGCATTTTGAACTTATGTTGATATCTTTGCCATTTTTTGATATTTTTCCACCCAATTTTCAACATGGGCCTTTGGGGACCCCACCTCATGAACACCATCACTGTCATTTCATTACTCTGGCCCAGAAGGTGATTTCACAGTCTTTGTGTGGAATCACCATTTAGGACTGATTAATGAAATGAAAGTGCTAGTGTTCATGAGGTGGGGTCCCAAAAAGCCCATGTTGAAAATTTGGTGAAAAAATTCCAATAAGTGACCACCATTACAAGCATGTGTTGGACAGTTTCTACACAGGCACATAACTCTGGTAATTTACAATATTTTGACTCTAGATTTTCAACATGCCCTTTTTTCACATCACCTCATGAATAGTACATCTGTCATTTTTCACATTCTGTCCAAAATGTGTTTTTTCACCTGTGGCATGGAATGGCATTTCATCATGAATGTGAACATTTTCACCTATAGGGTTTATGAGGTGGAGTTATAAGAAGAATATCTTGAATGTTTGGGGTCAAAATATTAAAAAACAAACAATTTATTAAGTAACATTGATTGCGGGGATGTCTGTTGCACCTCTGGGTAACATGCTGCCTTACCGTGCCAGTGAGCTGAGTTCACATGTGAATTCAGTGAGCCAGTTTACTGGGACAAGGCTGATAGGGAAGGTGCTGCAGCATGTAGCACCAGTCATGGCCTCGGTTGGGATGGAGTAGTGTTTTGGTGCGGATGCCACACCCTGTGGTGGGCCAGAGAACCTCACCCACAGGGTATAGAAATGTGTGCTGGGTCAGCTGGCACCATGCACTGCATCATGACTGTCTCCAATATTGTATTTAACTCATTTTGCACAAGTCCCAAAGGGACCTGTGCAAATAAGGAAGCAGCTCCACTACTACATAAAGAAGAAAATTAGTTGCAAAACACTACATTAATGCAGAGATTAGGGTTGTAAAAATGCAAAGCGGACAAAGACAGGAAATTAAAAGACATTAGGGATTTGGGTTCCTGGAGTGTTGGTGAATCAGTGGTGAGGCCTTACTTGGGGTCGGTCAACCCTAATTCCAACCCATACCCTGGATCAGAAGAGGTCAAATTGTGGGCCCTGCATGAAGAATGCTTTGACAGATTATGTTGCCCATAGTGTATCACTATGAGGCACTAGGTTGGAGCTGTATCTTTGGTTCAGACAGGAGGCTATGGGCTGGAGGGGTGGGCATTAGGGTTGACAGGCCTAAGTAAGACACCATCACTGATTTACCAATACTCCAGAGACCCAAATCCCTAATGTCATTTAATTTCCCATCTTTGTACCCTTTGCATTTTTACAACCCTAATCTTTGCATTAATGTTGTTCTTTGCTCTATATATATATATATATATAAATATATATATATATACCGTATATATATATATATATATATATATATATATATATATACTATGAAGGATGTTTTTCTTTTTTCAACAGGCGACACTGGGGAATTGAGCACACCCAGTGTCACTGTTATGTTTGCCGGGGCGGAGTGGGGTGATGGGTGCTGAGAGGGAGGGTCAGGTGAGGTGGATAGGATGGTGCCAGTAACAGACATTAGTGAATGATTTTCTTTGTTACAGGGTGCAGTTCCTCAGCAGGCTGATCATGACAGGTCAGCTGTGCTTTCTGGGTAGTGCAGACAAAGGAAAGAGCCAACCTATGATTGAGTGGGTTCTTTCCTCTGACATACATAAAGTTTCCACCCTGCAAGCCAGAACACTGTCATGATCAATCTGGCTGATGACTGGTGTGACACTGATGAGCCCCTTGCAGACCAGTCTGCATTGGACTGACAGCACAACACCCCTCAAAAGCCACTCTCCCAACAAAATGTTTGATGCCCATGCGTACACGACAAACATAAAAAGCATTCATTAGAAAAGCATTTGCACATACTGCAAGTTATACAACGTCATTTCAAACTGTATTTGAATGCAACCTGTGAGTTAATATCATGCAAAGCAGCAGGTAAATTATTCCATACAGTTACAGTTCTGTACCTAAAAGATTTCTGTCTAAGGGAAGTGTGAAAAAAGATAGGGGGATACTATAGTTTTGTGAGAATCTATTAGTATGGAATCAACAATTGAAAGTGACATGCATCAGACATGAATGAAAACATAACAGGACTGCATCAAAAATTAAACAAATCGGAGTAAAATAGGCAATACAAAACTGAAAAGAAGGTCAACTCAACATCTTAAGAAATGAAGCAGTGAAGTAGCTGACATAAGTTGCAACATTCTTTAAACAACCATTAAGTAAAAAGTCAGAGTTAAATGTCATGTCAAGTGGCATGCACAGTGTAGCATCCTTAGTGGATATTGTACTCTCATAACAGGTTATGTCACATTTATAGGGATTAATGACCGCATATTTTTTTATCATGCATTGTTTTTTCACAGTTCAGGCACTGTAATTTATTTTATATGTAGACATGTGTGCATTTACTTTTAACCATGGAAACAATATGAGACTATAAAGCTAATGAGTGCCTGGGTTTTTCACACTCTGAGGAAGCCCCACCTAATCAAAGTGAAATGTCAGTGGGAGGTGCCGCTATCACAGTGCATGTGTTTTTCCACATGGTCTGCTTTGTATCAATCTGATATGTCCTGTCTACATTGTTTCTAAATATTCTGGTATTGTATGCATCAGTCTTCAGGGCTGTATGTATGTTTTTACTCACTTTTGTATATGGCAAATAAAATAATGACTTTTTTTCCAAGAAGCATTGTGAGTAACTGTGTCTTTAGTGTTACCGCTTCCAAATGTATGGTAACTGATGATAAAATTCAGGGCAGTGAGTGCATCATCTCTTTTTTCTTCTTCTATATAAGGCAATGTCATCTGCATATAAAATCATATAGGTATTAGGCCCAGACAAGATAGTCAGAAGATTGTTAAAAAAATATTAAAGAGGATGGGTCCCAGAATGGAATCTCATGGTACTCCAGTCTAAATTTTTCTGGAAGTGAAGTAACCGAGTTTTCCAAAACAGACTAGTACCTGTCTGTGAGGTAATTATGAAACTAATTAAGAGAAAAATTAGAGAGGCCCAGATCCTAAAGCCTGGAAAGCAGACAACCATGGTGCATGAAACTGAAGGCCTTTGAAAGTTCTAGAAACAATGCACCGACCATGAACCCACTGTTCAAAGCCACTTGAAGATTGTTGGTGACCTCCAGAATGACAGTGAGATTACTGTGATTTTCAAAAAGCCATGCTGGCAAGAAGTTTATAAATTAGCATTGTCCCAAAAAGTTTTGAATTGGTCAGAAATTATCCTTTCCAGGACATTAACCAGCAGAGCTAGTGAGAATATAGGGTGGTAATTATTTGTTAATTTGTAGCCTCCAGACTTAAAAGATAGGAACTGCAGTCACCTTACCCTATAAAAAAGGGATATTACACACCTAGAAAATATCGAATGTAAAATTACAACATACATGAAGGATGCCACTGTCTTCCATTACAAAGACAGGCTTAGTAAATTTAGTTTAACGTTATTAAAAAGTAGAAAGTTGAGAGGTGACCTTATGTTGGCTAGAGATGTTATAAATGATGAATATCAGTCACGTGATGTGCCTGGAGGAATAGCAGCTTGCCTAGGGACTCTCTCCCCTCTTCGGTGTAATTTCGATACTTTTACCACATTTCAGATAGATTTATCCAGCCTGAAGTTAAATCTAAACTTGCGATTTAATAAGTGTAAGTTCGTTTTGGCTGCCGGGCAAAGATGGAAGAAGCATCCCAGGAACTCAAGGCAAAGCGCCCCCGATGCAGCTCTTCCCCATCAGACTCTCAGAACGAATTAACTCCTACTTGGGTCTACAGCGAATTATCTACGATAAAGGAGGCGCTTTTTAAATTAATAGAAGAAGTAGCTGACTTTAAGCCTGTGCTGACCCAGTTGGCTCGATGAGTTACTGACGCCGAGGCTAGGATTTCTTCATTGGAACGGAGCTCAGAGAAGTTCGGCCCTGCTATGGTGGATTGTAAACGGGCGGTGGCTAAACTAGAAGATCGCCTAGATGACCTCGAGGGGAGAAACCACCGCAATAACCTTGTTCTGTTGGGACTCCCAGAGGGAGAAGAGGGCCCCAACACAATTCTTTTCTTAGAAAAATTTCTGAGGAAAACAGTTGGACCCTCGCCTAACGGGCCAGAATATGTTATTGAAAGGGGCCATCGGGCCTTAAGGGCAAAACCACCTCCAGCAGACCCTCCCCGGCCTGTGATCTTCAAGATCCTTAATTTCCTCGATCGGGAGCATATCTTGAAGGAGGTGAGGAAACTACCAGCTATCCTGTGGGAGGGTAGAAAGCTACGAGTGGTCCCCGATTTAACTTTAAAAATTCGGCTGGCGAGGTCCAAATTTCTCCCCATTACGTCGAAGCTCTGGGCCACAGGGGTGAAACATCGCATGCTATATCCAGCTAAGCTAGAAGTGTTGCTAAAATATGGCACAAAGCAGTTCGATTCACCGGAGGAGGCTTTGAAAATTCTTAACAACCGGATGCCTGATTTATTTCCTAAAGGCTGAGGAGATCTGCAGTCAGGGATGTGTTTCCTTTTTTTCTCTCTCTCTGCCCTGGACTGAATCTAGTTTGGAACGTCTCAAATTTAAACCTGCAAGAGACAATTTCTAGTCTACACTATAGTTGGGAGCTCCCTTATCTTTCTCCAAGTCCATTTTTCCCTTTCAGACTTGCTATGGGGCCCTCGTTTATATGACTGTGTTATTTGAACTTTTTGATTACAATGATCCCCTTGGGAAGTGGGGGGTCATTTTGATTAAGTTGCTTTATATCCGCTAGAGGGACCCAGAGGACTGTGAATGTGTGAATTAGTTGTTGCGATGGACGGCTTAATTCCGGTCTGCTTCTTGACGGTTTCTTCTTTTTTTTTCTTTTCAATTTCGGTCTTAATTTCTCTCCCTGTTCTCTGGTTCTCGGCATACTGCCGTTTGGCATAAAGATTTGGAATGTAAGAGGTCTCGGTGGATTGTATGTACTGCCGAAGCCTCGTTTGATTTATGCTATGTAGGGAATGTTATAGCTTGATCCCCTTATTTGATTTTACATTAGGATTCATTGATGGACATGTAAGTGCTTAACAGTTAATAATATGCCAACTACAGTGAGAGGAGCTTGAGTATTATTATTACCAGTTGGTTTGAGATTTCCAAACTTTTTTTTTCAGCTGGATAGGCTAATGGGGATCGTGATTTTTTTTTTTAGTAAATTACCGCACGAGGTTTAAGTCCTGTTTTACCACTTGCTCGCCTCATTGGGCTGGCTTTAAAGGCTAAAATTTGTTTTTGGTTGTAATTTTATGTCAGCCCTCTAATTCATTTTATTTTTACAATTTGGAGGCTGGTGTAGGGGGTGGGTATGTTTCTTCTTAAACAATTGTTTAGGATTATAGAGTAAAGGGAAATTTTCTTGAAGGGCCTTACAGGGATTGTTAAACTACTGGAATGTGGTACACAGTTTTATTTTATTATGAGGGGGGGCCCTCCTTCTGTGCGTGCCATGGACCAGCGGTTCTGGAGTCGGCCGAGGGCCGGGAGGTTGGTATTTAGGGGGGTTAGGGATAGGGATGGGGACTGCATTAAAGGTTTTATTTTTCAGGGTTTTGGTATTTGGGAGTATTTGGGGAGGGAGTTGGCAGCTTTCCAGTTAGCTTCATATATTCCTTTGAGCTTCGTTATGGTTAGCAACCTGAATATTATTTCTTGGAACATAAAAGGGGGAAAGACAACAAAATAAAATACATTATTTTAAACCATTTGGCACAATTCGTTCCGTCAATAGTTTTTCTTCAAGAAACTCACATGCTTCCAGATCAGCTCCATTATCTAAAGAAAAGATGGGTAGATCAGGTTTTTGGGGCAGGGGTGTCCTCAAGCAAAAGAGGGGTAGCTATTTTAGTGGCCAAAAAAATTCCCTTTTTTCCGTCAGATGTTTTTGCTGACTCTAATGGTAGATACGTAATTGTTTCAGGGAAGTTGGGTGGAATTAGTTTAGTGTTGGGGTCTATTTATGGTCCAAATCAGGAATCACCCTCCTTCTTTACCCAGCTGGTGCTGGTTATAGCCCCTCTAGCAGATAGACCCATAATCTTAGGAGGAGACTGGAATCTGGTGCAGTCCAACCGTTTTGATCGTTTATGGTCTAGAGGAGTTCATCAGTCTCCGACTCAGTGGGCATTGGCTGAATTTACCTCTTCTTTGGGCCTCATGGACCCATGGAGAACGTTAAATCCTACTACTAGAGAGTTTACCTTTTATTCCCCTGTTCATAAAAGCTATTCTCGAATTGACTTCTTCCTGGTTAGTCAACAAATTATTTCCTTTATTCAAGAAGCTACTATTTTGAGTCTGGTAATTTCTGATCACTCGCCCATTGGATTTCGGGATGTTCCACCACTGTCTGCTCCACCTAGGTCCTATTCATGGTCTTTGAACAATAGTTTGTTTGAGGATCCCCAATTGTTAAGCCGCTTTCGATCCTTTATGTCTCATTCAATTATATCTAATTGGGGGTCAATTAGGGCGGTGGACCAGGCGTGGGCGGCCTTGAAGGCTACATGGAGAGATGAGCTGATCAGACTTGCATCAACTAGCAAAAAGGAAACCATGCTCCTCTTATCTAATTGTTTAGAGAGGATTAAAGCCTTGGATGTTATGGGAGAGGACTTGAGATCCTTTGATCAAGAGCAAGAGTTAACTACGCTTAGGGCCTGGTACGCAAGTACCTTAAGGGAGGGGGTTGAGAATATGGCCTCTAAACTGTAGGCCTCATACATAGGGCAGGGCAGCAAAGCTGGTAAATTTCTAGCTTGGCAGTTGAAGCAACGGGCTGTGGCTAAGTGCGTGGCCATGTTGAGGCACCCGAGGATGAATAACTTGGTTTCAGATCCAGAGGGCATACTCGATATTTTTGTCGAGTTTTATAAAAACTTATATACTAGTATGCCACCTTCCTCAGAGGGAATTACCAAGATGAGGGAATTTCTGGCAAATATTTCCTTGCCTAAATTACCGGAGGAGCTTAGCCAGAGGCTGGAAGCTCCCCTCTCCTATGAGGAGATTTCTGAAGCTGTGTATTCTTTAAAGTTAGATAAGGCCCCGGGACCGGATGGATTTACAGCCCTTTTTTATAAGACTTTCAAAGATCTTCTGGCCCTATTGTTGCAACAACTTTATGCCTTCTGGCAAGATCATGGGATAGAGGACCCTTCCCTTTTTGAGGCAAGAATCATTTTGTTACCTAAACCTGAGAAACCATTGGATCTGGTTGGTAATTATAGACCAATCTCATTATTAAACATTGAAGTTAAAATTTACGCCAAGATTTTGGCTACCTGAATAAAAGCGGTGTGGCTAGGGTTAGTGAGCCCGGAACAGGCTGGATTTGTAGCTGGCCGTTTGTCAGTGGACCACTTCCGGAAATTATTTTATTTAATCTCTGCGTCTACGTGTCCAGACATGGAAGCATCTTTGGTCTCACTAGACGCAGAGAAAGCTTTTGATAGGGTGGAATGGGATTTTATGTTTCAGGTACTGTTTCATTTTGGTTTTCTGGGGAAGTTTTTGAACTATATTCGGGTCCTCTACTCATGTCCTTCAGCGAGAATTCAATGCAACAACTTGATTTCAGCTGCCTTTCCCCTATATGTGCAGGCACGCGCCAGGATGTCCTCCTCCTGTATCTATTTAATTTATATCTGGAACCATTGATCAGGGCCATTAACAAGGACAAGCTAGTTCAAGGGATTTATATAGGGGAGTCGGAGTATAAGGTATGAGCCTTTGCTGATGACTTATTAATGCATGTTCGGAATAGTCAAGACTCACTTCCGCATCTGTTTCAAATCATTTCAGATTTTAGTGAAATCTCGGGCTATAAACTAAACAAGAGTAAAATCACGGTTTACCCATTATCCCCTTACCTTCAACAAAGCTGGTGTTCATCCTTAGGCCTACAATGGCAACCTAAATCCATGTCTTATTTAGGCATCCAGATCTCAAAGGATCCAGCTGACTTGATGGAACTAAACTTAAAGCCCTTGTTTAAAACTGTCAAGGAGGACCTGGAAAGGTAGACTAAACTTCCGTTAACCCTTTGGGGGAGAATTAACACAATTAAAATGATGATTTTACCAAGAATTTTCTACCCTCTATTCAACCTTAATGTATACCTTCCCAGGTCCTTCTTCAATCCGCTTCATAGATATTGCGCTGACTTTTTGTGGAAGGGGAAACCTCCGCGTAGGGCCTATATGAAGCTTACTCACCTAAGGAAGGTAGAGGGCCTGCAGTTCCCGGACTTCTATATTTACTATCTGGCTAGCCATGCGGCGAGGGTGGCCCTATGGATGTCAGATACAGTAACGACTTCCATGGGATGTATGTTGGATCGGTCGATTGCTCATAGTACTAATCTAGACTTGGAATCTTATTTATATATTCCATGGTCTAAGATTCCCTTGAAAGTGAGGGATACCCCGTTAGGGTGGGATATTAAGGCTCTCCATCAGCTTTATTCTTTTCTGAGCATCCCTTCGTAAAAGATCTAATGCAACCTCTTTAAAGAATCCTAACCTTTTGATCGGTAACCAGCCGATAAAGAGATGCGTAGGTAATTTCCCTCCTAAGCCTAGGGTAGCGGATTTTGTTTTAGACGGTTCAGCTATTTTGCCCTCTGTTTTGATGGAGAAATTCGAGATTGAACCCAGTGATCGGTTTCGGCTGTACCAGATCCAAAGATGTATTTGTTCCCCTCCTAAAGGGTAACAGAGGGAGTGAAGAGGCTGGGGAGCTTCTGAAGAAGATGAGAGACCTGGTATTATCTGGTAACAGTGCTTCCAAAATTTATAAATTAATTTTGGCAAAGAGGGACTCCAGAATATCCCCAATATCCTACTATTGGGAGATGAATTTATCCTTGGGCTGGTCTGAAGAGACCTGGACTAAGGTTTGGTTGGATCTATATACATATGTTAAGCAAGACAGATTGAGGGGTCTTCAATTTAATATTTTGCACAATCTTTATCTTTCCCCCGGCTAAACTTTCTCGGATATATAAACTTAGTTCCCCAGAGTGTAAGGATTGTGGTTGCCCTATCGGCACTACTTATCATAAATTATGGGAGTGTCCTAAGGCAGCTAAACTCTGGGATGCGGTAAAGTCGTGGATAGGCCCATATTCAAATATTTCAGCTTATTTTAATGCTGATGTATGTATATTTGGTATGTTTGCCCAAATCTCTACGGTTGCCCAAAAGCGCCAAATGGCCTTGGTTGCTTTGGTGATGAAGCTGCTGCTTCTCCGCTACTGGTGTAGTGATAAGTCCCCCTCATTTAAGGAGTGGTGGGATGAATTTTCTATCCGCTCTAAATGTGGAGAGGGCTGTAGCTAGTTTTTTCAAATCAACTGAGAAATTCAATAGACACTGGGGTAGCTTTTTTCAGTGCTTGAAGGATAAATATGGCTATTAGAGGGGATAGGGTGGTTTTTATAGCCATATGTGGAACGAGAGTGGGCTACTCGGTTCTACTTCTCTTTTCCCCCCCAAGTAGGTCAAATATACTTAATGATCCTATATTAGATTATATCAAGACAAGACAGATTATAGTTCTTTAAGGATCAGGTTGCTAATCTTCTTTGGTTTTCATTCTGTTTTACTTCTTTCCTTCTCTCTTCTACACGGAATAGCTGCCTGGGTATTGGGAGGGGGGGGGAGATTGGGGGTGGGGTTGGGGGATTCTGGGAGGTATATCCCTTTCCTATTTGTTGTGAGTCAAGAGATTTCATTGCATTAATACTTGTAATGGGGTTTTTGGTTTGGGGGTTTGGGTTTGGTTATTGTAATTGTTGTTTGTTATAAAATAAAGTTATTTGCCAAAAAAAATAAATAAATAAATGATGAATATCTTATGTCTGACATAGGACTTGAATTCAAACAGATTAATGTAAACACCAAAGGGCACTCAGTACAATTGAAATGCAATTTCTCTTCTTCAAATAAGCGTGCATACTTCTATTCCCAAAGAATTGTCAAAACATGGAATTCACTGCCCCTGGAGATTGCTGTAACTGAGTCAAAACTGACATTCAAAAATAAACTTGATAGTTTTCTGTTGGATAACAACACATTAGATTATTATGGGTGATTGACAGGAGCATTACTTGGGCTTTTAGTCTTCTGCTTCTTACTCTCCTAGTGAATCCTAGTGAGTCCTGCCTCCTGTTGATGTAGTGGGGCACAGAAGTCACTCTTTGTTTTTACTTTTTTGCATGTGTGTGTTCTGTACCTGCCAGCCAGTCAGTGAGTTAAGAGTAAAATAGACTGTTGTGTGAGACGTAGGGTCTCTCAGTTATGTGGACTGTGGTGTGTGACGGCCTCACTCTTCATTATCACCTCACTAGTTGTATGGCACTGCGGCTTGTCTGTGTTCCTAATGTGCATGTCATAAAGGTATCTAAGAATCATTAATGACTACTGTGAGTCATCACTGTTAGCACCTGGTAGTGGCTGAGTCATGTCATCTGCTATCATGCTATATGCATGAGTTGTCAATGCATATAGAACATGTGAAGAGAACAAGAGGAGAATGAAAAGCAGGGAGGAGAAGAGGAGCAGATAAATGCCCAACTTGCCAGTTTCACCAACTACAATTTCAGCAAGTGGTGGTGGTTTTGAAGACTGGAGCTGATCATGGTGAAACAGTAATTGGGAGTCATGGGCATGGGGCTATGAGGAAAAGGGCTGCTGATTACATGATTGTATAGCCAAAGAAACCATGGTTTATTATTCCCCAGTATTCTGCTGATTTTAATTCCACTGTAGTGCAAGCAGCCTTCAATCCCTACTGGCCATTCAGTGTATCTGGTGATGAAACCAACCAATCAAAAAGAACACCAGTTGTCCCCTCTTACTTCTTCAAGTGATACCAATTTCCTTACTTGGGATAGGAGTGATCCATCCAGAAATGAAAATTCTAAATCTTCAAAGACCCCTTTTGTCATCAATGGCATCTGAAAAGAGTTGAAATGAAAGGGATTCAAGTGGCAAGCCAAAATCGCAAGTTTAGTTTTATGATTCATGCTTTATTGGCACATAAATAAGAATCATAAATAATGATAAAATACAAAATAATGCAATTTAGCATATTAAGTTGTAGTATAACATGCTATATCATATCAGATGCTACTGTATATCATATAATGACATATCATATCATATCAGACTATATAATCTTTTCATATATTGCAACATAATATATCAGATTATATATAGGATAGTGTATGAGTCACTATGCACAAAAAGGCTATTCTCAACCGAGTGGTTACTATGCTGGCCAGGATGACCTTGAGAGTGAAGCTCGAGAGGTCTGTGGGTCAACATAGTAACCGGGAGGTTGAGAGTAACCTTGTTGGGCATAGTGAATCATACATTGTTCTATACAGCGTATGGTGTCTTCAAAAACAAATACTGTAGAGGTTTCATCACTTAAATTTAGTTTAAAAAATATAAAATGACTGTTTGCCACAGAGAGTTAACCATGGTTGCTAGGATGCATAGCATGGTTATAAGGGACCTAGCATCCCTACTGCGCATTTCGATTGGTTGACTTCCGGGTCTGGGTGGAGTTTTGGAGTAAAACAAATGGTAGCTGTTTGGCTTGCCTAGCGAGCGGGCATTCATTATCAGGATAGGAGTTGTATTTTTAAATAGCAATTTCATCCTGCTTTTTTTTCTGTCTGTTTCAACCAACTATCTATTGTTGCCACTTCCTTATTAGAGTGACTGAATAAAATGCATGGGCAGCATTGTTGTATGACGTCGCTACTGCAGCAGAATGAAAAGTCAGTCTGCTCCAGTAGGGATGTTAGTAGTGCAGCAGAATAACTTTTTAGAGAGCACGGAAATCTATATTCAATAACATTCCACCATATGCTATATTATTATAATAATTGGTGACACAAATTTAATAAACTCGTTGTCTAGGGCAGTGACATGCTATAATAACTGGGTTTGATGTCACACCCAGTTATTACTGAATTTCTTTAATCTCAGTTGCTGCTCTGTTTTAAAACACATAGAAAATTGTGTGAAACCAAATGTGCATGCTGGTCTCCTACTTGGAAATTATCACAAAAGAACAATGTGGTGGTTGCAGTAAAGCAGCAGGCTTGTTCCCCCTCCCGCTTGGAGTGTTGGCCCCAGTGGTATCTTTACTTGCAGAGCGATTTGGTAAATGAAACACAGGGGACAAGTTACAAAATAAATTTGGTGCTTTTCTCAGCTAGGAGACTCTGGGAGGGGGTCACTTGTAGCAGAAAGCTCTGTATTGACTGCAGAGTACAGGCACCAATCTGGGACAAGTTGTCTCTTGCCTGAGTGTGAGACTTAGCCTTAACTACTGTGTGGCAAAGCCTTAACTACTGTGTGGCAATGGCAGACTGGGATGTCAGATGAAATGAACCACAGAGTAATAGTTAAAAAAATTTATTTTGAACAGTGAGACATTTCATTTCAAATGTTAAAAAAATGTTTTTTTTTTTCCCTTACACTGGTTATTATAAAAAAAAATAAGGACTGTAACTATGTGACTATGAGTTTTTGTTTTACACATCTGTAACCTCTTTATACCCTGGGCATCGAGTGGGGGGGCTAATATTTCATCGAGGGGCAAGCACAAAACCAAATGCACTTACTTGACCTCCATTGAATCGAGTGACCTCTGGGCATCCCATGGCACAGGGTGGGCTGACAAGGCTGGGGATAAAAAAACTGGTTAGGCAAGCAATAAATGTGTCAAATAAAACATTGTCCAGATGGAATAATAACAGTTTAAGCACTCCAAACCAGGATCCTTTATTTTAAAACAAGGTTTTTCAATGGAGGCTGGTGTTACATTTTCATCTAGCCAGCACAGACCAAAGGATGGTCATAAGTTCAATCACCACAGAGGGGACATTTCATCTCTCCTCCACAACAATGGCTCATGTCACCCTCTAGGGCTAGGTATTCTACCCCAGTGATTTAGTCCATCTAACTTCTGTACATTCTGCCTTCGGGAAAACAGAGATGGCAGGCTCTTTAATTTTTCTTTACTTCCAAACCCATTTTTAGGGCTGCAGGAAGATCCTATAGCCATTTTGTGAGAGCTCTGTAACTCTGAAAATGGCCTATCTCACAACAGCTTCCGTGGAACATTTTGAAGTATCCTTCCAAAAGCCAAAAGGAGCTTAAAGCCCTCCACCACGATCAGCCTATGGAATAATAGTCATACTATTTCAGCTGTTACTTCTGCATTCCGATGCATGAACTGCACATGCGCATGACTCATGCACATGCACAGTTCTACAGTGCTACCATGTTGTGAATGGCAACATGCCATTCACTATTTTGTGCCCCCCATGTCATGTCTGACATCTAATGTTGCACACTGGGAGCCCACTCCACTGTGCGGAATTTGTTTTTTTCCTGTAAATTAGAAAATGGTCCCTCGTCGCATTTTTTTCCTGGTGCCCCCTGTCCAAGTTATGCCCGACATTGCACTGCCCAATCCCAATATCAGCATCCATGTGGCACACTGGGAGCCCACCCCAGAGTGCCCAAACATTTTTTTTTCTGCATTTGATGTAAATTAGAAAACAGTCTCACATAGTAGTTTTTTTTACACCAGTGAAACTGAAAATGGTCCCTCTTCATCGCTGTGGTCCCCCTTCCCATCCTCCCACTGAGCACACACCTCCCCACACCCCCACTTACCCCAAACTTACCTCCGGAGGTTGGCACTGTCATTTTATCTGGACTGGAACATGTCTGCCCTCTTCAAAGCCCAACTGCCAACTGAAGAATTAAGGGTAAGCATGCTATACAGCCATTCAATGGGATTTTCAACTTATGCTCATATCTCAGCCATTTTTTGGAATTTTTGCCGCAAATTTCCAACATGAGGTTCTTGGGACCCCAGTTCATGAAAACTGTCACTGTCCTTTTGTTACTCAGTCCTGAAAGGTGATTTTGTGACATTGTGTTTAATCACCTTTCAGGACTGATTCATGAAATGACATTGCCACTGCTCATGAGGTGGGGTCCCAACAAGCCCATGTTGCAAATTTGGTGAAAAAATTCCCAGAAATGACTGCATTACAAGCGTGTGTTGCACTGTTTCTATGCACGCTCTTTATGTCACCAGTCTTTCATATTTTCACTTCACATTTTTAACCTTGCCATTTTTTGCACACCTCCTTCAAAACAGTACAGCTGTAATTTTCCACAACCTGCCCAAAATGTGTTTTTGCACCTGTGGCACAGAATAGCGCATTTGGTCTGCGTAATCACCTTTTGGGACAATTGAACAAAATGACACTGGCACTGTTCATGTGGAGGGGTCCCAAAAAGGCCATGTTGAAATTTTGGGAAAAAATTCCCAAAAATTACTGCATTACAAATGTGCATTGTGCAGATTCTACGCACGCTCCTAACGTTGCCAATTTTTTATATTTCCACTTCACATTTTTAACATTGCCATTTTTGCACACCTCTGTTAAAACACTACAGCTGTCATTTTCCACAACCTGCTCAAAATGTGTTTTCATACTTGTGGTGCAAAATATCGTGTTTGGTCTGCGCAATCACCTTTCTGGATAATCGAACAAAATGACACTGGCACTGTTCATGAGGAGGGGTCCAAAAAAGGCCATGTTGAAAATATGGTGCAACACCTCCAAAGTATGGCCAAGTTACACCTGGGCATTGAATAATTTCTACTCAGATATGTAACTTTTGTCACTTGGTAGCTCTTCACAGCCCTATCTGCTCTGGCTAGAACTTGTTTAAATGGCTAGGGGAGTGGCTACAGTCCCCTTGGCATCTGAGTTGCCACTAACCAAGCCTCCCACTCTTTCTTCAAGATACTGACCCTTGTAAAGAGAAGAGTCCATGTCCACATTAGATAGACAGCCCCACAGGGCTTCAGTTTAGCGATAAGGAGGGCAAAGTATCCCCTGGGGGTCCAAGTTGCCACTGGATTTCCACCCCACCCTCACTCAACTACCAACCCCCATAAGGAGAGGGCCCCAAAGTCCAAAACAGCAGGTGGAATTTACTGAAACATTACCAAGCATACTTCAACCAATAGCCACAGGGTTAATAGGCAGTTTCTTACTTAATGGACCTAAGATAGGTCAAACATACATTTCTGCAGATCTGTCACAAATTGCTGTCTGTGGCAGATAGTATTTACTTGGCCATTTGTCTCAGAAGAGCTCACTGTTGGAACATCATAGACTTTAATGCCAAAAGGGGGCATTAACTAGTGTCTTCACTGACACTTTAACTCACTGTCTGTATTGTCTATTATATTTATTGAATTTTTATTTTGTACCACAGGGCAATGTTGTAAATGGGGGTCAATCCCCAACATTTTGTATCCTGTTTAAAAATAAATTTTAGTCAATCAATCAATCAATCAAGAGCATATGGCAGCCCCCTTTTTGAGAGGCAGTCACACTCTGACAGGAAATTCTTCTTTAAAAACTCATAAAACTTCTCTAAGCCTTGACTAACAACAATTTGCACTTGGCACAACATTTTTAAACAGGTTAAGTGTCACCTTGTTCCTTCTGTTTGCTTTAAGGCTGGCAGTTCTTCCCTGAGAAACTCCTATGAACTTCTAAACTGGTATTTCTCGAGTTGAGAGGGGCAATCCATTTTTAGAAATACTGTTCAAATGGCTGCCAACATGCTCAACTGTTTTTTTTTAACTCAATGCCAACTCTAAGAAAAGGTTTTACTTCAAAGGGATTTTGCAGTGCAGAGCAGTCAGTGTTCTCCCTCCAACTGACAAGAATTCTCAGTTCTGTCAAACTGAGAGTTCTAGCCCCTCTTCTTTAGAATGTTGGGGAAAGAAGTTGTCCTGGTCCTCCAAGGACACAGAGGTTGGCTCCATATTTTAGAGAGCAGATAGCCTCTTAAAGAAACACACACAAATATCAGTAACTCCCAATGGGGGGGTTACATAACCTTGGTGTGTGATGACCCCATAAACATACTGAGCTTCAGTCATGGGGTTTATGAATTATCACATACACTTCAAATGTGCAATACAACTTCTTAACGTACAGTTGTGTAAGAACTTGCCGTAACAGTAGATCTTCGAGAGTATCTCTTGCAGTGGATCATAACTCATGGGATATCAGTAGCATGCATCATTTCCTGTGGATAACTTCTCAGTAGTCAAACCTGGGGCCTCTCCCTAATGTTACCATGAGGTGTCTGTATGGCACGTACAAAAGGAGAAGATACCAACTTCTCCTCAGCTCTTTTCCATCCTAGTGACTGAATGAGAAACCATTTCTCAGGCCTCTGATGGGAACCAAGTAGGGAAATAAGGCAGCAGCTCATGGATTCATGAAAGGACAGGATCAAGGAACCCTTCTGAAGTAACAGCAAGGGGGAAAGTGGGTTGGGCTGCATGACCTGCTACAAGAGATACTCTCAAAGATCTATTGTTACAGTAAGTTCTTACGTAACTGTACTGTCTTCTTCGAGACAATCTCTTGCAGCAAGTCATAACACATGGGAAGATTCCCAAGCAGTTATTATGCAAAGGAGAGGAGGAAGCAAACTATCGGGACTTAGGACAGGAGGCCTTGTAAAATGGCCCATCCAAAAGCAGTTCGCTTCTTGGAAGCAATGTCTAGACTGTAATGTTTAGTGAATGTATGTAGACCAAGTGGCAGCTTTTGAGATTTCTAAGGCAGAGATGACCAGAAACATGCCATTGAGGCAGCTATGCCTCTGGTAAAATGGAGGTTTACTACCCCTGTGAGAGGTTTGTCATTTTTTTAATAGATAAATGAAATGCATTTGGCCAACCATGTGGACAAGCACTGCACCTAAACAAAACGTTGCTCAGTTTTTCACAACTGTGAGGTGTGGAGAAGATAAAAACTCAATGTTCTATGCACATTGAGAGTAGGAAGCAGGGATTTCCCTGGATTCACAGGCTCCACATATTACACTGGTAAGTGGATAGCCTGATTTAAAGTAAATTCAGAAACAACCTTTGGCAAAAACGATGGGTTGGGGAGTAAAGTCACCCTATCATTATAAAATTTCAGGTAGGGAGGTTTGCACATAAGTACCTGTAACTCTGAAATATGTCTACCCGACATAATGGCAACAAAAAATATATTTTTCCAAGAAAGATAACAGAGCTTGCTGGATTCAACAGGCTCAAAAGGACTCATAGTCAATTGTTCAAGCACAAAATTCAAATCCCTCACATGGACTGGATCCCAGATAGGGGGATGAAGGTGCAGAATGCCTTTTAAAAAGGTTATAATCAAAGGTAACTGGGACAATGGTTTGTTGCCCACAGGTAAATGGAATGCAGCAATGGCCAGAAGGTGGACTTTTACAGAGAAATATTTCAGGCCACCCTCCGACAAGGAGAGCAAATAGTCTAAGATGCTATGAATGGAACACTCATAAGTGTCTAAGTACTGTGTAGACACCCAAATGGAGAAATGTTTCCACTTCATAGAATAGGAAGACCACATAGATGGTTTCCTGGCAGCCTGGAGGACTTCTTCCACCTTTGGGGACACCCAGAAGTGTGAGAGGACTACATCCTCAGGAGTCAGGCATGCAGATGGAGGGAGTGAACATCCCAGTGTAGCAGGGAGCCTTGCGCCTGGGACAGCAGAGCCCAGAAAATCGGCAGAGGTAGGCGATCCAGTTCTGAGAGCTGTAGAATCAGAGGGAACCCAATCTGTCTTGGCCAGAACAGTGCTATGAGAATCATAAATGCCCCATCCTGGAGCAGTCTGAGTAATACTCTCTGAATGAGAGGAAAGGGTGGGAGGCATAAATAAATCTTCATGTCCAGGAAAGAGATAATGCATCCCACCACACAGTTCCAGGACCTTATTTGAGAGAGCAGTAAGGAGGTAGTTTTGTGGAGAGGCAAATACATCCAACTCCAATCTGCCCTATTGGTGGAAGATGTTGTTTAGGACATCTGGTAAGATTTCCCACTCATGGGCCTGAGCAGTGGATCTGCTCAGGGCATCTGCCAGGTTTGCCCAATACCAGACCCTCATCCATTCTCTGCAGAGAGGGTATGAATGGGTGTCTCCTTGTTTGTTTAGGTAGTGAATTATTGCAGAATTGTCTGGTTGTACCCTAAGGCAACTGGGTGGAAGGAGAGTCTTGAATGCCTGTGAGGCATAGAGGACTACCCTTATTTCTAAGACATTGATGTGAAGTTGGGCCTCCACTGGTGTCCAGGATCCTTGGACCAGAAGTGCAGGAGATAAGCACCCCAGCCTGTCAAGGAGGTGTCTGTAGTCAGAATGAGACATGGGACAGGAGAATGAAATGGCATGCCTTGCATTAAGTTGTTCCTGGACTTCTGCCATTGTAGAGCTCGAAGAGCTGGGGAAGACATCAGGATTAGGGCATCAAAATCATCCTCTTTCTGGTTCCATTGGACTCTCAGGGACCAATGAAGGACACTCATATTCAACCTGGCATTGGGGACTGTTTGAATCATCACCACCAAATGTCCCAGTATGTACAGGTACTCTTATGCAGAGACAAATCCACTGGACTATAGGCTGCACACCAATGCAATAAGGATGTCCACCCAAGTCACGGGCAAATATGCCATCCCTAAGGAGGCATCTAACATAGCTCTGATATATAGTAGGCATTGCGCTGGATCCATTTTGGACTTCAGATAGTTTACAGATATCCTCACCTGGGTGAAACAACTGCAGGGTTTGAGAAAGTGTGGACAACAGCCTTTGGTGGGAAGACACTTTCAGGAGCCAGTCATCCAGGTAGGGAAATACATAGAGGCCGACCCTGTGAAGGTCCACTGTAACTGCCTCTAGGCATTTTGTGAGTACCTTCAGGGCAGAGGAAAGGCTGAATGGGAGGGCTTGAACTTGTAATGATGACCCTGAAACAAAAATGGAGAAATCATCTGTGAGCAGGGTGCATCAGGATATGGAGGTATGCATCCTTCATATCAAGAGAGCAGAGTAAATCTCCCTTGTTCAGCAAGGGGAGAAATGTCAAGGAGACACCATCCTCAACTTTTGGTATTTGATATAGAGGTTGAGACATCTTAGATCCAAAATGGGGTGTAAGTCCACTGTACATTTGGGAACCAGGAAAACATGGGAGTAAAATTCTGTACCCTTCTGTGGAAGGGGAACCGGATTGATGGCATGTTTTGTAAGCAAAGCATCAATTTCATTCATTAAGACCAATGCTTGGTCTGGGGGGCAATAAGAGACCATTGCTGGCAAAGCAAGGTGCATCTCTGTGAACTCCAGCGTGTGTTCTGACTCGATCAATTGCAGGAGCCACAGGTCAGAGGAGATGGCTTGCCACCTTGTAGGTGCAGGGAAAACCTGCCCCCTGATGACCATGGGAAAAGTCTCTGGTCCCTTGACTGAAGGAAGACCTTCAGGCCAAAGACTGGCCCTGCTATGGAGCAGCAGGGATGTAAAAGGATGTTTTCTGAGAATTTCTAGGACCAGACAATGTTAATTGAGGCTTTCACTTATTGGCAGGTGGTCTTTGAGCATTGAGATGTGCACTGTGGCGGTGGCCCCTTGAGGATCCCCTGAAGGCTGGTTTTGCTATTGAATGGTACAGGGTCCAGACAGATTGAAGGGTACAACCTGAGTTTTGTAAGTCCTTCAACATTTCTTGGATCTGTGGACAAAACAGCTGATCACCCTTAAAGTGAGTGTTAAGTATAGATTGCTGCAAGTCCTTTGAAAATCCTGACACTCTGAGCCAGGCATGACATCTGAGACAAACACCTGCTGAGGACATATGGGCCACAGTGTCAACTGCATAATAGGTGGCCCTGATCAGGTGGCAGCAAACAGCCACCGCTGTAAACATTTTTGCTGTCAGGTCCCCCTGGGCAGAACCCACAGGGATGGACAGGGCCATTGCCTGGGAGCCTTTAGGATTTCCTCCTGATATTTCAGGAGGTGTCCCATGAAATTAAGTATATGGAGAGACATAGTAGCCAAGGCATAAACCCTTTTCCCCATTACATCCAATTTCTTGGATTCCTTATCAGGAGGTTGAGCACTGCTGAGGTCTAGAAGACCTATCATGAGCAGCATTGATCACCACAGAGTCCACCTGAGATGGAGACATGAAGTAGGGGAAGTCCACAAGGGCCTGAAAAAATCTTATCAGCCTTACAAGGATTGGAGGGAATTTTGAAAGGTTGATTCCAAGCAGTCCAAATAGCCTCTACAAAGGCATCTACCAAAGGGGGCATGACCAAAGGGGGCATTCTGGTACACCTAAATACTGTGCCAACTTTTTTCTTGAAGCATCCTGCTCAGTGCTCTGGAACTCAAACATTTTCTGGAGGTGTATCATAATGTCCAAAAACATGGGATCATCTGGTGGAGAACATGAGAGTGCAGGGGTTGGTTCACCCTGTAGAGATGAGGTGGCTGAGGAGGACTGAGTGGAGTCCTCCTGGTCCATACCTTCCTCATCCTCCAGGTCGGCTAAATCCAAGTCTTGCAGGAAAGGGTCATCCATATCCATATCCTGAGGGTGAAAACCTGGGGAGACAGGAGATGAGATGGCCATTCTCTGGGTCAAAGAAGTCCTACAGGGAGCAGAGACCAGAGCCGACCCTACACAATTGGGGTTAGGGGTCTGTGTAAGGTCCAGGATAGTATTTACAAGAGCCTGGACATCAATCATGGCCATCTAGCCAGCGAAAGTAGCAGGGGTAGCATGGACTGAGTGAAAAGCGACCACTGACATTATTGAAGTAGACAGTGGAGCCAATCAAGCAGCCATCAATGAGGAGTGTGTATAGGGCACCGGAATCATCGATGAGGGTGCTAACATAAAGCCATGTGAGGTAATGCTGGTTGTCGATGAGAGGATCCTCGATGGGCCAGAAGCCATTGTTGATGGATGATGGGTAGAAACCACAGAGGGGGAGGCAGCAATGGAAGCTGCAAGTTCACCCCAGAACCCTTCTTTAATGGAGGAGCCATTAACAAGGGAAGAGAGGAGCCAACAATCATCGATGGTATAGAAGACGATGTTGCAATGGCAACCTTCTCAATACTTACCTTTCTTGTAGTGATCGGGATACTCGTCATCGACAATGAGGGCTCTGCAGAAATGTTCTTCATTTTGCTGGCATGTTTCTTACCAGGACTCTGTCCAGTCGATGAAGAGGGCTCACCTGCAGAGTGGCGAGTCCCCAAGGAGCATGTCAAAGACTCCCTGATTGACTTGGAGCATTGTTGCTGCTCCAGAAGGGCAACCTTTTGCTCCATGAGGAACTCACAAAGCTGCTGAAGCCTTCAACATTTGGTGGATTTGTTAAACCACTTACAGAGGATACAATCCTAGGTGTCATATTCAGGACCAAGTCACCAAACACAGATGTTGTGGAGGTCCTCTGTAGCAATTCTGTGATCACATGTACACATTTGGAATTAGCGATCCAAAGACATCACTAGATCAACCAGTTTAGAATGAACATTTGGTCAGTAGAACTGTTCGTTGACAACTGATAAGCAGAGCTCTGAAGAAGGACTTGTTGCTTGCAGGTCATGGTTGAAAAGAGCTAAGGAGTAGCTGGCACCTCCCCCTTTTATATGTGCCATACAAACACCATGTGGTAACATTAGGGGGAGGTCCCAGGGTTGGCTGCTGAGAGCTGATATTGCATGTGTTATGACCTGCTGCAGGAGATTATCTCAAAGATCACACATTTACATATGGGACATTCTCTGTTTATGACATATTAAATGTTAGATCTTATTATATAACAATATATTATCTTCACATACATCATATCAAATTGCGTCATGATAGACTGTTGCCTAAAGGCTGCCTTGACCTATATTGAAATGCACTTCTCACCCCTTTCTCCTCCCTCTCCCCCCTTGATACCAGATAGAACCTCATTCAACTCTCACTGGAAGCTCCCCCTTACTCCCTCTCCCTCCTCTGTCCCTACTCTTTCTCCCACCTAACGTTAGCCCCACCCTACTCCCACCCTCCATTCTCTCCCACCCCTTTTCTGTACCACTGTCTCCCTGCAACTTATTGACATTTTTCCCTCTACTTATTCCTCCACTCCAAACAAAGCCTACCTCTGGCTGCTTTTGTCCTCCAACTGTCTCTCCCCAACAATATCTAGGTCAGGCTGCTTCTGTCCTTCAACTATTCCCTCTTGACCACTATATATTGTCTGACTTGTACTGTATATTCAGCTGTTAGCTTTTATTCTGAATGTATTGTTTGACTATTTCCCAGTCTCCTTAACAGTCTCCTTAAGTGAACTTATTGTTGATTATTTAAAAGTTTGTTCAATTGTTATATGCCCTTGTATTAATCCATCTGATGTGGAACCTTTGTAAAGGAGCCTCTGGCTTAAAGGTATTATAATCCAAGAGTTAAAATAAATTAAAAAAAAAAAAAAAAAAAATTCACATATATTATAGTATGTTATCTGCTCATTTATCATCTCAAACTATATATTACATTATTTTATTATATATCACATTATTATACCAGATAATATGTCATATTATGTTGTCTGCTCATAAATCATATCTGCTGCCCTGCTCAGTGCCATCTCAAATCATGTCATTCTACAGCAGCCCCCAAAAAAACAATCATCTCTCAGTCATCACCCTAGCACCCAGTTCCTCTTTGGAAGTATACTTATCCCACACCACTCCCACAAGTTCACTTACCTAAAAAAAAAAGATCTGCAGTGTGGAAGTATTTCACAGATAACACCACAAATCCACTGAAATCATATGTTCTCAGAATATACTGTAAATAAAGCCAAATTCAAGAATATAATGTTCAGTGGGCCTATGCAACCAGAGTAGTGTTATGCCTGTGCAACTGTGATAACTGTTTAGCTGTTTGCAGTCTCTGTTCCATGGGGAATTACCACCTTGTAAGATTACTGAAGGCAAGGAACCCTCAAGAGGGTTCCACCCCTGGAGGTGCCCCGGGAAAGATTCCCTTGGCTGTAGGTACCTTAGGATGGAGCCCCCAAGGAGAGAGGTGTGCCACTGGAGGAGGAGAGGTGCATGGTGGGGCAAAGAAAAAGTGCTTCAGAAGAAGGCTGGGAGGAATGGCTTATATAATTTAGGAAGGGGGATGTGGCTGGTTTCTCCCCCATTGAGCTACAGGCATACCCTTTTAATTCAATGGGCCTATGCAACCAGAGTAGTGTTATGCTTGTGCAATTGTGATAACTGCTTGACCATTCACACTCTCTATTCCATGGGGAAATACCACCCTGTAGGGGTACTGAAGACAAGGTACCCTCAAGGAGGGTTCCACCACTAGAGTTGCCACAGGAAAGATTCCCGTGACTAAAGGTACCTTAGGAAGGAGCCCCAAAAAGAACATTGAGTAGCAAATGTTGACTATGAGTTACAGAGTCTGACTGACAGCAATGAGACAGCTTGATTAAACACAAATGAGATGCACAGGTTGTCAGAATTTCACTGTAAAATGGATTGCACTGATGAGATCGGGGGCTGACTACATATTATATGACCTTTGGCACAGAGGAGAGGAAAAACTCCCTTTTAAAAGGAAGATACCTCTGGGGGTTCAAGGCCTAGGTCGCCTTCCCTCCAGACTAGGGGTAATTTATTTAGCGAGGGATCTGTTGCTGCAGTTTAGAAACCTAATCAAAGGGGAGGAATATTCCAGTTTGATGGAAAGCTGTCATGATTGTTCTAACATGAACGCTGTGAAAGACTGCAAGAAGCCTCTGCAGCAATGGGTACTCCGAGTGACAGTGGAACCCCAATGTGGGAGGAGGAGAGCGACGACTGCTGAGGTACTTATCCAACCTACTGAATAACAAAAACTGGGTGAACTGGGTGAACCAGAGGCAGTCAAAGGGAGAATAGCTTTCGAAGGCACCTCAGCAAAGCCAGAGCCAAAGGAGCGCTTGGGCTGGCAGGCCCAACCCCTCGGCAGCTGAAGTTTTAAATTCTGCATCAAGAGGTGTACCGTATGCAAGTGCATGCATTCCCACTATTGGCCAGATAAGAAGGACCCCACCCAGAGGTTCACATGCTCAAGATGCGGACTTCATGAGTGCAGATCGAGACTGTCAATTTACAGGGCAAGCCCTGAGCCAAAAAGGTAATGGACATGGTTACCATGCCTCCGATTTAGGAATGAGAGCATGATTCAGCTCTGAGTAATTGATAGGAGGGGGCCGGGGGAAGCCCACAGCCATAGATTAGGTAGCAGATTACTGATGAGGAGGCTGGCCTTGAAAGGTTGCAAGCGAACTCTGCAACCAAAAAAACTACCAAGGTGGGGCCTGGGTGAGGTAGAAGGCAGCAGTGTGAGCCAACGATTGGAATTTATTAACAGTAGTAACCAGCGGAAAACAAGCCAACCAAATCCATTATGGAGCCAAATTGATGGTGACATAGAAGGAAGATATTTAGGCAGTGAGAGACTGTGATGCCAGTGATTGAATCAAGGAGGTTTAGCGGATATGAATCAGTGAGGTTTAACAAACAGAAAACATGTAACAGATGTGCAACAGCATTTGCCACAGCAATAAAATGCACGGCACCATAGGAAAGCATGATGCACTGAACATGAGACGAGCTGAATTACATATATGCTTAGCCAACCAGTTCCATGAAGGAGTAAATCGTAGTTTACATAAGGCATTGGATGGTACTGTTTCAGCATGAATAATGAACTGGTATGATAGCATAGTGATTGATATGATTGGCAGGAGTACTTTAAATGTCATGGTTAATGCAAGGCAGTAAGTATTTGCTCACAGTAATGGCATAAGGCCCTTAAGCCCCATTAAGATTATGGTAAGGCAGCAAGTTTTGCAACACAGTAATGAAATGCACAAAGTTCTTGAAAGCCATGTAGGCTGTGAGGTAAATCTATGTATGCAATGGATAACTGAAAGCCATGTACGCGAGGAGCAGGGAGGACAGGTGATTCATTTAGCTTACTTAAAGCATGCTGCTGCTACCTGGGCCATGATGCACTGCTGAGTCACCACAGTACTCCACTGCAGGAATAATAGGAAGTCAGGAGCAAGGCACCATGAGACCAGGCAGCCATGAAATGGCACAAAGTGTCAGTACAGCAATGCAGCATTTGTCTTAGTGGAGCTAGTACTAAGTAAGTCATGAGCTGAGCCATAAAACAGGGAGCAGCTGCTAGCTAGGCAGCAGAGCCAGAAAATTAATGAGGAGCAGCAGGAAACAAATGGCAGTGTGGACTGAAAACTACAATAACAATTGCAGAAAAATTGCAGAAAAATGGAGGTGTTGTAGGAGCCTGAAATGCAGGTAAGATAAACAAAGAGCAAACTAAGGTCAAAAAGATGTTAGGAAAACTCCCAAAAAGAAACACAAATGAAAAATACAGATACAGGAGAACAGAAAAATAGGCACACGGGGGGGAAAAGCCTGAGATGACAGACCGACAGAGCCTCTGGCCAACAAAGAAAAAGTGCTTTAGAAGGAGGCTGGGAGGAACTGCTTATATAGCTCAGGAAGGAGGTGTGGCTGGTTTCTCCCCCACTGAACTACAAGCATAGCCTTTCAATAATCCACTTCTCTCTTCTCCCAAGCTTTAGGCATGTTATTAGGGTACACTTGAAGGGTTCAGCCATATCCTGAGAGTTGTTGTCTAGTGAGCCTCAGTTAGAAGCCAGAGGGATCAATTTTTAAAGAGCCCCTAGAACTGACGCAAGTTGTGGCATTTGGCCACATGCAGCAAAGCCAGGTCGGCCAGGGACCCTTCACTGTATTTTCATAGATGTAAGATCCTGGCATCAAAGTCCCCATGGATGCTGTAAGTGGCTCCATGGGTACAACTGCTGGCACATGGAGGGCTATTGATGGAGGCTGGTGACAAGTCCTGAACTGTTGCTTCATGTATACTGTACAGCTATGATATGGCACATCAAATTAAAGGGGCATGAAGCATGCAGGGTGTACAGAATAGCACTGTTGCAGCAGTGGTACAGGATAACATTGTATGCCAGTCATCAAGACCAGCCCTCAGACCCCCCCACCACCACCACCATACACAGCATCTGGCTATGGCGGTGAATCTGCACAACTGGCAGGCACACAGTAATTGTACAGGAGACAAGTGCAGAATGGATGGGGTGCTCCACATCAGGAACACCTGGTACTGCATGACTGGCTGCAGTAGCATGTGCCAGGTGTCATGATACCCTGTACAAACCTGTTTGAATATCACCAGGGAGCCCTGCACATTACAGTGTTGGCTATGGTTGGGGGCCCAACATACTTCTTCAAGGCATACAGTTCAGTGACAGACCACCTGACTCACATATAGTACTACAGTTGGTGTCTATTTCATTATGGCTGTGGGTTATGCCACTTTCACTGCTGTTCTTTGCCTGTTCTGCAGGTAATACCCATTGTGGGGCATAGGGCTTTAGACCATGGCTGGTCTAACTCTGGGCAGATGTTGCAGACTTTGGCAATGTTCAGTGTCCCACATTAGGGTATATGACAGCCAAGGTCTGGTGCATGGCCCTGTCTGCCATGGTGCACCATCGTGTCTGGTGCAGGACTAGCACAGGACCAGTCCGGCAGAAGGGCACCCAATTTCAATGCAGTCTGTGTTCAAAAATTGGAATTGCTGCAACTTTTGATGCAAGGTGCCCCCTGCATCAATTATTTCTAACACAAGCACCTTGTGCAATTGTGGTCTTTGAAAATTGGACCCAGGGTTTCTAGAGTTTTTACTCTGAGTTCCTAGCTCAGCTAAATGTAGGGAAAAACAGGCAGGAATATTCATGGCCCTGTCCCTTTCCCTTTACTGTATAAGATGGGAAAGGCTAGTTGAGGGCTCAGTTTCCATAGATAACCACATCCAAAGAAATCTGGGGCATATGGATTATAGAACCTGAATACAGGAACACCCAAGGAGTTCTTGCCACCTGTCTCACCATACACCCTCCTGGGTCATAGATGTGCACCTCTAGAAACCAGCTTAGAAGGGAGACCCAGATGAAGTACTGCCTGAGCAGAAAGATCATGTAGACCAATATGACACCAGGGAGTAGTGGTGGGATCCCTCTTAAATGAGATTATTAAGATACTTGCCGATCCACTCCTACGAAGAAAAGTATACATGGAAAGGAAGCATGCACAGTTTATGTAAAAATTCATTGAAATATTCTAGAGAAGAAAAGGTATCTAAATGTGTAAAGGGTCAACCCTTAGGAAATGCATGATAATGGTTAATGGCAATAGGTCATCAGGGTAAGGGGCCTGGCAAAAGTTGATATCAGTTATGTTCCACAGAGCTGGGCCGAGCATGGCAGCCCATTACTTTGGGTCACGAGGACCATCTGTGTGCTGTCAGAAAGGAGATACATGTGACAGAACAAACTGTTATTCAATTTCTTAGGCATGCACCCTATGGCTGGTGACTAGTTCATGAGTTGCATCTTGCTGACACAGTGCCATGTACAGCCACCAACAAGGACTGTAAAAAGTGCCACAGCATAATTGTTTTTGTGTGCAAAAGTGCCCAAGGGACTCCAAATGGGAGATAGAGTCAAAAAGTTCCAACTGCATTGTGCCCAGTCACAGCAAGGCGCAGTGCAGCAGAAGTACATCAGCAGTAGTAATGGTAACAACAGTGGTGTTGAACATATCAGAATTGAAAATAAGTTATGGTAAACATGAATTTAATGGGGAGGGAATTACCCTTTGAAGCTGTATAACAACAATGCAGCAAATTAATTTGCAACCTGTTTTTTATTATTTTTATTTTTATTGGCGGCATTGCTGTATTACATATGGAAACACTGCTTTCACAACAAAGAAGAAATAGTAAATAGACATAGAACTACAATAAATTATTACAAGAGTTGATTGATTGCAACTAAATTAGAAGTCACCCTGTAAGAACCCATTTTAAATTATATCATTAACTACTGCAATATACAAAGGGGTCCATATATTCCAATCCAATTCTATATGTTTGACAGAACAGTAATAGTGTTTTCTACAAGATCATACAATCAGTAAATATGTTTTTTCCATGAAGCCCAAGTAGGAAGAAGGTTTTCCATATTCTCCCTATACATTTTTTGGCCGTAATCGATGCCATGTATAACAATTGCAGTTTATACCCCTCTTGAAGTGTCCAGAATAAGGAAATACCCAATTAACACACTTCCATTTCTTGAACTAGGTGAAGATCCTGTATTGTACTGATTGAATAAAATACCCTATCCCAGAAAAGTTTCAAATCCTCGCAAGAACAGATGGCATGACTTAAGGCACCTAGTTCTGTCAAGCATCTATTACATTTACTCAAGATTTCCAAGTTAAATGTATTTAATAAATATGATATATAACAGATTCTATGAAATATAAACAACTGGATCTAGTTAAGCATATTATTGATAGATATTTTGCATTTTGCACAATATTGTTCCAACTTGTCATAGGAAATGGCAATATTAAGTTCCTTTTGCCAGCTTTCTTAAAGTATGGCCAGGTTTGATGGTTCTGTTTGCAATATTACATTATATAATGTTAATAATTTTTGTCTACTCAGGGCATGTGTGATAATATCAAGTGAGAAAATGTCCATAACAATTTTTTTATCTTTTTTTTTATTATTATTTAACAAGTTTTATTAATTTTAACCATCAATTGAGATAAGTAAGACAGTCCAGAACAATCACATGAGTGTCAGGTGCAAAATACATTAACTCAAATTAACTAATAACACAATCTCTTTCAAGGGTCTAAACCCTAAAAAGGGGTGAAACCCCTCTCCCACCCTCCTCCCAGACCACACACTTTGTTTACAATTAGATCACCACACCTGAGGCAGATTTAGTCATCACGGCTTCCAGGCTGTCAGAAGAGTCTCTAGGGTACCTCAGAGGGATGAGTAGGCCTTAACTCTGTCTTGCATGGAAGCTATATGTCTTTCCAATTGTAATGCCAGGATGCTCTCTCTGTACCATTCCATTGTGGTGGGAAGCTTATCTTCTGCCCAATGTCTCATGATTATCAATTTAGCTATTGCAGAGATAAGCGTCATATGTGCTTTCTTGACTTTGGTAATGCCCTCTGGAAAATAGTTTATCAGGCAAATTTCAGAGGTAAACAGGGCTTCTAAGCCAAGGATAGGGTCTAAAATTTTATTAATAGACTGCCAGAAAGCCTGTACATGGGGACATAACCATAACATGTGAAAGAGTGAACCGATGTCACCCTTACATTTACCGCACAGTGGTGCAGCTAATGCCCCATACCTAAACAGTTTTATTGGTGTGAGGTAGATGTTATGCATGATATTGAAATGGACTAATCTGAGCCTATCTTGTTTTAGGAATTTGTACATTGATAGCCAAAGTTTCCTCCATAGATTAGGGTCCTCAGGGATACCTAGCTCTCTTGTCCAGTAAAAACAGATCCCAGATGGCAATCTAGAGTCCCAAGTCTGAAGAGTTTTATACAAATTAGAGACTAAATGTGACTGGGAAGCTGCCTGAAAGAGTATAGTTAGTTCTCTTTCTTCGGGGTCTGTCAGCGGGACCTGGGAGAAAAAGGAAGTTAGGGCCTTACTAACTTGAAGGTATTGAAAGACTTCTTTATCTGATACTCCAATGGACTCTTGTAGTTGATTGAAGGGGAGAGGCTTCCCATTCGACCAAATATCTGAAACTTTGCAGCGATTTAACTGAGGCCAAAAAATGAGGGATATTGGTGCACCACTGATCTTAAAATGTGGATTACCGGTGACAGGCTGATCCAGTGACTGATACCACCTCACTGCAAGGTATTTTTGGAGCTGGTGAGAGGCCTTCAGTGACCAACGCATGGGGTTACTTCTAAGGGGCCTGGGGATATAAGATGGGGAGACATATAGGAGGGCCCTTAACGAGCATTTAACCTGGGCTGCTAAATATTGTTCAATAACAAGCCACAAAAGGAGATATTACATAGAAACATAGAATTTGATGGCAGATAAGGACCACTTGGCCCACCTAGTCTGCCCATTTTCCTACCTAACAGATAAGCTGCAGATCCTAGTTAACCAACAGCTTACTTCAGCTTATATTCTGAGTGCCCAGTCTCTTTATGCCAAAAGGCCAATTTACTCATGTGTTGTGGTATGTAATAAAAGAAAAAGGAAGGGGCCACCAGGCCTCCTCTGATTTTCAGGGCCGTCAATTTGAGATAGGATCTGCGGATACCTTTCTTATTCCATAGAAAAAGGTTCACTATGCTTTGTAGCTTGGAAAACCATACTTTCGGTAGGTAAATACCCAGCATACCCATTGGATATAGTATCCTCGGTAGAACATTCATTTTAACTATGCTTAACCTTCCCCACAGGGAGAAAGGAAGTAAGCGCTATCTCTCCATATCCCCAACTATTATTTTAACTAAATTGCCAAGGTTATCTTTTATTATGGTACTAAGATCCCTAGAAACTTTAATTCCTAGGTATACGACAGACTTTGCTTCCCAAGAGAGGCCGAGGGGAAGGAGTTCCGCTTATTTACCCTACAATTTAGAGGAAGAACCTTAGTTTTGGCCCAATTTAGTTTATAAAATGATATTTTAGAGAATTCCTCAATCTCAGTTAGAATGGCTGGAACTGAGAGACCTGGCCTCTCGACATGCAGTAAGATGTCATCCACATACACTGAAAAGGCATACCTAGCATTTCCTATTTAGATCCACCTTATATTAGTATTGCCTGCCAGTCTGCGGAGTAATGGCTCTAGATATAGATTAAACAGCAGGGGGGACAAGTGACATCCCTGCCTTGTACCCCGAGCCAGTTTGAAGGAGGGAGACAGTATTCTGTTGCATTTAACTCTAGCCAAAGGGAAGGAATATAAAAGTTGTGTCCATCTCCAAAATTCTTTAGGTAGTCCAAAAGAGGTCAGGGTAACAAATAGGAAATCCCAAGAGACTCTATCAAATGCCTTTTCAGCATCTAAAGAGACCAGCACCATTGGTATCCTAGAGTCCCTAGCAACAGTAATAAGAAGTAACAACTTTCTCATGTGATCTTGAGGTGACCTTCCCATCATGAATCCAACCTGCTCATGGCCTACGAGTTTGCCCATAACTTTCGAGAGCCTATTTGCCAGAACTTTGGCCAGAATTTTAATATCTGTATTTAATAAGGAGATGGGACGGTAACTACCAAGATTTAGTGGGTCTTTCCCCTGCTTTAGGACTAAGGATATCACAGCTTCCTGAAAACTGGAGTCTGATATCCCATTGTCATACCAATAAGTGAATGCATCCTTTAATACTAGTGCTATTACAGATTGGCAGACCTTATAAAAGTTACTTGGTAGTCCATCTGGCCCGGGGGATTTATCTGAGGGCAACTGTTGAACAGCCTGCTGAATTTCTACTAAGGATATTGGGGCACCTAAGAAGGCTGCTTCTGCAACCGTAACCTTAGGCAAATTCGAAGAGCTGAGATAGGAGTTTATACCGGCTTCAGTGGGCCGCAGGGCTGGGTCTACTGTATATAACTCTTGAAAATAGGAACCAAACGCTTTCGCAATTTCTTGAGGGTCAGTACAAACTTGACCGTCTTGCAGCATGTAGATTCCTGTAATAAATTGTGAGGTCTCTAATTGACGGATGCGCATTGCAAGCAACTGACTTGCCCTCTCCCCCCGGCTCCAAATATTTAAATTTGGTTCTTTGAAGGGCTAGCTCGGCTCTTTGAGATACTAGTCCTGCGTACTGAGCCTGTAGCTGATAAAGCCTAGCCCACATCTCTGCCAAAGAAGAGTGGGATAAACTATACTCCAGGTTTTTAATGGATACTAGGAGGGCGTCCATTTGAGCCCTTTGATGTTGAACTCTTTTGGAAGCCATTTTAATGAATTCACCCCTTAAGGAGACAATTTTTTTATCTTGATATGAACGTAATAATGTACACATAATGGCCCACATATTCAAAGGAGATGCTGCCCAAAATAAAGATGTGTGGTGCATCTCAGAAAAGGTGTGAAAGCATGATATTCGAAAAGGAGAGATGTGTTGCGCATTTCCAAATACATGATCATGCAGAAATAATGTATATGGCACAGAAAAGGGTGCGGGTACATAAATACGCCACGCATCCATATATTCAGCCAAACTGTGCCACGCAAAGTTAGGCAGATATAAGGATGGCCTAAATCAGCCAGCCACCAACAGGAATGCCACAGAACTGCACACAGGCCATCCTGAGACAGCCCTTGGAGGTGCACCAGGACATGCTCCAGGCACCCATACACAGCAGCCATGCCAGAATGGAAGTATCCAAAGCCACAGGTGTTGACACACCATGGGCACTGCCTAGAAAGCCATCTCCCACACCACATCCAGGACATAGACACCCAGCTGCCACATACCAGTGCTGTTGAGTGCCCCCCAGCACACCAGCAGAGCAGATGGCTGCACTACAGCACATGTACCAGGGGACATGCCTGCACCCATGTGGCCTGCAGGGCACCACCTGGTGGTGGCATGCACCCAGGGTGACATCTGTGGCAATGATGCCCAGGTAGCCTGGTGGTACAAGTGGCAGCCTGGCATGGGACATGGACTGACCTGTGGCACACACCCATGGTGGTATGCCATAGGTGCACATAGGTGGGACCTACCCACTCGAGTACATGGTCACCCTCTGCACACTGCCATCCCTTGCAGTTATCACCATATTCCTTTCATATGAGGGTGTGTGGGGCACTGCAGGTGACTGTACACTGCATACGGATCTGGTGTATCACATGCATGTGGTATACTGATTAGACTGTGTCACCCTGTGCCCTCCCCTGTTGCTTGTCCAAGTGGGCCCCTGTGGCCACAGTCCAGATGGGCCCCTTGTACCCCAGTCTGACCTTGTACAAGGTTATGAGTAATAGCACTGCACCCAGGCCAATGCATTCCACCCACCCACACACAAACATCCCATCACACCTGCCTGCTAGGCTGAAGTACCTCCTGTTCACCTTGTGGGGTGGTGAAGTAGGACTGCAAAGCTGGAATTGTGCATGCCTGGAGTATGCAAATGGCCTGAATACATTCCAGTAATGAGGTGTACATGTGGGGAATGGGCTCAGAATGCGCAATGAGGCCATTTGCATATCTCCATTAAATATTGCAATTTTGCGTACCACTCGTGTGGTTGCCTATCGCACATTTCCCTATGCACCACATAGGGCACAGGTCACTTGCAGTGCCACGCATCTCCCCACTGCATGATCATGCATGTTTGGGATATTCAGCCATACATGCATTATCGCATCTCATGGCGCATCTTCTGAATATACCATTATTTGTGCCAGAGCATCTCAATTGTGTGGCACATACACTTGTGTGCTGCAACCTAGGACTTTTGAAAATTGAGCACATATCTCTAAATTGTAAATATCTGAACAAGAGATGTTTTGAAAGTTGATACTGTATCTGCAATTGTTCAAATAATTTCAATGTATCATATATATATATATATATATATATGACCTTCTGTAGTAATACCTTCATTCATAAATCTTGCTAATAATTTACTTTGAAAAAAAAATATCATACTAATTATTATACATCAGGGATAGGGTATTTATGTGCCCATCAAGTCTGCAAAATGTATTTTCAGATTTCCAAACTTTAGGAACCAAGTTCAAAAATCTATCACCACTTTCCAAAGCAATGGCCTTAGTTAGATTTCTAAAAAGAATGTCCTAACACCACCCTGGAATGATACAAATTCCATATGATCAAGGGTACTTGTAATCCTAGAGTTTAATAAATAAATAATAAATAAATTAAAAAAAATATGGACCCATGCAGGTAGGGCATCACTAAACCATGCCTTTATAGATTTTAAAACTTCTGCATAATGGTATAACAGTAAATTTGATCACTTCATATCTGCTTGATTGTAATCAGCCACTAGTTTAGTTTTCTGCTTTTTAATTGTGGTCTAGCCTTATTTCAAATAAATTCAGAGTTTTTTTTATCAATCAAAACAAACTATTTCTTGATAGGTCATTAAAGGTATAACTTGAACGATATATAAAAATCTAGGTAGTACTTTCATTTTAACTACATGAATGCATCCAAAGTCAGGGAACAGTTTGCCATTTGTCCAGATCTTGACTAATGCTATCTAGGCATGGGCAGGTGGTGAAATACCTGACCCAAAATGCTACCCACGGGTACCTATAAACTACCTGAAATTACTCTAAAAATACCCTAATGAAAAATGGGTTGTTGGTTTGGGTCAGGTAGTTACTATCATATTCTACTATTCTAACTGTCCCTAGTGCCTACTGCTTCCCCCCATGGATCACCAGCCCAATAAGGATCATCCCCTAGTGTCTGTCTAGTGGTCCCACCTCCCACCATTGGCTGGCCCGATGTTATAATTATTCCCTAGTGTCTAGTAGTCCTCCCCACCAATCGTTGGCCTGATGTACAATAAAAATCTTTCTCTGGAGTCTAGTGGTCCCCCACCCACTGATCGCCAATTGATGTTAAATAAAATCTTTCCCTGGTGTCTAGTGGCCACCCCCACCTATCCCTGGCTTGACATTAAATAATTTCTTTATCTTTTCCTGGTGCCTAGCTGTCCCGCTCCCTCTGCCCACCTGCACCCATGCCTGATCTTATCTGTAGTACTGCCGGGTATCCAGTGGTCCCTCCCTCCACCCAATCACCCACCCGACATAATGTCACAGTTTCCTGGTGGTCCAGTGGTACCCACCATCTCTAACCTCTGTATTTGGAAGTTATACCATTCACTGGAGTCTAGCAGTCCCTCACCCCACCCACACCCATGCCCAATATTATCAGTAGTATTCTCTGGTTTCCAGTGGTCCCTTTCTCCACCTGATCACCTGCCCGACATAATGTCATAGTTTCCTTGGTGTCCAGTGGTCCCCCCCATCCCGATACCCTGTATTAGAAAGTTACCTTTATGACCCATTACCCATGTCAAATCACCCAAACAGAGAATTACACTGTTATGTCAGGTAAGTTAGTACATTACCCGGAGTACCCTACCTGACCAAAAATAGGTGATACTTGCGCTATCTGACCCAGTTACCCATCAAGTATCCCATGTCTTATATTATCCATCAAGGGGCCCAGATTATTAAACATAATAGCCTCTGATTGATTTGTAAATGTAATCCCTAAATAAGTTAATTAATTTTGTTTGTTTCATTGGGAGATGGTTTTGCTTTATTTGTAAATGTCATGGAAATAATAGAAGAGCTTCTGATTTCAACCAGTTAACTTTACATTTCAATAATTGTCCATACTGTGTTAATGTATCTAATATAATTAGCAATTCTTTTAAAGGATCTTTAATATATAACAGAATGTCATCATCAAATATCTTTTTCTTTTTACCCATATAATCAAAATCTGAAATACCAATGTTTTCTCATTTAGTATTTGCTAAGGGTTTAATTACTAATATAAAAAGAGGATAAGGGGAACCTCACCTTGTGTCCCTTTTGCAATGAAAAAAAAGGTGACACAATCATTTGTAAGTATTCTTGCTTTAGGTGAATTATATACAGAATAATGCACGGGGAAGTGTGGTTTATGGTGATTTTATGCACACCTGAGTTGTTTGATGCTAAATAAACCCCGAGGGCGAAGCCTGACAGGTTTATCTGGGTATCACACACTGAGGGTGTGCATAAAATTCCCCTTAAACTCAATTTCCCCATGTTTTTTTTCTTTTATATTTATTGCTTTTAAGAAGCCAGAACTGTGTACCCTTGTGTTGTTTTTTTCCCTCACCATAAAATTGCTGGATCCCAGTTGTAGGGCTAGATGGAGTTGTTGCATGCTTACCTCTCAACCTGAAGAAACTCACCCTTTGAAGCTCAGGGAGTGCCCTGCTGTCATCCTGCCAATCTTGTCCCTGTGTCGAAATGCTGCCAGGTGGTAAGTCGCTTAGTCAGCCTTCGCCCACGTGGTTTGGAACGGGAAGTTGGACCGCTGACACGCCAGGTGAAAGGTCATCCATTGTTATTGCTCCTGTTTACCATATTTATTTAAAATAATTTAGGGCTTTTTGTTTTTAAGCTTTGTGAGGTTCTGAGTGACCGTCGACAAGCTCGTCTCTCATGTTGACTGTTTAAAAATCTAGCACTAGTGGATGTGCAGTGCAAGGACAGCTTGTCCAATGGCTTTTGTGGGTGATGCTTCAGTTTTTTGCGGTCGTGGTTTAGCGCTCTCCATGATTCACATATGTGAATTACGGAGCTGTTGAAGTGCTGCTGGCAGTGGTTAATTAATACTAACCAGTAAATATATATATAATAATGGATAGGGAAGTGTGTGTTATGAGAATTTAATGGTTGCCCAAGATGTGGGATGCTACATGAAGCCCAAGTGGTTTATTAATGCTTCCGACACTGAGGGTGACCAATAAATTCAAGTAGGACACATTTCCCCATCTGTTATTTTTAATAACTGCTGGTCAGCAATTTTTTTGGAAACACTGATTTTAGTGCTGCTGTGTCTGATAGCAGATTCAGTGTCTCACACACACACACACACACACACACACACACACACACACACATATGCATGCACGCGCACACACACACACACACTGTGTCTTTTTGAGATAGTCTTTCTTTGTCTTTTTTGTTTGGGTTTTTTTTTATTATTTCATTTGCCTTTTTAGTTTTTTGCAGCATTCTGTATTTAGATTGTGATCTGCTTACCTCAGTTTGCCACATTGGAGCCATTCCCACTGGCAGTAGTCTGCTGTGGCTTCTGAACAGCAGGATCAACCAGATACATTATTTTGTGTTCTTTTTTTAATATTTTTAACATAGAAATAATACTTCAAGGAAAATAAATTGATGGGGCCTCTCGATCTGGAGGCTTCTCGCTACGTGGATGAGGAGACACCATGTTTGCAAAAGTGTTTAGCCTTCCCAGTAGGAGATGAAGAGCCAATCAGGGTGTGACTGTTTTCTGAGTGACTCAGCGCGTGATCACCGCTATAACCCACAGGTTTTAACATTAAATTATAACTGGGTCAGTCAATGAAAAAAATTGCAACCAGTTATTATATATAGAATAAAGTGTGTGTAATGAGAGGTTTACACACATACGCAAAGGGTTAGATGCAACATAAACCCAGAGCAAAGCTCGAGGGGTTTATGAATAGCATCTAACCCCAAAGGGTGTGTGTAAACTTCGAGTATACACACACCAACACATATTTTATATAATGGCTGGATTTTCCTTTTTCATCTTAGCAATTATATAAAATAAAGGTGTTCTGGTGCAGCAGTGGTCCAGTTGTTTTACTGCACTGTGTGCATAAATTTTTGTGTAACAGTTTTTGTTGGCAGCTGAAAGTTAAGAGTTTTTATTTTTTTTAACTGATTTTGTGTTAGTTACCGACTACTCTGAGTGGCGGTTTAGTAACTGAGAATCAGGAGTGAGAAAAGGAGGACAGCATCAGTGGTCTAAAGGGAAGAGCTGCATCAGGCACATGTGCAGAGCAAAAGAAACTGTGCACATGTTTGCAATAATAAACACTCCTTTATTATGGCAAACTACTCCATGGTTTCCCAATGGGAAAAAGGAAAAGCCAATTATTATATATAAAGTATGACTTCCAGCATCTGGAGGACTGGTTCAAGGTGAACCTATTAGTCCTGAACATTAAGAAAAAAAAAACTATGTTGTTTTGACACACCACCTTCAACACAGTGGCCCAGACACCCCTATTAATCAAAACCTCCTCCAGTGTGCCTTTTGAAGTTGTGCATTCCTTCAAATACCTGGGCCTGACACTTGACAAACATCTCTCCTTTGAAATGCATACAGTTAATATCATTAAGGCAACAAATCAAAAACTAGGCCTCTTATATCTTATTGCATCCTACCTCACACCACTTGCTAGGAAGACCATTGCCTCAGCTACCCTTCTCCCAGGTCTCTTCTACAGGGCACCAATAATTCACTCTGCCAATTCCCTTATTCAAGCAAAATTTAAGCAGGCCTACCATAGAATTGCTCATTTTGCTGCTAAGGCCCCAACAAGGGCCCACCACTGTGATGTGCTCAACTCGCTAGGCTGGCCATCATTTGAGGCCAAAACGGATTTCCCTGTACTCTGTACAATTTATAAACTTATCCATCTTCCCTCACCACCCATCCTCTCCAACATTCTCACACTGAAGTCCTTCTCCAGGACCCTCAGATCCTCCCACCTACCTATCCTGAATGTACCCAAAAATCATTTAGACATAGGTAGGAGATCTTTCTCTTCTGCTGCACAGCTAAAATGGAATGGCCTCCCGCAGACATTACTATCATGCTTGTTACTTCCCTAGTTTAAGAAACACTTTAAAGAAAATTTCTTCCCACCACCTAGCTGTGATTGTATGCATAACTAGTTCCTTTAGTTAACTCTGCATCTCCTCTTCCCTGTCCCTATTCTTGTAACCTCTCTCACCTGCTTTCTCCTCCACCTTGTCTATAACTGATCCTTGTTCCTCTTTGCACTCACCTCCTTTGACTTCACCTACTCTCCATCCCACTACATATTTTTTTGGTAATATTTGTACCTAATTGCAAATATCTTTCATTGAAATTGCTAGCCTGTTACCTTAACTACATATATGCACCTGTTTACCTTGCCATACAGATGATTGCTCCTAGCTGATGATTTCCTGTTGAAATTATACTATCCTCTCCCAATTGACTTTTTATTATCTTTTGTACCTGTAAAGTCAAACCTGTGTGTACCTTGTATATTGTTGCAGTTGTATAGCAATGTATCTATGGAATATATTTGTTCCCTGAGTCTCTCCTGAAAAAGAGATGTGTTTGTCTCAGTGGACCTTCCCGGTCATCAAAATTCAAATAAATAAATAAATAATTTTACCTAGTTACTAAATTTGTTATGCAGTCATTTGTAAGTACTCTTGCTTCAGGTGAATTATATATTAATTTTAACCAGGTTACTAAATGTGTTACCTACCTCAACTTCAGCTAAGATTTTAAATAGAAAGGGCCATTCAACCCTATCAAAGGTCTAGTCAGCATCTAGAGATACCACCATAGAATCTCACTCTGTATCCCTATTAATAATATTCAAAGCATTTCTGATGTTGTTACTTCCCCTATGTCCCTTGACACAGCCCACTTGATCTAAATGAATAATTATTGGGAGAGACAGCTTAAGAATAGGATTAAGAAGGAGAGGATCAGCACCAAGTTTAGGTTAGCCCATACTAAGAATGACCTTAAGGGTTTCTATTCATATATAAATGGGAAAAAGGGTAACACTAGAACTATTAGCCCACTTATTAAAGACAATGTGACCTATAGCACACCTGAGAATATGGCCAGGGTATTTAATGAGTACTTTTGTTGTGTGTATACCACTACCGACAAAGTAGTTCCTCTTCCAGCAATGGAGCAGGTTAGTAACAATAATAGGGAATGTTTTAAGCCTCATATTGTGTATGAAAAATTACTGACAGTAAATGGAAACAAATAAGCAGGTCCTATGGTCTTCACCCTAGGATGTTGAGGAAGCTGGCTAGTGAAATAGAACCCATAATTACTGACATTGGTAATAAATCACTCACTGAAGCCTCCATCACATCTGACTGATGAACTGTGGTAGTCATACCCACTCACAATAAGAGTAGTAAAGTCAGTCCAGGCAATTATAGACTGATTAGGTTGAAATCGGCCATAAGAAAGATAATTGAGAGTATTACTAAAGGTGAGTTAAGTAAATTCCTGGAGTCTATGGGTCTGTCTGACTGGTCACAACACGGTTTCTCCAAAAATAGGTCATGTTTCACTAACTTAAATAGTTTTTTCAAATTTGTCATCAGGAACTTGCACCAGGGAAAATAGGTGTATGTGATATTTTTGGACTTCAGAAAGGTATTCAACACCTTGCCACACAGTGGCTTGGTGTCAAAACCCCTAAAACTTGGCATGGATGTATCTCTGGTGAGATGGATACAGAAATGGTTATCTGACAAGAGGCAGATGGTGAGAATCACTGGATTAGTGTCTTCTGAGTGCAGGGTAACTAGTGGGCTGCCTCAGGGTTCTATATTAGGTCCATTACTGTTTAATGTATTTATCTATCACCTGCATTTCATTGTTGCCAGCAAAATTATAAAATTTGCTGATGACACTAAGCTAAGAGGACTGGACAACAATAGTTTTAACAGGAATAATGTGACCGGGAATCTTGATAATATTGTCAAGTGTGTCAATTCAAATCAGATATAGCTTAACATGGAGAAATGTGTTGTCATGCATTTTGGTAGGAATAACATTTTGCAAGACTATTTCATACATGGGACAAAAGTCACAGTTGTCGATACTGAGAGGGATTTAGGTATGTTCATAGGTAACAATCTTATAATAGCTCCCAGTACAGGCAAGTGGCCAACAAGACTAGTTATTTAATTAATTGTGTCAGAAGATCTTTTTTTTTCAAAATCTGATTGAGTTTTACTGCATCTGTAAAAAACCTATATTAGGCTTCACATGGATTATAGTTTGCTGGTTTGGAGTTCTCACTTTAGGAAGGACATTGATGTGGTTGAGGAAACATGGTGCGGATTCACAAAACGAATTCATTTTTTTTTTAAATCGTATGAGGATAAGCTTAAGGATTTAGGCTTAAGGTCTTTGACTTTAAGACGAGCAAGAAGGGACATGTTATTCTTTGACTTTAAGAAGAGCAAGAAGGGACATGTTACATTTGTTTAAGGTACTAGATGATTCCAAGGTAATGAATGACTTAGGTCTCAGGTTCAAGGATTGCAAATATGATTTGAAGTGGCACTAATGCCAGCTTATTGATGAAAACCCTAGAACTGATCTTGAGAAATAAGCTTTTATTCCTGGGGCAACCAGACTATAGAATCAGTAGCCAGATGAAATAGTGTATGCACTGAATTTGTTTACCTTTAAGTTAAGTTTGAATACTTTCATACAGGAAGGTAACTTTGGTAGTTACCACCACTGAGCAGTGGGGACAGCAATTATGGGCCAAGGCCTACTACTGTCCTTAATCCTAATATTAACTGTTAGTATTAATAAGTTCTAGCCTGGCTGTAAGAACTTTTGCAATTATTTTATAATTAGTATTTAATAAGGATATAGGTCTATAAGAAGGGCAAACAGTAGCATCCTTTACTTCTTTTTGGAATAACTTTAACCAGACATTTATCAAAAGATGGAAGTAAAGATCAAGAGCAAGTGAATAAGGAAAGCAATTATAAGAGGTATGGAGCTACTATGGTATTAAAAATGTATACATGTATATATATATATATATATATATATATATATATATATATATATATATATATATATAGTGGTGTCCCTCTGGATGAAACCCAATTCTGCAGCATTTTTCAGCACTCTGCAGAATGCTGCAGCAGACCTACTGAATAAAGCACTGTCATTTCAATGTTAATTAGTCCCTTTTGTCATTCAGGAAAATGTGACACTGCCAGAATGAAGTGAATGCCACAGTTTCCTGCATGACAAAAGGGACTAATTGCCATTGAAATTACATTGCTTTATTTAGTAGGTCTGTTGCAGCATATTGCAGAGTGCTTTAAAAAGTGGGTTTCTTCCTGGGGCATGCCACTGTATGTGTGTGTATATATATATATATATATATATATATATATATATATATATATATATATATATATATATATATCTTATGGTAGAGGAGCCATTTACATGTTAAACTTAACATTTTGCACCTTAATAACTTTGCAACTGTTCAACAGATTTTCCTGAAATTTAGAATACATGATCAAGATCCATAGTTCTTGGGATACGCCAACTTTCGTAGTGTTCGGATAAATAGCTGTGGAGTTATTAAGCATGATCTGTGTGCACGTTTATACTTTTTTGGAATGCTTTGGTCGTCTCTACAGGTCGCAGGGTTTGCTCGACCAGTCCGAAATCTTCAGGGAATGTGTGGCCAGGGTTCCCGATGTGCCTTTTGAAGATTTCTTGAAAAATATTAAATGGTTCAAAAGTTATTCAGAAAACAAGTTCCCATTATAAGTCAATGGAAAAGTTAAAAAGTTTGACAGTGTCGCAAATGCAGTTTTTACTTTCACAAATGGCCCTTTTACTGTCGCAAATCTGCCGTTTTGTTTTCAGTTGGTCATCAGAAAAATGCTTGCCATTTAAATTTGGGACCCTCTAACAATTTTGGGGTAAAACACCCCAGAAATATGTTTTTCAGATTTCTGAAAAAAGTACTTTCGCAAAGTACTTTTGCACTTGTGACAGTGTTGAATGAATTTGCGAAAGCTTTCGCAAAGTTTGACAGTACTTTTCCAGGCTGTGTGAAAATGACAGCAATTCTTTGGCACCCTGCTGCAAAAGAACGGTTTGGTCTTTTGAGTTGAAATTTTGAGGGAATACAGCCAACATCTCTCAGATGTGTCTTTTAGTGCTTTGGTGAAAAAATATTACAGGGCAGTAAAGTTATGGCACTCCAAAGTTGACGCTTTTTCCCATAGGATAGCATTACGGCATCCACCACATTACAAGAATCCTTTGCTGCCCTGCTGCAAAATAACAGTTTGGTCTATTGGGTTGAAATTTGGAGAGAAGAAAGCCAACATCCCATAGATGTGGCTTTTCTGGTTTGGTGAAAAAATATTGCAGGGAGCAAAAGTTATGGCACTCAGAACTTGTCTTTTTTTCCCTTAGGATAACATTACGGCATTCTCTGCGCCTTTCAGGGCCCGTATCTCGGAAATGGTGCCAGATACGGACTTTTCATTGGAAAAATGCTTAGCCCCCACCAGGGGCTAAGTACAAAACTACCCAGGAAAGTCATAAATCATATGACTTTAAAATTATTTTCTACATCATACGGTTCCTGAGATATAAGTAATTTACTATTCCAACTCCTCATTTTCTGCTCCAAGACCCATTATTATGCTTACATTCTTTGTACTCACTGTCTTTCTCTCTGCAGCTTTTGAGGAAAACTAGCCTGTGCACTTACATTACTGTTACCCTTACCGCTTCTGCTTGCGGTTCCATAAATGTTTCACTTACTGTTCCCATTTACGGCACCATGTGCATTACCCTTTGCATTTCCATTTGCGCTTGCGTTTGCGTTATTTTAACCATTTCTGTCTACAGTACTGTTTATCTTTCTGTTCCACTTTGCATCACCATGCACATTACCATTTGCGTTTGCGAGCACCATGTTACTTTGTGACAAGACATCATGTGGTGGGAGCTCAGGGCCCTTTCGCCACCGCATTACATTCACTATTTCTCACTATACTTCCCAAAAAGAAGGAAAATTAGAGGCAAAAAATCTTTTTAATGCATTAGTTAGGGTTGTTCCACAGCGACAAAGGTGAGGAAATTCGGTGTTAGTGTTGAAAGCCCCCTTGGACCCCCCACCCACCCCCAACCGACATCGGGTGCGCATTGGGAGTTGTTGGTCCTAACTCTCACCCCATTCTCCTATGCCTCTGCATCTTCACACATCTGATGGGGTGAGAGTTAGGGCCAGCAACCCCAACGTTGCACCACAATGCCAGTTGGGGTGGGTGGGGGTCCAAGGGGCTTTTAACCCTAACACCAAATTTCCTCACTTTTGTCACTTGGGACAACCCTAACTAATGCATTAAATTGATTTTTTTTGCCTCTAATATATATATATACCCAGACCATCAGATCCTGGTTACTTCCTTGCTTTAAGTTGTCTAATTGCCTTAATTATTTCTATTTGTGTTATTGGTTTATCTAGGAAGTCCCTGTGATTTGCACATTTTTTAGTGGCATTCATATATTTAGTGTCTGCTTGAATTATTATATCTTGATCTCTGATGTATATAAGGATTCATACTATGAATAGAAGGTTTTACTGACTTTCTATATTGTTTGTTAAAATCCCTGTCCATGTTTTATCGTTCCAATAATTCTTTAAGCCTTTTCTTTTTGAAGCATGTATTCCAACAGCATAATATTTTGATCTATTGTACATTATTAACCTTTCAGTTTTCTGATTCATCATCTTATCATAGTTATACTTTAGCTTATTTAGATTTTTTTAAGGAATTGTTAACCAGCTCTAACATGATCTACTTGTGCTTTCTTGATTTCTATTGCAAGCATATTTAAATGTTTAACCAGTTGTAGCATGCTCTTCATGTGCTTTCTTGATTTCTGTTTCCAACATATTTAATTGTTCTTTTTCCCCCATATAACATATGAAGTTGTCAGACCTCTAAGAAAGGCTTTAAAGGCACTGCATACTACACCTGATTTTACATCTTTAGTCAAATTAACCTTACAAATATTGCTTCCTCATTAACCAGCTATATAAAATGTTGTCCTTTTAATAAAATTTTGTATAAACCTCAAACTGGTGAATCTTGGTGGTTTCTCTGTATGCAAGTACCATAGATGCGGGACTAGATCAGATAATACTATAGAACTGTAATCTATATTTTCAATGTCTTGCACTATTGATTTAGTAGCCAGAAATAAATAATTTTAGAATAGGATGTATGCCTAGGAGAATAGCAGGGAAATAGTTTTTATATGGATTTTCATTATGCCATAAATTACTTAGGGCAATTACCTCCATTTTTGATATTAGGGTGTTTGAAGCCACATTTATGTGATATATACCAGATGATGAATCTGTAAAAGTATCTAGAATAGTGCTAAAATCACCATAATAAATATGGTTGTAGAAATTGTACAACTTTATTAAATACTTCATTAAAAATTAGCATGTCATTAGTATTTGTTGCATAAATAGAGCTTAAATATAAATCGTAATCTGTTTTCAGTACATTCTGATCCTGTACAGTATGTATGCTTTTCTGCTACTGTTTTGTAATTAATTATGGGTTGCCCCTGAAAAAAGACACTCATCCTAGTGGGCCTACTTGGTCAACAAATTTCAATAAATAAAATAAATAAAGTAAGTGATTTATTATTTAGTATCAGGTTAACTAAAACATACCTCTCATTATTATCTAGTAATGTTCTGCCTATTTTTCTTTTATTTTTTAATCATTGTTGAGTTGTCTGCCATTTTTTAGATCAATATAAAGTGAATTGCACAACTTTTCCAAATTTCATAAATCTTCACTACCTCATTCTGAGTTAAATGGGTTTCTTGAAGAAGAAAAATATCACATTTGGACTGATGAGCATTTTTAAATATTCTTTTAATTTTTACAGGATTGCTGAACCCATTAATGTTCCACAACAGAATTTGTAGCCCAGTCACTTATAAGAAAAGATAATAAAAAACATGTCAGTGATTTTGAAAAAGTTGGTCAGACTCTTCCCCTGTAAAACTTTGATAAAGCAATACAACTCTAGAATGGCCAACAGCATTTACTGTACTGTTTAAGGCTCTATTCCTAGCCTCCTTCACCTGAGTTAGTAAAATTGTACTGCCTCCATTTTTATTTTTATAAATTCCCCCTAAGCTTACACCACAAACCCTGCTACCAAACCAGAACAACCTCAACCCTGAAAAAAACTCTCTCCTCCCATAATGGGCAACAACAATACATGTGCAGTCCCTATGTCCTACCCACTAGCCCTTTCTTGATCACTGCTAGTCAGGCTGAAAACTAGGATCAAGTCTAAAAAATGCCCCATCCCACTAACCCGCCACAGAATGGTAAATCCTAATATAGTAAGTACCTTATAGTTTTATAATATACTAACATACTAACATGCCAGAAGAATAGGCCTAACGGTCTCTCGAATCTGCTTAATTTTCAGCACCCGCACTGAGGGCAGATTTTGGTCCCTCCTCCCCCTTGGGTTATACTGTCCCCAGTCCCAGATGTTCCATCTGTACTGGGCCTGGACATATTTATCCTCCACCTGTACCTGTCCCATCCCCTCTTAAACCCATCCACAGTCTCCACATCTACCAGCTCCCTGGGTAGTGCATTCAATGGCTCCATCACCCTTTCAGTGAAATAACATCTCCTCCTCTCCCATCTGAGCCTGCCCCCTTACAGCTTACACCCATGACTGCACTACCTCTATAGATAAAGGGGAAGCCATAGAACTAAAAATAAGAGGAAAAATGCCCCTCATTCACTGGACATGTACTAAGTGAAAATCCAAAATCAAGTAGATTTTTTCAAAAATTATAAACAGTGTTAACCATTATAGATTGAGATAATCAATCATATGTCAGTTAGGTTTCCCTAAGTTTGTCTTCACTGATTATGTTTCAGTTAAAGTTGCAACCTGATTGACATCAGCTATCAGTATGGACATTGGTTTGTTGGTGATCTCCTGTTCACTGGTGATCCTACATAGGTGTATGGTGCCACTGGGTGACAAGTACAGTGTTCATGTTGTAAGGCAGGATCTCCATGGGTGAGAGATGCAACCATGTACCTTCAGACAAGGTGAGGGCTGACCCAACCCATACAATAATATATAAGTAGTAGTAATAATTATATTAAAATTAGAACCATAGATGGATGTTAGTTTTAGGAACAATACATCCCCTTTATCTGCTTTCTCCTAATTCCATTATGAAGCCTGTTTTCCTCAACATGCATCACTCTGGAATGTGGGTGGCATCCCCTTCTCTACTGAGTATACACTGCATAGAAATGGTACTGGAGGGTTAGAGCAGGTGAGGATACTGCTGGAACAGATATTTGCAGGGTATAATCCTGGGGATGAGCCAGCATCAAAAAGGTCCAGGATTGAGAGGGGGAGGAGCCACCCAGCTAGCCAGATCAGTGCCTCTCAATGGGGCTTGGCATGGACATTGCATTAATGGGTTATGCCTGGTGGATAACCTGCAAGAGTTTGCCATTTAGGACCCAGGTAAGGCCTTTCCCCCACAGGCCCCTTTTTCAAGGGGGGGCCAAGAGGTAAGTGTTTCGGGAGGCCAACCTGGAGCAAGGAGGTGACAGACAGAAGAAGCCCCTTCAAAGCAAGGAAGCCTGATGACACCAATGGGGTTGCCAGAACTGGTCAAGGAGGGAGTCAATAGATTGTCATTTGATGTCTGCAGTTGAACAGAAAATGAACAGGCTTCTTGCTTACCTAGAAGATAATGGCCAAAGTTAAGACTGTTTAATGTAGTAGATGATACAGTATTATTTTTTAAAACTTTAAATGTAGGATTGATATCTTTCACCTTCTCAGACTCTGTTAAAATGCTCCACTCTTCTTTAGATAAAAAGAAACTGACATTTTCAAATGTTATGGGTACCTGATTACCTTCAGACTCATCAAGTGTTTTTTTACTAATAAAGGGACACCAACTGCCAGTGCCAGTGCCACCTCAGCTACCGGTGCACAATGGGTATAGACAATTGCCTTTCCACCTTGAGGCACTGTACATACTGTAGTGGTGTTATTATTATCTTCATGACATGCCACACGGTCATTCAGAAATAATTCTTTTCTTGTCAGATAATTAAAAAATGCATATAAAGTTTTAAAAAAATCATGCTATGTCATCTACTCAATTAAATGGTTTGTCATGTCACTCACATTGGGGTGTGGGGGGGTTAATCTCTGTCACTCTCCAATGCCAGAACCAGCACAAACAAAAGAACCAGTGTCCTGACACTCAATTCACAAGTCATTGCAGAGGGATGATGGAGGAATGTGAGAAAATATTTCTTTACTGAAGGGATGGTGAGTGCTCAGAACTAATTATCAGTGGAACTGGTGGTGGCTAGAATGGTTGAGAGCTTCAAGCATATGTGGGATGAACACAGGAGTATAGTAGAACAGAGGCAGGAAGGTGGGAGGGTCACCAGAGACCGGTTAGGGCTTGCAGAGGCAGAATAGGTAGAGAAAACATGGACAGGCTAGGTGAACCAAGTGATCCTACTCTAGCAACAGATTCTATGTTTCTGTGTCAATGTTTATTAACTAATACATATCCATCCCCATGACAATAAAATATTGTAATTAATATGAAAAATATAACTGAAAATCTATGGCACTACAAGGGAGGATATAAAAAAATGGCATGAGATAAAGTGGATAGTTGGAGAGTATAGAAGGTATAATCCCTGAGGTCAGCAATGACAAATAACTATTACAGTATTACACACTGGGTCCTAGTGGTCTTTGTGGGTTTTTGACTCTGTCACAACTCCACAGACAGTAGTCCACAGCAGATGCATGGCAACAGCATCTGCCACAAGTAGTTCATATTAATTGCTGAGGTCAAGGTTTTCCCCATCTGTCATCTGTTTTACCCTTTTTCAGTTACTGCTTTGGGAGCAAAAGTGGTTTGATCAAAGTGGTTAAACAGAATCAGATTTTCAGGTTGTAGCTCAAAGCTGAACCAAAGTTGCCTCGAGCCCTCTTCTCTCAGTCTTATTCATGTTTAGTGATTTCAAATCTCCAAAAATATATGGTAATATTCTTTTTTTTTAAGAGTATCTTTATTGTATTTTGCATAAACATACAAACACACATACATACCAACCCGGAAACCCGGGTGCCCACCCCTATAACTGAGTAGGCGAACTATGTACAAAAAAAAAAACAAAAAAAAAACAATATACAATCACAGCTGCAGAGAATATATGGTAATATTCTTAACTGAAAACAACATGTACAGGGGAACCTATTGTTCATTCCATAATTACTATACTATAAAGTGCAATGTATTTTACCAGAAAATAAATAATTAATTTTGAAATGATCTTACATTTAAAGTTAGAGTGTTCAGCTGCTTGCCAATCCTTTCTGTTTGTAATAAAATAATAGTGCAAACTTTACACGTTCTTTCATTAATATTTCTCATTCTGTCTCTGTCTCTGCCTTCCCATTAGAACCATGTGTCCTATTATTTCATTAAATAAGTCTCACAGTTTTAGGTTATAAAACTGACGTCAGCTTTTTGAATCATTTATATATATGTCATCCAAGGCACTTGGTTATTAGTACATATGTCAGCATTTACTTCATTCCATAATGAACAGTTGCAAGTGTTTTAAATTTGGGTCAGGCTACATTTTGTGACTGGCTGACTGCAGAGCCATAAAACCAGGGGTTTATTATAAAGCATTTTAAATCACTGTAAAATAATGTACCATCCTCAATATTGTATATACTGACTGTGTCACTATGTCAGAAACAACATAAATTAACTGTTTTATAGTGACTATAGAGTATAACAGTGTAAAAGTAACTTACGTCCACATACTTCAGGTTTAAAAATACATCATAAGACAAAATTGCTCAGTAACAGAGGGAATATTAATGTTTAAAATTAAGCATTTTTTCCTGATACAGAATAAAAACTAAAATCTTGATAACCAAATATAAGCTCGTTGATTGGTTTTTCTGTGAAGGTCACTGGGGTTACACTTGTAAATCTCATTACCTTCCTTGAAGGAGAAGGTCTCTTTCATTATTATGGTGCTGAGGTCCATATCCCTGAAGCTAATTGCAAGGTACTGCTGCAGAGTTCTAATTGTTTGCCATCAAAATAGCTGTGTAAGCTTGATTAACAGTGTTCAGCAACATTCATAATAGTCTGAGCCTGGTCCTGCATAAAATAGAAACTGGGGGAAAATCAATAAGATTTAATAAGATCAGGAACAATCACTTACAATAGTACATCAATCACACAAAGTAATAGCTGCAGGATTTGATAGGGTCCTGAACTGCCTGAGAGATTCATAACCAGTACTCGTTAATGATTTGTTCATTTGCATTTTATCAATCTAGCCAGAGCTGACAAGCAGTAGTATCACTAATGAAATGTGTTTACTTAAACTCATCAGACTTTGCAATTAAAACAATAACAGCAACAGTAAATGGTATGCCACTGGGATAGCAGCAGTTTTACAGTGCAGTAATATCCACTGTGCAGCTCCTTTTTCATTTTTCTTAAAATGTTTTGGAACACATTATTAAGCGGTCCTTCTTCAAGTTCAGCTCTATGATCTGTATACAATGATTTTTTTTTTGTGAGTATTAATATCAGTGCTGTTTTTGAAATATGCTTAATGCAGTAGTAAGGTTTAAAGCATGGTTGAGCATCTAAGTGAGAACATTATTAATATGCATGTTTTAAATATAAATAGACATAAAACCCCTCTTAAAATGTTAGAGTTATTAAAAAAAAGTGTTCATATTCTGAGACAAAGTTGAAGATCCTGACATATGCAAGATGACTAATGATATACTGTAGGTGTAGTTCACAGTTGCTACAGTACAATTATCAAAACAGAAACATAGAAACAGAAATTTTGCAGGCACAAGACTTGGAGTTTAAGTCTGTACTAAGTGTGGATAGCCTGAGTGACCAGATGCAAACTCTTACTCTCCTGTAATGTTGTACACCTCCCTGCTCCATGGGGCCACAGTCACTATGCTCCTGTTCCTCCCTAGCCTGCCTTAAACCCTCAGACAGACCTTGTTCTCACCAGCTCACATAGTAATCTGTTCAATTTGTCCACCACCCTCTCCACGGAGTAATACCTCCTTACATTCCTTTTTAATATATCCCCTATCAGTTTCAGAATAGTGTTCAGTGGTACAGATATGGCATTTCCAGGGATCTATATAGTGGCAGGATCCCCTCCTGCCTCCTGCTGGTAATGCTTCTCCTTATGCATCCTAGTATGCAGCTAACCTTCACGTATGCCCATCTACACTGGGTTGCTTGTTTCAGACTGTCACTAATGATGACCCCTAAGTCCTTCTCTTCAGTAATCTGGTTTACTATACCCAATTCTCTGTTTAGGGGTTTAGGGATACTTTTTTCCAATGTGTCTCACCATGCATTTCTTTCTATTTAGTTTGAGCTGCCCAATCCAGATTCACTTCTCCAGTTCTGTCAGGTCACTTATCAGAACCTGATTCAGTCTTCTGTATTGACTCTGCCACATAACCTTCTATCATCTGTGACTAGGCTGCTCCTATGTCAAAAAGAAATGCTGTGCAAAATAATGGGTTTGGTGGGCGCTCCCTAGAATAGCTTTACCTTTTACAGGATGCAGGCAAAATCTTCCCTCATATTACCCCACATAAAGGGGTTCAGCAGGAAGGTGGGCTGAGACTGGCCTGTTTCAATCTAATTGAACTCTAGAGTGGGGTATCATAAAGAGCCCCAAATACCAGGACTGAAGGACTTAACTTAGGCAACAGTGGGGCAACAGTGGGGTCAGAAGTTCATGATGAAAGATGGGACCCAGACTGCTTATGGGCTTAAAGTCAAAATATGGTTCCGGTCATGTGCTGTAGAGTGGCCCCTGTGGGGCTGAGTGGCTGAGCTGGGTGGCTGCAGGGCATCAGGCTTGAGCTCAAGCTCCCTATCAGTTCATGTGCTCTACTTCCCTGATCCCTGTTGGGTGTTCCTCCCCTTTGTACCTGGAATTAGTACTTGCCTGTTAACTTTAACATATATTGGCAGCCATGAGATCTGATGCTGCCTATTGGTTTGGTGTGTGGCCTTGAATTTGCTCAAACTGTAGTCCTAAGTGTTCCATTTTCTTTGACTCATCATCTTCTGTACTAGAGACCATGGTGAGAGCACTTTGTTGTGTAATTTTGACTTCAACTTCTGGGGATAACCGTGAGAGGGTATTAGCCTTTTATGTTGGGGTCATCATTGAGTAGTGGAGCTGCTGTGAGAGGGCATCTCCTCATAAGCTGCTAGGGGTAGTGTTCCCCATATTTCACAAACTGCTGGACTTGTGACATTCTACTGTTGGCATTTGTTTTTGCCCTCTCCTGGTGGCAGCAGGAGTGGGGTCCCATATTAATATTTCATAACTTTGCATGTTGCAGCCTGTACTGGACTTCTGTAACCACTGGATTTGTCTTTAGATTTTTTTTGCATAAGATGGAGTACATTGGGGTCTATCTGGTTTATTTGCTGAGATGGCCAAGTTCATTCCATGTCTTCAACCTTGCCCTGATGCTCTGATGGTAACTGACTCTAGGGAGATGGCTACAGTTTTTTGGCTCATATTACCAAGGACTGTATGCCATAGACCCTACTTCAGATCCTTCTTCAGAAGATATCTCGGCATACCTGGATTCTGTTACTCTCCTGAAACTGGACCCACACTAAGTAGTGCATCTAGGTGCCCCAATTACAGCATCTGAAGTGGAAAGAGTTATTAGTCTAGTGCCGTTGGACAAAGCACCTGGTCCCGATGGTTTGACCAATAACTTTCACAAAACATATATTTCTCTGATAGCTCTGCTGCAGGTGGACATTTTTAATTTTTGGTTTATAAATGGAATTAGTGATCCACTCTTCCTAGATGCCTTGATTACAGTAATACTGAAGCTTGATAAATACCCCTTCTATGTTGAGAAATATCACTCAGTTTCCCTCCTGAATTCAGATACTAAAATTCTCTCCAAAATTCTGGCCACTGGACTAACTTCTGTTATGGGACCTTTTATTGGTCAAGAACAGGTTGTTTTTATGTCAGGCTGCTTTTCTGGGGATCACCAATTAGAAAGATTCTCCATCTGCTCTCCACATCCAGGGAGAACAAGTCACTTATGGCCTTGGTCTCTCTGGACACGGAAATAGCTTTTGACTGGGTTGCTTGGAATTTCTTGTTTGCTACATTATCTCATTTTGGTGTCTCAGTGGATTTTATCAAATGGGTCCTACTTCTATATTCAATGCCATCTGCCCGGGTCTGATGCAATGGCTGTCTATCGGCTCCCTTTCCATTGCAGCGTGGCACCCATCAGGGATGCCTGCTGTCTCTCTTCTTTTTAATTTTTATTTGGAGCCATTAATATGGAGGCTTTGTAGCTTGCCCACTCTACAGGGCATACTTGTGGGATGCAAGTGCTACTGTCTTTCTGCTTATGCAGATGATCTCCTCCTCCATCTGGAGAACCCTAAGCTATCGCTTCCAATTTTACTTCAGGAGATGGACGTTTTTTCTAGTGTATCCTTTTGCAAACTAAACCTCTCCAAGACAGAAGTTTCCCCCCCTCAATAGTATAGTCTGTAAAGTGGATATTCGTGGTCTGGGGCTTTCGTGAGAGTCTCGAGGGTTGACTTATTTGGGCATAAATATTACTTGGTCTGTCCCATCCATGATTACAGAAAATTTGTTCAACTTACTGTCTGTCCTTAAACTTGATCTGGACAGATGGTCTGCCCTGCCTATGTCTCTATGGGGAAGGGTTAACATTATTAAAATGAATTTTCTATCTCGTCTATTATACCCACTGGAGATATTGGGCTTCTACCTCCCAAAGAATTGGTTCATCCATCTCCAGAAACTATTTAATTCCTTCATTTGGAAAGCTTTCAATGTTCAAAGGGAATACATTAAATTAACTGCTACTAAGTTGAATGAAGGCCTGTCCCTACCATCCCTGTTTGTGTACTACGGTGCCCAACACACTAGTAAAGTGTTCTGGTGGGGCATGAGGCCTAAGCAATCTGATCCACTCCTATATACTCCTCTCTGGTTGGAAACTGAGAGGGCCTTGGCTGCTAGAGTGGGCTGCTCTCTAAGTACCACATACCACAAAAGTGGAGCTCAGGTCATCACTGGTAAAGTCCAAAACAATAGGGAGTCAGATAAAAAATTGCATCTTTATTCGCTAAAAAAAATGCCAACACCAACTGCTGCCAAACATTTTTGAGTCTTCCTCACCTCTTGCTTTCTGTCTAGTTTGCTGTACTTGCGGTTCTCTCAGCTTCCTTGTCCCTTATGCTCTACCCCATTAGAGTGGTCACTCAAAGCATGGGATCAAGTCCTATCTTACTTGTCTCTGTCTTGGACTATGGTGACCTCTCAACCTGTATTTAATAACCCCCATTTTCTAAAAGGATGCCACCCCATCCTGCCATCCTTTTGTCCCCAGTTAAGTGCTTGCACCCTGACTGACCTACTCCAAGATGACGGGTTCATCTCCTTTCCATCTTTACAGGCCCACTTCCATCTATGGAGTCCTGACGTTTTTAAATTCCTCCAATGTAAAGGGGTGGTGCTTATTTTTTTGGGTCCTACACCTTGGCACACGACTCATTTGGAGGGGGCAGACTCCCTACTGTCCATGGCAGAGCAACCACATCCAGTGTCTGTACTATATAAGCATTTCCAATCTTTGGATCCCCACCTCCCCTCTGGCATCTGTTATTATTGGTTCAAGTGCTTCCTCTGCTGGCTGATGGGGACTTCTGGGAGACCTCATGACTTAATTTATATAAATATGTCAAGTAGGATCAGCTTCACTTGGTGTAGTTTAATATAATTTATGATTTGTACTTTACCCTGGTGAAGTTGTATAAAATGGGTAAATCTCTGTCCCTGGTATGCACTAGGTGCCAAGAGGCTTCTGGGTCCCTTTTTCACATGCCATGGGAATGTCCTAAGGTTCAATCATTTTGGAGTTCCATCCAGCGGGCTCTGGCTCTGATGTCGGTCCTGGAAAATCTTTTTACACCTGAGAGCTGTTTATTGGCTATTTGTCCTCTGGGTACCCCTCACATTAGGAAGGCCCACTTGTCCCTGATAGACACCAAAGCAAAATTGGTAATGTTACAACACTGGAAAGAGGATATAACCCCAACTTTCCCAGAGTGGCACCGAGAGGTCTTACTGGCCCTCCATCTAGGTAAGCACATTGCATCTATGCAGAAGGAGCCACAGACTGTGATACATGGGAGTCACTTTACACCTTATTTTCCCTAAGAGGCTCTTAGCCTACCCTGTTATTATGGTCTTTCCAGGTTGGGTCGCAGACGGGGGGCTGGATGGGTTGGGAGTTGGGGAGGGTAGGGGGATGGGTGGTTGTTGTTACTGTTGCACTTGTTACAAATTGTTTGTTTGTTTTGTTTTTCTTCTTGTTATTTGAGGAAAATTAATAAAGTATACTTAATAAAAAAAACATCAAACCTATTGGAGGTGATAAAGTCAGAAGTTTTGGGGATTTTGGAAGCAGGCACTTCCCATGCTTGCCTTCTTCTAAAGACCACTTTTTTCTTTGTTTTTTTCCTTTTGAGGATGGGAAGGTGGTGGCATTTCTGGGTTGCTCACAGAGGGAACTACTTCCATGATGTCCACTTCAGGCTGCTGTAGGGGAGTGTCAGTTTCAGGATGAACAACTTCATTGCCCTCCATACCGACCTGTTTCACTTCAGTAGTAGTAGCTGGGGGAGGGGGTACCTCGTCTCTGAGATTAGTATCCACTGTGGGAGGGGGCCGGGGAGTGCAGCAGGTGAAGGCTGTCTAGAGGCCTGCTGTCTTGCACTTTCCCTCTGTGCAAGTGCTATCAAGAGGAGCTGCTTTTCACTGTCAGCCTGGTCAGGCTGATTATGCCCAGCCCAAGGGTATGTGTGGTAAGTATGACCCACTGTCTCACACAAATTACATTTTTGTTCATTTCTACAGAAACCACTCGTATGACCTAGTTTGTTGCATATGGTACGTTTCAACATATCACATAAACTGCTAATATGCCCCACAGACCCACAGCAATAACAGGTTTTGGGCTGGCCAGCATAGAACAACACCCCTCTATCCCTGCCTAGAAAGAAAACAGTTGGGCAGAAGTTCAAGTCCTGTTTCTACGTTGTTTAGGATCACATGGATGCACCATCCCCCTGTCAAAATCTGATCATTATCCAGTATCGTTTCAGGGTTACCCAACACTGTGCATTGCTGTTTCAACCAACACATAAGGTCTGTTACACTACCCCCCTCATTTCTAAATAATACGGTGATTGTGCAGTTTGCTGGTTTAGTCAGTGGAATCACTTCAAATGAGGCCCAGAAGGGATGAGTTCTTAAAGTACAATATTTTGTCCAGAATTTCTGTAACCTTGAACTCAGCCTAAAAGTGAGGTTGAAAGTCACCTCCCCGGACACATGTATCAGGGCTAATAGTTCAGCTGCTGAAAAATCCACAGATTCTTTTAATAAAGTTCTTGCTACAAATTTTCTGCCCGGGAAAGTCTCCATACCTCCCCTATACAGTAGACGCACAGCACTGTGCCTCTTCACAGGATATGTGGGAGCCCTAAAGAAGGAGACATAAGATCTTGGCCTAGTACCCTCTGAATGGTAGGCCCCTAGAGTAGCATCAAGCACCCCTTGGCCATTTTCAGTAGGCCTATGATGCTGCAATGGTCCAGCCTGAGACTCATTGCCCTGGCTCTGTGAAATTCCATGTTCTAGCTGGGAAACAGGAGTTTGGGGTAATTGTAAGCATTGAGTGAGGTGCAGGGGGAGGGCTCATAGACAATGGGATCAACATTGATATCCTGAATGCCCATTCCATTGTTACTTGTATTAGTTTGTAACAATACTGGTACAGCTGTAACTGCTGAAGTGCTTTCTTGGTGCATAATAATCAGCTGGAGACCTAACACCCATTGCCCAGCCTGTTCATCCCTTTCCCACCCTGCAGATCTAAGTGTGACTTGACTGACCATTGTCTAGTGCTTGTTCATGCAATATTGGCACTGTCGTCCCATTTTAGGCCTGGCACTATATTGCCCACATATGTCATTAGCAACGGGACAGTCCATAGCATTTTATGTTTGTTGTCTTTTAATACAAAATCACGTCTCGGCTCACACCTGCTGTGAAGGAGAATGATTGCATTGCATCACCTCTGCCTTCCTGGTTGATGTCCCACCTTGGTTCACCAACTTCTTCTGCATTTGTGAAAGGTTCTGCTTGTCAGAGGGAGTTACAGTAGCATTGTCCACCACATCAGTGGGCTATCTCTGGGCCTGCACAGTCCGGTTGCTAGGCAACGTTTCATTCAGTCTTTGCTTCTCCAAGTTGTGAGCTGCAAGCACTTGCTGAATTTCTTGTTTGCTCATTAGGAAGCACTCCTCCTCAGACATGAGTAGCTGTTCGAGATCCTGTGACCCACTATCGACTGGTAACCCAGCAGGTATTCTTTCATTATTTTTCTTAGGTATAAACAAGGTTGACTCAACTGTTAAATGCCTCCACTCTGGGAGTTCACACTGAGAGCCTTGTTGTGGCAGCATACCAGCTGCCTCCAATTCCATCGATACTGGTGTATCAAAAACCTGTTCAGCCTCTTGAGTTTGAGAGGTAGAGGAGAAGGCCTGCTCCTCCACCTCCGCACATCCATCCTCTCTGCAGTTCCCCAGTGTCCTGGTCAAATTTCCCCCATTCACTAAAAATACCACCAACAGCTTAATCTGGTTCAGTTTCAGTTGATTACCATCTGTATCCCCGCTCACCCTGGGCTCCCCTGAAAAAGCGACTTCTATCCTCAGTGGGCCTGCCAGGTCAACATAATTCAATAAATAAATACATTTCAAAATAGGAGAAAGGAGGTGATACTGCCCCTATACTGGTCCCTGGTAATGCCACACCTGGAGTATTGCACACAGTTCTGTAGTTCCCACCTCAAGAAATACAGGAACAAAATAAAAGAGGCAGCAGGGGAGGTTATATGAGGAAAGGCTAGCAGACCTTAACTTGTATACCCTGAAGGCCAGAAGAGAAAGAGAGATATGACTGAGTTGCCAGCAAAAGCCTATGCTTCAGTATAACAAAATTGACACACTGACCCTAGAAAACTGAGCCTTAACTGGCTAATAAATGAAAACTTTTATTACTCACCAATCAGATGAACATCAGTGCAAAGAAGACAGTGCAAGCAACATGCCCCACCACAGCCATAAATCCAACAGATACCATTTCACTCCCTTTAGTACTTTATCCATTTATATAGTACTATATTTTATATCTTTACATGCAAGTTTCTTTGGAATAGCAAGATGGATTGTAAGGACTTATTTGTGATGAATAAGGGCACAGTAACTAGAGGACATGGGTTGAGACTGGAGGAGGAGATTCAGGAAAGAAATGAGGAAGTACATCTTCATGGAGTTGTTGGTGAACAAAGGAAATAGCCTACCTAGAGAGGTTGCTGAAGCTAAGAGTGTGACAGGTTTTAAACCCAGGTGGAACGCATATAAGGCAATAGTGGGGCCAACAGGCAGAAGAATGGAAGGAGTACCTGAAGAATTGGGTGATAATCAGACACCAGAGCAATCAGATCTCTAAATCCAGTCTTGCGTTAAATGATGTATGGAGCTAGGCAGGGAAATGGGCAGACTGGATTGACCTCTGAGCCTTTTTCTGCTGACACAATGTTTCCATTACAACCACTTTACACTGGTGACGAGTATTCAGGAACTGTAGCACAGTCTGATTCCACTGTCATTGTTTACAAGTAAAGAATCCAGTTGCTCCAGGCTTGGGATTGCTCAGTGAAAGTTTATGCATGTAAGATTAGTATTTAATGTTTTATGTTTCTTTTTAGGGTCTACAGCACTATTGCGATTACTCAGTAGCTCTAAAAAACAGCCAATCGTGGAACCTTCCAATGTATTTTTGGAAATATCCTTTTGAAAGCCCAATGGAGCTTGAACCCATCTGCCATGTTCGGCTGTTTCAGAATAACAGCTGCACTATTTTGGCTGTTACTTCCATATTCTGGTGGCATGAACTGCGCATGTGCGACCTGTGTGCATACACAGTTCTGCTGATGTCATTATGTATGGCAAAATGCCATTCACCACAACTGCGCATACATGACTGCAGTGCATGTGCAGTTGCATCACCACCGCCAGCTCCACGGCATTCTGTGGCCCACCCAAAACTCATATGGCACACTGGGAGCTCACCTCAGTGTGCCCAAAGTTTTGAATTTTGCCCGCTGACATTGGGGTGCCCAATCCCCTTGTCGGCCACTGCCAGCTCTGCAGCATTCTGTGCCTCCCCAAACTCATGTGGCACACTGGGAGCCCACCCCAGTGTGCCCAAAGATTTTGTTTTTAGCCACCGACATCGGGGTTTCCCAATCCCTCTGTCAGCATTATGTGCACCCCCCAGTCATGCAGCACACTGGGAGCCCACCAATGTGTGCCTAACTCTTTTTTTCTTCCCTCCATCCACCACCACCGACATCGGGGTGCCCAATCCCCATGTTGGCATTATGTACACCCCCCAGTCATGTGGCACACTGGGATCCCACCCCAGTGTGTCCAGATGTTTTTTTTTCTGTAAAAAAGAAAATGGTCCCTTGTCATCGCTCAAGTTTTTTTTTCTCCCTGTAAAAAAGAAAACAGACCCTCATCATCACTCCAGTCCCCTCCCCAATCCCCATCTTCCCACGGAGCACCCACACATCCCCCCTTACTCTGTACTTACCTCTGGAGGTTGGCGCTGTTATTTTCTCTGGACAGGAACATGTCTGCATTCTTCAAAGCTGAACCGCAAACTGAAGAAACAAAGGTAAGCTTGCTGTACTTCCATTCAATGGTGTTTTCTACTTATGCTGATATCAAAGCCATTTTGGGGGAAATTTTGCCCCAAATTTTCAACATGGGGTTCTTGGGACCCCAGGTCATGAAAACTGTCACTGTCATTTTGTTACTCAGTCCTGCAAGGTGATTTTGTGATCGCTGCATGGAATCACCTTTCGGGACTGATTCACAAAATGACAGTGCCACTATTTATGAGTTGGGGTCTCAAAAAGCCCATGTTGCAAATTTGGTGAAAAATTCCAAAACAATAACTGCATTATCCTGTCCTTTGTTTCAGGGCGGTAGGACAAAGGGTGTCTCCTTCGGAATACGCAACTCCCAGAAGGCCAGTTCATATTGATTTCCCAAGAGGACCCAGCTCTCAAGACACAAGGAACTGGCCTGGAAATGATGTCATAGGACATGTGTACCAATGATTTTTTAGGATAGCATTTGCAAAAGCCAGATCACGTGACTGCCATCAGAAAGACATAATGAACACTGATTGACCAGGAGGCTGACTGAGATGGATGTATGGACTTTCGCTCTCTTTATTGAGGAGGAATATCGAGAAGCAGGGAGATATAGGGAGTTTTATATTTACATAAGGTATGCCATCTATACCTTGTAAGTTTATTTCCTTTGCAGGATATCTTTGATCTGTGCCTCCGCCGTGTTCCTCACGTGGTGGTTTTTTTTCCTCCCCGTATGTGCAGGAGGAAAGCCCGAATAGGTGACACCATGCAGGAATGCCGATGAGGAGAAGTGCCAGTTGCGTCAGCTGGAAAGAACTCCTAAAGATTGTGGAACACTAAAAGGAACTGTGTATTCAGTTTCAACATAAAGGGATATAATCTGGCTATCATAATTTAATTCCAAATTATTTTTATTTTTTTAATTCGCAGAATTGTATTTACAGTCTCTGCATTTTATAGTACTAAGGCATTAGTTTATTGGCTGTAGCAACTATTCAAAATTGTTTAAGATTCTAGGCTTGTTTTTTATATTTTATATATATTAATACTATGCACTCCTTGCCTATTTATTTTCTTTACTTATTTACATATTTTTTATATACAATTATAACAAGATTTTATTCCTTGTTCTGATTAGTGAAAACCACTAAAGTTCAGACCTTCCTTGTTTAAATCAAATTGGCAGCTGATTTGGATATAAGTATACAGGGTTGATTACCTTTAATTGAGAGGAACCTATTTGTCCTCTTATGAGACAGTCTCTTTAATTGATATTAGGTTGTCTCGTATAAGATTAACCAATAATCAGGTAATGAGTAAATTGGATATGATTATTTGACTATTTAAGCATTGTTTAAGCTCTGTTCTTCAGCAGTGAGGTTTCTGAGTGGAGAGTGTTGGTCGCATTCCCATTGTCGCTCTGCACTGTGAGAGTCTTTGTTATATTTAACTGTTTTAGCTGTTTTAGCTGTCCTTTATGATTCTTTAAGGGTTTTTAAGCTCGATCCTGGAAGTTATGAATCTGGATCCTATCAAAATTTATAAAAAGCTGAAGATTTAACTTAACTCTATCAGTGCTTATTGTGGTTCTGGTTAGCCGGTGAAATTACTAGTAAACGAAGGCAGCATTTACAGAGCGGTTCCAGAACCCGGTGCGGTCACTACTCTACAATAAAAAAACAGCAGAGGAACAAAGATTTACGATTTATGATTACATGAGAATTTTTGAACTGCAGAGTGAGCTCCAAGTGAGTAATCTACAGCGTAAAAGTCATATTTTCTTGTATTCCTTGTATTCATGTTCGAATAGTGTGTATGACAGCTTAGTATTCAAGTATTCAGTTGTACTCAACTGTTTAATTTTTAGTTTTTAGCTCTCAGTTTTAGTTTATATTTTGAGTACGTTATTTGATTAATTTATTAAGGGCTAGATAGTAAAGAGGGACTGTATACTCTAGGGGCCAGATATTCAAAAGGGTTGCGCATGCTCAAGTCCTAAATTGCGCCATTCTGCGATATTCAGCTGGAGGCAGTTGCACCACTGAAAACAGGCTGAGCAACAGCGCAATGCAAATGAATGCATGCTCAACTGGAGGGGGAGGAACCATGCATAAACTGCACAGCCCGATATTCAGCCGGGCTGTGCAGAGTTGTGCAGGTGCAACCCCCAACCTGAGCCTGCAGGACTTTGAGCCAAAAAGGCTTGTTGAGGGCCACCCACAGGTGAGCTGCTGTATTGCAGGGTGCAACACAGCAGCTGCCACCTGTGGCTGGCCCCCAACTCAGTCCCTGTGCCCCCCACAGCCCCGATCGTGGGCATAGTGTACTCCCAAGCCAGCCTGATCGCGGGCATCGATGTGGCTCCCCCTCCTGTTCACATCCCTGGTGGTCCAGTGGACCGAAATGCCCAATCGTGGGCAGTATGTTTAATAACCCCCCCTCTCATTCACATCCCTGGTGGTCCAGTGGACCAGAATGCCTGATCGTGGGCACTAAGTAAATTGAAACCCCTCCCTTGTGCCTGATCGTGGGCAGAATGTAAATTGAACCCCAACATGTCCCATGTGCCCGATCATGGGCAGAATGTAAATTGACCCCCAAACATGTCTGTGTGCCCAATCGCGGGCAGTAAGTAAAGTAACCCCCACCCGAACATCTCCCCTGGTGGTCCAGTGGACGAAATGCCCGATCATGGGCAGAATGTAAGTGAACCCCCAAACATCTCCCTGGTGGCTGGTGTCCCACCACCCACCCACTTACAGAGCCCCACCACCCCGCTCCCCGGCAGCGGCGGGTGTGCAGCGTCCCACCCACCTGCCACCCGCCGCCCATCGACTGACTGCCTGGTGGGCTGCATGTCCATTGGTGCAGAGCAAGAGCCAATGGAATGCAGCTCATACCATCATGACAGTCCAGTTTTGTGAATGAATGAATGTATTCATTCACAAATCTGGACTGTCATGTGTAGTGCAGCACGCCCATTGGCTCCTGCTCTGCACCAATGCAGTTCCCACCGGCAGTCAGTCGGTGGTGGTGGGGCGGCAGGCGGAGATGCTGCGACCGCTGGCTGCTGGGGAGCGGGTGGTTGGGCCTGTGGGTGGGTGGGTGGGGACACTAGCCACCAGGGAGATGTTTGGGGGTTCAATTTACATTCTGCCCGCGATCGGGCATTTCGGTCCACTGGACCACCAGGAGATGTTCGGTGGGGGTCACTTTACTTACTGCCCATGATCGGGCACACGGACTGTTCGGGGTTCAATTTATATTCTGCCCACGATCAAGTACACGGGACATATTTGGGGGTTCAATTTACATTCTGCCCGCGATTGGGCACAAGGGAGGGGTTTTGATTTACTTTCTGCCCACGATCGGGCACAAGGGAAGGGTTTCAATTTACTTAGTGCCCGCGATCGGGCATTTCGGTCCACTGGACCACCAGGGATATGTATGGGAGGAGGTGGGGGAGCCACATTGCTGCCTGCGATTGGGCTGCAGGGTGCGTCGGTCCCCAACGGCTGCTGCCTGGCAGGGTGCCAGGCACAAGTCCTCGGGGATCGGCGCACCTACATGCTAATGGCATGCAAATGGGGCCATAATCAGATGCAAATGGCCCCCCCTGTGCCTTGCATGAATTATGGCCTCATTTGCATGTCACCTTTTGAATATCGTGATTTTGCGCATGGTGCAATGGTACTTGGCCACCGCAAGTTGAATGCTCCACTCTGACAACTTGCAGTGGTGCAAGCTCCACTGCGCCATGCACAGTGGCTGTGGCTGGGGGGTGATATTCAAAGGAGTTGCTCAATAGCGCAACTCCTTTGAATATCACCCAGGCCACACCCCTGCGCAACTATTTTGCGCAGCGCAAGGGCTTGTGCCTCAGAATGGTGCAGTTTGAATATCCAGCCCTGTGTTTTTAAGTTTTTTCAGGGCTTTTAGGCATAGTTTATTTTTATGGATAAGAATTTACACTGTTTTTCTTTTTTTCAGTGGGGACCCTGATTTCAGTATTGATTTTGAGAATTTCTGGAAGGGAACCATCTACTGGGGCAACAGATCCCTCTTATATACCGTCAGGGCAGTAGGAAGGCAGTTTTTTTCATTCTGGAAAGGTCTATCGCAATTTGCTTGAGTCTGGAAATCTTGCAAATTCACTGGGAAATATTTTTGAGGAAGATTTTGTTTGGCTTTTCAGGAAAAGCTTCCAACTTAAATTCCTAGGTGCCAAGTGTTAAAAGAGTTGATTTAGATTCTTCTATATATACTGCTGAAAACTGGTGATTTTGCTACTGTCTCTTCAGAACTTCTACATTGACTTTTCAGAACTTTTATGTTATTGTAATAGGATCAGAGTTTTTCTATTCAGAATTGCAGTAGGGTGTTTCTGTGAATAATTTTTAATTAAGTACTGTAGTCCTGTCTTCTCTTAAAATGGTTAAAACAAGGACACAAACAATGTGTAAACCGCAGAGGCAATCTTCTAATTTTGCTCAAAATACGATGTGTGAGGAGAAGGAAGGAATTGGGCCCCCAATTGAATTTAAGGGTTACCACTCTGCCCCAATTATCACTGCTGACTAGACTGTTAAAAATATTGCTGCTACTAATATTAATAATAAATCAGTTAGGATTAAAAGAAAAACTAGAAAGACAAAAAATGGGACACGTAAAGGGAAGAAAATGACTCCTCAAGTAAATGCTAATAGGTTAACAGAAGGGATAGGAAAGGATAGAGGAGATTAAGGAGAATATGTTAACCATAACCAGAACCAGATGAATAATAGACTTGGGAAACAAAGTAAGCATTCAAAACTATCTAAATTTGAGGACCATTTTTCTAATAAGGTAGATTCTGAGTCCTATGGTAAGGATACTAGCTGTATTCTAAACAAAGAGTCTGAAGTGATTTTAAGTAATAATTCTAACCAGAAACATACAAGCATATCATTAACTCCTGATTTGGATGAAAGTATCTATGGGGAAATTTCAGGAGATTTAATGGATGATTTTAATAAGATTGAAAATATAGAGCAGTATACTAGTTCTCCCAAGTCTGGTAACAGACATAACAATCAGTCTAATAGAATTCCTGTCAGTCCTGGTTCTCAAATTTTGGGTTTTTCTCCAAAGTATTTTTCAGAGAATAACCGGGAACTTGACTTGCAGTATGCTTTAAAAAACATTGCTAATGAGTTACAACAAACTATAAATGGTCTCAAACAATTGAGTACCCCTGGGGAGAAAGTTGGGAACAATCACATTCAAGAGTATCTGTCTAAACAATATCTAACTGAATCTGTTAAGAAATACCTTTTTGGAATTAGTGAAGATCTTAAAGCTTTTGCATTAAATCCTTATTCAGCTCACCTTTTGATTCTTGAACAGTTATACAATTTTAGACACAAATTTGATTTATTGAAAGAAAGAATAGCAATAAACAAAAATAGTCTACATCTTATGGCCCTTAATCTAGAAAAAATGGCTCCTCAGATAGGATCTCCTTCAATAATCAATGATTGCCATGCTTTTAGTGTGCCTGATTTAGATGTCATTAATGTTACCAGTAGCCCTGAAATAGTTGACCAGAATCATTCGAAAGAGAAACTACAAAGGAAGAAACGTAGGAAAAGAAAGGGTGAGAGCAGTCAAAGAAGTGTAGAATTTAATATTCAAACTATGAAGGCGTCAAAGAAAAATAAGATGTTGAACCAGGAAAATGAAGTTACAACTAAGGTTTCAACTAGTGTTGTTCCTAAAGGAAGTCTTTTTTTTTCTAGTGTGATAACTAAAGTATGCATTCGTGAATCTTCTCAAGTATTAAGTAATTCACTAGTTCATTCTCAAACAACAGCTTATCCCTACCAGAATGTGTTACAGACTCCTAGCAATTTGGTAAATAACACTGAAAAAGCAGGAGAAAATATTAAAGATATAAGGGGTGAGAATACTCCTAATGACTTTAAGACTGTTAATAATAATAAAGATATAGGTCAAGATGATATACTTTTAGACATCGAATCATGTGCTATACTTTTACTTTATGGGTTTAATAGTAAAGAGCCCCTTATCAATCTGGATGATAGACTGAAGATTACCGACTTGTTTAGATCAATTCCTGGATTTGATCTGAATGAGGATGACATTGTACAAATGTGGAAGGATAAAGAAGAAAGTGGCAGAGACTGCATTTTTGTGTTTTGCTCCTCACCCAGATCTGCTAATTATATTTGGCTTAATAAGGAAGCCCTTATAAATAAGGGATATAGGGTGGACTTTCTCAATAGAGATAAAATTAACAACAAACCTGATATATGTAAACTTTCCACTAAACAAGTAAGTATATTTGGGTGGAAACCATTGCTAAATGAAACTAGGGCTAAAATTAAAGATGTACTCTTTAACTTGTTTGCTCAGATCTTGAAAGTGGATGTGAAGCAGTTGAATATCTTGGATGTATTCAGGTGGAAAAATGTTCAAGGCACTGGCCAAGTTGATGTACGGATTCAAAATGTTAGAATTGCTGATTTGTTGTTAGAGAAGCCAACACTCTTGGACAAGATCGGCGTACATATTATAGATAGCAATTTTATGTTAGAAAGAAGGCCTAAGAATGGAAGTAAATTCCAAGACAAATCATCTAATAGGTTAACACTGTTGGGCCTAAATACATCCAAGAATGCATACAATTTAAAAATAAAACAAGTGGTTATAGATTTACTTGAACAATATCTGAACATTGAAATCAGTAATTGGGACACTATTTCTGCCTCAAGGGGTGAATCTTATCATGAGTATTGTACAATTCTTCTTGAAATTTGGTTTCAGAGTTTCTTTAAAAAAATTGGGATAATATTAATCTGCTGGACTCACTGGGGTTCTATGTGTGGTCAAGTGAGCAGGATTCTTTTATGTTTGATTTGATTCAGGGAAATATGTTCTCTGTAGAAAAACATAAAGCGACTACTATGGCTCAAGAAAACATATTTAATTGTACAGTATATAACAAGTATGAACCTCTTGATGCTGAAATCTGACTAAAATATGAACAGTCTAGAGAGGTAAATTCTGAATTAGAGGAAGTATTCTAAGATATTGTGTCCTGGAATGTTTCTGGTGTGCAAAAAATGTTTTCTGATATGGAATGACTAAAGTTTATTAAACGATCTGAGATCATCTGTCTTCAGGAAAGTTGGAACCCAAAGGATAATAATGTAATTCTTAATGGCTATTTGATGTTTGAAGTTCCTGCTATTAGGTTCTGTACCTCAAGTAGACATGTTGGTGGGTTAATTGCTTGGTTTAAAATTGATAAGAATCTTAAAACAGACTTATTAACTTCTAATAACAATATTCAAGCTTTTAGGGTACAGTATTTATCTGAGGAATTTATTGTTTTTAAAATCTATGTACCACCTATAAATATTATGAAGATGGTCTATGGGAATTCATTGAGGATGTAAAACACATGGTCTGGGCAACTACGGCATGTGAAACAATTTTAGTGTGTGGTGATTTCAATGCAAGAATCAGTAATTTTGATGGCTATCATGATAACAGCTTTCACAACCGGTGTCATGGTAACACCTATTCTTTTCCTAGTAACACAGCTGACAAAAAAAAATAATATAGGTATAAAATTAATAAAATTATTAGAAACCCACTTTCTAGCCCCTCTTAATGGTAGAATTAATGGTGACTTAGAAGGAAATTTTACCCATCTCTCCTCTTATGGCCCCACAGTTATAGATTATGCTTTAAGGAATGGAAACATGGATGTTTGGGAATACTGTGAAATAGCTAAACGTGCAGATAGTGATCATTTTCCTATCTTAATGAAACTAAAAGAATCAACAAAAGAGGAAAAAGTTGCCCAGATTGAGATAAGGTTGAAAATTACGAATAAAAATTATATAAGATGGAACAAAACTGATGTAAGTGTAATAATGGAAAACATTCAAGAGCTTAAAACTAATATAGATGTCATTAAGGCAGATGAAGACCTTATCGACAGTGTCTTGCTGGGACTTACAGAAATTAAAACATTGCTAAGATCCTCTAACACTATAATAAGTAAGACCAAGATAATCGAAACTTGGTTTGATAATGAATGTCGTTTGGCTAAAAGGAATTTAAATAGACTGGATCTATGAAAAATTCAGAGTTGAAAACAAACATTAAATATTTAAACTTGGAAAGAAAAAATATAAGATTTTATTACAAACAAAACAAAGGGATTATTATTCCAAACAGTGGAAAAAAATGTTACTAGTAATAGAATCCAATGATTCTCAAGCATATTGGAAACTAGTAGCTAAAGGAACTGAGAATTATAAAGATGAAATAGATTCATTTATCCCACTAGATGTTTGGATTAAATATTACTTAATATTTTCAATAGATCTAATGTTAAACAAATCTCTCATACAGAAGACATAGATATATCAAGTTCTATTGAAATTATGCACCATGAAACCTTTTTTGCTATAGCTACTTTGAAACAAAAAAAAAGCACCAGGGCCTGATTCCATTCCTGAGGAAGTATATTTGGCTGCTCCCTCACTCTGGTCATCTGTATTGACTAAGTTATTTAATGCTTGTTGCAAAAAATTGAAATTTCTAGAATTTTGGAAAGCGGCTATGATTATATGTGTCTATGAAAAGGGAGATTGAGAAAATCCAGCTATGTATAGACCTACTGTATATCTCTACTGGATTCTATAGGCAAAATGTTTGCTAAAGTTATTCTTACCAGGTTAAGAGATCAAATGCAAGCCCTTGGTGGTCTATCTGAGTTTCAAGCAGGATTTAGGGGGGATATAGCACTATTGATAACTGCTATATTCATAATCATTTGTTTGAGAAATATGTCAAACTTAGAAAACAAAAGTTCTGTTTAGCCTTCATAGGTTTTAGTTCCACCTTTGATTGGATTTCAAGACAGAAATTATAGAAAACCATGAGAGACTAGGGTTTCTCTCTACACCTGATAGGTATTATTAGAGAATTATATACCAATATGTGGGCCCATTTAAGATTATCTACAGAATCTGAACCTTCTAAGGCATTTTCTACTAATTGTAGGGTGAGACAAGGCTGTGTATTGGCCCCAACATTATTCTGCATATATATCAATAGTGTATTAATTACTCTTAAGGATTCAGAAACAGACTCCCCTAAAATAGCAAAGGAGTAGTGTCCTGTCTTGGCATATGCTGATGACTTAGTTTTGATTTCCCTAACACAAGCTGGGCTTCCAAATAAGTTTGATATCCTGTTGAACTATACAAATGAGTTCAACTTAAAAAATAATTAATATAAAAGCCAAATAATGGTTATGGATGCCCACAAACAATTAAAAAAGCAATAGTCTATAGGGTCCTTAAGGATAAAAACGGTTCAATCTTACAATTATTTAGGTCTTACTTTCTCTCAGTCTGGAAGTTGGTTTAAACATTTAGAAACTTTAAAAATAAAATTAAAGCAGACAGCAAATTCTTTAAATAGCTTTAATAAAACATATGGTGATGCTCATTAAAGCCTCTTATTTTGGCCACTAAAGCAAAATATGATACACAATTCTTATACGGATCTGAGATTTGGGAATCTAAAACAATAGAAAATCTGGAAATTCCCTTAATTAAGCTATTTAGATCAAGTTTAGGATTGGGTCAATCAGTACCTGCTCAACTGATTAGAGCAGAACTTGGTCTTACGAGTACAGCGACATTAGTCCTGTCAAGGAAAATTAATTATTGGATTAAAGTTTTGCAAATGGGAAAATATTTTTTGCCTTATCTATGTTTGTTAGAGAAACAAAGATGGCAAGCTGAAGGTCTAAATCTGTTTGGCTGGCTAAGTAAAGTATACAATATTTTAAAAGAAAATGGTATGGGTTATCTGGAAAAGCTGAACAAGCAAGGAATAGCTATTAGTCCTAAATATCAAAAATATGTTTCTCAAAGGATTTTGGAATATCAAAAAGAAAAATATTTATGTTATATAAACAATTTGAATATTGTGAACTGGCTAGTACTAATGATGTATTTCATTATTACCGATATTACCTGGATGTTTTAACAGATAATAATAAAAAATATTGTATGCCAAATACAGGATGGAATTATTTAATAGCAATGTCCTATCAGCGAGATATAAGAAGGATAAGGATCCATTGGCCAGTTGTTGTAATTGTGATAAATTGCAATTGGACAATTTGCTTCATGTCACCTTTCTCTGTAAATGGTACAAATCCTCAAGGAAAAAATGGTTAATCCCCATAATTAGATCACTTCAATATTTTAACTGTGAGGCATTATTGACTATTTTAATTACTGCAGAGGATAAATTCATTGTTAAGAACGTAGCTGCATATCTGATTGCTATTCAAAAAATTAGATTTAAACATATTGCAAATGAATGATGTGTGTTAGAAGTGACCAATTGACAGTCGGAGTCTAGCAGAATAATGTATTTATTCATAAGTGCTTTATCAGTGTATGTATAAGTAAATGTGAACAATGTGAGTGTATTTTTAAATTTAATATGTTAAATGTAGAATATTTTGATGTTTTAAAAATTTTGTAAAGGTCTATGACCGAACAATAAATAGAATTGAACCTGCATTATGAGTGTGTGTTGCGTAGTTTCTACTTTCTACGCATGCTCCTAACTTTGCCAATTTTTGATTTTTTCACTCCGCATTTTCAAGATTGCCATTTTGCACACCTCCTTCACAACAATACAGCTGTCATTTTCCACAACCTGCCCAAAATGTGTTTTCGTACCTATGGTGCAGAATAGCACGTTTGCTCTGCGAAATCACCTTTCCGGACAAGTGAACAAAATGACGCTGGCACCCTTCATGAGCATGTGTCCAAAAAAGGCCATGTTGACAATTTGGTGCAACACCTCCAAAAATGGCCACGTTACACCCAGACGTTAAATAATTTCTATGCACATGTGTAACTCTGGTCACTTGGTAGCTCTTCACAACCCTATTGGCTCTGGCTAGATCTTATTCTGTATTGGTGTCAATATTCGGGTATTGTTAGTTACTAACTTGGGAAGAACAAACATGAGGCAGTAACAAGGGGGCTAATATAACTCCTTCTGGACTTCCACTAGGCAGGGATTTGCATTCAAGTATTAGGAGAAGGAACTTGAGGCAGTTGATATACTCTATCCATGGACAGCAAGCAGCTGCAGGGACCTTGGAAGTGGGAGTTAATTACTGTAGCTGCAGGAAATGTGGAGCCACAGTTCTCCAGGGTACTCTGTGGAGGTGTGAAAGATGTCCAGCCTGCCTCAGGTTGGCAGCACTCCAATCTGAGCTGGCTGCAGAATGGGCCATAATAGGTCAGCAGCAAAGTAGACTGAGATGGTGGTGTTCACTGATGCTCCTGTCTCTCAGCATCCCCTAAGGGTTTGCAGTGGTAGTTGGAAGGTAGCAAGCAAACATAGGAGAGGGAAGAGGCTATGTAACAGCAACAAGAAACTGTTTCACACCATTGATGAACATGCTAGATGCAAATCCCCCCATCAGGGGAGAGTACCATGTTGCTCCCAGAGCCCCAGCATCAGTAAACCCTGATGTGGTGGAGTAGCAATCAGAAGTGGAAGACAAGGAGGAGGGTACTCTTAGTGGGGTATTCCATAGTTAGGAGTACTGAATTGGGTTGTGCCACAAACCTGGGGGACAGTTGTGCACTGTCTCTCAAGGATAATAGCAGATAGGGTTCTATCTAGGGCAAACATGTTGGTTATGGAAATGGGGTGGTGGTAGTCAGATGTTTTTGTCCATCTTGTGACAAATGATCTGGCTGGAAAGCCATTAGGAGCACTACATGCTAGATTTATGGCACTGGGTTCTAGACATACAGTAAGAGGTTTGTTGATACAGCGCCCTTCTTGGAAATCCTCACTGTGCACAGGATAGGAAAGGCAATGAATCTTAAAACCTTCAAATTCAAAAATTGATTGACAGTTGTGTGCTGACGGTAGGGTTTCACTTTATATAAGACTGAGCTGCTTTTTGGTGGGATAAAGACCTAGTTAAATCAGATGGCCTTCATCCTATAAAGAAAAGGTTCAAGGGCACTGGCCCACAAGTTTGAAGCCTACTGTACATCTCAGAAAAGTTAAAATAGTAGTGGGGATTCTGGGACAAAGGTTCTTTATGGGGGTTTACTCAGTTGTTGGAGACCAAGCTAGCACTTTTATGGCTAGTGGAGAAAATCAGGGGGCCAGCATCAATGAGGAACAATGAAGGGACATGAGATGGTGAGCGAATGCCACATTAGATAGGGATGGGGTATGAAAGCATTGAAACAGAAACATAGAATTTGACAGCAGATAAGGACCATGTGGTGCACCCAGTCTGTTCATTTCTCCCTACCTACAATTTCACCACAGGCTCTAATCAATCTCTGGCTCTTCCTTCCTCCCTTCTCCTTTCCACTAAGATACCCTTATGCTTATCCCATGCATTCTTGAACACCAACTCTGTCTTCACCCCCACCGCCTCCACTGGAAGGCTGTTCCAGGAATCCACCACTCTTTCTGTGAAGAAGTACTTCCTCACATCTTTCCTGAATCTACACACCTCAAGCTTCATAACATATCCCCTTATTCTTGAGCACCATTTAAAAAGCAAAATTCTTTCTTCCTGTGCCTTATTTACCCCAGTGAGGTATTTAAAGATCTGTACCATATAGCCTTTCGGTATACCGTCAAAATGGCGACTGAAAGTGAGCAACTCGAATATGAGTGACTCACTTTCAATGACTTTTATGTGGGCTACCCTGCAAGTGTAGTGATGGGTGAAGAACAGGGTGAAGAGAAGAATGGGAGGAAGACCAGAAGAGGAAGGCACGTATAAAAGGAGTAGTGAGGCCGTAGGCTGCTGAGCTGGTGCTGTGGTGGAGTGTTAAGGGTGGCTGGCTCTAGTGGGGAGGGTGCAGGGTTTGGGGCTGGGGAGGGACATAGTGTTTTGGGTTTTTTTTTTGGATTTTTTTTTTGAGTTTCTCCCCCTTCCTGATATGCACCCCCCTGGAGTTGTTAATTCTTTGTAAGGGGCTGTGCAGAGGGGTGAAACCCCCCATGAGGGGGGTTACGAACAACCTTTTCTGTGTTCGCCTTATTTTCTCACTGGGTGTGTACATTACCGTTTTGTTTTTTTGAAAATGTACAATCACAGTATCTGCGATCGTTATTCCACTATCGCCATTATGACATGGAACCCCCTCTCTCTGTCCTCTCTTCCAGGGTGGACATACTGAGGTTCTTTAATCTCTCCTCATACAGATTTTGGTGCAGATCCTGTTCCATTTTATCTGTCCTCCTCTTTACTGACTCCATTCTGTCTATGTACTTCCAGAGATGTGGCCTCAAGAACTGGACACAGTACTCAAGGTGGGGTCTTAACAGTGATTTATATGGTGGCAATACCACCTCCCTCTTTCTGCTGGTGATACCCCTTCCTTTGCCCCCCAGTATCCCACTAGCCCTCCAAGCCATCTTGTCACACTGCCTGGCCACCCTTAGGTCATCTGATATGATTACCCCCAGTTCTCTTTTATGCTTTGTGGTTGTCAGTGCCATGCCACTCATTTTGTACTCCATCCCTTGGTTTCTGTGCCCTAAGTGCACTTTTTTGCATTGAAACCCATACCCTTGACCACTCCATGAGTTTTCTTGGGTCTCTGCGCATCCAGTTCACTTTCTCTGGAGAGTACACCCTGTTGAAGATTTTGTTTGCCATCCACAAAGAGGTAGGTCTTCCCTTCCAACTCTAAGACATTAATGAGTACTGGCCCCAGCACCAATCCCTGAAATGCCCCACTGGTCACCATCCCTTCATCTAAGTAAGCTCTGTTTCCCAACACACTCTGTTGCCTACCCCCTAACCAAATTTGTATCTATTTTACCACCTTTGGACCCATGTCTATGCTACCAAGCTGGTTTACTAGTCTCCTATGTGAAACGGTGTTGAAAGCCATAATGAAATTTAGGTAGCCATGGTCCACCACTCCAACCTGAGCTAATTCCTTGGTCAGACAGTCAAAACATTGATCCAATTCATTTGACATGACCTCCCCGGCCATGAATCCATACTGCCTTGGATCTTGTAAGCCACTGGATTCAAGATATTTGACAATACATTCCTTCAGCAGTGTTTCCATTAACTTTACCACCACCAATGACAAGCTGATTAACTTAACATTTTGTAGCCTCCTCCACATTTGTGAAGTGGGACGTCATCTATCCTCCTCCAGTCCTCCAAAACCACTCCTGTTTCCAGTGAGCTGTTAAATAGGACTATCAGAGGTGCTTCCAGTACCTCTGTTTTCTTTCTCAATATTCTTGGATGCAACCCACCTGACCCCATTTTGTCTACTTTCAGATTAGCAAATCCCTTCAGGACTCTCTCCTCTGAAAAATAACTAGTGCCCACATCCCCCCTTCATGGCTCCTGTTACTTTTTTGTGGTCCCTCTCCATCCCTTTCTCTGTGAACACTGAGAAGAAGTATTTGTTCAAGATGACTGCCTTTTCCTGGTCCCCCTCTGAACAGTCCCCCTCTTCCCTTTTCAACCTTACAATCCCTCTCTTGGTCTTCCGCTTTTCTCTTACATACCTAAAAAATGTCTTCTTTTGTTACTGCCTGGGCTACACTGTCTTCAATTTGTGCTTTCATGCTCCTTAGTACATTCCCTGTTTCTTTCTGTTTCCACTGATACACCTCTCTATCCTCCTCCATCTGTGTTTCTTTGTACCTTCTGAATGCAAACCTCTTACCCTTTACCTTTTCTGTCACCTTTTCCGAGAATTACATCTGTCACTTTTTCCTCTTGCTTTTGCTCACTTGCTTGACACAGAGGTTTGTTGACTTCACTGCTCCTCTTTTCAGCTTTGTCAACTGTTCCTACACCTCCCCAGGATATCCCCTTCCCACCAGGTCATCCCTGAGGGAGAAACAGAACACAGGGAATTGTTAAGATTGGTCTGGGTAATGGATAGGGCAATGGCAGAAGGTTGAAGTCCTGGAGTGTAGTTTACCTAAATGCCAGAAACCTTGATACTAAAATGAGTGATATCCATGCCATGGCAGCAAAAGGCAGACCAGACAAAGGAGGCAATAACACAAACATGAGCAATACCCAACAATGCTTGTATCCTCATAGTACTAAGTTGCTTAATATTCAGGAGGGGCAGGGAAAGGCACTGAGGTGGTAGAGGAAACGTGCATAGGGGGGAGGGCATGCAGACCATCACACTGCTTTGTATGGATGTTCAGTTTTGTTTTCTATATTTTCTGATTTACACCTTATATGTGCTGTAGTTCTACTACACTGTTATATGCCATCTTCATGGCTTGGGTCCTGCTGGAAAATGATCCCTGGAACAAGTGCACCTACCTAGTGAACAAATAAATAAATAAATTATTAGCTCAGTTGATGTCCAGTAGTGGAAGGGTCATCCACAACTGGGTAATCTACAGGTCCCCCTAGCCTAGTCAGTCTGAGGAGAGTGGCAGAATACTCACTGAGAAGATCAAGAGAGTGGCAGCTATAAGAGAAGTTCTGCTGCTAGCTTACTTCAACATGCCAGATGTTGACTGTCTTATTCCTTGGGCATGGAGCACCAGGAATCAGATGTTGGAGGATACTTTACAGGACTTTTGCTTGACTCAGAAGATGGAGAAGTCATGGGATCATAATCTATCTATTTCTGAGCACCAGAATACTTTAAAGGTTAACAGTAAAGGATCTGCTCATGACTAGAGACCACATAATTCAACACAGCTCTGGAAACACAAAGGCAGAAGTCCCAGTCATTGGGTCTTGAGTTTAGGAAGGCAAACTTTAGCAAGATGTAGGAGGAAAAGAGACAGGGGTGCCATTTCACCAAAACCATAAGGGTTGCAAAACCATCAATAAAAGGCATAGATTAGTCATTGTTGGTACCCATTCTTATAATGTACTTAAATATCAGGTTACTTTATCTATTCAACATAAAAACTCAGCCCTCTGCAGATACCCCATTAAGTTCAGTTTGCTCCTGTTATTGTTAGAGAAGTTGACAAGGTATATAGTTCAGAAGCTGCCACCCCAGGCTGTGAAGCAGTGAGGCTGCAAGTCATGGGTTCACAACCACCACATTCAAGATGATACTCATAATTAAAATGCTGGTGTCTTTTTAAATAACATTTGCTTCTGTAAAAGTAATTTTCATTCCATTCATTTTTGCTTGCTGCCTTAGTCCATATTGTTCTCTCTGACTCTCACCTCCAGTCTGTTGGCACAATAGATACACTGTCCTTGGCCTTCTAGAACCACCAGATGACAGCTGAGACCCACCTTACCCTCTGAATGCCACCCCCTCAAGATATCATTGAGCACTGTCTCCTGCCCTCTCCAGACTCCTAGTGCACTGCTGCAGGACTGGAAGGGCTGAGATCTGCTCATGCCCGGCCTTGGCAGCTCCTGACCATGACTCTCCTTGTCCAGCTCTAGGGAAAGAGGGCTTGGTTACGCCTGGTCCTGTCTCCTACTGCCAACTTCTTCTCAGACTCTGGGGCTGTGGGGCTCAACTCCATTCACAGACAATTTGTTTTATTTTGTCAAATGAAAGTTTATTTTGAATTGTTCACAAATACAGTAAAGCAAATATATAAAATAATCTGATACCAAGTCACACAAATAAATAGCAAGATAATGTTGTATTTGTGAGCCAAACCATAACAGACAACCTTACAGTACATGAATGGGTTACTGAATTCAGAAGAAATTGTTAAAAGAAGCATTCCAGACCCAAAGTCTGATAGCCATAAAACAAACAAACAAAAAAATTTTGCCTGATTTCCCTCTTCAACAGTGCTTGCTTTTTAATAAACTGTTTTGTTTAAGGTGGTGTCCTGGTTGTACTGTTTTCATTTGCCAGTGACAGAGACATCTCTATCAATACTGAATCCAGACTATGTTTTGAACAAGTTACTTAATTAAAAATAATATTCTAGGTTAAAACAGAAAACTAACAAAAGTAAATTCCATGGTTAAATGAAATTAAGTATCTGGCTGTCCTTGGCTTGGGTTCAGATACACTTTAAACACATATGGTAGCCTACAGAGTGTATTTTGTTTTTTAGAAAAGGCTAGGTAAGTATATCAATTCCTTACTGTCACATCAACCTGCTCTTCTCCAGTGCTTCCACCTCATAATTCCTTCTGGCTATGGCTCCTTCTTAGTTCACCATTCTTCTCTCCATCCTCACTCACTACTTTCCCTTCTGGCACCATGCTGACTGCAGACCATTCTGACCCGACTGAGATGAGACCCAACCTTGACATGGACAATGATCCAGAGTCAAAGAAGTTAGCAACAGTCCCCAACTGACCATTATCAGTGTCTTACTTGGTGCAAAAATCAGTGGGGACACAAATGCACATTTACAAGGACCTAAAAAGGAAACTGGGGGCAGTATGATGAGAGGAAGGGGGTTTAACATCATGGTGAGACTAATCATATCAGTGCCTTCATGTGAGGTTGACCCTCCAAAATGCAAGTCAGGAGTAGGGCTGTGTAACATCAAATGTCCCCAGGCAGAATTTTAGCAAAAGTCAGAAATTCACTTTCATAAAATTGTGGAATGTACTTTGGCAACCTTTGTGGAAATTCTGCCTTAGAACAGTGGAATGAAGGTATGAATTTCTTTCTGCAGTTTAATATATTAAGTCCGTAATTCATACATTCATTCTGCAGTTCAGTGAGTCACTGAAGTGAGGAATAAATGTATGAATTGTAGATTAATGCATTAAACTGCAGAAGGAATTCCACACAACTTATCACTGAACTGTGGAATAACTACATGTGCAGTATTACACATTAATGTATTAAACTTTGGAATGGAATTCTTCAGAACTGTCACTTCGTATTAGTCCACAATTCTGCCAGAAAATCCTGCAGAACAGTGAAAATTTGCCAAACACATTCAGAAGAATCAGATTTCAGCTAAGGCAGAAGTGCAGAAAATTTTGTGAATGTTTCACAAAAGAGACATTTGCAAATTCTGCCCAGCCCTAGTTGGGAGTCCTCACTCAGTGTCTCTAAGCAGGCAGAACATAAAAAAGACAATGCTATAGTCAGTCAGGCAACCACAGTAGAATAATTAGGCAGCAGCAAGGGCAGGGGTTACAAATACAGTTTAGGGGTTAAAGAAATTCATAGGAGTCAAACATGCAACCCCTGGTGACCCCTATATGATGTTCCTGAAAAGCAAAGAGAAAGGCCTGCTAGTTGGGATGGAGAACAAATGAGAATTTTTTTAAACAAGGAAACCTGGATGCACTGATGGGATGCCTCAGACAGTTAGGGAACGTCAGGAAGAACAAAAGGTCTCCATGTTTTCTAAAGTGGTTGGGATAGCAGCAATGGCTAAAACATTGTGCTTTAGAAGGTACAAGGCAGGTCAGATGGAAGCAAGCATGGAGCTCTAGACCATCAAGACAAAGTAAGGTAGTAAAGCAGTGTGGAAAGCAAAAGCAAAGGAGGAGATTAAAACTGCAGAAGGTGAGACAATGAAAGGACGTTTTTTACATACTGTATATTTAGGAAAAGAGAAAGAGTAAGGGGGAACTGAGGGGTTGTGAAAAGGGTCTGGGTGGGAATGTGTGAGGAAAATGGCCAAAAACTGATTTTCTGAGAGAATATGTCTGCTCCACCATTTCAGTCAAGGAAGGAGGGCCACTGCAAAGTGTAGCTTAAAGCGAAAGATAAACAAAAATGGCAGTGAGTTATAATTAATGAAAACTGCAGAAAGATCTAGAGAAGAGTTAAGGTGGTAAGTTATGGGACGGATTGGTTGAAGCAAGAGTGCTCAGGAGGTGGGGCATGCTCTGGTAGGGATCTCTGATGCCAGTTCAATAACAGAAAATCTGTTGACTAATCCATTACAGCAGCATCACTATGTTGACTGCAATTGTGGTTGGCATTGTACCATCAGAAACATAATGTGTTTGTGGGAGGCACCCCCTCAATACCCCACTCTGCAGGGGTTTTTGCCCCTGCAATACCCACAGTTTATTATTATCAACCCAGGTTGGCACTGACTTGGGAGGAGGCGATCACCCGGGAAGCCGTATGGGGTCCCGAGTGAGATTTTACAGTGATCTGCCATTGTCTCGCCGACAACATCACTGTAATGTTTTTGCTGTGGCAATGGCATAACCTCTGGTGAAAATCCTGCCAGACACACTTCACTGCTTGACTGAGATGAGTATAGTCCCCAGGGACTGGAGCATGGTGGATGTAATTCCCCTGCACATAGATACATGGCTGTGAATAAGGGAAAACAAGGGAACTATAGTCTGGTTAGCATGACTTCCATTGTGGATAAGCTTTTTAAGTCTATGGACAAAAAAATAGCTAGCCAACATCCTGGAATCATAAGGTATCCAGACTAGCAAGCACCCTCACTTTGTAAAGGGGAGGTTCTCTCAGACTAATTTCTTAGAATTCTTTAGTGCCACCTCCAAGGCAACAGACAATGGCCAAGTGTGGGACATCCTATACCTTGGCTTCAGCAAGGCCATTTGACTCTATGCCTCACAATAGACTACTAAAGAAATTGAGAATGTAGGAGTGGGAGAAAGAGTCCTGAGGTGGTTACAGAACTGCCTGTGGGTAGAACCCAACGTGGGCAACTAAATGATTCACACTCCAGGGTTGAGGGGAAATTAGTGAGGTTCCACAGAGGTCTGTTCTTGGACCAGTACTCTTCAATGTGTTCATTTGTTACACTGGATGTGGGATGCAGGGCAATATGCGTCTATTTGCAGATAATGCTAATACAGGTGGCAGGCTGGATAGTAATAAGGGTGAATAGTGATGAGGATATAAAGAATTTGTGAAGAGAGCTGGATAAATTTGAAAGATGTTCCAAGGTTTGGCACCTGAATTTTAACACCAAAACTTACAAGGTGATGCACTTAGACAGAAAGAGTCTATGAAACCTAAATGTTGCATGTGAGGAGGGGTGAAATTACAATAGACCATAATGGAGGTGGACAAGGGAGTTATAATAAGCAATAGTCTCAAGAACATGGCTTAACTTAACAAGACATATGGAAAGCTTACAAGATGCTGAGCTGCACATGGCAGGTTTTTTTATGTAGAAGTAAGGAAGTGATAAAGTGATACAACCCTGTACAGGTCCTTGGTGAGGTCACACTTGGAATACTTGTTGTGGTTCTGGCTCACCTAAAAAAATACAAGGACTGTCTGGAGCTGGTCAAAAGGACAGAAATCAAAATGATTCCCAGTCAGCAGGGGGGACCTATGTGGAAAGATTGGTTGACTTCAACATGCAGTCCCTGAAAGACAATGGGGCGGGGAGAGGGATGGGCAAGATTAAAGTCTCCAGATATCTGTGGCATATAAACAGGGTGGATGGCTAGCAACTATTTAGGATTAGTGATGGGGCCCATTACAAGTGGCCACAATTTGAAACTGTTAGGGGGGAAATTTCACAAGGGCATGAAAAGGAAGTTCTTCACATAGAGGGTTGAAGAAAAGTAGACCAGTGTACCAGAGTAGAAGGTCATATTAAGACAGCTTCTAGTTTCAAGAGAAGGTGAAATAGTCATATGGGACTGGTGAAAATAACTAGAGAAAGGGATGATATTAATGGGTCGATGAGACTGACCATGTGCAATAGCGAGAGATGATATGCCTCATAAGGGCCTGCAAGTGTTAGACTATTGGTGACCTTGGTAAGAAATGAACATACTGTACAGTACTTGATGTACCATGAGTCTTTCATTGTTTGTAAACTTCTGTGTTTCTATGTTGCTTCTAGATTGCTAACCATCCTTTCTGTCACAAGCTGAAGTCCATCATGGATGGGCTGCACAAGTTTTCTTTTTAAAAACAGTGGCCTATAAATCTGAGTCCACAAAGAACTTTTCTATCTTAGCAGAATTCAAGGTCATCAGATTGGAGCCATCCTGTCATTAATTGTAACCAAGTACTGTTCGTTATGCACACCGAGTAACTGCTCTGACCCTGATCAGACATAAAGGAGATATATAGCTGTGTATCATCACCATAGCAGTGATACCCATAATGTACTTTCTCATGATCTCTCCCAAGAGCGGTATGCACATGTCAAACAAAACAGGAGAGAAGACAGACCCCCCCTGAGAACCTCACAGTCAAGGATAATTAGGCAATAAACCACAATAGGGTATGGGTGATGCTGGGATTTACCTATGACTGCTGTGGTTAGGTCATGAGGCTGCAGGTAGAATGACTAAACCACACCAGAAGTGGGCGAATCCCAGTATCACCCACACCCTGGAGAGGTTTATTGCGATTATTCAATGTCCCCCTTTTTTTGGTGACAAAACAAAATAAAGAAAAGCTGTTTTCTCTTGCATTTTACATTGTTGTTATTGAATGTATTGCTGCACTACAAAAAAAATAGTCCTGGGTTGCTAGCCACCATTGCTAGGACTCCAGTTTCTGCACATGCACAGTGCTGTTTTGCCATTCCCGGCCCTGATGCTGTGCTTTTCCTGGGACTGGAAAACCTTAGACAGTGTGTCCCATCTTAGTAATTTAGTGTGCCCTGGCTTTGTTTTTGTTGTGGGAGCCAGGGCAACCTTTTGAAGTTACCCCATGGCCAGATTTTGACAACAGAGCTGTAGCTCCATTTTTCCCCTTGTTGTGCACATGCACAGCAGCGTACATTGCTGCTACACTTCTTAAAGAGTTTTTCCCTGGTCCTTTTTAGCTCCTGGGCTGGGGAACGAAAGTCACCAGTGTTGTGTTTCCTCTGCCCTCTGTCTCAGATCCCAGAATTCTGGAGAGGGCCAAATGGCAGAGGGTGCCAAGCAGCAACAGCCACACATTTGAACTGCGGAGCCCTGGTTCACATAATACCAGGGCTCCTGCACTGCTCTGACTGTCCTGCCAGTCACTATCTTCAGCAGTCCTGGGACTAGAGGATGAAGATATCGGCAGGCAAGGGACAAGGAACAAGGTTAGGTAAGTCCTGAATTGGGGGTGGGGGGCTTACACAAAGCTGCAGTCCTTGTTTGAGACTCCCACACTTAAGTACCACTTTAGCAGGGAATCAACATGGTGCTTTTTTACTTTTGATCTTCAGGGGTTCATATGGATTTCACAAAGTGGGGATTCTACATGCATCATTTCCCATGGGTCATGCCAAAATTTACCATGGCAGAAAGGTGCCAGTGAGCCAATCTGATTGACCTGTATAAATTGTATTAACTTTTTTGCCATGTTGAGATTTTATTTATGTATTTATTGTTTTTAAATTTTTACTGTGTGTTGTGTCTATACTAACCTTACCTTTAATAAGGCAGCCTGAGCCTCATGGATTGGGCACTGGATAAATAAAATTTGCTTTGCCTTGCCTTGCCCAATCTGAGTCTCTGATTCTTGGACCCCATTGTATGATCTGCAATAACAGGCATGAGCCCATCACCACTGACTGCTTCTGAGCCACCTGGTATGACAGGAATTATGCAAGTACAGTATTAGACAATCCTACATAATCCCACCAAAATCTGATGGTCCGCCATGTCAAAAGCCAAGTGAGATCTAGGAAGATCACCACTGATTTCTCTCCCTGATCTCTCACCAGAAAAAGATTATTGCACTCTGTGAGCAAAGCCATCTCAATGAAATGACATTGATGAAAACCAGACTAGAAGGACTCGAAGATGCTATGCAAATTCTCATCTGTTTCGCTACCACTTTCTCAAAAGTCTTAACCAAAACAGTAGTCGAAGGTCTACTAATGATTAGCAGAGAAGTCCCATATCAACTGCATGATGATATCTATGCTGTAAAACTTTCACCAGGTACAAAAAAATAAGATGCTACATCAGCGTGTGGGCCGGAGACAAAACAAAAAAATCTAACTTTGCTGTTTCTCTTTCAGACAATTCCTGTGCAAGATGTTTTATTTATTTTATTGATTTATTTATTTGAATCTAGGATTACAAATATCTTTGAGCTGAGGCTCTTTTACAAAGGTTCCACGTCAGAAAATGGTACATACATAAAAATAAGCAGAACTGCAGCAATTTACAGAAATCAAATACATAAATCAGCAATCACAAGGATATTACAACTAGGGGGAATAGCAGGGGGCAGCCCAGAGATTTCAGCTAGGGGAAAGGAGGATAGATGAGAGAAATGACGGGGACACACACAGGAAGAGACTAGCGCAGCACAATGGCATTGTCAAAAGGACTACAGAGAGAGGTGCTAGTGGTTTGGACCAGTTAGGGGTGGCAGTCACAGGAGCTGGAGGCAGCAAGATGGAGGCTTAGTCTGGCTTTGAACATACCCAGAATGGTGGCGGGGGATGTCAGAACTAATGGCATTCATCCAGCTAGGAGCACGGTGAGCAAAGGAACGTTGGTCCTGTGTGGTGTGACAATGGGGAACCTGAAATAGCTGATATTCAGTCCCTCTGTTGTTGTGTGGATTTAAACTAGGGCATAGGAGATCTCAAACACCAGTGGGAGCAAGGCCTAAGGTTATTTTTTTCGTCATTAGGCAGGTCTGATACTTTATGCGGTTAGCAAGTTGTAGCCACCCCATTTGGGCATATAGGTCACAAGTATGCGTGAGTCAGTGGGCTCCAGTAACGAGCCAATAAGCCTTGTTTAAGGAGGTCACAATAAGGTTGAGAGCAGTAGCAGGTGCAGTAACAGTAGATGTATGATTGAAATGTTGATTCTAACTTAATTTTCTGTATTCAGTGTGCATTTAATATTATCTTTTTTTTCCAAGTAATTGAAGAGGGGGTTAAAGCTTGAAATACTTACTTAAAGAGTCCCCTACACTGATTGAAAAACTGAAAAAAGTAATTTTTTGACAGAGTTCCATTAACATGTCATATATTTTCTGTATTTCTTTCTTTTTTCTTTATTACTATGGACAAGTACATAAAAACAGGATTACTGACTTGTAGCCTTCATTTGCTCTGGCAGCTTATCTACAACTGACATCATAATCTTCTGCTTGTGATAACATATTCATCCCCATGGCGATGGATTGTGATGTCATAAAATGAGAATTGTGATGTCAGCATCAGATCTATACAAACAACCAGAGCAGATGATCTCTAGGGAACAGTGATCACATTCTCATGTAAATGTCCTTAATAATAAAGAAATAGTGGTGAGCATTACAGAATTAAATGTGAAATATATGCTGAATTGTTTCTAAGTACCATATTTTTGAAAGTTTTACCAATGGCATCAGGGGCCTTTTAACTTCTTTGACCTGTTTCCCTATGTACACATGTATTATCCTCTGTTTCATATTTAAATTTGACATGCATTTGACAAAATACTTGAGATGTAGTCTTATCATTGTTTGTGTCTAGTTGGTATTTGTTCAGTTCAAAAAGTCTTCTCAAGTGATTCAATAATGTGTGAACAAAAAACACTGTAGCAGAATTTCATTGCCTACATATGGGAATATTTGACTGTTTTTACAATGAATTGATGTAAATTAGAAATCCAAACTAAATTAATTAATGTTGCCAAAAAATGATGATATAGAGAAGTAAGTATTTTAAGAGTTAGCTCAGGGTTGCATTAAGTAATAACAGGCATTAATAAGAAAAATACCTGGAAACCCTGACATACTACTAAAAAAGAAACATAATCTCATCAGCTTGTCCTAGACATTCAGAAGCAAAATATTATATGCATGATAAAAAAAGACTGATGAAAGTAGCCCAGTTTGGGATTGTGACTGGTATTTGGTTGCATTGATTTAAAATTAATTTTTTTGCAGAATATACTTTACATCCACACCAGCTGTAGACTTATTTACATTATCTTTACTTTGCTTTACTAAAAGCACTTACAAGCTAACTCAGTGACATTTGTAATTGCTACCAAATGCCTAGATGTGCTCTTTGACTACTCTTGGAAAAATAACAACACTGTGCACACAAGGCATGCTCTGATTTGGACAAGTACATGTATTATTTGTAGATAGTGAGCATGAACTTATTGCTTTACATTATACTTTTAACCTCACAGCTTTCAACTCTAACAAATGTGTGTATGATGCAAAATGATATATTATACAATTAAATTGATGGATGGTTAATTGAGTCAGTATGGCATGCCATATGTGTACCCATGACCTGAATGTCACTGGTCAGATTAAGGCCTCACACTTTTTCCAAAGAGAGCATATGTTGTCACCTAATGCAGCTGCAGATAGAGCTAATGGTTGTCAGAGCTAATGACTAGTCGGGGTAGTTTTCTTTAAATGCAAATAGTTATTTAACACATTTTAAGTACAATTAAATCTCACAATGTAAAAAGCCAGACATTACAATATGCCACTAAATGTTATGAACTACTGGTTCTATTGCATTTTAATACACACAGTGTACAGCACATGCCATTGGCTTGGCCTAGATCATTTAGTATAACAATGAAGTTGAATGATGTTACGCTGTAAGTGTAATTAACTTACAATAGCTTTTATGTTGAAACTGCAACTTTTTTATTTCTATTCTTAACCTGATGGTACTGCTTACCTCTACTCTATCTGATCAGCCTGTGCTCCAAAACCAAAGCCATGCTTCGTTCACCATTAAGATGTCACCACTTGCCATCTTTGCAACCACCTGCCCCCCCCCCCAAAGCGGTGTTCTTTCCTCCATACAAGAGCCAACAAGGGGAAAGGATTTGAAGAATCTAACAGACCTTAATTGTATGGGCAGTGGGGTAATATCCCATTGCCACACTGCTTACAGATTTTCCCTGTTCTATTAGTACCTTCCATCTCCCTGCCAAGGCACACTAATACTACAATGTCTATCCTTTGGACGGGAGGTCATACAGCACATGCTCACCCAAGACAGTACCACTGCAGTTCTCTAACAAAGTAGATACTCATGCAGTCTGCCTCCAGTGGAGACTGGTAACACTACTCACACAGTACACACTACACTACATTGATTGCCCCAGTGGAGGAATGAGATCCAGATCTCTAACATGGCAGCATTACAAACTGCCCACAGGAATATGTGACTTTTTATTACAGTTTAATTTGGGCAATTCAAGCTGTAAGGAGATTCAATGTTTTAAAAAATATATTTCCCACTCACAATTTTGTTTCTTCTATATATAGTAGTAACTGAAGCTATCATATCATTTGAAAAACTCTTTAAAATGCATTTAGCAAATTCTGTATAATCATGGCAAGTGTGAGTGTAAGTTCAGTTAAATGGGCAGGAATACAATGCTTCTTATTACAGCTTTTATGACTCAGACACACATGTCTGAACTGAAGCAAGGTAGTATGTATCCAATTTCATTTTAGGCAATTCAACTGTATTTCTGTAATATTAAAATAATGTATGTATTGGCTTTAAAAAGAAGCAACAGTTAAAAGAAGCACTTTAATGAAAATAACTGGAAATAAAACAAAGTCCTTCTTGGTGTTTACATGTCCATATAATCAAAGTCTTCTTGATATTTTACCCACCTTATGGAGTGTGTTTTTTAGAACAAAAGCTGAATGTGTTAATATGTTCTTGTGGGTTCACTCATTAGTGGCTTTAGAAGTGGAGAGATTTTGCCTCTACTACATAGTTACTGTTTTTCACTTAACTTGGCTATAATCACTGCTCTGCAACAGATGGTAGACAACATGAACCTTATGTCCACTCAGTAATCACAAGACTACATTATACCACTATGTTCCAAATATAGTACATATCATCTAATAGTTTTGGTTTGTAGTGAAGCAAGTTATGTAAGGCAGACTTCTGAATGTGAACTAACACTGTCTTCATCTTTATTAGCTTCTTTCTTTCTTTCTTTCTTTCTTTCTTTCTTTCTTTCTTTCTTTCTTTCTTTCTTCATTTACTTAGAATTTCTGCACATTGGTATATCCGCATTTTTGCTAAATGTCTAGTTTTCAAGAAGGTTCAGATGGTTATCGCAGCCGAGTGTTTTAATATTTGGTGACTAATCACATCACATAAACCATTGTTTGTGTTTAGTTATTAATATTGATATCCTTTATAATGTTATACATGCATGAAACAATTAATGAAAGGAGTAGGTGAGGAAGTAAAGTAAAAAAAGAGAGTAGAGCTGAAAGACTGCAGGGGGCTACTTGAATGACAGTTGTCAGAGTACTGAGGCAATAGCAGGTGTAGTTCAAGAAGATAAACATAAACCATTCAAAAGCATTTAGGTTCACAACTTCTTTCATATTGTCAGGGAGAGCACTGTAATTACTTGGTTGTAACAGTTGAGAATGATTTCTTTCAAATAGCTTTCACATCCTAATCACTTGAAGGAGGTATTTGATTTGTGACCTTAAAGCATAGGACTGGGTTAGTTCTGAGCACTAGATTATTAAAGTGATCAGGGTATTGCTCGTACACACATTTTTAAGCAAGCATTATCTATGTGATATATACCTCTTTTCTAGTGAAAGGAGACTAAGGCTTTCATATATATATGACAAATGTTTTTAATATTAAAATTGGTACAGGTTGAGGCAGTGCAGAGAAAGGCTACAGAGATTATCCAAGAGCCAAATATGAATAGAAACTGGTAAACCTAACATTTACTCACTTGAGAAGAGGAGGTAGAAGAGGACATGACTGAGACCTTTAAAAAACATCACAGGCATAAACAAGGCAGGCCTTTGGAATCCTTTAAACATCAACTAAAGTAGGAACACAAGAGCTCGTTACTACACAATGGCAGGTGTTAGGTACCTGTAGGAGGCATTTCCTCACAATCAGAGTGGTAACAGGGTGGAATATACTACCAGAGGGGGCAGTCCATAACAAAACAATTGAGGTTTTAAAAAGAAATGTAATAAATTCAAGGGGAAGGTTAGGGTAACAGGTGAGGCTGGAGGAGCAACATGCAACAAAGAATGCATGATGTCTACAATGGGCAGACCTGACAGACCATTTGAGACTTCTTCTGCTGGCATTGTATGTATGTTCATAATGCAGGCCAACATAAATCTCCATATGCTTTTGTTTCTGACTGCGACTTTGTACAATACTTGTGGTACTTCCAGCCTATATATTTTACTTCCATACCACAGGGTTACTAATAATGACTGCCTGAGTCCAAATCTCCTGGGGCATGAAGGAAGATAGATGGAGACATGGTAATGTACACTGAATGGATATATTCCTTTGGTCATTTTTGTGATCTGCTTGGAGTAGCTCAGACTTGGGTCAAACTTCAAACCCAGTTAATTGAAAGTCTTCACAATTTCAAATGGGTGACTGAAATGGGGTATAATTAGTAAGGTACGGGTGGTAGTGCATTCCCATTGAAGGCTGTGACTTTGGTTTTCCTGCTGTTCAGATGTATTTTGTTAGTGTCCATCCAGTTTTGGGTTCTAAGGCTGCTTATCCAACTAAAGGAGCACTACACCCTCATATATTGTAATTTCTGTTTCCTTATCAACAGTCAACTCTTTTCCTGTACCTGTTGGGGATAAATGTGCTTGTTTTAGTTTATTTTCACTGTTCATACTAATCCCCACTAACTATCCAGGGGGAACAATAGGAAATCACAAAGGGGCCTCCATTTTCTGGTTGCGGAAATCTCATTGTCCCTGAGAGTTCAATTAGCATATGAGAACATGATGTGTCAGCACTCTTTAGACGCTGCAGTTTGCCTGCCTTCTAATTTTAACAAAACAAGTTGCAGCAAGGTGTAAAATGTTACATGTATCCTCAATTACTGTACCTTTCAAAACTGCTCAGGAGTTATAATGCAGGATTCTTTGTTTGGATTGCTTTCAGTTTGTGTATTTCCAGATACAGTACATCCTCATTATAATGAATGTCTCCAATGCATATCGTCTATCCAAGTGCAGCAGCCAAGTTCCTAGTCCTGCGATTCTCTCAGTTTTGATGACATGCACTGAATGATCATCCTCTGGATCATCATCAGATTTGGGCTTGCCAGTTTGTTGTGTTCTGGATTTTACTTCTAACACGATTTTAGTGTCATTGGTTAAAATGTTTTGCACAGTTCCTCAAAGGATAACAAGTCCAGTAACTGCTCCTCAGCCAGCACTGCTGTACCCTTCAATAGTCCCAGTTCACAGGCAAAGTGCACATCCTCTGCATTTTGTGTGCTTGAATATGTGAGTTCAACATCCTGTATAAGGCTGCTATCCTCAGAAAATGGGCCAACGGCACCACGGCAGCAGTTCAATATTTTAGAAACAGAGACAGCCTCTCATACACTGAAACATAGAAACATAGAAGTTGATGGCAGATAAGGACCACAAGATCCATCAAGTCTGCCCATTTCTTTTTCTATCTTATGCACGTGACATCGGCCTTTGCTCTGTTAGTGGCCTATCTAGTCATACTCATCTGTATTGCTCCCTTATGCCTATCCCATGCCTGTTTGAAGTATTGCACTGTATTCATACCCACCACTTCCTGAGGTAGGCCATTCCATGCATCCACCACCCCTTCTGTGAAAAATAACTTCCTCACGTTACCCCTTAATTGGCATCCCTCTAATCTCATGATGTGTGCTCTTGTCCTGCTATTTTTCTTATATTGAAACATTAGACTCTTTCACCTTGTAATGCCCTTAAGGTGTTTGAATGTTTCGGTCATATCACCTCTCTCCCTCCTTTGCTCTAGAGTATACATATTGAGCTCCGTTAATCTGTCCTCATATGTTTAATGATGCAGTCCCTGCACCATTTTGGTTGCCCTTCTCTGGACTACCTCAATTTGGTTAATCTCCTTTGTGAAGGTGTGGCCGACAGTACTGCATGCAGTACTCCAGATGGGGCCTAACCAGTGTCATGTAAAGAGGGATTATTACCTCCCTCTGATGACTTATGATACCCCTATTAATATACCCCAACATCCCCCTAGACTTACCTACTGCTTTAGTGGTCTGCTTGGATGATTTCAGGTCATTGGTGATGATGATGCCCAAGTCTCTTACTTCCCTTCTGACTGCCAGCAACTTCCCTCCCAGCCTACTGGTGGCTTCAGGGTTTCTCTTCCCAATGTGCATGATCTTGCACTTCTTTGTGTTAAACCCCAGTTGCCACTCTTCTGACCATTTTGCTAGTTTACCCAGATCTCTTCTCATTTTGCCCACCCCATCTGGATTGTCTACTCTGTTGCAGATCTTGGTGTCATCTGCAAACAGACAAACCTTACCCTCCAGTCCATCTGCAATGTCACTGATGAAGATATTGAAGAGAACTGGCCCCTGGACTAATCCCTGAGGTACCCCACTTGTGACTTGCATCTCTTCTGACTGTATACCATTTACCACCACTCTCAGTTTTCTGCCCATCAACCAGGTTGCTACCCAGTTGACCAACTTCTGACCCACCCCGAGCCTACCGAACTTATTAATCAATCTTCTATGTGGAACAGTATTGAAAGCTTTGCCGAAGTCAAGGTAGGCAACATCAACTGCTCCCCCTTGGTCCACCACTCTGGTTACCCAATCAAAGAAATCTATGAGATTAGTTTGACAGGACCTTCCCTTTGTAAATCCATACCGTCTTGGATCCTGTGCACCTATGGATTCCAGATGTTGCACTATCCTTTCCTTAAGGAGTTCCTCCATAATCTTGCCCATTACTGAGGTAAGACTGACTGGTCTGTAGTTCCCTGCCTCCTCCCTGCTAGAAATCTTGTGGAGCTGGATCACATGAGCCCTTCTCCACTCTTCTGGGACCTCTTCTGTGCTCAGAGACTCGCTAAACAGTTTTGATAAAGGCTCTGCTAGTTCCACCCTTAGGTCCTTTAGTACACTGGGATGTATGCCATCAGTCCCATTGCCTTATCCACCCTGAGCTTATCGAGCTCTTGTAGGACCCTTTCTTTTGTGAAAGAACTAGTGCACACCTCCCTCCCTTCCCCCTGTGTCCATGGTGCTGTTGATCTAGGGTCTGTCCACCTTCTCTTCAGTAAACTGGAGCAGGTATCTATTTAGGATAGATGCTTTACGGTCCTCCTCCTCACATGCCTCCTTATCCCCTTTGATCTTAGCAGTACCCCCTCTGGACTTTCTCCTTTCACTAATGTATCTATAGAAAGTCTTATTACCTTCTTTTACTGTTTGTGCTAGTGTTTCCTCGGTTTGGACCTTTGCCTGCCTTCCTGCCTTCCCTGCTTCCCTTAGGGAAGTTTGGTATGCCTCCCTATCTTCATTCTGCTGCGTTCCCTTATATTTCCTGAAGGCCAGTCTTTTGGCTCTGACCTTTTCTGCTATTGTTTTTTGAGAACCAAAATGGTTTCCTTATTCCTTTGCACTTCCTTTTCTCTCTAACACAATGGGATGTTGCTTCAAGTATTGCATCCTTAATGCTTGCCCACTTTGCCTGTACCCCCTCACCTGTATTTCTTTTTGCCAGGTCTAGCTTAACTCTGCTGGCCATCTTATCTAAGTCAACTCCTCTGAAGTCCCATATTTTTGCCTTGGAATGGGATGATTTAGTTCTAGTGGCCAAATTGAACCATACCATGTGATGACCTTCTACCTGGAGATCTGTGATCCTTTCCCTGTTAGTCAGTACTAGATCTCAGATAGCCCTGTCTCTTGTGGGTTGTTGTACCAGTTATTTGAGGCCCTTCCCCTGCAGGGAATCCACCATGTGTCTAGTTCTGGCAGATGTTCCTGCTGGTATTGACCAATTTGTATATGGCATGTTGAAGTCTCCCATTATCAGAACCTCTCTTTTAGCTGTCATGTTTTGTACATCTTCTAACAGTAATGTGTCTGTGTCCTCCCCCCGGTCTGGAGGCCTGACACAACCCCAAGTCATATGGCTGTCCCATTTTCTGTATCCAGGGTAACCCACAATTCTTCTGGCTCCTTATGTGCATTACAAATTTCTGTAGCTTTGATATTTTCATTGACATAAAGGGCCACTGCAACCCCCCTTTTTGCACCTCAGTCTCTTCTGAACAGTACATAGCCAGGTACTGAAGTCTCCCAAGTGTGGTTACTGGCCATGTCTCACTACTGGCTACTATGTCCAGTTTAGCCTCTGTCATTATTACCTGCAGGTCTGGAATCTTGTTTCGCAGACTGTGAGCATTTGTGAACATGATTTTCCACTGGCCAGATTTCAGTCTGTTAGTTGTTGGGTGAGGTCTGGCATTTACCCTGTGCATCATATGGGGAGCTGAACCTTATTCCTTACCTGATGATGCAAATGAACTAGAAACATGCTGAACTCCTGTTTGACCACTAGCTGAGGGGGTAGGGATGTTCTTCCCATTCGACATATGGGGTACTGCACCCCTCTCCCCATTTGCTAGTTTAAATATTCTGCAAAGATGTCAAACTTCTGCCCCAATGCACTGACTCCCTCCTTAGTCGAATGCAGTCCATCAAATTTAAAGAAATTTCACTCACAAAACTTTTGCCAGTTCTCTACAAATGTGTGTCCTTTTTGCTGGCATTAGCCCTTGAGCCACATGTTTAGCTCCCCTATCTCCCCTTTTCTGACCTTCTGTCCATCTGCCCCCTCTCCTAGACAGGCAGGATCTTGGAGAAGGAGATGCCCGATGAAATGGATGATAGTTTGTCACCCAGCCTGGTCAGGTGTTCCTTAGTCTCCACAACTGACCCACTGGCGAGATCATTAGTCCCTATGTGTACCAGGACGTTAATGTTTTCTTCTGCTTCCTGAACAATTTTAGCAATGCGATCAATGTCTCTCCACACTGATGTACCTGGCTGCCACATAGATCATGTGTTTAATAAAGTAGGTTTTTAAAAATGCTACTTGCTCAGTCCTTGTTGTGCACATGATGATCTCATGCAGGATTTGCTTTCAGTAAAGTTTTTTAAGGTGTGCTATGACACCCTTATCCATTGGCTGCATTCTGGATGTGGTGTTTGCTGGTAGATAAAGCACCTTAATTTTTCCATCTGTGTATTTGAGTTATTCTGCAATAGGGTGAGCCGGACACTGGTCCAATAGCAGTAGTGCCTTGGTGTCCATTCCTTGAGACCACAAGAATCTTCGAACAGATGGATAAAAATTGTTATGGACCATTCACGGAACATGTACCTGGTCATCCAGGCATTTGAATTGTGTCTATATAGAAGTGATAGGGCATTATGCTTTAAATGATGAAAAAGTGGGGTTTAGCATATTTTCTAATGCACGAAGGCTGAAGTTTATACTCCCCTGTGGCATTTATTCTCATACAAGCAGTGTTACTCTGTCTTTATATATTTTATACCCCTTAGAGGCATTATTCATTGTGTGCAGCAAGTGTACAGTCAGGCAAACACTTGAAGAAGAAAAGTCTTGTTTCATCTGTGTTATACAGTTGTGCAGGTTCATAGGACCCATATTCTAAAATATCACATTGTTTATGTAACAAATCGGCAGCTGCAGCATCATTTGCAGGTCTCTGCTCACCGGTTTTCTTTAACTGAAGAAGTACATTTCATCATTGAAAACACCAAAACCAACCTAGCGATGACTTAAACTGGCAATAACTTCCAGTAGCTGCTTAGCAAATGAGTCTGCTTTCTCCCTCAGTATTGTACCAGACAGGGGGACACCAGTGGGTTGTTGACTGTCAAATCAAATTCTGACAGCCTTGTCAATTTCAGCATTTTCAGCCAACCACAACGTTTTACGTTGAAATACATATTTTTCAGCACACTGGAAAGCAAAAGAATGGAGAGTCTTCTTGCTTTCTGACAGTGCGGTTTGTAGATTTGGCAAGGCATAATTAGGAGGCTAACTTAGCTACTCCCTCACCAGCATTTAGTTGATTGATTTTGTTGAGTTTAATAGTTACATCTAATGCCTTTCTTTTTTTGTTTTTGCTCAGCCAGGCTTCAGGTCTGCATCTTTTTGTGGCAGCTTTTCATACTCTATTCTGAGCTACAGGATTTTACAAGTAAGAGTTCTAACAAACAAAGAGTTTTAAGTGGTAGGCACTGATTGAAAAAATTGAATTCTGATTGATTTTCACTTGAGGATACCGAGGTCCAGACTGCATGTTTATTATGCAGTATTTGGGATTCTTTATAAAGGGACTCATTATAAAGAAGGACAGCTGAAGTGTTCAGGTTATTTGTACTTGTTGCATAGAGATCCATGGTGTATATGGTTGCTGTGACGTCATGTTTCCACTGCTAATGCAGATCTCAGGAACAAGTGATATTTCAGCAATCTGAAAAGGAAGTCATCTAGGGTAGTTACAAGGGGCTACTACTACTAGTAAAAGTAAACTAAAGCAACAATTTAGATCACTAACAACAAAATGAATGGAGGCAACAGATGACAAGTAAACAGATAAAATGTACATTATGAGAGGATGTAGTGTTCCTTTAAATCCAGTACTGGGTGCTACTTAACAGATCACAACATTTGTGACACATCAGGCAATTACTAGAACAAAAGGAAAACAATAGTCCATTTTGTTCAGATAACTGCTCCATGACAATTTCTGCCATGAGCTGTCATGTTATCTGACACACCAAAAACAACCTGATGCCAGCCTTAACTGTAGGGTTGCATTGAGGTCCACACTGGAGTCAACACTGGTGTAAATAAGTGTAGTGGCTGCATATAGGTGTATACAATACTTGCAATGTAGTCAGTGCATACAGACAGGTGGGATTTTCAAACATACTAAATAACAGAGGTTCAAAAATTGAGCCTTGAGGGACACAATGGTTCAGGTAACTTGAGCGGAAGATTCACCGGTGAGTTTTCATACTTGTGAGCTGCATGTTAGGAAGGATTTACTTAAGCAATAGACCATGACAGGGTGTGGGTTATGCTGTGATTTACCTATGCCTGGTGTGGTTTGGTCATGAGACTGCAGGCCTAGTAATCAAATCCATTGCCAGAAGTGGGTAAATCTCAGCATAATCCACACCCTAGAGTGGTTTATTGCAATTATACAATGTCCTGTAAAAAATATATTTTTTTAATGCTTAGTTTACTGGTTTTAACTTGTTTGATTTTTTTTTTTTACAATATCCCTTCTCTGTGTTTAAATGGTACCTTGCTACTAGGGAGTTTGTGTCTTGTTGATAAGCAGATTATGGCTGATGTGGTTCCCCCCCCCAGCCCTAGAGATTGAGACAACCAGACAGAACGTTGGTATTTTTTTGGGGGGGGGGAGGTTATTATCTTCAAAACCTGACGGCATGGTTCCCTTTGAGCTGCTGTTCAGGTTTTGTAATGTTACAATCCATGTGGTGGGAATGCTAACATAAGGTATGATTCCAGGTTCAGTTTTTAGTTAGAAGTTATAATGGTGTGACTCTGGACATTTTTTTTTCATTCATTAATGGTATCGGAAGCTGGAATTTTTAGTGGATGGTATCGGGGCATTTATGGAGGAGTGGAGGTGTCAATGTATGCACTGTTGAGGCAGCAGGCAGCCAATTATGGAGGTGGAGAGAACTACTGTGGAAAAAATGTTCAGAGGTGAGGCCGGTACAAGGGTTGAAGACACAATAATGAAACTTGTTTTTCTGCTGTTGGAAGTCAGTTTGGCAAGTGTTTATATAGCATTTTACTTTTTTTTAAATGAGACTTGCAGAGGACTTTTTCCCATGATTTAGCGAGGATGTAACATGTAATGTGGTTCCATGTAATAATGGTGACTCAGAAACAGCGTCAACTTCCGGTTACATTGGAGACCTAATGGTTGCCTGAATTTTGAGCTCCGCAGACTCTCCCGAATTCATCACTAAACATCTGCCTTAATGCAAGAGGAACTCACCCGCTAAAGCCACTAGATCAAAAACTATCCTCGCAAAGAATCCTGAGACACTAGCACAAAAGCTGAGAGACCTGCTACAACAAGAAAAATCACAACTTAAAGAGAGCACCCCCTGGCACCATTGACAGAATGGCAGTTGCACAGCAACCAGAGCCTGAGGACGCAGACCTTATAGTAACAATTATACAGACAGCAAAAACGGTTAATAAAATAGACAAATCCCTAACCGAATTATATTCTGATATCAGCAAAATAGAGCTTAGAACAGACCAACTGAAGCTGGGCTTCTCTGCAATCACTGATCAAATGGATCATTATGACCCCCTCATACTCTACTTAATGGCAGGGAAAAGATAGTGCACTAATAAACTGGATGATCTGGAGGGCCATAGCAGAAGGCAGAATATCCAGATCTATGGTATACCTGAGGGGGCAGAGATGAAGGCTCCATCTGTAATGACATTTTTACAGGGAGTACTATAGGAGGCCCTGCAACTTCCAGAGGAACTAGACCTAACAATGGACAGAGCACATAGATCTTTAGTTTCTAGGCCCAGCAATATGGGCGCACAGCTGAGATCCTTTGTAATTAAGTTAACCTCATACACCACAAAGGAAGAACTACTTACTCTTGCTTGGAGAAAAAAAGAAATTTTCTACGGTCAGCATAGAATCACATTGGACAATTATTATACCTTGGCAGTGCAGGAAAACTGCAAAGTCCTCTGGCCCATATTAAAACAGCTCAGAGCCAGGAAACCTAAAGCCAAAATTCTGTTTCCAGCTTGCATGAGAGTAGAAATGGAGACCGGCCCACATACCTTTCCAGATCTACTAGCAGCTGCTCCATACCTCAGAAGATTGGGTATTACAGTCCCTCTGATGACAAAACAACAACTTGAATGGGAGCTCCTGAAATTGGCATGGTCCATGGCCCAAAAAAGACATATTCGCACAGGTAGTTCCCAAGCCAACTACAAGACGAACCTCTGCTTGGACGTCTCTGTGATGCTGCGGGCTTACTGTTCACCAGTCCTTCTGCAGGGACTAGTGTGGGGTCGGCAGGATGGAGCAACATCAACATCAGAATCAGCGGATCAAGCGACTGAGGAAATGGACACCTGAGCAGTCACGTAAGAAGGGGAGAACATCCCCACTCTGATCCATTTCACATAAAAGCATTCCCACCTTAGAAGGACTTTCTGCCCAGTTGGAAGTAGGGTCCCTTCAGGAGGTTGCGCTTGATGAGTGGGGAGGGGGGTTCCCAAGTTTAAGATGTTGATCTCCTCAGTAATTAGCGAGCTGTACTCACTTAAAGCCTCATCTGAGTAAAAGCTCCTAGTTTGTTACTGTTCGAGTTATTGATTATTATGTTTGTTTAACTTAGGGGGGAATGCCCTACCAGCTCTAAACACACTAGAAGCTCACACTTGACAGAGAGGGCCCCCTAACCCCCTCCTGCACAGTATTGGGGACTTACTGCTGTGAGAATTGTATAAAAAGACTATTAGTCTGAACATGCCTCTCTGGTAACATGAACACAATCAATGAGATGCATGATGCTTTTTTTTTACTGTGGCTCCTTCACAACTGCATAGCCAAATTTGTGGTGAAAAATGGAAAAGAGGACAATCCATCTCTGCCCTCTGCCATTGAGTGGACACCTCCTGACGGTTGCAAATTTTTTGTAGTCGGGAGGAACTACCACATAAGAAGAACCAACAAGTGGGGGGATTGATAATGAATATGATGGAAATGGGCAGAAATAAACATTGGGCACTGCTCTTGTGATACTGGAGCTGAGAAGGGATGGGGAATGACTGTATCTGAGGGAAATACCTTGAGTCACAAGTGTTTTCTGTTCCCTAAGTGGCACCATCCAGTGGTTGCCCCAGGCCCCTATGTCCCGGTACACCTGCTAGAGCCCACACTAGGTGCACCTGGTTGCCTTATCTTGTTCTCTAACCCCACACCTAAGGTGGCAGGGCAGCAACAAATAATATCCCTGTAAGGCAAAAGAGAACTAGCTCTACTCATCAGGTTGGGCAAGGGGAGTGAAGCAGCCTTAAGATCCATGCAGCAACTTACTTGCTGACCTTTTTCTTGATGTCAGACTGGTCACTGGGATGGAGACCTTACATAGCTACATCCAAATGACTGTTATACCCCTTATTATATGGGATGAAGTGTCACATTACTGACACAATCCAGACAAAGGACACTTCCTGTCTGACCTAGGAAGTGCAGGTCAGGCTTTTCTTAGGAAGATCCTGACCAGCTATATCTTATCTGAAATTAATTGCCTTTCTCCGAGCTGCCATTGTTAGAGGCAGTCTGGGACTGTTATTACTTACTCCCTGGATTGTTTCCACCAGGGATTCTTTAGATATTTTGTTTCAATTTCTTGTTGTTTGTAGTTCAAAGTTCTCAGTCAAGAAAGGGTACACTTCTTTACTGTTTGAATGCTGTTACCAATGTGCACATGAGACAAAAAATAGACAAAATGGATGAGAACCTGTAGAATACCCCCTAAACTACCAGAATAGCTAGTATAAGTTTACAGGTATTATCTTACAATATAAATGGGATAAAAAGCCTGAATAAGTGGAAACAGATTCTAAAGCTTATTAGAGACCAGAGATGTGAGATTAATTTCCTACAAGAGACACACTTCTCTCCTGTGGAAGTACCAAAACTAAAGTCTAAGAACTACCTCCAGCAATATCATGCCTCTTTGGAAAAGGGGACGAAAAGAGGAGGCTGCCATTTTGATTGCATCCACTCTACCTTTTGAGGAGGAGGAGACAGTAGCAGACCTGGGAGCTATATATATAATGGTGACAGGGAGGATAAAGAAGAAACTGATCACCCTACCTAATGTTTATGCCCAACCGGACACCCATATTAACTTTTACTCTGAATTTATTAAAATAGTAGTGGAAAAGACCAAGGGAATTTTAGTAATGGTGGGAATGGAATCTTATACTCAGCAGAAAGTTGGACACAACATCCCAGATCCCCACCTCGAGAAATAGAACAGCAAATCTCTTGAATAAATTATTATCAGACTTGGGTCTGGCAGACATATGGAGGGTCAGATACCCGTGGAATAGAGAGTACACATGCTACTCACCCAGGTTCAAAACATACTCAAAGTTTTACATGTTTGTTACCTTCTCCAGAGACTTGGCCTCTGTGAGACACATGTGGGTGGGGATGGCCACTCACTCAGACCATCAACCAATATTCCTAGAGCTGGACCTCGAGCTTCCCAAAAAAAGTCCTCACTGGAGACTTAACACCTCCTTGTTGAGGGATAAAGAGACCCTATCAGCATTAAAAGCACTTATAACTCAAATAATTGACCTCGACTCTAATCCTGGCACAACCCCACAAATACTATAGGACACCATAAAGACAATTCTGAGAGGTAAATTAATCTCAGTAGCTTCCTTCAAACAAATGGAGAGGAGGAAACAGTTAGAACAACTTATTAAACAACTAAGGGAATGAAAGACAATACAAAAACAAAAATGGAATAAACAAGTTGATGAAGAGATTAGAGAGGTGAGGGCCAAAACACAAAAAATTAAAAAAACAGAGATGGAGAATGCCCTGTCATATTTGAAGCAATCCTTCTTTGAAGGGGGACCCAGGGTGACAAGATACCTGGCTTACAGACTGAAACAATGAGTGGCCAAGGCACCATCAATAAAATCAGACACCCTAGAACAGGGAACATTACATACAAGGGAGATCAAATAGCGGACACATTTGTTAAATACTATAAAACCCTCTATCACCCACAGGTGGAAACCCTGTTAATTGAAAAGCAACAGTTCCTAAGTGACCTAAATCTTCCAACCCTGGCACAACAGCAAGGATGGGCCTTGACAACCCCCATTTCTCGGTTAGAGATAACAACAGCCATCAAAAATCTGAAGGCAGGAAAGTGTCTTGGCCCCGATGGTTTTGAGGGTGAACTTTATCAAGCCCTGAGCAAAGAATTATCCCCACACCTACAGAGTGCTCACAATGAGATCTGGGTGGGGGGATACCCGGTCCCTCCCTTCTAGAACTCTGCAGCCATCATGGTGATCCATAAAGAGGGCAAGGACCCAAAAGATTGTGGTCTCATATCATCCTATTTCTCTCTTGAATGTGGACTATAAGTAATATACCTCCTTTATAGCTGCCCGTCTGAACAAACTGGTCACACAGCTCATCCCCCCCTGACCAAACGGGATTTCTGGTGGGCTGGCAGGCTCTGGATAATGTTAGACACATAATTAACATCATAGACAGAGTTATCCAGGCTCACATATCAACCTGTGTGATGAGTCTGGATGCTGAGAAAGCATTTGACAGGGTCTTCTGGACCTTTCTGTTCCTAGTCCTTGAACATTTTGGATTCCCCCATCCATTTGTGGATGGAATCAAGGCCCTTTATGCAGCTCCCCAAGCGTATGTCAGAGTTAATGCAGGGGATTCCAGTAGATTCTCACTTGGCAGAGGCACCCGTCAGGGTTGCCCCCTTTCCATTCTTTTGTTTGCCCTTTATATTGAGCCACTGGCTTCTGCCATATGGGAACATCCGGACATCACTGGGGTGAGGATTGGGGATACAGAGCTTAATATCTCTCTTTATGTTGGCGACGTATTATTGTATCTCACAAAACCAGATAGTTCAATCCCCCAAGTGTGGTCCCTGCTGGAGAAATGTGGGTCTCACTCAGGTTACTCGCTAAATAAAACTAAAACAGACATTTTTAAAATACACTATAATCCCTCCCCTGAAATGCTACAGCTCCTGTCCTTAAATTGGAACAAACCCAAGATTAAATAGTTGGGTATTTACATCCCAAAAAATCTGGGAAAACTATTTGCTGTCAACTTCCAGCCTCTCACTGCCAACTTCAGCAGGGCATTGCTAAACCTACCACTGTACTCTAGGATGCAATCTGTCTCTATGAATATACTCCACAGATACTTATATTTGTTTCAATGTTTATCCAAAAATAATTTCAAATATGGCAGAAAATGATGTATAAATACATATGGGCCCTGGGCAAACCTAGTTTGAAATCCTAAATAATGTAATCAGACAAACTGAAGGGTGGGAGGGCACTCCCAAATTTAGAGGAGTATTGTCTCACTGCACAATTGCACTTTGCCCTCTTGTGGAACACAGAAGACTATGAAGCACACTGGAAAACTATTGAAATATTTCATACAGAAGGCCCTCCACTGGGGGCTAGAACAGTGGACTGCTCACTACAAAGTGACAACAAGGACCTTCCACTACTCACCACCTATAATACCTTTGCCATGGTTCATAGATTGTGGTATAAACATAAGCTGAGTAATGCTGTTTGGCCACTCAATGGTTCACATGGAGTAAGTCCTTTGACCCAGCCAGAATGGATCATATATTCAAACAATGGTCGAGGCTGGGCGTGTGCCAACTGGGTCAGATGATGGACGAGGAGGTGTTGCAGGAGTTTTGTATGATCAGGGACACCTACCAGCTAAGAAACACTGACAACTATCATTATTTACAGTTAAGAACCTACACAAACACACTCAGGAGGGAAATCGGGGCACCACAGTGGGCTGAACACCTACTCTTGATCACTCAGGAAATCACTCACAGAAAGCTTGAGAAAGGCCATATCTCAGCACTCTATAAATCCATGAGATGCCTTTATGATGGCAGTACCTCGCTGGTCCTGCCCTCCCCCAAGCCTAACCCCCCACTGAAGCAATCAGAGATCTCAGTGTCCAGGTCATGAGGGCCTCGCTGGTCCTGCCCCTCATCCAAGCCAAATCCCCCACTGAAACAATCTGAGATCTCAGGTTCGACATACCACGTAGCCACTGGGAATCAGAGTGCTGCATTCTGCCGTCTGATGAAACAAAGGACTTTTGAATTTTGGCACCTTTTTTCAGGGCACTGACAAATTTTCATCGGCAGAGCAATGCTGATAGGTTTTATCACCTTATTTTTTGCCCTAAGACTGTGCTTTGCTCATTGCCAGAGGGTGCTTTAATTGCAGCTGTGTTAGAGTTCTCCTTATTTTATGGCAATTTACTGTATTTGCTCACATGCCAGTGGGTGCTTTAACCTCTGCTGTAGCACAAATCCTATCTCACTGCAAGCTGGTTTTCTTAGCCTACACAATTGTTTAAAATTAATTCTGCAAGTAGCTGTAATCCAGCTGCTGTACTTTAGTTTAAATTGATTCTGCAAATAGCTTTTATTCAGCTGCTGTACTCTAGTTAAATGGATCCTGCAAGTGCTTTATTTCAGCTGATGTATGTTTAAATGGAGCTCAGCTTCAGTTCCATGCTCTAAATCGGAAACCAGCTGCAGATTCCTACGTGATATATTACTCAGCTACTGTATATTTAAGCTGAGTTCTGCTGCAATTTCCTACAAGAAACTTGGTCCAGTAACTGACTGAGTCACAACGGAGCTCAGCTGCAGCTTGTGCCAGGAGTTAATGTGCTTTAACTCAGCTGATGTATGTTTTAAACGGATTTCAGCTTCAGTTCCATGCTCTAAATCAGAGACCAACTGCTGATTCCAACGAGATATATTAACTATATATTTACCTGAGTTCAGCTGCAGTTCCTACGAGTAACTTGGTCCAGTAATTGATTGAGTCACAACGGAGCTCAGCAGCAGCTTGTGCTAGGAGTTACTTTTGAGCTGTTTATCTGGAACCTGCCTTAAAAATCGTGCTTACTGTGATACAAATTTGAATGTTTCACAGATTATATTAAAAGAGAGCAAAACAGGTGACACTGTGAACGGTGAGCCAATGGGCAAAACTGTGACCTGTGAGCCCCTCCTCTTGCTTACCTTTAAATAATTCTTCTCTTTCCTCTCTCCTCAGTGTCCAGGTCATGATGGCCTCGCTGGTCCTGCCCTCCCCCGAGCCGAACCCCCTGATAAAACAATCGGAGATCTCAGGTACAACACACCACGTAGCCGCTAGGAATTAGAGCGCTGCATTCTGCTGTCTGATACCCCACCAGTGCTCCGCACTGGCTGCCCCACACCGGCAGCCCCACCGCCCACACCACCACCCTTGATGAACTGTGCCATATATAGGCACACAGGATCACGTGATATTTTCTATCAGCCCACTTTTTCCTTAGCAGGCTATCTGCTCTCACCTCTAGTGGCCACTATATAATTACTGCGCTGCTCAAGCATACCAGCAATTCTGTTTCCACCACTAGTGGCCATTCTAAATCTCAAAACACTGTGCTGCTCAAACACACCAGCAATTCCGCTTTCACCACCTCCGACCTCTAATTTAACGTGCTGCACAAACAATCCATCAATTTGGGATGTTCCCACTGCAGCTCACCATACTATGCCTCCTCCTACCCCTATCAACCCTCCCATTCACTTCCCACCCACAGCCACAACCACACCCCAAACTCTCAGACAGTGGAGCATCTGCACCACCCTATCAGGCCACCACCAGTACAGAGCTACCGCCTCAACATCTCATATTAAGCTGGGTTACTGGTGCAGCTATCCTGCCACCCTCTTTCCACACTGGACATAATGCACTGCTCTTTTAATTTCCTGTTAAATCTCGTAAACCCTCCCAGCTGCTCTATGCCCTCAGGAAGGTGCAAGGGATCTTGCCCAAAACCAGACTACTGCTTACTCTGCTGCTGCTTCTTGCATGGGACGTTGAACATAACCCTAGCCCACCTCACCCCAACTCCTCCCCATACCCTGCTGTACCTAAGGGAATTAAACTAATGCATCTGAACATTTTCAGCATATTGAGCAAGATTACCCTCCTCCAACCTAAAGTCCTTACTTTACGCCCAGATATTCTGATCATTGCTGAAACTTGGCTCAAGCCCCATAATTTGGATGCAGAATTTTTAATCCCTGGCTACACAATAATTCAGCAAGACCACCAGGTTAACAAAAGGGGTGGAGGCATTGCAATGCTCATTGCTGATCACCTTCAATTCACCCCATCCAACTCCCCATGCTCATGCTTTCAATAGACTCACTGCTGATTAAGCTCTCATTCCCACACTCAATCCCTATATATAGCTGGGTCCTATTGTGCCCCTGACACTCATTTGCCTCTTATAATGGCCCATCTAAGCACCCTTAAACAGCTAGGTGCTGGGGGACAGCTCCTTATCCTTGGTGACTTCAACTCGAATTGGCTCTCCAGTGCTAGCTCCAAGCTTCCGGGCCATGTAGCCACACTAAATCTGTCCCAGCAAATTTCTGCTCCATCACATTTGAATCATAAGTCCTTAAACCACTCCCTACTAGATTGGGCACTTACCATGCACCTGCACCACATTCTCAACTCAGGACTCCTCCCTGACTCACTAAGTGATCACCACATAATCTACGTGGTAAGGAGAATATTCAGGCCCAAAGCTCCCCCCCCCCTCCTGTATACTGCTCACCAGGTCCTACAAATCACTAGACCTATCAGCCCTACCTTTTGATCTGTCCAACCTGGACTAGTCTTTCATCCCTCGGGCCTCCTCCATTGACACTGCCCTTGACCAGTTAAAATTTCCTCACAGTATGGAACCACCACACGCCGCTGAGAAGAACCCGTGTCAGGGGTGCCCACTTGCCCTGGGTCACAGCCAATAATATCGACCAGTTACATGCCAGGGACCAAGCTTGAAAAGCCTATAAGGCCTCTAATACCCTGGAAGCACTTCAGTTCTACCGAACACTCTGCAACTCCTGCACTAGGCTCCAAAGGCAGGCCAAACCAAACTACTTCAAGGACTCTTTCCACTCTAATCTAAATCACCCAGGAAAATTCTGGAAATTTATCAAATTGCTTCTCATCCCCCGGCCCTAAATGTTGATGGCACCACCATCACTGACCCTGGAGAAGTGACATCGGCTTTTAACACCTTTTCCACCAGCTGTGCAGCCTCTCTTCTATCCACACTCCCACCATCTCACCCTACCCCACCCATTCCCTCTCCTCACTCACCTCCAGGTTTCACTTTTTTCATGGTCACAGCCACAGAAGTGCTAAAAGCCCTACAGGCACTTAACCCCAGAAAAGGTAAATGTCCCTTGGGTCTGGATTCCAAAATGCTTTACCTATCTGTCCCTGCCATCGCCTCCCCACTGACCGCTCTCCTCAATCTCTCTTTCTCACTTGCTACAGTACCATCTGACTGGAAAAGCGCTACTATTATCCCTCTTCCTAAAGGAGGAGACCGCTCTTCCCCAAACAACTACCACCCTATCTCCCTACTTCCCATCCTGGCAAAAATCCAAGAGCATCTTGTATTAGACCAGCTCTCCTCCTTCCTCAATGCCTCTTCCTTCTTCACACCCTTCTAATCAGGATTCAGGAAGACGCATTCCACCATCACCTCCCTCCTCAGGTTCATCGATGCTGTCCTTATGGGTATGAATCATGGGCACATCACCTTGGCCATCTTAATAGATCTTACTAAAGCATTCAACACCGTCTCCTACACCCTGCTATTATCCAGATTAACCCAGGTAGATCTCTTGAATACCTGCACAAATTGGTTCAATTCCTACTTAACTGGCAGATCCCAATCGGTAAGAATCGGTCATCGTACCTCAGCCCCCCTCCCTGTAACCTCTGGAGTCCCTCAAGTTTCGGTACTTGGCCCGATCCTGTTCCCCATTTTTCGGAATGACCTGCCCTCCGTATGCAAACACATATCCATCCAAATGTACGCCAACGACACGGTATTGTATGTCGCTGGTCCCTCACCCTCTAAAGTGACCTGTGACCTCTAGACTGCAGGATGACTTCAGTGCTGTCCAGCTCTGGTTCCAGTCAGACCAGATCTTCCTCAATCCCAAAGAAAATGGTCTCCCTAACATTCGGTACAAGTCAAAGGCTCGCCCAGCTCCCCACAACCCCCACTTATCATACTATTGACGGGACTCCATTGGAGGCCAGCACCTCCTTCAGGTACCTTGTGATCTGGCTCAACCAGCACCTCGACTTCTCAGCACATATTGAATCATTACTCAAGAAACTTCACCCCAAGCTGGGTGCCTTATACCATAACAAGGGTTGTTTACCCCTGGCTACTCGCAAAGCAATCCTACAACAAATGATTCTCCCTATAATTGACTATGGTGACATAGTCTACAGCACTGCCCCCAAGTCCACCCTCGCAAGGCTCGACCCCCTCTTCTATTCCTTCTGCCACTTTGCTTTGGACTGCATGCCCTCTGTGCACCACTGTGATCTCTACAAGTTGCTAGACCTTCCCTCATTACAGGATCGAAGACTTACCCATTGTGTGAAGTTAGCAGCAAAAGTCTGGTCGCAGTCCCTCCCCATCTACCTAGAACCTGCCTTTGCAGTACAACCACCCTTGGCATATTCTCTTAGGAACACGGACTCCCAGTTATTGCATGTCCCTCTAAGGACCACAGCCAAAGGCCAGGCCACTTTCAACTACCGCATGCCTAAACTTTGGAACATTCTGCCGGCTGTCATTAGGCATACAGACACCCCTCAGTGGCTAACCCAGCTCCTCAAGTCATCCTTCCCTCCCCCCTGGTCACTCAGTCCTCCACATAGGAACTCCATATATCCCCCTCCCACACTTAATCCTTCTACTTCTGGCCCCTCACCATTCATCTGTCCCAGTCCCCAGCCCTGAACCTGGAGTTATCCGGCCTGTAGTTCCCACCACAATTCACAAATGTCTTTCCAGTGTTACCTATTTCACTTAAACTGCTTAGTTGTTTTCTGCACTCACTAGAATTATTTGTAGCTAGGTACCCTGTTAGCTGTTACCCAGACATTGTAGACACTTGCTCTGTTTGGTTTATTTAATCCAGTTTGTTCTGCACTGTAAATCAACTGTATTGTATTGTTGTGCCTCAATTGCTGTCTTGTCATCTGCCCTTCCCCCAGGATGCATCTGGAATCAAGCAGTACTCTGCTCAGTATGCCTTCCTGGCGAAACTCTTAAATAAATAAATAGCACCCAAAAGATCAAGGGGAGATGGGAGGGGGAGGCAGATCTCCAACTTACAGAGCAGATTGGGACAGGATCTTCCACCTGGCTAATAGAACCACTCACTCACCCCACTGGCAGGAGTTTGAGTGGAAAATAAGAATGAGGTACTTCTACACACCAGCCATACAGCATAACTTGGGGAAGGGTGCCTTGGTGAGTTGCTGGAGAAACTGCGGAGAGCAGCTGGCTCATCACACTCATATCTTCAGGCTGTGCCCAATATTATAGCCATTTTGGCAAAAGGTATCCAAGAATATCATGGGATTCTTCTCCTGCCCCTCACCCCTTACCATGGTGAACCTCCTCTTGAGACTTCCCCTACAGAGGTCAAGAGTCTGGACAATGTGTACTTGTAGAACATATTAATCATGATGGCTCATAAAGCCATCACTAGAAAATGGCTCACCAGGTAGTCACCAAACCAACAACAATGGCTCTCAGTGATTCAGGAAATACAGGACATGAAAGAACTGACATACAAAGTAAACCTTAAGACACATGTCAACATTCGTAGGTGGACACGCTGGTCATTGAGGCCTTGTCCTAGTTCCTGGGGTATGGAGGGCCAGTTTGGATTTCATACAGAAGAACCAATGCAGTGTGTTGCACTTGGGTCTGACTAATCTAATTATGAAAAGGAACCCAGGTGAGGGGTGGGAGACAGATGATGAAGATGGGGGGAGAGAATAACCAGGTAAATTTCTTCCTTAACAAATGAAATGACCAAGGGGTATTAATTAAGATTCAACAAGGCATGATTTAATTAATAAATTAAATGAAATGTTATGTGACAAGTAGAAACTAGAAGATTGTACTGGATTGCAATGTGCCTATGGTAAGGGACTCAAGTTTGATGGTGTAGAATGTAGCTGATTGTTTCGGTAAGCTTGAATTAAAAAACAAAACAAAAAAAAACAGCGCAAAAAACAACAGCGATCACAATATTATCAAAAGTAGAAGCAGCGATGCCTATTACAGCGGCCACCACAAACAATGATGGGTGCCTACTGTCTCTGTGTCAAGTAATATACATTATATTTTTTTGCTGGGGGCTATGTCCCCTGCATCCTCCTTTGTGGGGGGCTTCACCCCCACACACTATCCACAATAAATATAATCAACTCCAGGTGGGATGGATACAGGGGAAATGGAAAAACTCTGGAGGGGGGTAACCTGTGAGTGGGATAGACACAAGAGACTGGAGAAAACTTGGGAGGAGGCTACTTTGGGGGGGCAACCTGTTGGGGGAGGGAACTGGGAAGTGAGACTTAAAAAAATATATATATATATATATATATATATATATATATATATATATAACCATTAAGAAATAAACTCCACATGTAGATCTGAACCCAGGTCCACCAACTTCACAGGCGGTGACTTATGCCATTATTCCATTATGCTGTACAGCCAGCTTGGAATGGTCTGGCCAAACACAGCTCTATAACCAAATACAGCTAGTGTTGCTCACAGAAACACTGTTTTATAGTACCCTTGCTATTGTTTCACACTCACTATTAATACAGGCATTCAAACTGAGTCACTCAATTTGACTCACCCATATTATGGGATACCCTGTTTGGTCGGAGTGTTTTTTTTTTTATTTTACTTATTACAGATATTGTTATCTGTGTCATTATCCATGAGTTATGCTGGGATTTACTCACAGATAAAAGACCCAGTTACCCAATCAGGTTTCTAGATTTGAAAATGCCAATGTTTAATGTAGGATAGACTAGAGTTCCTTAGAAAAGCCCTAGGTTTTGTTATTTGCTGAGGTAAATAGTTTAGTCCACACATTACATACCATGGGTAGATCAATGATGAGATATTAAGAGTGGCAGCCAGTGTTTAGGCCTCACAACAGAACACTGGACCCCTTTAATACTGTATCTTACTTTTCCATGTGTTCATTTTGCCACAGAAATTTAGCTTAGAAGTTTATCATAACTATAGCAATTGAAAAACATTTTATGAACAGTTGAGGGTGTGAAACTATTATTCAAATCAGAGTAGAAAATGGTGCATTTATGTAGTTGTCTTTTTGGAGGGTCAATTGAAGGACAGCTGTAGGCAGTTTTAGAATACCGCTTATGAAAGAATGAAAGCATGGTCATTGTACTGATATAAAATAGTTAAGGGGTAATTAGCTCAAAGGGGTAGGTGAGACTTATTTTGCAGCTTGTCTAAACTATTTTGGAACCTTATTTGCTCACAGGGTGAAGATCAGAGTGAACACCTTGGAAACAGCAGCTGATCACTGTAAGTGATGAAGAGTTTCATGAGTTCCGCTGACACATTGAGAGTGATGAGGAAGGGCTAAGGGCCAAATAAAATGGTAATTTTCCATTGATAATGCCATGTTTGGTTCTGGGAAGCATGCTAAGCTAAAAGATGTGCATGAGAGTGATTTTGCAGACTGCCTTACCTATTTTCGGATCCTTTTTTCCTCACAGAGACAAAGGCTGCACCTGAAATCTTGGAAACAGCATACAAATGTTCAAGGAGTTGGAGATGATCACATATACTGCTGATGACAAATTCAGAGCAATATGGCTGGGCTAAGGCCCAAACAAAATGGAACCAAGCTCTAGTGACCCCAGAGCATGAAGATTCACAGAACACAGGGACCGCAGTGCAGTACTATGGTTTCTGCAAGGGTGTCCTGTGAAAACAGTGAGTGCAAAAGGGCATAGCAGAAACAATGACGGCAAAACAGTACTTGCCATTTTGGTGACTGAAGGCTATCCCCTCTCCTCAAGTTGCATCCCCCCTGGAGTCAGTATTTATAGTAAGGGGTATTTGGGTTGAAGAAACAAAAAGAGTGCTCGCTGTATATGGTTGTGCTGTTTTGCCAGTGCTATTTTCAGGTCATAGCCTTTTCCACCTGTGTAACAAGCAGGGTGCTACCTGTTATTAGTATACAAAGCCTGGAAAGAGTCATATTTGCCAGTTCTTGTCCCCCTTGTGTTATTTCTCTCACCCTTTTCTATCCTCTTGTTTTCCTTCTTTTTCATTTCTTGTTTCTTTGTCAGGGTGGTCAACCTGACAAAACCCTATCTTTTTCTTTGCTGTCCCCTTTTGAAACCCCATTGCTGTGCACATTGGACTAGAAACTATCTCCCACCTTGGAGATATGTAAAATGTGCATGGCACACTAGATTTTAAAAAAGCATTGTTACCTTTTTATGGGGCTACCTGTACTAGCATACCAGGTAGAGCAAAAGAGGTGGTACATACATACATATGGAACAAACAAACAAAGCCTATTCATCAGTGACCTTGTTGCTTGCCTGAGAAGGTCAGACAAGATGTTGTCACTGAAATCAAGCACACGGAAGCACTAGTGGTAATAGTCCCAACCCCTTAGCACATGGTCTTTGCCCATTGTAGTGGTACCCAAAAAAGAAGGAGGAATCAGACTTTGTCTGGATTTTCTAAGATCAGTTCTCTTTCTTCCTTTGATGGGTATCCAATGCCCAGGGTGGATGACCTTCTAGATAAAATCACATCAGCTACTGTAAGTACATTAGTACCCTGGACTTAACAAAGGGGTACTGGCAGATTCCATTGCCTTTACAAGCCCAAGAATAGACTGCATTCAGTACCCCAACAGGGCTCCTCCAATTCACAACAGTGCTATTCAGATTACATGGGGCACCGGCTACCTTCCAGCACTACATGGATAGGGTTTTACGCACCCATACCTCATACAGTGCCGCTTATTTAGATAACATTGTCATTTTTTCACCTAATTGGCAGGCTCATCTAATTCATTTGAGCGCTGTCATACATTCCATTACTGAGTCAGGCCTGACCATCAACCCTGCAAAATGTGCCATAGCCAAAACTGAGGCAAATATATGGGGTTTATAATAGGAAAAGGGATTATCCAGCCTGATATCAGTAAAGTGGAGGCAGTGGCAAACAGCCCCATACCACAGACAAAGCGTAATGTCTGCTCCTTCTTAGGCCTAGTTAGCTATTACAGACATTTTATCCCTGGCTTTGCCACCATCACCATCCTACTGACAGACTTGATGTGAAACAAATGTGCTGATAAGGTCCAATGGACTAATGACTGTAATGAGGCCTTCTTAACCCTCAAAGCTTTATTCTAGTCCTACCCTGTGTTATGTAGTCTCGATTTTACAAACACCTTCGAACTTCATACTGATCCCTCTGACACAGGCATTGGGGCGGTGTTGTCCCAGAAACACAAAGGTGAGGAACACCTGGTGATATATATATATATATATATATATATATATATATATAAGCAGAAAATTACACAAGAGAGAACGAAAATATTCTACCGTTGAAAAAAAATGTTTGGTGTTGAGATCGGCAGTAGAAGCACTCAAATATTATTTGTGAGGCAGGGAATTTATGGTGGTGACGGACCACAATCCCTCAATCCCTTGTGTTGGCTTCAAGAAATAAAAGATAAAAATGGTAGGATCATGAGATGGTACTTGGCATTGCAAACCTACCGCTTTACCATCACATGCAGGGTGGGTTCCAAACACCTCAATGCCGATTTTCTGTCTTGGTATGGGGCACATATAATGGATGTTGGATGAAATATATGTGATGTTAACATATTTCCTTGCTTTTTGTACAAACTGTTTATTGAACTGATGACTTGAGAAACTAAAGGTAATGTGTTGATAAAATGTATTTACGCCTCAGGGAAAATGTACACAGTATAGATATTTATATATTTTATATTACTTACTGTATTGATTAAGGGTCCCTTAAATGGAGTTTCTAAGAGTAGGTGGCCCGAAGCTCCAACCCTCCTAGGGTTCAGGAGGATGTTTAATAAAAATAATAATAATAAAATGTATTTGTTATAGCGCCTTTCATATAACCAAAGTGCTGTACATCAAAATACAATAAAATCAAGAAGATTCAGAGTAGGCTTTCCCCCACAAAATAGTCTTAAGTGTCTGCTGAAAACACCCCACCATTCTGCACTCCTGAAGCTGACGTGGCAGAGAATTCCAGAGGGTAGGTGCCACAAAACCAAAAGCACACGCACCAGATGACTTTAAGCTTACCCTTGGATTCTCCAGCAACCCCTCGGCAGCCGAGAGGAGCTGTCATAGAGGGGTGTGAGGAACCAGGAGCTCATTCAAGTAATTAGGGCCCTGTCCATGTAGGGCTTTGTAAGTCAATAGACCTACCTTAAAGGTGATCCGCCACTCAATAGGCAGCTAGTGCTGACCGTGAAGCACAGGGCTAATGTGCGTTCTTCTAGATGCCCCAGTCAACAAACATGCTGCAGTGTTCTGCACTAGCTGTAAGCAGTGGATCTCAACCCCAGGAAGTCCTAAGTACAGAGAGTTATAGTAATCAAGGCGCGATGTCACAAAGGCGTGAACCAAAGCAGGTAGGTCACAATCCGGAACAAGGTGCTTAATCCTAGCAATGTTCCTAAGATGGTAAAAGGCTAGCTTGACAACTGCCGACACCTGATGACGAAGGGTCAGACCATCGTCAAGCACCACTCCCAGGTTACATACCCATTCAGAAGTGAGAATCGGGCCCCCCCCCACTGACTAAATCAGAGAAGCGCTTAGTCCTTAACCTCTCTGCCCTATGTCCCGTGTCCACCACCAACACCTCAGTCTTTCCTGGGTTCAACTTTAAACTGCTGGTATTCATCCAATCTTGGATTTCAATAAGGCATCTGTTCAGTACTGAGATAGCACTAACCTGGTCGGGGGCCAAAGACAGGTAGAGCTGGGTTTCATCGGCATAGCAATGAAACCTCAGCCCATACCATCTTACAATGTCTCCGAGGGGCAGCACATATACTGTGAATAACATGGGGGACAGCACCGAGGCCTGTGGTACCCTGCAAGGCAGAGAGAAAGCCCTGGAAGAAAATATACCCAAGACAACTATCTGCATTCTACCAGTGAGGAAAGATGTAAACCATCTGAGAACTGTACCAGACAGCCCACAGGTGGACCTCAGACACTCGAGCAGGACTCCATGATCCACAGTATCAAAAGCTGATGATAAATCAAGGAGAACCAAGATGGAATGATGTCTTCAATCTCTCACCATCAGGAGATCATTGAGCACCCAAACCAGAGCAGTCTCAGTACTATGCCTTTTACAAAAACCCAATTGGAGAGGTTTGTATAAATTATGGATGGTTAAATGGTTATCCAGTTGAGCTGCCACAACTTTCTCCCCATACGACGCACAGGGGTAATGCCAAACTTCACCCAACAACTAACACACCAAAATCTGGCCAATGGAAAATCATGTACACAAATGCTCACAGCCTGGGAAATAAGATCCCAGACCTGCAGGCAATAATGTCAGAGGCTAAACTGGACATAGTAGCAATTAGTGAGACGTGGTTTACCAGTAACCACACTTGGGAGACTTCAGTACCTGGCTATGTATTGTTCAGGACGAGACCAGGGTGCAAAAGGAGGTGGCCCTGTATGTTAATGAAAATATCAAAGCTACAGAAATTCAGAATACACATAAGGAGCCAGAAGAACTGTGGGTCACCCTGGAAACAGGAAATGGGACAGCCATAAGAACTGGGGTTGTCTACAGGCCCCAGACCAGAGGGAGGACATAGACACATTACTGTTAGAAGATATACAAAACATGACAGCTAAAGGGAGGTTCTGATAATGGGAGACTTCAACATGCCGGATACAGATTGGTCAATACCAGCAGAACATCTGCCAGAACTAGACTCATAGTGGATTCCCTGCAGGGGGGGCCTCAAACAACTGGTACAGCAACCCACAAGAGACAGGGCTATCCTAGATCTAGTACTGACTAACAAAGAAGGGATCACAGATCTCCAGGTAGAAGGTCACTGGGGCCAGTGACCATCACATGGTATGGTTCAATTTGGCTACTACATCTAAATCATCCCATTCCAAGGCAAAAATATGGGACTTCAGAGGAGCTGACTTTGATAAGATGGCCAACAGAGTTAAGCTAGCCCTGGCAAAAGAAACACAGGTGAGGGGTACAGGCAAAGTGGGCAAGCATTAAGGATGCAATACTTGAAGCAACATCCCATTGTGTTAGACAGAAAAGGAAGTGCAAAAGAAGAAGGAAACCACTTTGGTTCTCAAATACAGTAGCAGAAAAGGTCAGAGCCAAAAGGCTGGCCTTCAGGAAATATAAGGGAACACAGCGGGATGAAGATAGGGAGGCATACCAAACTGCCCTAAGGGAAGCAGGGAAGGCAGTAAGGCAGGCAAAGTCCCAAACTGAGGAAACACTAGCACGAACAGTAAAAGAAGGTGACAAGACTTTCTATAGATACATTAGCAAAAGGAGAAAGTCCAGAGGGGGTATTGCTAAGCTTAATGGAGAAAAGGGAGCATGTGAGGAGGAGGACCATGTAAAAGCATCTATCCTAAATAGATACTTTTGCTCAGTATTTACTGAAGAGAAGGTAGGGCAGGGCCCACAGCTCAGCATCATGGACACAGGGGAGGGAGGTGAGCACTACTCCCTTCACAAAGAAAGGGTCCCACAAGAGCTTGCTAAGCTCAGGGTGGATAAGGCAATAGGACCTGATGGCATACATCCCAGAGAACTTAAGGAGCTAAAGGAGGAACTAGCAGAGCCATTAGCAGAATTGTTTAGTGAGTCTCTGAGCACAGGAGAGGTCCCAGAAGACTGGAGAAGGCTCATGTGATCCTGCTCCACAAGAGTGGTAGCAGGAGGAGGCGGGGAACTACAGACCGGTCAGTCTTACCTCAGTAGTGGGCAAGATTATGGAGGCACCCTTAAGGAAAGGATAGTGCAACACCTGGAATCCATAGGGGCACAGGATCCAAGACAGCATGGGTTTACAAAGGAAGGTCCTGTCAAACTAATCTCATAGATTTCTTTGACTGGGTAACCAGAGTGGTGGACCAAGGGGAGCAGTTGATGTCGCTTACCTTGACTTCAGCAAAGCTTTTGACACTGTTCCACCAGAAGATTGATAAACAAGCTTGCAGGCTCGGTGGGTCAGAAGTTGGTCAACTGGTGGCAAACTGGTTGACTTGCAGAAAACAGAGTGGTGGTAAATGGTATACAGTCAGAAGAGATGCAAGTCACAAGTGGGGTACCTCAGGGATCAGTCCTGGGGCCAGTCCTCTTCAACATCTTCATTAATGACCTTGCAGATGGACTAGAGGGTAAGACTTGTCTGTTTGCAGATGACACCAAGATCTGCAACAGAGTAGATGATCCAGATGGGGTGGGCAGAATGAGAAGAGATCTGGATAAACTAGCATAATGGTCGGAAGAGTGGCAACTGGGATTTAATGCAAAGAAGTGCAAAATCATGCACATAGGGAAGAGAATCCCTGAAGCCACCTATAGGCTGGGAGGGGAGTTGCTAGCAGTCACAAAGGAAGAAAGAGACTTGGGCATCATCATCACTGATGACCTAAAATCATCAAAGCAGACCTCTAAAGCAGTAGGTAAGGCTAGGGGGTGTTAGGGTGTGATTAGTAGGGGTATCTGAAGTCGTAAGAGGGAGGTAATAATCCTCTGTACAAGACACTGGTTAGGCCCCATCTGGAGTACTGCGCAGTATTGGAGGCCACACCTTCACAAGGACATTAACCAAATTGAGGCAGTCCAGAGAAGGGCAACCATAATGGTGCAGGGACTGCATCAGAAGACATATGAGGACAGATTAACAGAGCTCAATATGTATACCCTTGAACAAAGGAGGGAGAGAGGTGATATGATCGAGGCATTCAAACACCTTAAGGGCATAAACAAGGTGAAAGAGTCTAACATGTTTAAATATAAGAAAAATAGCAGGACAAGAGGACACAGCATGAGATTAGAGGGAGGCCGATTAAGGGGGAATGTGAGGAAATTCTTTTTCAGAAAGGGTGGTGGATGCATGGAATGGCTTACCACAAGTGGTGGCTATGAATACAGTGCAGGGCTTCAAACAGGCATGGGATAGGCATAAGGGAGCAATACAAATGACTATGAATAGATAGGCCACTGACAGAGCAAAGGCCAATGGCACATTTATAAGGTAGAAAAAGAAATGGGCAGACTGGATGGGCCTTGTGGTCCTTATCTGCCGTCAACTTCTATGTTTCTATGTTTCTATGTTTCTCAATAACCTTCCCCACAAAAGGGAGGTTAGAGATAGGCCTGTAGTTTGCTAGGTTCTTAGGTCTAAAGAAGCTTTCTTCAGGAGGGGTATCACCATCCCCTCCCTCAGGGAGCTAGGGAACTCACCTGACTCCAGAGAGCACCGGACAATCCAAGCTAAGACTGGGCCGATGATATCACTACAACCCAAAATCAGGGAAGTAGGGCCCAGGTTTAAACTACAGCAGGTGAGACGCATTGCCTGGACAATCCTCATAATATCTACGAACTCCAGCAGACCAAAGGTACCTTAGGAAACTCTGGGTTCTGTGACAAGGTACCGATCAACCACATCCCCCATAGAGTGAAGTTGGTGGCATTCCTGCCTGATGTCAGCCACCTTATTTGCAAAGAAGTGAGCGATCTCATCACAATCATTTTGTGAAAAAACTTGATGGAACTGCTAACAGGCTGGGTTGCACAATCTGTCAACAGTTCTGAAGAGTTGAGCTGGTCGGTTCCATGCGACAGCTATTTCCCTGGACAGGAATTCTACCTTTTTATGGGAAATTTCTATTTGATAGAAATTATAATGTTCTAACAAAATAAGGTGTCGGCATCTAAGGTGGTCCGCCGCCAATGATGCTCCAACCTATGTCCCCGTCTCCGCAACTCCCTTAGAGTCCCATCAAACCAAGGGGCCCCAGGGCAACGCGGAATGCGGCAAACACAGCCAGGAGCAATCAGATTGAGAGCTGAGGAAATGGCCCTTTTATAGGCGGTAATTAACTGCTTAGGATCTGTGCTAGTTTCACCCAATAATGAGAGGTCAATTACTGCCATCAGGTCTTCAAAGACCACATCCCGCAAAGGGTGATAACTGACCATCTCCACAGGGGCCAACTTACCCAGGGGGGCCGAAAAATTGAACCACCAACCAACTGGTTCCACCATCAAGTTGGAGGCCTCAGCCTCCAGGAGGAAGACCAAATCAAGAGAGTGACCACCCTTGTGAGTAGCTGAGGAAACAACCTGTGTGAAGCCCAGAGATGTCATCAACTGGAGGAAGTGCTGACCAAAAAGTGAGGATTCATCGTCGACCCAGGCATTGAAGTCACCCAGAACCATCAGTCTGGGTGACTCCAACACCATGTCAGCATTGAAGTCTGCTACTTCCTACAGGAACTGTTTCTCATCACCTGGTGGATGGCAGATGAGAGCTATCCTGCACCCCACACCAGCTACCATGGTACACTCAAAAAGACCCAGCCTCCTCGACTGGTGTACTAGTTAGGCCGAATTTGATCTTAAAACAGACTGCAAACCCCCCCCCCCATAGTCCAATCTCGGGCGATGTAAAACCAAGTACTCAGCAGGAACAGCTGCCTCTAAAATAGGGCCAGCTTTCACATCCAACCAGGTCTTGGTAATGCAAACGAGATCTGCCCTACCAACAAAATCAGCAATAAGGCCAGTCTTGTTGCAGACAGATCTGGCATTGCATAACAGCGCCCGAGTTGGACGAGATTGGCGAGCTGTCCCAACTACTTACCCTCCCAAATCAGAGGTGCCCTTGGGTATGGGAACTAGAAATCTGTTGCCTCTTGGTGGGGGGAGGTGTGTAACAGTGCACTACCTATTATTAGTATACAGACCCTGGAAAGAGTCATATGTGTCAATTCTTGTCTCCCTTGTGTTATTTCTTTCACCCTTTTCTATCCTCTTGTTTCCTTCTTTTTCTTTTCTTGTTTCTTTGTCAGGGTGGACAATCTGACAAAACCCTAGCTTTTTCTTTGCTGTCCTCTTTTCAAAAAGACCCCTTTGCTGTGCACATTGGACTTGAAATTATCTCCCATCTTGGAGATACGTAAAATGTGTATGACGTACTAGAGTTTAAAAAAGCCCAGAATGAAGGGGTGATGAATGGCACATGTCACACTGAAAATACAGCTCCTAAGCAGGAGAATGACAGTCCTGTAGTGTCTCCAGAGAGGTTGTAACTGGGGATGCCTATAAAATAAAGCATATTAGGGCAAAAAGGGCCAAATAAAAAGCCCCTATATGTTAAGGCATAGGATAATATGGAAACGCCCCCTATTTTCTAATGTCACGGCCACAGAGATCCCTAGGGCTATAAATAGGGCTCACCACTATGGGGGAAGAGTAGAGTTGAGTCAGTTGGTGTACTGGCAGTGAAGAAGGAGGACCTGTATTGTGTGTTGAGTATTTCACACAAATATTTCAGAAAAGAGTGTAAGAAGGATATTACACTCAGGTATTGGTTGAAGTTAAGCCACAGGCACTACGAGAGAAGTAGTGACCTGGAAATTTCTCTTGTAGTTGGACTAACAATTCCTGATTTTCTTCTGTATATATTTTTGGACTATTAAATAAAATGATAGGCTCAGTCATGCATCTTTTATGGACCTGAGCTCTGCCTATTGTGTCACTTTGTACCCCACCATGATCACAACCGGATATAATGACGTGGAACCTTCTGCAGGGCTGTCCACATGGAGCCCACAGATCCACAGGGGTCTCTACCTTGTTATTGTAGGATTAAGCTAGGTCTACACACAAAAAGTGAATGCTTGTAAACCATTTGTTGTAACAGGACTGTGCTAGATATTAAAGTAGTGCTGCCAAGTCCCTCTCTAAGCTAGGGTAATGCAGGGACTACTACTACCACTACAGTGGTAACTCTGAGAGTATGTACCATAGTATCAGGGGTAGTGGTGGGCGAAGTGGGTTAAATTCGCTCCGTGAAGTGATACATAGAGTAACGCAGAATCCACGAAGTGCTCCGCAACGCGAAGCGGAGTACTTTGCGTTATAATGGGGAATGCGAAGTCCATTGAAAACAATGACTTTGTGTTACTCCACCTTCCCCAAACCACTTCTCCACCAATTGTAAGGTGAAGTAACACTGAAATCAATGTACTTCGCATCACTTCACCTTGTTATTGAGTTCCAAAGCAAATTTGCAGTGCTTCATAGGATTTCAGGTCACATGGGCTCTAGATGGTTCTGCACAGCCTCAGTTCTGTGTAGTGTGTGTGTAGTGGAAGATGGAGACAGTTTCCTCTCAGAGCTCTGCCATTCAAATCCTCTAAAAGCTGTTAAAAAAGCCTTTTTGAGCCATTTTGTTTGCTCTAAATTTAGTACATCGATTGTAGAACACCCTGCTGTGCTCATATCATTGAGTGTTTATTGTTTGTGTGTGGATTTGTAGTGTTAATTTAGAACAGTCAGTCTGTGTACTGTGAAGTGTGCTTTGGGGGAAGGGAGTATCTGTGGTGTAGCTAGAGTAACTGGGAGAAAAAGGCAGTCTTTCTGTTTTGGTTATATTTTTCTTGTATAACTGTGTTACTGTACACACAGTAATATTTTCAGTAATTCTTGGCATTTTTTTGCTGATTGTTATGGTGCAGCAGTGCATAATTTCAGTTTGTTTAAAACATTTGGTTGTATTACTAAAGGTTTTCAATTTGCTACGCATTACTTGTAGTGTATGTGTGAGTGTGTGTGTGATGAATGCGTGCCATTAAATCAGATACCATTTATTGTGCCACAGAGTAATTGCAGCAGTGTGAACCTGCTATCCTCTGCACCTGCATGATTTTATTGTACTGCTTGTGGTATCTTTACTAGTAGTAGTGGACTGTTACTGCCATGCACTACCCTCCCAATGGCAAAAGATATTATTTTCCAAATTTGGATTTCTGATGGTAAACACTGGTTAGGTGGTGTTGTTGTGCCTTTGTGTCTTCATCTCTCTAGTGCGCAGTGCAACCTTAATCTGTCTGTGCATTTGCATCTCTTTAGGACCCAATCTCCATCTGTTACCTACTGTAAGTCACAGTTGTTTCTTTGGCTTCCCTTCAGAATATTGGTATATTTTTTATTTAAAAACTTTGGATAAACAAATAGGAATGAATATAGACAGTAATTGGTCAGCTTGTTACTAAATATGTTGCAGTGTGTGATATGTTGGTGTGCCCTACAACATGTGGAAAATAGTTATAAGGTCTTGACAATATATACTCAGTGTATGTTTTAAAATGATTACATGTTAGAAGTTCAACATGTCTAATATATAATATAAAGCAAATTATTATCTTTGTTTGTTCTATGTTTTCATTATAATATGTTTCTGAAATGTATATAAATTAAGATCTTTCGTTCCTATAACTTCTTTCTTAGCTGATTTACTGACTAATAAAGATGGCAATTTAAAAAGTATTGTCAGGATTAAGCAGAGCCACCACAGTCTTTCTCTAAACAGTTTAAATAGATAAAGTAAATAATTTGTTTAAATAATTAGCTGCTTATTAGTCAGCCACTGAGTTACATAAAATGGTTAAGTATTTTACAATTTGTGAGAACGTTGGAAATCCAATGATGTTTGCATAAAAGTTGAAATTTATATGAGAAAGCGTGCCATTAATAGTGTATAGTAAGGTTTAAATTCGTTTTAGATTGGGCTATAAATCCATACTAAACCACTGCAAAAATGAATGGGTAGTTATATGGAACAAATGGTTGATGTTACGGTGAATAAAATTATAAAATAGGCTGAGTACTTTGTGGGTAGCTTAAAGATTCTATAACTGAACAGATTGCTAACAACAATAGCCCAATATAACTGTGGGAATTACACATCCCACTTTTATGAATGAAGAGGCGAGGGAGTCACATGACGTCATCTCGCGATAGTTGAAATCCTTTGTTAGCTGAATCCAACTGCGGGAAAAACAAATGGATGTTTAAATGGCAGGGTGAGACGCTGTGTAATATCTGGCATTTTGAAATCGGTGTTTGTGTAGCATTCCTTTGATACCTGGATCTAACCACGGGAAAGAGGGGGCTAAATGTCCATTATTTATAGCATTTCTTAACGGAGTCTAAACGCGGTATACATTTAGATAGGACCAGCGTTTTGCAAAACTTAAAAACTTTAAACGAATGCAACAGGCTCCCTTAAAGAAAAGCGCTTTGGAAGGGGTGAGTAAAACAAACTGAAATAATTAAGATTTCACCATTAAACAACAAACCTCTGAAACGAGGATGTTTTTTGACCGGTGTTTTTTCATTTTTTATTTTTAAACCAGGATGAGATAATAAAACAACCATTTGGGATAAACGATAAACACATAAAGATTCTGAGAGGTACGTGGTCCCATATTTAAAATAATAACCATATGCAAGTTAATTAAATAGGAGGCTCTGCTTAATTTCTAAGTCAAAAATAATAAATGCATTTTCTGAAATGTTCTCTCATAGAATGAAAACTTGATTTTGGAATGAAAAGAAGGACTCCCATAAAATGAGTCATTTTTGTTTTAAGGAACTGAATATTGCTTATCTAAGGTAGAAATGAACATATAATTGATTAATATTACAAATCATAATTTTTCCAAGTACAGTTTGTAAAAATGTTATATTTATATTTGTTTAGATATTAAGAGGCCCCCGTGAACAAGCTGGAGACAACGAAACGTAGGGGTGTTGGAGGCAATAAAGATTAATCCAATAATCGAAGCAGACTCCATTTGATTTTCTGTTGTAGAGTTTTGTGAACAGCCAGGTCATCAGGGAAGTACAGCTGTAGGCATTCCCGTTCCCAATACGCTCGTCAGCTCCAAGTCCGAGAAAAATAAATTCATATTTCATGGCCACGAATGCAGTCACGATTCCCGATCACATCAAGAATTACAAAATTAAGTTTTTTACTAGTTACTTGCATCACGTAAGCCTGTTTTGTAGTATCTCTCCCAGATTTCACCACTGTGCTCATCGATATGAGTTTTCAAATTGGGGAGTTTTGTGGTACAGGTCATTGTCATCGGGGAACTACAGCCATAGGCATTCGTGTTCCTGTACAGCATGTGAGTTACAGTACTGTAAGCCATGTGATGTGTGGGTGGGGGCCCGGGGGCTGCCAATGTTGTTGTCACTTCTCCTTACTTTAGGTTAAGGTGGAATGACAATGAGAAGTCACAATCACAATAACAAGGTGAAGTGGGCATTTCATGCTAACCACTCTGCGTAGTGGAATGACAACGCAAAGTGCCCACTTCACGGGCACTTCACTTGTGGAATTTTAATTCACTGCATCTCTAATATGGGGAGACTTTGCATGTCTTGTTACACTCTCATTTCACTTTGTCAGTAGTGGAGAATTTTCTGGAGACAAAACAGTAGCATTTTGAGGATGAACATTAATTCTGGTGACTTTGTCTGACAACTGCCCTAATGACTGGGTGTGCCATTAATTCTGGGAGACTTTGCATTTCTTGTTACTCTCTCATTTCACTTTGTCAGCACTGGGGAATTTTCTGGAGACAAGACAACAGTAGCATTTTGGGGATTCACATTAATTCTAGTGACTGTGTGTGTGGGGGGGGCTGCCAATATTGTTGTCACTCCACTGTACTTTGCTTTAAAGTGGAATGACAATGCGAAGTAAAAATAACAAGGTGAAGTGGGCATTTCATGCTGGTCACTCCGTGAAGTGGAGTGACAACGTGAAGTGCCCACTTTGCGTTCACTTCACAGGCAAAATTTAAATTTGCTGCATCTCTAATCAGGGAGACACTATTAACAGGGTGTTCTATTGTATTAAGCTAGTGAATTTGGAGGTTGGGGCAGGCCCATATTTAGGTTAGGATAACATCCACATTTCCTAAATTCATTGAAGTGTACAGCAGTAAGGACAAGCAAGGACAGCAGAGTTAAGTCACACTGTCAGGGCAGTCAGGCCACTAGTGTTGGGAGGATGACAGAAAAGTTGATGAGCTGTAGTGGCTGCAGAGAAACTGTGTTCCATGGTCTCCTCTGGGAACAACAGGACTGCCCAGTCTGCAGGTGATTCAGTTCACTAGCTGTAGAACTAGCCACTGCGAGGGCTAAAGATTGGCTTCTGAAGGGCAGTTCTGTGCAGAAAGAGGACTGATCTCTTATTCCATTCTTACAGCTGATACATAAGAGTTGCATCAGGAGAGCATGGACTAGGGTGTTGGGTAACTGGGGGGGGCAGGTGGTGGGGAGGTGGGGGAAGTGAAGTGGGAAAATCAGGTTTTGACCACTAACCACTTGAGCCTCTGACTGAAGTGGTACAGTTTAAACAACAATTTGGAACTTTGACAAGCAGCCCAGGTGTCCAAAAAGGCAGGCATCGGGGGCAGATGCAGATAAGAACAGAAAGACTAGAGAAGAGTTCTGCTTAAAGGGAATTTTATTTTGTTTGGGATTGTAAAGGTAGTGTGTGTTTCTTTCCCTGAGGGAGTGTGGTGCACTGTTTCCTTCTGCAGCAATAGACAGGATTATTTCAAAGATAAGGAATGATATGCTAAGGATGGGGAAGGAAACTGAATGCAATAGTCCACTTAGGGATGAATTATCTGGCTTCATGGGATTTAAGATCCATAATAGAGAATATCAGGGTGTTAGTTAAAACAGAAGCAACTACAGTCACCTTCACTGTGATCTTATTGGTGCCATGAGAAGGAGACAGTAGTCAGTTTAAAAAACACCTATTTAATAGGTGGCTAAAGGGTTGGTACAGTGTAGAGGTCTTCTTTTTCATGGAAAATGGGGTTTGTGTTGGAGGGATAGGAGCCCGTTTACGGGTATGGCCTACACCTAATGACAAGAGAGCTCGGGTAGAATGGCAGAGCATAGCAGCATTCATAGATAAGAATTTAAAATAGGAGAGAGGTGAGCTCTATTACCAGAAGGTAGTTAAAGGGATTAGTTTTGCATATGGATAGACCTAATGGCCCTCCCCAACACTAGCAAAGGGAAACAAGGTGAATGAGTTGACACAAGATAATGGGAGCAGGGAAAGAACTAATGGGAGATAATAGGCAAAAGAAAGTTGAGGCAGATGCTAAGGTAAGCACTGAAGGGACAGACAGAAAGACAGGGGAGGTAAAGGGGATGGGATAAGAGGGAAGAGACACAGACCAAGACAGAAAGCAGAAGAATGAAAAGGTAACACAAACATTAGGCGTATAGGAAACAAGATGGTCAAACTTCAACTGCATCACTGAGGTTTGACATTCTGACCGTCACTGAAATCTGGACCATGCATATTATAGTTGGGGTATCTCAGCCCCAAGCTGTACCTTATACAGGAGGGATATAGACAGGGCTGGGAGCACTAGCTGTATACATCAGTCTCCTTCAAGCTGGTTGAAGATAGGGTAATAGGAAGCAGGGGCTGGTCAAAACACTGTGGGTCAAGCTGTTTGACAAAGAAAAGAAGTCTGATGGTGGGGGGGGTATATAGAACCCCACATACGACAGTCAAAAAGGTAAAGACCCTGTATGATTAAATAAGAAAGGCAGCATGCTCAGGTAGAGTTTTCGTTATGGGAGAATTAAATTTTGTAGATAGGAATTGGAATAGCCAAGTAGCAGGCAGTGGAGTAAGTCCAGAATCCATTGAGGCCATGCAGGATGGTTTTCTGAATCAACAGATTTGGGAGGAGACTAGGGAACATGCCATCATGGACATATTAACGTCCAGTGATGAAATTATAAGCAAGGCCCCCAGTTCTCAATACCACTTCAGTCCTAGTTTCTATGTCAGGACTTCTGGGCATCTTAGCAGTATTTATCAATTCTTGCAGCATGATGTACTCATTTCTGTGGCAGAAAGCAAACCTACCATTGACCAAAATATGATTTGGTGTCATTAATTACATCACATGCTGAGTACAGGGAAGGGGCTTCAGGATAAATACAGTGCCAAAGGGAGGTAGGAACAATGGAAACACTGTATATTTGAATAAAATTTCCCCAAGATCAATGCATTCTGCTGCACTTTGTATTTTCTGTGGATTCACAGAATTCCAAGGGCCTTAAGGAGCTAGGCCCAGATATTCAGACTGCACCAGGCAGTGGCGCAAGCCTGGGTGAAGTGCAACTGTGATGTGCGGGGGCCAGGTCCAGGCGATATTCAACTGTAATGAGCTATGGCGCAGCACCGTTGAATATGGTATGGTCAGTGCACATACTGCACATGGCGCTGTGGCATTGCAGCAGTGCCAGCCAAAGATAGGGAGCAAGGGGATGCAGCAGCGCAAGTGCAGTTGCTCTAGGCGCATCACCCACGATATTCAGCAGGGGGCATGCAAATGAGGCCATATTATATGCAAGGTGCAAATGAGGCCATTTGCATGTCATTATGGCCCAATTTGCATGCCTTGTACAGGGCAGACTGGCAACTTGCACCTGGTGCCCTGCACAGCATGACATGTGCAGTGGGGATCACTGGGCATCCCCCACCTCATAGCCACGATCACATGGTATAGGTTTAAAGATAAACCCCTGGTAGTCTAGTGCCCCCCTCGAGTCTCCCTCGATTCCCTGATAACATAATATATGACCATCCCTGCTAATCAGTGATCCTCCCACACTGAGTCCCAGATTCCCAACATATGTCAATATAAAGCGTCCCTGTTGGTCTATGGAATCCCCCGCCCACTGCCACAATCATGGTAAACCTCCGTAATTAAGTGGCCTGAGTGATCCAGTGGCACCCACCTCTCCTCCTCCCACACAGAACCCTTCCCACCCTGCTCCCCCCCATCATGGTGGTCAGCTGCATCCTGTCCACATACCACCTGACTGCCCCACGAATGACCAGGTACAGTATGAGCTGTAAGCCCATTGCTCCCTAGTGTGGACCAATGGGCTTGCAGGACAGATCAGACAGGAGATAGTCCCAAATATGTGAATGAAGTCATTCACATAGTTGGGACTGTCTAGTGCAGTATGCCCTGCAAGCCCATTGGTCCACACTGGGGACCAATGGGCTTACAGCCCATACTATGGCAGTCATTCGGCAGGCAGCTGGGTGGTAAGCAGGTGAGATGCAGTCGCCCGCCAATGACAAGGAGGGAACAAGGTGGGCAAGGGGTTATGTGTGGGTGGAAGGGGTGGGAGGAGCCACTGGATCACCAGGGCATTTAATTATGGATGTGTACCGCAATCACGGCAACAGGTGGGGGGGTTCCACTAGACCTCCAGGAACAGTCATATTGACATATATCAGGGAATTGGGGACTCAGGTGGTAGGGGGGACCACTAGACCACCAGGAATGGTCATGTATTATATTTATCGGGGAATCAGGGACTTGGGGAAGGGCCACTAGACTACCAGGAATTTATCTTTAAACATATACCAAGTGATCATGGCTATGGGCTGGGGGGGTCCACTTGACAACTAGGGTTCAGTGTGTGCTTGTGGACAGTGTTCTGGGTGGGCGGGTGGCCACCCTCGGCTGGGCTGCTGTGTTGCACTCTGCAATACTGCAGCCCACCTGTGGGTGGCTGGGAGTTGTTCCTTCTCTGCACAGGCTCAACTTTGAGCCCCCCCTATGTGGTGCAATGCAGGGTTGCACCAGCATATGCGCCGCACATCCCGGGCTGAATATCAGGATGTGCCTGATATGCATAGGTACGCCCCCTGCATCTGCACTGCATACAATTACATTGCACCCTGATGCATTGGGATTTGCGCTGCACCCGGCAGCCTTTCCAATATCCCACTGGGGCACAATGTAGGGTTGAGCCGGCAGAACCCTGCTGCACCAGGCGCAAACCCTTTGAACATCCGGGCCCTAGTTTACTGTCTGGAAACTGCCTGCAATTAATTGTAACTTTCAGATGTAGTCAGCTGTCACTTCTTGTATCTCAAGTATTTATTCTTTTCTGATTGCTAATTAGAAGATTTTCCACCTGGCAGTACTGGGGTGATGTGTGAAGCAGCATTCTGTCTTTAGGAAAACAAAAGTCAGTTCTGCTCCTCCCACTATATCAACACCGAAAAAAGCATTGACTGTGACTTCACTAGTAACCAATGAGAACCATTTCTTACTGCCAGGTTTCACTTTCACATGAAGCAGCAGGGACTGGCTCGCTCTGGTTACTAGTGATATTACAATTTCCAGCATTTTGATTGATAGCTTGTGATAGTCACTCTCAGGTAGCAAGGACTGTGGTGCTTCAAGGTGTTTGATATCATTTCTGATGATGTAGTGGGAGGAACAGAATTGATGTTTTTTTTTCCTCCAGAGTGCTGCTCCACACTTCATCCCAGTACTGCCAGGTGGAAATGTTATCATTAGCAAACAGAAAATAAAAAATACCTCAGGTACTGGAAGTGATAGCTGACTGCATCTGACAATTAATATTAATTCCAAGCAGTACACTAGTTCTTTAATTACAAGTGAGATATGGGTAGCAGAACCTCTTGGGACAAGTGACCACAACACAGTGAGATTTAGGATGTCTGTCAGTGAGCAAAGTCTGGTTTCATTGGCCTGGTCCCTGACTTCAGAAGAGCTGACTTTAATGGCAGAAGGGGGAGATTCTTCAGGATAGAATGAAAGGAATGAAAGGAGCTTCCAGAGTGGAAAGTGTAAGGGAGATTATAAAAAAAAAAAGATCCAGAGAGAGCAGCACGGTAAATCATTAAATATAGAGTATCAAAATTATTAAAAACAAAAGAGCCAGCCCATTGAGCAGCAGTTGGCTTTCTACACTCAGGACTGATGACCGGGTTCGGGAACGGACCTGGGTTGTCAGGAGGGCCAGCCGGGGGAGAAGGATGGCGCATCCTCGGACAGCTCTCCTTCTCCAGGCAGAGGGTGGAGAGTATGTCCGGTGTTCAAGGGACCCCTGGCAGAGGCCAGGATTACCAAGAGCAGCCAGCATCTGGACATCCTAGGGGATGGGGCGACATGGGACATCATTGCATGCCCCCCATCCCCTAGAAAAAATGGGGAATAAAATCACTGCTGCCTGCATCATCATGACACCCCCTTGCTGTTCCTTAATATACTCCCAGGCTGGCTCCCCAACCTGATCATGCTCCACAGCACTTTGGGCAGTGCTGTGGCCCCGCCCTAGGGGGAAGCTAAGGGGGAAACTGGGAGCAGTGACTCATATGGGAGTTGAAGACAGCAGGGACCATTACCAAGCTAAATCTACTGATGCAGGCAGTAGACAAAAAGCATAATAAATAAAAAAGAAAAAAAAGAAAACAAAAGTGACATCTAGTTTAATGGCAATGTTCTTGAGATTGTAAGGGTAAGGACTGCAGTATTCAGAATATGTACAAAAAAAGTAGCGAGTATGGAGACATATATAAGATAGCTTACATCACTGTACAATTGATTAAAAAGGCCAAAGTGAACACTGAATAGAGGAAATGTAAAGGGATCAAGGAAAATGACAGAACCTTCTCCTGCTACATAAGTGAGGAAAGGATGGCTATGGCGGCATAGAGAAATGAGGGGATTGGGGATTAACAATGAAGGATAACTCTAAGAAGGACAACATGCTAAATTAATTTTTTAACTTGATCCTCATAGTGACAGCAGGGGGTCCACATCCTGAAAGTGTGGTCAAGTTCAAGGAGGATTGTGCAAGAAATGGGGTTGAAGAGGTCACTGAGGCTTAAGTGTAAATAAATCCCTGGGACATGATGTTTTGCACCCAAGGGTACTAAAAGAGGTGGCACCTGTTCTGGGGCACTGACATACTTATTGAATAGCTCCCTGCACCCAGGGGTGGTGCCTGGCATCTGGAGAGTGGCATATGTGGTTCCAGTAAATAACACACTGTATCTAGCAATGTTTATGTCTGTGCCATGTTTACATGACATCTGGGGCCAGATACTGAAAAGTATGTGAGGGCACCAATGGGTCTTTGCCCACACAAACTGGAATTTGCTCCAAATCCCCATATTCAAAAGGGGCAGTTGCATGGGAAAAAGGGGGTAGCACCCACGCAAAATATAATGTATGCAGGTGGACAAAGGGGAAGTGCGTGGCCATGAATAGCGGAACTACCCCATATTTCAGTGGCATTGTGCTGCACAAAAGAGTTTTGCATGATCATTTTTTGCTGCACAAATACAGCTGAACAAAACCCCGACTTACTCTGAGCAACCCTAGCAGATGCCAGAGGTAATACAGCCACCTAGCCAGTTGGCCTCTGGGGGAACACACCCACCCCATGTGGTTCATGACACCCTCCCCTCCCCTGATTGCCAACCAGTATTGCATAAAAGAATTCCTCATTCTAGTGGTCCTCCTGATTGTCAGCCCATATTTAATAAACAAAATCTCTGATGCTAGTGCCCCCCAATTGCCAGCCCATATTAAAAGTCCCAACACTCCCTGGTGTCCAGTGGTTCCCCCTTGACACCAATCTAGTATAATTAAACATATGGAAGGGTCAGCAGAATGCTAGAATGCATAAGGAGGGGCATCATTAACCAAAGGAAGGAGTTGATCCTGCCCTGTACAGGTCACTAGTAGGATAACACCTGGAGTATTGCATCCAGTTCTGGTTCCTTCATCTGAAAACAGAAAGGGAAAGACTGGAATCATTCCAGAGGAACAGATGAAGGCAAAATAGATGATCAGTTATCTTCAGGATAGCACATCTGAGGAAAGGTCACAGAGTTTGAATGTGTATTATCAAGAGACAAGTAAAGAGAGGGGGTCATGATAGAAACAAACACATTTGTACATCAGGTTAAAAGGGTGGACATGACAGAAATATTCACAATGAAAAGAACCACAGCGAGTAGGGGGCAGAACTGTAAATTGACAGGGGGTAACATCAAAAAGGATACAAAGAAGATTTTTTGTCACACATACTGTAGGATGCTGGAGGGCTGGAATGGCTTGCCCATTGAGGTAGTAGACGTTGACAATGTGGTGGGGTTTAAGCCAGTGTGGGAAAGTTAAAAAGGGGTGTTAGGTGGCTAAGGAAAATCTGATCTGGATTGAAATAGTTGACTGGCATTTCCAGGCTCACTAGGTAGCTTCATGATAGAGTGGATGAGCCTTTGGACCTGTTCAGGCCTTAGCATTCAGAGCTTCCTAGGAAGCTGTTAGAAAGCTTTAGAAGTGAAGTGCAGTGAAGTTAGACAAATCTGTCCTGAAAGGTAGTTATTAACCTACATATAAATTGATGAATGCAGCATCTTAACTTTGGTAATTTTTCATATTTTGACCACAAATTGTCAACACAGCCATTTCTTCACAGCACCTCATGAAGGTGAAAGCTGTCATTTTTTTAGATCCTGGCCAAAATGTGTTTCTGTGTCCTGAAAAGTGATTTTGAAATCCCTACACGGAATCACCTTTCAGGCAGGAGTTGAACATTTTCTCTGCCCTTGTTCATGAGGTGGGGTGATAGGAAGGCTATGTTGAAAATTTGGGGTGAAAATATTTAAAAAAAAAAAAGTTATGAGCCTATATTCCGGTTTCGCTACGGCTCAGGTCAGCAGCTAAGAGATCCGCTCCGCACAATCTGCTAATTAATCTTCCCCTATAATACTTTGAATTTAAAAGAAATAGGCTGAAATCACATCTGGAGGATTGCAGAAGGACAGAGGGACAAGAACTCGTACTCCGAACTCACAGGGTGAAAAAGAAATCCAGGGTTCAAGACAGAATTCTCCTACATGAGGCCCTACCACAACCACACACCATAACAATTCGGCCCTGACCTATGATACTGATGAGGAGGCTGAACAGCTTTCTCGATCTAGATTCGAGACTCTGATGAGGGAACTGAAAGATATGAGGGCAGAAAATAAAAGTGAATTCAAACAGCTAAACCAGAAGTTATCGATGGTGGAGAATCGAATGCAGGAGGCTGAAGACCGAATTGGCACAGCAGGAGATGGCCTACAGCATATTGGTTGCACGGTCTCAGCGCTATGCTTGCATGCAATCACCACAGAATATAAGTATTTAGATCTTGAGAGCAGAGCCAGGAAGAACAATCTGCACCTATATGGCTTAAAAGAATGTGCAGAAAAAGGCAAAATGTCTGAATTCTTGGCTGACATGCTTCTGGATCTGCTGAATCTACCCCCGGGCTACAAAATAAAAATTGAGAGAGTGCACCATGCCCTGATGCCAAAACCTAAAGACCCAACAGCCAGACCGTGCTCTGTGATTATTAAATTTCATAGTTTTAAAACCAAACATGACATCATAAAGTGAGCCTGGCAGCAATGTGAGGTCAAATACCTCTGCTTTTGTCTCTTTTTTGACCACGATTATCTTCCGGATATTCAGAAACAGTGCCATGAGTATGCCCCACTTATTAAGATACTCTGTGGGGAAAACCTGAGTATTCAAACACCATATCCCGCCAGACAATGGGTCTTCTGGAAGGAAGGCACAGAGATCTACAACAATTTTCAAGAATCAAGACCGGCCATGGTGAGAAAGGGCATCGAAGTTCCGGAACAGCCACAGAAAATGGACCAGAAGTGGCAGGATCAAAATAGTACCTGGAAAACTGTATCAGTGAAAAGGAATAAGCACCCAATCATGTCTACTGGTTCAGACACTATCTCTCTTTTCAGAGACTTACTTAAAAAGCTTCCTGTTATTTCTGACCAGGATCTCCTGCAAATGGAAGGCTGAGATGAACATTAATACTTGGGGCATCAGCTGTTGGATGGTGCACAGTGAGTAATCCTAAGTGGGGTTGGAGGTAGTTTATCTGCCTCGTTTGGACTAACTATGTAGGGCCAAGAAGAAGCAATGACTAGGCCCAGTTAAAATTAGTACGAAATGTTCAGATGACCTAAGGGGACTTGCTCAATTATTTGCACAAGGGATAAGACTGTATTGTTTGTCTCACTTTAAATTGATCAGTCTCCCTTTTATAAGTATGTCTAATTGGGGTAAAATGTACTGTTTAAAGGTTTTGTTTGGTGGGTGTGGAGGGCTGGAAATGAAGATTAAAATTAAAGTTGGGGTTACGGGGAAAAGTGGGAGTAAAATAGAATGTTTCCTCTGCTCCTTTGATAGTTTCCTCTCCCTTCCCAGGATAGCACCCTAATTAAAATATCCCCCCTTTTATTCTGTAATTTGAGTAAAATACACTAAGCAGATTGGGCTTAAAGGTATATTAAGCTCAAGACAATAATGCCTTCAGGGTCTAGTCTTATACTGACTCTAGAAGACATCCTCCCATCCAGAAGGAGTACTGTCCTCTTCAACCCGCCAAAATTAACACCAGGGTGGGTACAGAGGTCACTTGCTATAGTAGACCTCCTACCTTGGAAGTCATTGCAAGGTGTACAATTCAGTGCCCAGTTGGCGCCACCTAGTTGTTTAATGTTAATGTCAGCTTGTCTTCAATTTTTAGGTTCGGATGATGTTCTGATGTTTAAACCATGTGTTTGTGTATATAATTTAAAATATATTCTCTTGAAATCTGAGGCATTTGTATATGGGGGACTTGGGGCCTTTTCAACTGCACAATTGGAAATATTATTGAGATGAGTTACACCTTCTGTACATATAATGTACATGGCCTGACTAGCCCCATAAAATGCTCAAAAATTCTGACTTCTCTCCATCGAGCTGGAGCTGATATTTTGTTACTTCAAGAAACACATTTGTCCAGTGATGAACATCAAATGTTTGAGTGTCTGGGGCTTAGCCAGGTTTACGCCTCCTCTTATAAGGGCAAGGGAAGAAGGGGCACTGCCATTTTAATACCACCTAGGGCCCCACTCCAGGCCACCAATCAGATTATTGATAAAGAAGGCAGATTTGTACTACTGAAGGGAAAATTAAATGGTAAACTTATTACAATGGCCTCCATGTACTTTCCTCCTAATTCTGACCTTATAACTTATAGGTCGATCTTGTTGAAATTAATACAGTGTGCAGAGGGGAGAATCATCTGTGGTGGTGATTTTAACTTGAATTTAAGCCAACTCTATGAACCAATAGAACAAAATCAAAAAGGTCTCAAAACAAGCTACGGGACTGTTATAACTGATAAAGGAAATGGGTTTGGCTGATGCATGGAGGTACCTTAATGGTACTGGTATGCATCATACCTTTTATTCACAAGTTTATCAGAGCTATTCCTCTACTGATTATTTCCTAATGTCACAAGAATATGCTTATATGTCTCAAAGGGCAAGGCAGGGTGATTTTGTCCTCTCGGATCATGCCCCACAGTATCTTTGTTTCAGAAATGATCTCTTTCAGAAATTCACAGTATGGAAGTTGAACATATTCCATCTTAGGGACAAGGAAATTATACAAGAAATCAAAATCACAATTAAGCAAACTATAGTAGATAATGATATGAAGGAGACTGATATATCTATACTTTGGGACATGATCAAGGCTACTTGCAGAGGTAAATTTATTGTCATTGCTGCACATAAAAAAAAAATTAGAGATCAGAAAAGAAATTCCTTACTTGCTCAAATAAAAACCCTTGAAGAGCAATAACATATAAAAGTAACAGCAGCAGCCACTAGGCAGTTAAAGATTTTGAAACAAGAACTCAGTTCTCTGCTAGACTACTATGTGGAGCAGAACTTGATGTTCCTTCGACAAAAATACTATGAAGGTGGTCCCCACTCATTAAAACTTTTGGCTGGGTGATTAGGAATGCAACAGGCTAGGACCATGATCACCATGTTGAGGTCTTCGCTTAAGGACCCACCTCAGCATAATTCAGCTGCCATATCAGATATTTTTGTTAAATACTATTCTGAACTTTATGCCGCACCTCAACCACAACCCCCATAACACAAATTTGTACCTTCCTTAAATCCTTAAACCTTTCAACCCTATCAAAAACCCTTACAGAAACATTACTTGCCCCGATTTCGATTAAAGAAATAGAGGGTGAAATAGGCAATCTTAAAACTACTAAATGTCCAGGGAATGATGGATCACCAGGGGAATTTTATGAAACTTTTAAACAAGATACTACTCCCCTTTTACACCTTTTGTTTATGAATATGACCCTACCTAAGACCCCTATCCCTCCCCCCTGGCACTATGCTATTATTTCAGTAATCCCAAAACCTGGGAAAGATTCATCCCTGCCTGGTTACTACCATTCTATTTCCATTCTAAACACAGACTATAACATTTTGGCATCCATATTAGCCCACAGATTAACAAAATTAGCCCCATCCTCAGTACAACAAGACCAATCTGGTTTTATTCAAGGTTTTCAAGCCCAAGACAATATCAGGAGAACTGTATATTTAATTTAATATATTCAAAAGTTAAAAACCTCGGCCCTATTACTTAGTTTAGATGCTGAAAAAGCATTTGATAAGGTTTCTTGACCTTTTCTAAAGGAAGTTCTAAAAGCCTTCCATATATCACACTAATTTATAGATACTGTATTTAAATTTTGACAGAGCCCCCATGCATATATTACATCTAATGGGCATCTGTCCCAAAAGTTTGCCTTACATAGGAGAACCAGGCTGGGATGCCCTATTTCCCCTCTTCTGTTAGCTTTTTATAATGAACCTCTGGCTTATATGATCAGACAGGACCTGAATCTCCCTGGAATACATTTGACTGAAAAAGAGCATAAAATAACATTGTTTGCAGACGATGTATTAATATACTTAACAAATTCAGGCATCTCTCTTCTGCATTTATTCCAAAAGCTAACCTTATTTTAATCCCAGGCTGGATATTCACTAAATACTCATAAAACTGATCTTTTGGTTTTCAACTATTCCCCTCCAATATAAATTAAGAAGATGTTTCAGTTTCAATAGGACTTCCAGGTAATATGGTATCTGGGGTTAACAACCCATGTGACCTTAGGTTATTATTTAAACTGAACTATGACCCCCTAGTACAGACCCTTAAGATAGACTTTAATCAATGGACAGTAATACCTTTATCCTTCTATGCTAGGAATCAATCACTTAAAATGAATGATCTACTAAGATTATTATATTTGTTTCAATTAGTGCCTTGTGTGATATCATTACAGTATCTAAGTAATTGGCAACAATCATTTTTGAATTTTTTCGGGCAGGGAAAAAGGCCCTGACTTAAATCCCAATTATTAATGATCTCCAAGAATCTTGGAGGAATTGCATTTCCTAATTTACACTATTATTGGAATGCCTCCCAAATGCGATTGGCTCTTCTTTGGGGGAAACAAATTGTTATTTAGCAGACTGGAAGCAAATTGATCTTGCTAGACATTTACCCTACCCTCTATTTGCAGCCCTTTTTGCCCTCCCTCAAATTAGGCAACTCCAAGGTGTCCTTACAAAAAGTACAGGTACAATCCTGGATGGTTGGAGGAGGGGTTATTTTCAAAAACGATTATCTAACCATAATTGGAAATATAGCTGGTTCTCTAAGAACCTTACATTCCCACCGGCCCAAGAATATAAATGGTACACCCTCCAGGCTTCTAAAGGCTTCATGGCACCATGGCAAATACTTTGAAATTATACCATGTTGATGTTTTCAGAAACACAAAGAAAGTATGGTTGGGATGCAAGTGATTATATATTCCTTGCAGATTAGAGATTGGGTTAACACACAAATAAACATTCAAGCCTCTAGATCACTACAGGAGGAGGACAACAATCCTTTTATTCACATTTGGACAACCTCTGAAAGTGATCATGCCATCTCTTTGCTATATCAGTTTCTGAATACTACCCAGAACAACATAGAAACATAGAAACATAGAATTTGATGGCAGATAAGGACCGCTTGGCCCACCCAGTCTGCCCATTTCCCTACCTACTGGATAAGCTGCAGATCCTAGTTAACCAGCAGCCTACTTCTTCCTACCCCCAACCCCTAGAATTGCCTTATGACTGTCCCATGCATGCTTGAATTCCACCACTGATTTTGACTCCACAACCTACTCCGGAAGGCCATTCCATGCATCCACAACCCTCTCTGTGAAAAAATACTTCCTTAAATTACCTCTGAGCCACCCCCCCATCTTCAAATTGTGCCCTCTTGTTCTTGCACACCTCTTTTTTTGAAAGATGCTACCCTCTTGGACTTTGTTGTTTCCCTTGAGGTACTTGAACATTTCTATCATGTCCCCCCTCTCCCTCCTTTCCTCGAGACTACAACCTTACTAATTTAGTAAAACAAAGATTGGAGAAGGACCTGGGTTGTCCCCTTCTTCAACCTTCCTGGCCGAGGGTTTGGCAATCTATTTGGTCTACAACTTTGTCTCCCAGCTGGAAGGAGTATGTTTCGAAAATACACACAAGGTACTTTTTAGTACCTCAGCTCTTAGCAAAGCATAATCCTAAGGCCTCTTCAAAATGCTGGAGACAGTGTGAGGCACTTGAGGCATCCCTTGCTCATGTATTTTTACACTGCCCTAAAATTATGCTATTTTGCCAAGCAGTTACCCACCAGATAGTTAATATGCTGTCCATCCAGGAACCTCTGTCTCCCCAGAATCTTTTATTAGGCATACCCCCCAAAACTCTCAGAGATAAAGATGCCAAATACTTTAGGTCAATATGTTTAGCAGTGGCCTACAAATCTATTATCAAGAAATGGTTACTTCACACTCCTCCTACACTGATAGAATGGAAGCACATAGTAAACTATATACAAAAATTGGAACAGCCAACACATAATTACAAGATAGAACTGCAGTATATCAAAACCATTGGACCAAGTGGGGCCTGAACAAGTAATCAAGGTTAAAACCTGGGGGAAACCTGAAATGCACATGGACTTTATTGACTTTTGTCTCTGATAAGGGAGAACAGAATTTGCCTTGTTGAGAGATTAATGAAGCTTATTCTATTTAACCCTCATGTTAACATTTATTTTTTCTTTAAAAAAGAGGGGAATTAAAAAGTGCTGAATATACCTAAATAAGATATGTAATAGTTATAGAAAAATTATATACCACAAATGGATTTACAGTATGTTTTTTTAGAAAAAAAAAGGGAAAAAAAAGGAAAAGAAACAAAGGAAAAAAAGAAGACAAATAGCTGACAAGTTCTATTTGTATTGTTATTTGATCTGCACGTATGATGTTTTGGTACTTTTTTATTATTTGCACTTTATATATAGTTGTATAATAATCTACTGCTTGCCTAGGCTCCAGATATAGAGGAGCTGAGGTGCTTTAGTGATTTATTAAAGCTTCTCAATCTCTAACCAACTGTGTATTGTACCTGTAATGGATACATTTTGCAATAAAAGTATAAAAAAAAGGTAAGAGCCTACATTGAAATTTATGAATGTAGGCTTGTAACATTTGTAATTTTCCATATTTTCACATCAGACTTTCAACATAACCATTTCTTCATGGCACCTCATGAATGTGAAGGCTGTCATTTTCCAAATCCTAGCCAAAATGTGTTTTCACACTTGTGGGGCAAAATCACCTTTTGGGCAGGATTTGAAAATGTTCTCTTCCTGTGTTCATGAGGCGGCTCATAGGAAAGCCATGTGGGGTCAGAAGAAGGTTACGTTACAAATTTGGGGTACAAATATGATAAAACAACAAAGTTATTGGTCTACATTGCAGTTTTTCAATGTATGTTTATAACTGGTCATTTTCAATATTTTGACCCCAGCTTTTACGCAGACATTTTTTTATACCATCTCATGAATGTGACAGCTGTCATTCTCAAATCAAATCAAATATATATATATATATATATATATATATATATATATATATTTCTTCAATTGCATAACTTTTTTTTCCTTTTGCATTCTGTGTTGGTACATATAGACCTTGGGGCCTATTCACAAAAGTGCAGAGTGGGCTACGCACTGTGTAACTCGGGCACATAGCCCACTCCACAGCTCCCCAGCCCCTGTGTGCATTTGTGGTGCACATACACCCCCCATGCACCCCAACCCCCTGTTGATCACAGAGCTCTGCACGGGGATCAGGCCTGTGGGCGGTGTGGTAGGCGAGCCAGCACTCCACACATTTACAACATTCCTGAGTGCTGTGCATGGGAGCTGCTGTCTCTGCATCTGAAAGGCAGTGGTAAACTACCGGGGCAAGTCATATACCCCCCCAAGGGAGCTGCCACTAGATGTGGTAGACACGGCAGGAGGCAATGGCCCCCCCAACCCTGTTGCCCCTACCATCGAGGCACACCAGGAGGATGGTAGTCGGATGGATGGGGTACCCCTTCACATCAGCAGGATCAGCCCTCTTTGCACCAGCCAACAACATGGTGCCTGTGAGACTGTGGTTATTGATTGATTCAGGAAACACTCATCAGGATGCAAATCAGTTTCATTTCTGCAGCAGCATAATAACAAAAGTGAACTTGGATGACAAAATAAAAAGAAAACCATATAATAAAATGAAAGATAACACAGTTAACAGCACTGTGCACTGTACCAACAGAAGCAAGCTACGGTACCACTTGGGTCAGCCTCCCACCAAACTCTACTCCAGACTGACTTTAGAATGGACCTGCACTCCATTTATGCTCCAGATCCTCATGTAACTGATTAAGCTCCACCCCCTCTAATTTCATATTCAGGAGAACGAAATAATAAAGCAGAAAAACATTCCATTCATTAGTCTACAATGTAACAATGTTGATCAAAGTAGTGCTTTCACAAGTTCCACAAAGAATAAGAGAAAATAAACACAACAAAGACATGTTGCTTTTAAACCCCACAAACAGACTCCTCCCACAAGTCTTTTGCTCCTTAAAACAGGAGAAGACAGGGTTGGCCTGCACTATAGGGGCTGAACAGGAGGCTTGTGGAGGGTTATTGTGGGTTGAAGAAAAATGTGCCACAATTTCCTGTTTTTTACATTCAGTTAACCATTTGTCAGAATTGCTTTTATTAGGCATTTTCAAAATGTAACATAGACTGGTATGGCAAGCAATAGAAACTGGGAGACAAGCGAGGGGTGTGGCACTAAACATAAACTTGTTTATTCATTCCTGCAAGTTCATTTATCTGTCACAGCCTCACACTGCACTGCACAGTCTGTGAGTGTCTGATAACCAAAAGCAGGCTCGGGCTGTAAATAGGTGGGTGAGGCAAATGTACAGGGAAAATAATAGCTGACTGCAAGGAAATATGCCGTACAGCCACCCCAACTATTAAAACCTATTTCCAGCCTGAACGCTAGCTCTAACCTGAAGGCAGAATCTTCATTCTCTGCCGTTTAATCCCCGTACATAAGAAAGTTCAAATAACTTACATTAGAACCTAGGTGCTGCTCCATTTTGCTTGTTTTCTACAGTCCCCTGTGCATCTTTCATAAGTACTATCATGAAGGGACTATTATTAAAGCCATACAAAGTGTTTTTTAGTACACCTCACTCTATTGGTGGATTATGCATACCATGACCACCAGAATAGAGCAGTGATAGCCAAGGACTTCTAAAGGTGGCCTGCCTGCAGATGGGGAAACATATAGAGGAAAAGAAGAACAGAATAGTCAAACGGCAAGACAACATGAGCAGGTGCTCTTGCAACAGACTTATTTGAAAGACACGGTCACTTAGTGTACATAAACCCTGCAACAGTGCTCCTTGGGGTAAGGGATCCACCGTGGGTTGCTGCCTGCCTGAATCCTCTACTTTGTACCCATCTTCTCCTTTTGGACCTCTGCACTGGGGGGTGAGGCCATGTATGGGCGTCAGGTGGGGGCTGGTGTTAGTGAATGTGGTCCCTGTGTGAAAATCCCACAGGTGCAGAGCTGCATGCCTGGATATGTACCTTTGGTGTGCAGGTTTGTGAATAGGGCCCCATGATAGTAAAGCTCTAGGCTTGCACTGGATGTTGTAGAAACCTTGACATGTACAGGCACACCAGTCTATGACCAGTTCCCCATATGTTGTTGATTGTATTGTATATGTATCCATACCTGTTACAGATACTTTCCTCCTGTCCATTAAGTAGGTGTTATGGGATAGGCATTTGAAGGCTAATGGCAAGCGCAGCTAACAGAGTACATGATCTCCACATTTTAAGTTCCAAATAATACTTTCATTTGTCTTTGTTTATCAACACCTTGTATCTTAATATGACTATAAGTGATTGTGCACAAGCATTGTAAGTTAACGTGCTACACTACTGTCATGAGCACTACTGGCATACACTATAATGTTTTCAGTACTGCAGAACAACATGCTTATTCTAGTCATTGAGTACCCCATATGACAGTGCTATATTATGTTTTAGATATTTATATATGATTATCTACAGAACACATAGAGAAGTACTAGGTCATTACAGCATTTTGTGTTTTGTGTAAGACAGCCAGTAAAGGTAAAAGTGAAGTTCGATAATTTGTCAGGATTTATTTATTTATTTTTAACGGGTAAGTGGACTAGACAAAAACTTTGCCTTTTTTCAGGGATGACCCAGAGTGGTTGTTGATTGATTCTTTGTCTATGGAAGCCATTAATTTTAAATGCAATGTGTGTGGGGTTCCATATGCATTTGAAATGCTAACCTCTTCCTTGTGAAGTGTGTTTTGGGTGGAGACACACTTCCGATTTGATTGCAACCTTAACTTACAGACTTTATGTGTTTCACCTTGTTCTGACAATTCAGTGTAAGTGAAAACATATTCTCTAACTTGTTTTGATGTAGGAAAAAAATTTCAAATTAAGGTCAGTTCTAAACTCTGTCATGTTTAGAATGCAACTGTACCATACTAGTGTACATTACATTCTCTGAATTGGTGAATTGGTGAACTGTGAATAAGCACCATTGTGAAACAGTTTAAATTAAATGTACAATGACACTGTTTTATATAGTAACAGTTATATCTTAAAAGCATCCATGACTAATGACCAACCACACAAAACGTAAGTTTAAAAGGTTGTATTTTGTAAAATGTGCCAATTCAATTGTAGCCAAACTAACAATGAGTTCCTGGAGTGGGTGAAAAAACAAGTTTGTTTCTAAATAATGCACTTAACAATTGTAAAACATAATACATATAAATATCAGCTGTGATTTGTGTTGCGATTATGTGTCAACAGCGGGCAGTTTTCTTAGGAATGTACACATCGATATTATACAGTAAAACTAAACAATGTGTACCACCATGAAATTGGAAAATTCCACACTCGATGCCTTAATGAAAGCGACCTAAAAAAAGAACAGGAACACAACTGGAGTAGCATTCGAGGTGTAATGTTTGAAAACAGTATCATACTGTTATGCAATGACAACATGTATCATTTATAATGGTTGTATTAAATCAAACCATAAAACATATATGTATATGTATGTTACATGCATTACTTATGACACATGTTAAGTATTAAATACTGTAAAAACTGTAATTTCTTCTGACTATATTAACAGTTAACATATGCACTACAGAAACTGATCAGTATCAACTGCATTGTGTTACAATTAAGCTTATACAATTAATACAATGCAGAATGTCAAGTCTTGAAAACTGTTAAAAACGAATGCCTTCTCACTATTCTAAGAATTTACATACGTACATCAGGAACTGAAGGGTAGCAATTGCATTGTGCCACAATTAATTTTACACAACTAAAGCAATGCAGAATGTTAAATCTTGAAAACTGTTAAATACTGTAAATTCCTTTGTACTATAAGAATGATTTGCAAATGTACAACTGCATGAAATAGTATCAATTGCATTGCATAACAATTAATATAATACAATCAAAACAATGCAGTGCATCAAAATAATGGTAGATACTATACATGCATATTTACAAAGTCTGAGTAGTAGTTTGGTAGTTGATGGATATGTACTGCAGGATTGTGTCATAGTGTATAATTTGTTTTTGCCACTCTGAAAGATGTTGTGACGTAAGTTGTGTCTGTGAATAGTGAGTGGGTAACACTTTTTACAGTACTATGTCATGACTAGATTCTACATGAGCTAAGATACTGTGCAATTGCAGATACATTTGTGCAGTCCAGCACCCTATATTTATGAGTCCACTCGAAACCAATGCTACTTGTTGGGCTCCTTTAAGAAAAAAATCTCCACCAGCATCTAATCTCACTGGCAACCTGTGACTGCTACCATTAATTTGCCTTTACCTTGCTCCTACCATTTGCAGTCTCTGTGATCTCTATTGATTAGTAAAATGTTATGATTCATGTCAATTTCTTGGCCCCCCTTTCAATTTAGCACTTTCATGGGCTTTTTACCCCTGCCTAAATTATTTATTTTCCCTCCTACCTCCCTCCACCTCCTCTTCCCTTTTCTGCTCCTCCACCATTCCATACCACTTTCCTCCATACCATCTTAATACATCGTCATCATTACCCCACTACCTACTCCACCCATTCCTTCCTACTCTCCACCACCCCTCCTTTCCCCATCCTCCTCCCCTCTCATTGAACTTTGACTACATAGCTATTCTTCCCTTTCCCTCCTATCTATCCCCATCCTACCCACCCATCTCTGCTTGCCTTCTCCATTTCTGCACTTTCCTTCTTCCTCCCCTGTCCCTCTCTACTGGTACTAGACCATCCTTTCTTTGACTCAGGCACAATCTGATTATATGCCTATGTTGTTAGTTGTACAAGTCTCCTTTTTAAACACGTGTCCTCATGTTATGTTACTGTTACCTAGTGAAACAGTAGCCTTTTTTTTTTACTCTTCACCCAGTACGTGTGTTGTTTTTGTGTTTCAGTGTTGTTACAATCTTTGATACCATAGAAGGACTTAAGCTAACACCATCAATTGAATCAAATGATGTTAATGTCACAATTGTTTGCTGTTCTTTCTCCAACATAATTTGGTTGAACTCAGCACACTACTTAAGCCTTGACATCAAACAATGTGAACACCTTCGGTTTGCAGCTAAGAAAACATTTTACATGTCTCCTGCATGGAAGCTTGCTTTCTGTCTGTGACTCATGTCTTCAACATTTCAACATGGACATGCGATGGTTCCCAATGCACGCTTCATCAAGAAGTGTTTTGTATTGTAGATTGCCATGTTGGCGCATATTTTGGGAAAGTTCAAACTATGAGAAGAACTCTCATAGAATCATACCTCCTATGCTGCCAATTATCTTTTCAGCTTGCTGTACTGAAAGAGTAGAGAATACATGTTGACCATTTACTGGAACAAGTTGCAGTAAGTCTTCAAAAACTACAATGTTTTTACCACCAAATGGTGCATCATCATCAGTGCTGATTATTTTCTGCATTCATAGGTGAATGAATGAAAGAAGAACATTGGAAATCAGTCTGATCTCATCAATGATTAATAACTCCATTTTGTCAAACATGGCCTCAGACTGCAAGGAAAAAGATGCAGGGGCAATGTGGGAGGGCATTTCTTCATGGAGAGGGTGGTGGAGGCCTGGAACAGACTACCAGATGGAATGGTGGTGGAAAAATTGGTGGAAGAATTCAGCAGAGCATGGGCAAGCATATGGGGCTGAGTATTGGGGAGGGCGGGGGCTGGCAGGGAGGGGCAGGTGTAGGGGGAAAAAAGGGTAGACTAGATTGGCTGGTATGATCCATTTCTGCCATAAAGCTTCTATGATTCTATGACTCTATGATTCACTGGCAACTTTAAATGGTAATCTTCTGTACTCTTTTGTGTTGCCATGCTCAACATGCTGCATAAAGAGGTAGTGTAGTAGAATACCACCTATGTTGTATGCTGCTAGTCCATTTGGAGCTGACACAATCACAGAAGTTGACTCACCAGTCATTTTGCATATTGAAGCACTGACAGCTTCAATCACAAAATGTTTACCAGTTCCAGTTGCACCACTCACAAACATTCAAGTTGGATTGTGTTGCTCATAGTAGCACTGTTTGTTTTGATGCTGCATTCCATGCTTGACTGCATGCATTACAGTACTGTAAATGAGTCTCCGATGATTATTCAACATATCATGATCCATGGAGCATTCGTTGGTGAAGTGCTTAGCTTCCTGCACAGCATCTTCAACCTCTAACATCAGTACAGCTTGATCATTTGTGGGAAGGAGATATCCTAGAAGTGCATCACCATCAGGGTCATACATGTCTTGTGAGTTAACTGTAGTATCTTCTCCCAGCTGTTGTCTCTCTTTCTCTAGCTGCTGTTTCTACAAGTCTAATCTGCTGATGTAAACAACAGATGCATCCATCTTAAATTAATCATAACTAAGGTGAAAGTGTTCCTTATATGTGTCACAATAACCCTTTAGTAAAGATTCTACTTTCCATGGCTTAAAAAGAAACAAGAGAGCAAAATAGTAATGCTCTCTCTCTTTTCAGTAGTTGTCAGACTTAACTTAACTTCATGTGGTCAATCAGCCATGGTTTCTGTCTCTTCACAAGACTACCCTCCAAGCCAGTGACTTTGTAAGTGTATCTACATGGATCTGCTTCAATACCCCATTTGTAATTATACCATGGAGCAACTTCAAACTGAGACATGCTATTCATAGCAGCATGATGCTGTGAATAGTAAGTGTCAATCAAGTTGTTCTTCAAGATGTTGATTGACGATGGGCTGAATGCAGCCAGCTCTTCAATCTCATCATGACTTCTGAGAACACATCATCATTTTTCCTTGAAGTTGACATTCAGATAACAAACTGACTGATTTACCATAGAGGCATGTGCCAGTTAGTCTATCACTAACTTCACTAACTTCATAAGCTCCACATTCACGGTGTGACAGTTTTTAACCCTAAGGACCACTAACATGAAGAAACAGATCTGTAACTGTCAGCTCTTGCAAGCAAGTTTGATCATTCTTGGTGATGTTTGGAGTTATGTATCATAACAGAGCCATGAAGTTGTCTGCAGCAAACTGGACATCAATGTTAGCCTGCCATATCAACAACAAAGCAGTGCTGTAGTCATTGATAAAGGCCTAAGATTGTTTTCTGGGCAACTCGTACACTCTTGTTGTGGATTTCACTTTGAGATGATGATGCATGGCAGATAAAATGTCATTCAAATGTGCTTTTTGACAGAGTTGTCTCAGAAATCCAAAACGACACCTTGTGTACCAGTTTCCATGGTTCTCCACCTTCTTAAGACAGTATTTGCAACACAAGTGCCATTGAAATTTCTGTACCAGTCTCCATAGTGTTGAACTGTTGTATTTGTCAGGAATCTGACATGTAATGAACTACATGATGAAGTTGAATATCACAGAATCATAACAATCATCAATGTGGGGAGCATCCTTCACCCACGAGCCTAGAAAATAGTGCTCAACAATTCTGAGGAGGATTAGTTTTCAACAAATGAACTTGATGGCTCCTTGCAACCAATGCTTGAAGTGCCATGATACAGACACAGGGTCTAGAGAGCACATTTCACCGAGTCATGGATGCTATGCTGTCTACGTCTGAATTTGCCCACTTCAGAAGGTCTGCTAACTCTTCCCATGAGTACTCTGCACAATGAAGAGTAACAAACCATGTAGCTACACCAAACTCTCGCAACATGCACATTACTTCTGAATACCTTCTATACCGGTACTCTTTAGTATAAAGCTGTGAAAGCTAGAGAAAGAAGTACTAAGGCTAATGGAAGAAGTGTCAAAGATGATGAAGGGGCATATTAGGTTGGGAGGAGAAGGTAATGTGGAAAGCACAAGAAACATCAAGGAAAAGGAAAAAGATGAGGGCACTAAGAGAGATGGGGCTGGTCAGGACAGGAGGGCAGGGAGGGTGACACAGGTACGGGAAACAAATACTCAAGGAGAATAAGAGGAGTACAGGGAGATAGTAACACAGTAAGCTCAGATAGGGGCCGACCTCTAACAGAGGGATCAAAGGAGGGGAAGGAGGAAGGGGAAGTGCAGTCCATGAGTACAAAGAACAAAACGGTTGGGAAGGGTGATGGAGAAATAGGTGAATTGGGACAAGAAGGCTTGAGTACAGCAGATAACATGGGGGGAGAAACAGCAGCAATAGGAGGGAACATTGTGCAGGATGAAGAAGAAAAGGAGAAGGGGAAGATGAGGAGGAAAAGAAGGGAGGTGTCTAGATGTTAGTGGACTCAATACTAAGAGGGGTCAGGTGGGCTGCAAAGGGGAGAGGCACAGTAGAATATGAGTGGAAGTCATGCCAGGAATGAAAGTGGAAAGGGTGGGGCAATCCGTGCTAAGATATGAAAGCAGGGGAAGGGGAAGGGAAAGGCCTCACCTAATAATACATCTGAGGATGAATGACCTGGCTGATGTCACAGTAGGGGAGGTAAAGAAGAGGTTCCAGGGAATGGGCAGATCTGTCACCTTCTTTGAGATACTTCCCATTCCCAGGGCAAGTATGGCAAGAAAAGGGAGAATTTAAAAGTTTAATGAATGGCTGGGGGCATGATGTTGGGAAAAGGGGTACCAGCAGGTAGGAGGCTGGTGGAGACCTGGAAGAACAGCAGTCTATATGCAAAAGACAGACTGCACCTAAATGAGGAAGGAAAAAATGTACTGAAGGCAAGGATAGGGAAGCACATTGAGGAGCATTTAAACTAGAAGGGGGGGTAGCAGGATAGATAGAGGAGTTCAGAGGCCTAGTGATGTGAAACCAAATGTGCTTAATCCCCCTGCGATAGCAAGGTAAGGAGGAAGGCAACTACTAAGGGAGCAGACATAAGGGGAGAGAGGTGGGGGAGAGTGGAGACAAGGGTTGGATTCTGGCAACACTAAATGCTAGGAGTCTGGGGAATAAGGTGATGGAACTACAGGCTCTCCTGGAGGAGTGGGGAGTGGACTTGGCGGTTATAACCGAGACATGGGCCACCCAAATCCACAACTGGGACATGACGGTTCCAGGGTACAGATTACACCAGAAGGATATGGAAAAGGGGAAGGGGGAGGGGGTGATGCTGTACATAAAGGAGAGATTAAAATGTATAAGGGAGGAGGGAGATGAGGGAGATACAGAATCACTGTTGGTGCAGCTACAGGATTTCAAAAATAGATCACTAACACTGGGGGTGGTGTACAGGCCACCCTCTCATTCTGAAGGGATGGACAGGGTACTAGCAGAACAGATCAGGAGGAACTATGGGAAGGGGGAATGGTGAAAGTAGGGGACTTCAACCAGCTGGGGTGGAGTGGGACACACCTACCAAAAAGAGCAGAAGGGAGCAGGTAATGCAGGATGCCTTCCAGGAAAGCTTTCTAGTACAGTTGGTCAAGGAACCAACTAGATAAAAAGGAACACCTTTGACGTCATATTTATGAATGGGGAGTGGGTAAGGGATGTGAGGGTTGGGGAACCACTGGAGGAGTGACCCCCAGACAGTATGGTTCCAGTTATAGATGGCTAAAGATAGGGGGGCATCTGGCACAAGAGTGCTGGATTTCATGAACACCAACTTTAAGATGATGAGGGAAGTGGTACAGGGGTTGCTGTGCAAAATTCAACTGGGTATAGACTCACAACAAAGGTGGGAAGTGATAAGACAAGAGATAGTGGAGGCAACAGAAACTTGCTGTAGGGAATAGACTAAGAAGGCTAGGGGAAAGAAACCCAGCTGGATAAGCAAAGGGGTGTTAGACAGGGTGAGGAGGAAAAGGGCAGCTTTCAGGAGACACAGAATCTCTGGGAGGGAGGAGGATAGGGAGAAATATCTGCATGAAGCAAAGGAAGTGACCAGGAGGGTAAAGGCAGCCAAGGTGGCAAGAGAACTCAGGCCGGCGCAGAGCATAAAAAAGGGGAAAAAGACTTCTTTGGTTACATCAGGGAGAAAAGAAGCTGTAAGGACCAAATTTGTAAGAATTAAGAAGGAGGGGTGATGGGTGGAAGAGGGGGGTGGAAAGGCAGAAGTGCTCAATGACTACTTCTGTTTAGTCTTTACCAAAGAAAGGGAGGAGGTGTTACCCATAGTAGGAGGGAGGATAAAAACAGATAGAGGGGGATGATAGATGGAGAAATCACAGTGGGGAGGGTGCTGGAGAGGTTAAGGGCATTGAAGGTGGACAAGGCACCAGGACAGGATGGAGTACATCCAAGTGTGCTGAAGGAGCTGGCAGAGGTCCTGGCAGAACCATTGGTAGAATTATTTAATTCATCTCTAGACACAGGATGTGTACCTCATGACTGGAGACTGGCCGATGTGGTTTCGCTTCACAAGAGTGGATCCAAGGATGAACTGGGGAACTATAGGCCAGTAAGTCTAACATCCATAGTGGGGAAGCTAATGGAGACCATCCTAAAGGAGAGGCAAGTGGCACTCCTGGAGGTGAATGGGCTGCAGGACGGAAGGCAGCATGACTTCATCAAAGGCAGGCCATGGCAGACCAACCTGTTGGAATACTATGACTGGGTGACTAGGCAAATTGACAGGGACCATGTGGTGGATGTCCTGCAGCTAGACTTCAGTAAGGCCTTCAATTCAGTACCTCATGGGAGACTTGAAAGCTAGCTACAGGGCGTGGGGCAGGAGCAAATCTGGTGGGATGGGTGGAGAACTGGCTAAAAGATAGGTAGCAGAGGGTGGTGGTAGGTGGGGACTACTTATCCCCTAAGCCTGTGACAAGAGGTGCTCCACAGGGGTCGGTGTTGGACCCAGTGCTGCTTGCCATACTTATTGCAGATATCTCAGAGGGCATTAAGCAGCAAAATTAGCCTATTTGCAGATGACACCAAGACGGGAGTGGTGGTGGACAACCAGGTTGGGAGGCAGGGGCTACAGGAGGATCTAGCAAGGCTAGAGGCATGGTCTGACAGATGGCAGCTGGGGTTCAGTGTAAAAAAATGGAAGGTACTGCACTTCAGAACAAAAAATCCAAAGAGAAGCTACCATCTGGGGGGGTGTGCAGCTGGAGGTAACAGAAGAGAAGAAGGATCTAGGGGTGTTCATCATGGGAGCAATGAACAATTCCACATAATGCAGAGAGGCAGCAGCAATAGCCAACAAAAAAGCTGTGGTGCATTGCAAGGGGCATTACCTTGAGAAGAAGAGAAGTTATTCTACCATTATACAGATCGTTGGTTAGACCCCACCTGGAATACTGCATGCAGTACTGGTGCCCGTACCTACAAAAGGACATTAGGCTGTTGGAAGGGGTGCAGTGTAGGGCAACGAAGATGTTTCAAGGCCTGGGGAAACAATGTTAGACATGTACACGATGGAGAAGAGGAGGGATGGGGGGACATGATAGAGATCTTCAAATACATGAAGGGGATAATCAAAACAGACACAGAAGGTCTATTCAGGAGGAGGGTGGGGAGAGACACTAGGGGCCATGACATGAGATTGGAGGGGGGGGGATAGATTCAGGAGTGAAGAGGCATTTCATTATGGAGAGGGTGGTGGCAAAGTGGAATGCACTACTGACTGAGCTGGTGGCATGTAACACAGTGAAATGCTTCAAGAATGGATGGGACAGGTCAAAGAGGAGATTAAAGGGAAGGGGTGGGGCAGCTGCTGAATAGGGAGCTAGCGACCATATCGAACAGCCTAGCTAGACCAGGATGGCCTTTTGCTGCTGGCAACTTTCATATGTTCATATAAATATTGTGAAATATTGTACAGTACATCTGAGGTAGTACAAACTCCAGAAATATTTGCACATACAGTACCAGTATTGTGTACAGCAGTGGTACTCCGCCATGTGTGGCATGGGAGCCACATTTGTTACTATACTTCGTTAGGAAGCCACAACACACATACATGGCATCCATATGAGATGAAATTATACATGCGCAAGAAAAATGTATAATGTTCAAATCACTTTATTTCTATTTATTACAAATGTTTGCAAATAAATAAACATTAATTAACATTGTTAGAAACATGACAACATTGAATAATTATATTGAATAACATTGTTTTGTGAAAATTCTCTGTGAAGCTCATCAGAGCTCTTCAGGTCCACAAATTCCATGAGGAGATCAGAGGAATCAGACATTCCAGCAAAACTGTCTTCCATTTCACTAACTTGCATGAGGAATGGGTTATGCACCAGATGCAATAGTTTTTCACACTTTTTAAAATCTAAAAATCTACCAACATAGTTTTCAGACAGTTCATTGAGCACATTGTTGAACATCTGTTGATTAGCAACAGCATCAGGATTTTGTTCAAATATTCTATGCACATGATGAAACAAACTAGAGCACCGAGGACACAGAGGGCATAAAGAAGTGAGGCACAGCAGCAGTCAATACATTATGTTCGGCAGAACCATGACTAACCTCCTCAGTGCTGCTATTTATACAAGTTAAACAGCTGAATGAAACCTGTTTTAATTATTCAATAAATTAATGGCAAGTGCTTCCAATTAGTCCAGGTTTCAGGTAAGGGTTTTAATTCATAACTTAGGAGTGCATCTTGTGTAAACCATGTTCCAAATGCAGTTTGGTACTGTTTTAAATCTGACTACATTAACCTCCCCACCTCCCACCCCCATATCCTCGTGGAGCAGGCTCACCTATTGGAGACACAGAATACCTTTTCTCAGGGCTGCACCATACAGCTTTCACTGACACCCCCCCAGCTTGTGGCTCACTAAAATATTACTAGACAGTGTTCTTTTTAATGCTCCAGGACTGCATTAATTAACTGGCAGTTTACTAACACTGAAATTAACATCACCAATTTAGTGCAATCAGACTGTTGTTGATAGCGCTACACGGGTAATGTTAATTTCATTTTATTTTTAAAGAGGCATCAAGCACGATCAATTTACAGCTAAGCAGGCAGACTGTCATCCAGGAACAGTGCATAGAACAGGCAGATTTTAGAATGCCATGTTAATCTCTGTGATTTAAACAGCATTACTCACTCACTCTCTCACTGTGAATAGGGATATGCCTTACTCACTTGCTCTTTGGCTCAGGCAGGGATGTTTGAAAGAGCTGCTTCATGCTGCAAATGCAGAATCACTGTAGGAGTCGCAAGCTAATTCCTAAAGAGCCGCATGTGGCTCGCGAGCCACGGAGTGAGTAATGCTGGTGTACAGCAATCATATGGAAGTGATAAAATATACTATCACATGCTTCAGTTTGCAAACAACCTAAGGAATTCCCCATTAGACAATGGTGATCTTGAATCTCACACTTATGAATGTGTTGAAGAAGCTTGTGTTTGTCATTTCTCTTTGTGCTTAAAACAGTATCAATGAATGTTTCAACTACATGGAGAGAGTGTTCTCTGATCTTGTATTTGGCATCAAATGTCCATGTGGCCATGTGTTGTCGATAATATGCAATCAGTCTTAGCTTTGTACAATAACATCTTAAAGTACTTCAGTCTTGTCCAATGTATACTATTCACACTGTCACTTGTATTTCATTTCTTTTGATTACGTGACTGTCTCATGATCAGTTTGTGGTCTCTTTGTGTTTGTCTCTTTAATGAGAGTTTGACGTGATGTTTCTTAGATGTGGCTGTCACAGCAGTGGCACAAAATCTGGAGCCAGATGAGACATTTGGGGTCACTTTCCTGTGAGTGCTGTGGCAATGGGCCACATGGGCATTGTTACTCTGAGCACTACCTTCCTTATAGCATGAAACACACCTACCAAAGTACTTCTGTTTTCTTTGTAAAGATTTTGTTTTAGTAGCAGGTGCCATATTATTGCTTGATGTGATGTGTATTCTATTGTGTCTGTTGTGAATCTGTAAAAGAAACAGAGAAAAAAAGACAATTACAACTGTTTAATACATCTTGAGGCAGTTTATCACAAACGAAATTATGAAAATAAACTGTACTTTACATCAACCAATTCAAAATACTAATATTCTCATGTTAAATAATCCTCTTTAGCAAGATAATATTCATTTTCTGCCACTTGATTGAGAAAAATCATTGGCTGGTGGTGAAATGATGCAAATATGTAAGCAATAATACCAGACAGTGTGGGTGGCATGGGGGTATACCAGACTGCTCTGGTTTGTAATGAGGTCTGACACCACTGGCAGATATCCTTATAGCCTGTGAAAGGTCTGGTATAGTACAATACCTACCACCCTGGATGGTATTATTGCACTTAGAAAATGGTCCACTGTATTACTGTTTTTTATAGAGCTATCAGACAGTGAGAACATGGTGATTTCTTAGCCCATTTTCTAAGCATAGTGAATATACTCATTGACCCAATATGTACCCTGAACAAATTCAAAGCTGTCTGTTCACTAAAAAAAAAAAAAGATGTAAAACAATGGCACGTTCTATTTAGGCACAGAAAATGGCCGTAGTGTAGCAATTTTTTTTTCACAAGATTGCATTCCTCTTTTAGCTACTCACTCGCGAAAAAAGAATCAACAGCTGGTGAAAAAGGATGTCAATTTACACAGTTAATGTAATTAGTGACCCAATAAGGGTACCCTAAACAAATATAAAACTGTTAATTATATTAAAAAAAATTTAAACATTCAGACTTTGTATTTAGGCACAGGAAAAGGGAGTAGTCTTGTAAAAAGGATCTTTTTTTGTTAGAGTGCAGTCCTTTTGGGCCTCTTGTTTGTGAAAAAGGATCATCTGCTGGCAAAAAAGGATATTACTTTTATACACTAAATGTCTTTAGTGACCCCAAAAGAAACAATAAGGACCCCAAATGAATATAAAACTGTTAGTTATATCTTTAAGACATGTTTTCAATCAATCAGACTTTGTATTTAGCTCCAGGAAACAGAAGTAGAGTCATGGAATAAGATCTTTTTTCATAAGACCACATTCCTTTTTCACCACTTGCTCATGAAAAAGAATCCACGGCTGGTGAAAAAGGATGTCAATTAACACAGTAAATGTCATTAGTGATCCAGTAAGTACCAATAAGTACTCTAAACAAATAGAAAAATATTAATTACATCCCAAAAATGTTGTATTTGGGCACAGGAAAAGGAAGTAGTCTCATGAAACAGTATCCTTGTTCATGAGATCACATTCCTTTTTTGCCACTCACAAAAAAGGATAGATGGCTGGCAAAAAAAGATATCAATAAACACAGTTAATGACATTGGTGACCCAATAAGAACCAATAAGGACCCTAAACAAATATTAAATTGTTAGTTTTATCTAAAAAAACATTTTTAATCAATCAGACGTTATATTTGGGCACAGGAAACGGAAGTAGACTCACGAAAAAGGATCCCTTTTTCAAGAGTTTGCATTCATTTTGCCACTTGCTCATGAAAAAGAATCAGTGAGTAGTGAAAAATAAACTTCAAAATAAACAGGAAGTGCTTTCAACAGCCAATCGGAAAGGGAGATATTGATTGGAAGTATGCCATCTTAGATTTCCGTGCATTTCACTGTTGTCATAAACAACTAGAGCACTGTAAGTAGCAAGGTTCCTATTAAACTTTTTAAAATGATTAAATTTTTTTGATGAATAAAGTACATATCATGCAATCAGAAGACAGACTAAAACAATGTTTTAATCTCTCTGTGACAAGTGCTTAACTGGCAAAAGCGAATAGTTTTTTCTGCAGTCTGTACATTTCTAATTCAGAGCAAAGCTTATGGAGATAGAATTTTGTACTACCATATCAATTATGTTTTTTGAGTTACAGAAATAAAAAAACAGAAACGTACTGAAGTGAACAGTAGTCAGAATACCTTATAATTTATTTAACAGTGTGTGTAATCAGCAAAGCATCTTGAGACAGAGACATACTGAGTTTTTTTATTTTAATTTCTCTCTCGTTTTCTGTCACACTGTTTCACATTAAATGCATAGAAAACTATAGTTCAGAATCTTACATTGTTCTTTTCTACCATACACACATTTTTCTCACACGCCCAAGAAATACAACTTATACAGTAAATGTGATGTGAGTGTCTTAAAACCTAGGATGCCAGCTCAAAAAGGAGGGAACAGTGGGTATACCAGTCCATGCCTACCTGGTGACTGACCAATAGGATTGGTCAGTCTTGGCAGGTCACAAGTGGTGATCTATCACATAACCATGTTGTCAGATAAAAAACTGTTTTAGCTTGATGCAGTAATCCAATACTAAACAATCTGCAGCATCTAATAATAATAATTTATCTGATTGGCACACACTAATTGTAGCTAACCAACCCAATGTTTTCTAATTATTTTGAGCTGGGTGACTCGGTAAATCTGGCTCCATACAGTTTGGTACAAGAATTCTGCCAGTCACTTGGCACAGGGCTATTGAGAGAGACAGACACATTTCGGAGATTGCTGACATTTGCACTATCTGACTAAGGATAAAGCATAACTCCAGAACTAGTGCCTGGATCCTAGGCAGTTCCCTTGTGCGTACAGCAGCAGAATTTGCTAGGAGAAGTTATTTTGGGAATAACTTGTGCCTGAAGAACTGTGATGTTTCATGGTTTGGTAAGGGTGGCATGAGATGGGAGAAGCTCATCCCAGCTGTACACTGACTTTTGGAGACACATCCTAAGCAAGATTTACTCCTTATCCAAATAGGAGGCAGTATAGCAAAGTGAGTTAAGGCTCTGAGCTGCAGATCTGGAGACCTGGGCTTGAATTACACAGACACCTAGGTGCATACTGTGTGATCCTGAGCAAGTGACTTAACTTCCTTGTGCTCCCAGTTCACACCTGGAAACAAGCTTCAGCTTATTGTGCTACTCCTGGTTAAACAATGTTTCCTTCATATTGGATGTAATGATTTGGGACACAAAGGGAGTATAGATTTAACTGAAGCAGCTACATCAGATTTGGCTACTTCAACTGCATTGTTACATGCTTGTAAAATTCTGTATTCAGATAATACAGAGTGGATGATGTGGAATGTCCAGCATAACACTAGTGGGCTAAAAAGATCCTGTCTTTTTTTTTATTCAGTTTGCTTTATTGGCACGGTAATAATACATGAGTTATACAGCTCCAATCGGGCTGACACTTGCAAGTTACATATGCCATTATCATATAAACATGTTTACAAACCAATATCATTGAGATTAAGAAGATTGACCTAACATATAACAAGGTAACCTAATACAACTTTACCCCACACCCCAAACCAACCATCCATCACCCTAACAGCATCTACACACCAATTGAGACACCATGAGGATTCTCACTGGGAAGAGAAACACGGATCAAAGGATACATCTAGCAGGGGGGTATTTCCTATGACTAGACAGACTAAGCTTGCCAAGTGGCTAGAACAGGATCCAATGGACCCCAACTGGAGCCATAGGACTGGGTCCTGTTATTCATTTTGGCTATGTGTAACTCCAATTGTAAAGCAAGTATAATCTCCTTATACCATTCTAGGACTGGTGGAGTAGTAGTGTACTTCCAGTGTCTCATGATGGCAGCTTTAGCTGTAGCTGATATAATAGCCATGTACAACTTTTTTTGCTTAGTCATGCCTCTGGGGAAGCTACTCAATAAACAAATTTCTGGTGTAAAAAAGAGCTCCAGGCCTATTATCAGTGATAATGAAGCATGAATTGCCCTCCAGAAAGGCTGAATCTTAGAGCATTCCCACAGTACGTGGAACAAATCCCCCTCTTTGGCTTCACACTTGTTACAGATAGGTGATGATAACTTACCCATCTTGTGAAGTCTAGCAGGAGCATAATACATGTTGTGCATAATATTAAATTGCTGTAGTTTGTATGTATCTTGTCTAATATATTTATGATTATTTACCCATATCTGCTCCCATACTCCCCTATCCTCTGTCATCTCTAATCTCTGCCTCCAATAATGACTAACACAAGAGGGAAAATCCCCATCTATCCTCTGCAACACATTATAGACTCTAGAGACAGAATGGGATTGATCTGCAGCTTTAAGCAATGAGGACAACTTGGTCCTGTTTTCTACCCATGTTTTCGTTCTGTGAAGGTGAGCCTTTATTGAGCCACAAATTTGTCGAAACTTGAAATTATGTCCTTTTAACTCTGGGAATTGTATACAGGCTTGTTTATATGATATTAGCTTCCCTTTGGGTGCCAAATCCCCCAGTCGTTATCCCGCTATCGGTCCCCAAAACATAGAAGAAATCAGAGCCCACTGTATTAAAAAGTGGATGTTATGTATCAAGGTTTGCTCCGGCGAGTTCTGCCAGTTCACCTTTAGGAACTTCTGAGCCTGCTGCAGAACTTTTAGCGACCATCCAATAGGCATGTTTTTGAGTGGTTTGGGAAGGAGTTTAACGGTGGTATAGGCAATTGTATTTAGGGTCAACGAATATTTAAGAGTTAAATCGCTCTCAATATAAACCCAGGAAGGCACATAAGAATTCGGGGTCACTAAGCTATTCGGCTTATTCCAATGTACCACTTTACTAATATGTGAGGCAATGTAGTACTTGAAGTAAGAGGGGAGCGCAAGGCCTCCTGACTTTTTTAAACCTGCGAGTTTCGGGTAGGATCTTCTAACAGCTTTCCCTTTCCATAAAAATACATTGAGCATTTTTTGCAAATTCCCAAACCAGGTTTTGGGTAGGTAACACCCTAACATGTTTAAAGGATAGAAAATCCTTGGTAGTATGTTCATTTTCACTGTTTCTATTCTGGCCCAGAGTGACAAAGGCAATAAATTCCATCTGACCAGATCTTGTTTAATAGTTTTAATAAGGTTATGAAGATTCTCTCTAATCATCGAACTTATCTCCCTAGTGATTTTAATACCAAGATACGTCAACATCTTTGGTTCCCAGCTTAATCCATATTCCCTTGCTGTGTTAGGATAACATCTATTGTTTAGTGGGAAAAGCTTTGTATTGGAGATATTAATTTTGTAATTCGAGACTTTGGAAAACTTTGTAATTTCATGCAGTATTGCCGGTATACCATTTTCTGGATCCTCTAAATGCATAAGCAAGTCATCCGCGTAGGCTGAAATTAAGTACCGCCTGTTTCCCACCTTTATTCCCCTAATCTCTTGCGACGCCAGTAATCTACGAATCAGGGGTTCAAGGTATAAATTAAATAGAAGCAGAGAGAGTGGGCATCCCTGTCTTATGCTGCAGGATAAAGGGAAAGAAGCTGACAATATACCATTGCACCACATCCGTGACGTGGGTGTGGTATATAAAACCCGGACCCAGTTTAGAAAATCTTCAGATAGACCAAATCTGGCTAAAACTGTGAATAGAAAGTCCCACAACACCCGGTCAAATGCCTTTTCGGCATCCAATGCAAGTAAGCCTGCCGGACTCTGTAAATTATGTGCATGCGCAATTAGATGATGAAGTTTACGTAGATGGTCACTAGACACCCTACCACTCATGAATCCCACTTGCACATCACTTACCAGATTACTCATTAACAGACTGAGTCAGTTAGCTAAGACTTTAGCCAATATTTTAATATCGACATTTAACAATGATATTGCGCGATAACTGCCAGGGAGCACAGGGTCTCGCTCCGGTTTGGGAATAAGAGTTATGAGGGCCTCTAAGAAAGCTGTTTCTGAGAGGCCCTCATAAAACCAAAAGTTATATACCTTAGTTATGATTGGGCAGATTATATCCACATAAGCCTTATATAGATTAGTAGTTAGACCAGACGGTCCAGGGGATTTATCCCCAGCAAGTTGGGTGATTGCTTGCTTCACTTCCTACTCTTGTATAAGTGACCCTAACTGATTCGACTCAGAGCTTGTAATCCTAGTCAGGGTAACCGAGTCTAGAAATTCTTGAATTTCCATGGGGGTTGCTCTATCAACAGACGGGATGCAGTATACCTGCTGAAAGTATTCTCTGAAAGTCGCAGCAATTTCTCTAGGGTCACCTACTGTAGTATGTCCCCTATCACTTTGTATTGTGGCTATGAATCGATTAGAGTCTAGCTGTTTCAGGCTAAGAGCTAATAGTTTGCCTGCTCTTTCCCCAGACTCCAAATACCTGATTTTAGTTCTCCGGAAGGCTAACTCTGCTTTCCGCATCATAATTGAGGAGTATTGGGTTTGGAGTTGATGCAGTTTAATCCAATCCGCTTCAGTCTAGTGTCAGGTAATATTATTTTCCAAGGCCCTAATAGCATTAGTGATTTCATTTAACTGCAATCTAGCTTTCTTGGCCCTAGTGGAAGTTATTCTGATGCACTCACCCCTTAGCGCACACTTCAAGGCTGCCCAAACAATATCTATATTAGAAACTGAACTAAGATTTCTAATGAGAAAATGGGATATAAAATTCTTCAGGTGTTCCTGGGTAAAGGAATCCTGCAATAGCTGATTATTAAATCTCCACATGAAATCCCTCTTTATGCTGGAATTTGGCTCAAATAAAATAGAAACCGGGGAATGATCCGATATAACCCTGGTATAAATCCTAGCATCTGAGACCGAGGGAAGTGCATTAATGCTGACTAAAAAATAGTCGATTCTGGAACATGTTTTGTGCGGCATAGAAAAAAAAATGTATTGCCTCTTTCTCCCGTTGTTCAGTCTCCGGATGTCTATGAGGTCTAAGCTCTCCATTACCTCTTTTAAAGCTCTTTGGGTGAGAGATAACCCTACTTGTTTGTTATTGGATCTGTGGAGAAACAAGTGTGGAGTTATATTCCAATCCCCCCTATTAATATTGTCATGGACACATAAGTATTCAGGATATCCAGGAGCTGCATAAAAAAATGCAGGGAATCCACATTGGGACCATAGATGGACCCAATAACCACTCGTTTTGTTATTAAAGTCCCAACCAGAAAGAGATACCGACCCTGTGTGTCCCATATCTCCTTCTCTAGTTGGAAGGGGGTCCTTTTATGAAATAAGATGGCTACTCCACCTCTATTTGAGGATGCACCTGCGCCAAATGTTTGACCCACCCAGTATTTAGTGAATAGCTGGATATCTTCTCTGTGAAGATGCGTTTCCTGTAAACAGGCCATGTCACAGTTTAAAGTCGACAGGTGCTTCAACACAATTTGCCTTTTGCATCTATCCCGGGCTCCCTTAATGTTCCAACTCAGAAAATTAACACCCCCATATCATCCTCTGAATATTGATAGTACCATATCCTTACATATTATCTTCGTGTATACAATCCTGTTAACACAGGTATCTTGTCTTCCCATAACCTAGGCTGTAGTAGATGCTGCCTCAAACCCCCCCTCCCTTTTGCGTCCATCTCCCCAAACATCAGCTAATCCCCCCAGTTCTAACAACTGCACTATCATACCAAACTGCCATGTGATGTAACTTCCAGCCCAGACGAAAGGTAACCTGCTTTCCAGCCCAGTCCTCAATCTTATTAACATCATTTGTCCTATTAATCTGGTCCCTCGCCAATTTAACAAAACTAAATCTGATCTGACTCTTCTGAAATCCTTCCCCCCTTCCCAACTAACCCAAAAAGATCCTGTCTGGTAAACATTCAGATATATGGCTTCCTTCATGATCTGGGAATGGACACTGCATGACACCCCAAAATTAAGTACAAGTATTGACTATACCTAAAAGATGGGGTGTATCTCTCAGACATTGTTAACAGGATTTTCCTGGGGGACCTCCAACATGGAATCAAAGCACTGTTGTAAATGTGTTGTCACATACATCATAAGTACCAACATGCCACCCCACAATGGCTTTTTTAAGAGCCAAATATTCTTTGATGAAAAACTAAAAGAAATACACCTACACACATATATCCTTTTTTTCTCTTGTTTTTTGTTATTAATTTACATTTTTTTTCTGTCATCCATCTATTTGTTTCCCTTTCTGTTCTGGTTTATTACCTGTGATATTAAATACCATTTTCAAGGCTGCTAATTCAGAATAAGTAAAATGCTGCCGTGTGCTATAACAAGACTGACAATGTATTTTTTTTTACCATGAGGTTGCATATGTGGGGGTGGGGGGGTGGAGTCAACTGGGGAGATGTTCAGGGATAGGATGGAAGGTTATGGGGATATACATGTGTCACACAAATCAAATATCATTGCTGCTTGTGATTGACTCTGGCCTGAAGATGGCGATTCTGTACCTGATACAAATGGGGGCAGAATTATAGATGTCATATTGGTGAACAGCTGTGGTTCAGCAACAATTGTATTGTCTAGCTCAATATGAATAGTACAACAGTCAGTAAACAGTAAAGCCATCTTAGACAAATCAGATGTTTTTTCTCTAATTTTTTTTAACTTTATTTTCAGAAGAACAGCAGTGTTCATTGATACATACGTATTGTACATATGCTTGACAGTGATCAGAGTGGCATTAAAATACATATTTATTCTTATATCTTGGTGGCTAACATGTCCAAGATTTATCCCCAAATTATTTGTACATGAACGTAAGATACAGTTAACAGAGTTTCTGTAACTCAGAAATTTTAGGAAAGTGGTTTGGGAATGTCAATAAGACCATTTGGCTTATGTTAAAATAACCGAGGTGCAACTTACTTCCCCCAACTTCATTCCTCGCAACTCCTCCATTCGCACCTGCCCGAACACCCCAGCCAGTGTATTTAGGCGAACAAGGAATTGTATCTTGGTGAGTGGTAGATGTATGCTACCTTAACAGTAGCAAGTCATATAACAATGTTACACCTAGGCATTTTGTAACAAAGTGGTGCAGCATGTGAAGTGCCACAGGGATCATTTGTTGGGTAGTACCTTTGAACGTCTCTATTAATGTGATTAATAGAGTGGCTAGAGAGTAAGCTATCTCTCTGAAGATGAAACAATGATCTCCAATAGGTTAAACAGTCCGGGCTGGTAGTGAAACATGAGGAGTTATGTATCTAGTGTGTGTGCGTGTGTGCGTGTCTGTGTGTGTGTGTGTGTGTGTGTGTGTGAAAAGCTAATAAATGGAAGTAATAATACAGCAGAACTACAAAAAAATGTAATTTTTTTAATTTTGTTTCCTGACAGAGAACAACTACAATGCCAAAATTTGCTGCAGATGATGATGAATCACCTTGGTCAAGGCCATCAACTAGTGTGAAGAAGTGGACATTTTGATGAGTGTGACCAATTTCTCCCTCAATAAAATGTGGGAGAAGATAGGTCAGGCCTTAGGTGACCGGGGGGTAGAAAAGACCACTGATGAATACTGAAAGAAGTGGAAGCAGCTCCAGCAGAAGTTTTACAAGAGTAAGGCTTCTGGTACATTACTGTGCATATAAGGAACAGCAACTGGTATGAGATGGCTCATGCTATGTGAAGATGCACAGGGAAACCTGAATTTGGAGACCACCACCATAGCAGCAAGTATATTTTTGTTACTAATAAAAAATTAAAAGGTAAAAATATTTAACCATAAGGTGATAAAAATATACAGCTATCTAAAATTAGGCTATCCAACACATACATGCAATATGTATGAGTTTGTAAATCATTTGCTATTATATTTGAGCAATAAGGCACAACAAGCCATTGGTTGTAATATGTTTACCTCACAGTTAGTCAAGTGTCTTTAGCCCCTGACCGTTTGGGCAAACCTAGTGCAATCAATGTATATGAAGTGCCTTATTGCTTATATAAAATGGACCCAGTTACAAGTTGTAAAAAAACAAAATTTGAAAAGTTTTCATACCCACAAAAAGTATACTAAAATGTTGCTAAATAATATAAAATGGTCCATTGACAGATGTACTGTGTTTCACCTGTCAGTTATCTGTCTTCCTTCATATTCATTGCATAGAGGATATACAATTCCCCGTGTTCAAATATGCCATTTATTTGCATGTGTGGGGGGAGGGGGAACTGTAACTCACCCCCCCACATCCTCACATACACACATGCACACAAGTAATGTTTACATGTACTACATGAGTTAAAAATTCTTCAGAGTTCCACTGTCATACACCCCCCACACACACACAGGCATGCAAGTGGAGCCAAAACCTAAATGTTATCTGCTGGCAGATAAGGAGCACATAGTTGTCTGTCAAAGTGGTGAAGCTATGAGGGGGACTTCTCATGAGTATCAAATAAAAGCCAGCAATGGGAACTCTGGATAATACTTTATTTTCCACATTTGTGTATGTTTGTAAGGAGGGTCTCTTAAGTGTAAATAACATTAAATTATTTACATACTTTAGTCATGTAATGCATTTTGATTTTTACGGCCTGGTAGATGATTTCTATATATGAGTAAAGTTTACACCCATGATTGTGATGCAGATTAAGAAGCAAGTGACTTATGAATTCTGATAGTTACCCCAGTTGGCAGGGACTTGTTTGTAAGCATTGGTAGTGCTTTCTTAAGGCAATGGATTGAACAAAGTCTCAGCCAAATAGGATATAGGGATTTCCTTGTCCATTTTTTATTGATACAGTAATATTTCTATAACTACAGTCTCTCACAAAATGTTTGTTGTATTATAAATAGAATCTGTGATTTTCAATGTTCCTTATATCTCTTAAATGCATAAATATGCCTGCCTGTTTCACAGACAATAGGACATAATGGAATTTTGTGTTTCCTCTTAAAGACAGTGTTATGAAAATATTTCTCAAACATTATATTAAAGAGGGACTCTGGTCAAAAGTGTTACATTGCAGAATTAGAATAAGCATACCCTCCAATAAATCTCACACCAAACATTAGTGTTTGAAACTGTGTTACTTCATTTTAATGTTATGGGCTATTTTGTAACCCTGATTTCATTACCTGTTCAAAAAAGCCAGTTTCAGTGAAGAGGTGCTGATGATGTCATCTCCTGAACTCACAGTCTAGCCCTCCCTGTCAGCAAGGTTATAGGACCTGTTTCTCCAAAGTTAAAAAATCATTATTTTTCTATTCATTCATTCTATTTCACTAGAAATACCACCAACAGCTTAATCTGGTTCAGTTTCAGTTGGTTACCATCTGTATCCCCCTTCCTCCTAGCCGCCCCTGAAAACGGAACTTCTAGTCTCAGTGGGCTTACTGGGTCAACAACATTCAATAAATAAATAAATTCTGCAATGGTTTTCAGAAGTAAAATAGGCAGCACCATTTTAAAAACAGTGCTATAGAATCAATGTTTCAGGTTTTGTAACAAAGTTGACAAATGTGTATTTTAATGCTTTTTTAGTGTGGTTCATTTTTCCAGATTTGCAGGATGCTGAGCCAGCATGCCTCCACGCTGCTGATACCATGTGAAGTGTTACTGTGCAGTGCCTGTTTGGAAGTTGTTTTGCTACAAGTTGTGTAATGTTGGTAACTGCATTGCTGTTTGTCAGTGTCTGCTTTACAATAAGATTTAATAGGAGCCTTATATGTGTTAATTCCTATTAGGGGTGTAAGTGTTAGTCCTGGTAAAACAATCATTGTAATGTGGAGTACAATGCAGATGAGCCTGAATATAGCTCAAGTAACAGCCTGTCAATGAGACAACAGAAAATGAGCTCTGATCAACTAAGTATCCCATTCATTCATGCTTTGATGATGAATAAAATACTGATTGATTGATTGATTGATTGCATGAGTGAGTAAACATTGAGCTGGCTACTGCATTAGAAACTCATAGTAAGGTTTCAAAATAGCACTACCTCTCCTACCCTCGTTTACAGGGTGATGAAATAATTGATTTGAAGTACCATTCTGAGAAACCACCTCAATTGAATGATGGGTGTGAATGATCACAGCCTTCCACCACATCAGAGATATCCAGTCTGCAATTCTCTTATTAGTGTGCTGTGACTTAACACCCAGCAACCCAGGAAAAAAGGACCACAACAAAAAAGTACCAAAAACAAAACTATGAATTTATCAACTTTGTTACAAAACCTGAAACACACATAGGTTTTAAAGCAATGTTTATTGAATGATGCTGCCTGTTTTACTGGAGAAAACCATTTGCAAGTAGTTTTTAAACTTTGGAGAAACAGGTCCTGTAAGCTTGCTAACAGGGTGGGCTAGACTGTGAGTTTAGGAGATGACATCATCAGCACCTCTTCACTGAAACTGACTTTTTTGAACAGGCAGAGAATATAGGGTTGTAAAATGATTTGTAACTTTTAAACAAAATGACTTAGGGATCCCAGTTTTGGCATGAGGGTGATTGAGGCTATGTTTATCCATATTCTGAATTTATTGATGCCAGTAATTTGTGACCATAGTCCCTCTTGAATGGAAATTTTGTGTTGGACAGTCATTTCTGTAATAATTTACAAAAGGTTTGACTTACCACACAAAAATGTAAACTACTAAAATAAAGATCAATCAATGAAGTTAACTTTCTAAAGGGGAACTGCAGATACTATGTTGTTCAGATAAAAAAATGGTGTATTTAACTCTAAGAAATCCAGAAAATGTTTTTAATGGGTATTAGGGAGTTTTCCTGATAATTAGGCAGACCTGATTGTCAGGGGTTTCTCTAGGGAATGACCAAGGGGATGGTGAGTGGCAGATGGGTTTTTATGATGTCAGAAGAGACAGGGGAAGGGGAGGGATGGGAGGATTGCAGTAAATAAATGAGGTCAGCGAGCAGGGATTGGAGAAGAGCTATCTAGGGGAGGGACTTAATAAAGGGGCATGTAATGCCATGCATGCTGGTGGGGGCCTCACTTTTTGCAGGAATTTTGAATTCAAGTTTTGGATTATTAGGATTATTGAATACATTACCAGTATGCGCCAAATCAATAAAGTGGTACTGCTAGGAGACTTCAGTGTCAACTGGTTGGGCTCAGAGGCTGCTCCCTTTGAGGACACACTCTCCACCATCATTATGTCACAACTGGTCGACTCACCCACTAGGGTCAACTACAGGACAGGCTCAAGCTCTCTGCTGGACTATATTCTAACCAATCACCCAGAAGGAATCTCCAACACCTCTGTCCTGCCCCACTCGATGAGCGACCACTCCCCCAACCTCTGTCTATGGTCACATAGGGCTCCAAAGCTACCTGCTAAAACAGTTACACATAGGGTTTTGAAAAAAAGGACATCTCAAATCCCTAAAGGCACAACTTAGACAAACTGACAGTCCCCTATTGAAGCAGCCCATACTGTGGACCAAGTCCTTGGGTACTTCATTTCTCAGTTTAACACAGCTTGCAATATCCATGCCCCCCTAGGTCATAAAAGATTAAGGGAGCAAACAATGCCTAGATAACACCCTCCCTGCTTAACCTTATGGCCACCAGGGACAACCTCTGGCATTGTGCTTGGCTGCCAGAAATCAGGCAGATTGGCAATGGTACAAAACCACCAGGAATGACTTGTGGAGGGATTGTGGGATAACAGATGGACCAGACATCGAACTTCAAGTTCAACACACAATCTCTGTGTGATGTTTATTTAAAATGCAGAGATAACCTTCAGCAATGGCATATCCCTTCATCAGTACATCAGTTTAAAGCAACAGACTATGTAGGTCCTTTCTCTGCACTTAGCCAGCACCTTCAGATGTACTGATCTCTGATCTAACTTAGCAGTTGAGATTCAGCCTCCATCCATATGTGGGCCTTGTCTGCACAAGCTACAGACAAAGAACATCAGTGCAGAAGCACTGAACCATGAGTTACTCCAAAAGACACTGACAATAAGCCAAGTTTCAAAGAAACACAGTATCACACATGCTTCCATAATGCAAAGCATCAATGGGATATATGTAAATCACCATAACATTTCAGACTTGTTCAACTTACAGCAATTTACATGCATTTTAAATAGCGCAACTAACTTAATTTCTGTAATATACAGTCACCTAGTGCTTTTTACCTTTATCAAAAACCCCTAGTTCCATGGTATTTTCAACACTTACATGTTTTATACACATAAGGTATATACATTAAAGTATTTTATGACATAGTGCTATCACATACCAAATCCAACAACGATAAACACAGCCAGTTGTTTTACATCAGCTCAGAGGTCATTACTATAACCTCTTTGTACGAGGACCTGACAGGGAAAAGGAAAATTAAAGAGGACACTACAGCATGGTCAAGAACGGGAAGGGGGTGCCCATAGGTGGCCAACCTTATGGACTAGAAATTGTAAAGAATAGATTAGGCTAAGAAATACAAGGACTGTTACAAGAGATTTAAGAAAGGTTGTTCCTAAAAGTGGCAGGAACTCCCTGTCACATGCCAGTACCAGGGAGATTCGTTCTGCCAAGATCTGCCACTTCCAAGAGGAGCTCTCTAACTTCTGGGGCGATGGCAGAAACTTTTGGGAAAATATGAGCGACCTAATGGGCATGGCCAGCAAGTCAGCCCCATCTATGCTCTCTGTAAAAGGGGAAATCACCCAGAGCTCCAAGGTGATTGCCAACACTTTTAACTTGGCCTTCTCAAACCTAAGTGGTGTACTACCATCTGATTTCTTTGATGTGCCAGCACTTCTACCAGGGAGCATGAAAAAGGCACACATCAAGCCCACCCTCCCTTCTATTTTAGGATGGTCTCTATGCAAGATGCCAGAAAATATTTGCAGTGGGTGCTTGGAAAGTCAAGATTTAGCAGTGTCTCTCTCGACCTAAAGATTTTAAACTTCACTCTTGAAGATGTCCTAACTCCCTTAACTGAACTCCTCAATTTCTCCCTCTGCCAAGGTCAGCTCCCTGAGAAATGGAAGGCAGTTGTAGTCATTGCCATCTTCAAAAATGGTGACCATACCCTCTATACAAACTACCTCCCAAGCTCAATCCTTCCCCTTCCCCTCGAAGACATTGGAAAGGATTGTGTCAGATCAGCTTACTGAGTATCTAGAGAAATATAAGATTTATTGCCCCCAACAGCATGGTTTCTGTAAAGCACACAGTACCACCACTGCCCTACTCGAATTCATCAACTACATTTATAATGTAATTGATCAAGGCCATGTAAAGGAGCTTATTTACATTGACCTCACTAAAGCTTTTGATACAGTAAACCACACCATTCTGCTGAACTCACTCTCCACCACTAGACTTTCACTCAGATTCATAGGCTGATTAAGTAGCTATCTGAAGGTCAGATACCAACAAGTCAAAATAAATAGCATTCTTTCTGGCAGTCACCCAGTTTGCTCTGGTGTTCCTCAAGGCTCAATACTAGGTCCATTACTCCTTAGTCTGTTCCTTAATAACCTCCCTGAGCAAGCTCCACCAACATCTTACTCTATGCAGATGACTCAGTTATTTTCTCCAGCCAACCAGACCTGCATCTCCTGGAGACCCAACTTGATTTTTCATCTGTTGAGGACTGGCTCTCAAAACACAAACTCATTATGAACTACAAAAATATAAAAAACTATGCTTTCAGTAACACCCACAATAAACACAAGTTGCTCAGGCTTACCATCCAGAAGAGCAGGGGAGACACACTTGAGCCAGTCCCGTATTTCAAATACCTAGGCATAACCCTTGATAGGTCACTGTCCTACACCAGCAATATAGATCAAGTTGCTAAGGGATCCATACATAATCCCGACATGTAATGCCCAACAGTAAAATGCCTAACACTGAAATCCAGACAGGGTCCATATCCCAAGGTTTGTTTGCCCGACACACTTTTTCCACGGCTGTTAAACATCCCAATGTTTATTTATTTATTTATTTATTTAACCAGGAGAGACACACTAATCTTTCATTCAAAGTGACTCCCTTTTTTTCCCTCACATACAACCACAATATAGCAATGAAATAGCAAGCAGCTTCATGATTTACATCGGTGCATTAGTGAATTGAAAAATGTGCACCAGCAAAATAAACTGATACTGAAGCAGGGTAGTTGAGTAGTTCAGTGTGATATGGCAACAACACTTGAAGAGCACCATCTGCTGGAAAAAGTTTAAAATATACCCTCAGCATAATGTAAGATAACCACACTGCTACACCTGTCAGACTAGGTATTTAGAAGCAGACAGATGTGATTGTTCACAGGTTCACAGGTGTAGGTAATTAGTTTTAACCTATAAGTCACAGTCTTTGCAAACAACTCCTGCTGAAACCAACCACTTTTTAGTCATGTCAGAAATAGTAGTGTGTGAAACGGCATTGTCCCAAAATGGTTAAGATAAGATATGCTTTGAAGGTTAACTTTATGTAAAGGGAAGGAATCGAGGTGACCTTTGCTACTAGTCCTGCCAATACAGAAAAGGCAAAAATTGTCTGGGCAGAGCATATACTGAGTTGGTGGGGGGTCAGCATCATCTCAGAAAAAAATCTGATCATAACCATGCAGCTGATGCCACAGACTTTCACATTGTGCAAGCACTGGCATCATTCAAAGAGAGGGCTGTGGAAACAAATGATAGTCCAGATCAACTAATTCAAGCTGAGATTTTGCATGTGTCCAATGAAATAATGTAGAGCATGCCTTCCAGACAGCCTAAGCAACAAACTGTGAAAAGGGCCAGAAGACAAAATGCCCCCCCAAGCCACAAACACTTAATGACTTATCTTTCCCAGATCATCTGCGGTATGTTAGTGGCCACAGTTTCCTTGCAAAATAATCATCTTTCGGTGAGGATAAAATAGTAGTGTTCACAACAAAGCTGAATATGGAAAAACTGACTTCTTGTGATTTTTGGATAACGGATGGCACATTTAAAACCGTGCCTATGTTAATCAGACAACTGTATTCTAGTCACACTATTGTAGGCACACAAGAAACATCACACATAGTCCCACTGGTATTTGCATTTATGTCTTTCAGGTCCCAAGAGTCCTACATCAGACTGCTTCAAGAGCTTCACAACACAGCCGATGATTATAACCTCTCTTTGTTTAAATTTATTTTAATTAAGTAAATTTAAACATTTAAAGTACAGTGTCTATAGGATTGGTTAGAGCCTATATTATTTTTAAATACTGATGCTCAGTAAGTTAATGAGATTTTAAATATTTGTTATTAAATTATAGATATCAAAACAGGGAGAAGTACTCGAGCATAGTTTGGTAAAGAGGTTTCTTACACATTGTTAAAACTTTTAATATGGATTTATTATGTAGGTTACTGGTACAAGCATGTATAATATTATTAAATGTAAAGTTTGCTACCCCGAGTCAAATTGAAGTAACTAGCTCCTTAGCAGTTGAGACTGGGGTTGCTGCAACATTTAGAACAATCCCAATTGGTAGAGAAATGGAAGTTAAAGGTTGAGATAGAAATTCCTTTTCTAAGATTAGCATCCAGTTAAATAATAAATTGTTTGTAACTAGTGTATTAGGGCATGGACAAATTAAATTTAGAAATTGCCTGTTGATTTCATTATTAATGGGGGGATATAGAATCCAATCCTGGTCCTTTCAGAAATGGAGAAATTAAAGTTATATATGATAATGCCAGGAGCTTAAGAAAGAAAATCGATCTAATGAAATTCTGGATAAGTATAGAGACCCCAGAAATAGTGGAGTTAACAGAGACATGGTTAAATAAAAATATAGATACTAAAGAACTTGTGCATGAGGGCTTTATAGCCACCATTTAGATAGGGTAGGATGGAAAGGTGGGGGTGTCATTTTATTTACTAATTGGGAGCTTGGTCAAACTTCTACGTTATATGCAGACCAAATAGGATTAGTTGATTGCCTATTAATAAAGGTTCATAAATTAGAATTAATTATAGGTGTTATTTATGCCCCCCAGGCCCCATAGGGGAATTTGAAAATCTAGCATCAGTGATACAGAGATTCTCAGTGGGTTGAGAATTAATGTTAATTAATGATTTTAATGCTGCTTGGGGCAAACTGAGAGGTTTGGCATTGGAAAATAGCTTTAAAGCTTTAGAGGTAGAGCAGAAAATTGTTTTTCCCCACAAGGAAAACTACACAACTTAGCGCAGGAAATATTTTGAACCTAAACTTTGTTACAACTAAAATTTGTATTAAATCAATAGAAATAAAAAAGCCAATAAGGGGGGACCATAGTTTAATAAGTTGTGTATTTGTAGTTGAGGGTAAAAAATGTAACTATATTGGAAATTTTCCCTTAAAAATAAATTATAGAAATTTCAAAAATTATAATAAAGAAGCATTGGTAACTAAATTGATGTTAGTTAGATGGGATAGACTGTTTCTAATACCATCTGTGAATGTAGCAATTCAGGAATTTTCAAAATGGTTCTTAGATATATGTAATGAAATGGCCCCTTACCGAATATGTATGCAAAGAAAGTCCCATGTCCCTTGGGTATCGGAAAAATTAAACAGATTAATATGTGGAAAGGATCGATTATGGAAAAAGGCAGGTAAAACTTTGAAAACAGAAGATTAGGAAAAATATAAAAAAGTTAGAAATCATTTGAAATTTCAAATAAAAAAATCAAAACAAAATTATTTTGAGGAGAACATTAAACAAACTACAGATAATAAAAAATACTGGTCTTTAATAAAATCATTTGAATCACCACAAACCTATGGTCCCCCTATACAAATATCAAGCAGGAGTGTTATTCAGAATACTAGGTGTTCAGCAAACAACCTGAATGATTATTTTGTGAGTTTGCCTGATCTAGATTTTTCTAATATAGTAGTTAAAGATAGAGTTAAAGAGAAGATGAATATGGATGTACCAGGGTTTAGATTTAAAGCAATTTCCTGTAAGTAGGTAAAAGCTGAGATTAGAAAGTTAAAATCTAATAAGGCTTTCGGCCTGGTTATATTGAAAATCGCTTCCTTAAAGATTCCGTCCAAGTGATTGCCCCGGTATTGACTAAATTATTTAACTGGATTCTAACTGAAGGTATTTTCCCTGACAGCTGGAAAAATGCCAAAATTATATCTATATATAAAGGAGCAGGGGACCTATTTCAACCTACAAATTATAGGCCCATCGCTTTGTTATCGGAGTTATCCAAGATTCTGGAAAGATTAATTCAGGTACAACTTACTGATGATTTAGAAAAATACTCTTTGTTAACAAAACAACAATCGGGCATTCGTAAGGGATACTCCACGGGCACCGCACTCACCAATATGGTGGACATCATAGCTTCAAAGCTGGAGAGAGACCTTTCAGTGGGTGCTGTGTTCGTGGATTTATCCAAAGCCTTTGATACAGTGAATCATAGGCTTTTAGGAGAATGATTGGCTGATATTGGATTAGCTGAAGAACCATGCAGTTGGTTTAGGTCCTACCTTTCGAATAGAACACAGCAAGTTTGTATAAATGGAGTATTATCTGATATATTAAGTGTGCAGAGAGGAGTACCCCAAGGTTCTATCTTGGGGCCAACATTGTTTTTGATTTATATAAATAATATTGTGGATAGTATAAAATATTCAAATATTAGTATTTATGCAGATGATACTCTTTTAATTGCCAGTGGAAGAACCTATAGTGAAATGGAGAAGAACTTACAGGTAGATTTTGTACGGCTATGTAAATGGTTGACTGAATCTGGTCTAATACTTAATAGTAAAAAAACAAACCTTATGGTTTTTGGTAAAAAACATAAACATTCAAGTAACTGCAAAGAAATAGTAATCATAAAAACATTACAAAATGAAATATTATCACAGGTGTCAGAATATAGATACCTTGGGGTATGGATCGATGCGTCCTTAAATTTTGATTATCGTATACTAGACACTGTATTAAAAGTAAATAAAAGGCTGAGAGCTTTTAGGCATTCTGGCTTTTGCATGACTAGGTCCATGAGGGAACGTGTTTTAAATCAACTTCTCCTTCCAGTTTTGGAATATGGTAGTCACGTTTATGGTTTGGAAACAAAAAGTTTGTTATTAAAAATTAATCAAATATACTATAGGATGGCAAGATTTATAACACAAAAAGATTATAAAACACATCATTGTGAATTGCTTAACGAACTAGGATGGCTTACACAGGATAGTAAATGCCAGATCACTTGGGCAACTCAGATCTATAAAGTGGTAAAACAGGAACAGCCTAAAAATATCTGTGATAAATTAGAAGTGAAAAAACATATTTATAATTTATGAGATATTAATTTAAGGAATGTTGTATTCCCTAAAATTATAAATACATATAGTAATCTACGGTTTGCAGTAATCATTAATAGGATATGGAAAGTTCTAAAACCAGTAATTTGCAATCAAATTAATGATGTGAAAACACTTTCAACTAGCCTAAAGACAGAATTAAGAGTACATTGTGAATGTTATGGGCAAAAATGGATAATTTTACTTGAATTATAGCGTTTGTATTTAGTTATCATATGTTGTATTTGTATTTTGAAATGAATGATGTGTTGGAAATCCTATACTGTATGGAATGAAATTTATGTTTGACTGTCTTGTGATCTACATGTAGTTAATTTGTTTCAAAAATCTTAACAGGACCATCTTGTAAATAGGACTATGTCCTAATGATGTGTTATTCCACCTAAACTCCTGTCTAAAAATAAAGGTTTTAACTAACGTTATCCCCCAAAGTGTTGATTACAGACTTTGAACAGACAGTCATGAACACTTGCAAGGCTGAATTTCCAAATAGTGTGAACAAGGGCTGCTTGTTCCACTTTGGACAGATAGTGTGTAGGAAAATTCAAAGCTTGTGACTAGCCACTTTATATGGCACAGATGCTGATTTCAGTTTAAAAATGGTGCACTTTGTTGCATTGGCTTTTATGCCTTCCGATGAAATTGAAGCCGTATTTAATGAAATAAAGCCTGACATATCAGATGCTAGAGCAAGCCTTATTGAATGGCTCAAGAATAATTATATCCTTGGATGCATAAGGCAAAGGATGCACAATAATATGACTGTGAGGAGCCCAACCCACCCATTCCCCCCATCTTTCTGGTCGGTTTATGAATAGATTGCCAGTGGCTCTCCAAGAACTCAAAACAATGTGGAAGCCTGGCATAGGAAGTTGGGGCATTGATTGGCAGTGCCCACATTGGAGTACATCAATTTGTGGCTGAACTGCAAGAAGAATAACTTGTGACATTCGGCACCACAGAAAAGATAAACTGTGGCCTGCCAAAATCTCAGATGAAAAAGTGGTACACTGACAGCCTAAACTCAGCTGCATCATAAAGGAAAGGGCAACCTGATGCAATGCTGAATACATCAGAGGAATTGCACACAACCTCTGCATTTGACTCAACTTTGACAAAGGGTGGATGCTTGCAAAAATATTAATATTTTTTATTGCTTTTTAGAATTAAGGGCAAATAAAGACTAGAACTTTTAACAGTTTAACACTTTGGATTAACATCATGAACTGACACTACATGCTGCTTGCCTTTTTTGGGTGTGACCACCTTAAGAAACAAGACACCGTCATAAGTACATTTCTGTGTTCTGCATATGTTGATACTGTATATATTGTTCTATGTTGGGGAATTTCATGGCAGCAAATGCTTACTGAATCCATTTACACATTTTTGGGACAGGATATGTTTGGGACACTAAACTGCTGCCAGCTGTCCTTACTCCACCTCGAGCACACTAGAAACGGTATATTTGATAAGGTAATTACAGCATTGTCACAATAATGTGAAGGATATGTTAAGGAAATGTAAAGAAAAGATGACCTGGACACTGCCTGACACCACAAATGCTGGGCTTTTGATTTTCAGCAATACAACTGGGTTGGGCTTTTCAAAGTCGGTTATTCAATTTCGGGCAGTTGTTTGTTGGGAAATTTCATGTCGGGCAAATGACCCTAACCCATTGCTAAAGCAGTAAATACAAGGGTCAGTCTGCTATGCTGGTACAGACATTGCCTAACCTCCAATGCCCTCTGACTTGCAGTCAACAGCTCCATAGTCTCCATTATTGACTATGGACTAGTTATATACTGTGCAGCACTGGAAACTATGCTCAAAAGGATCAGCCTAGCCCTTAATAAAACTTGACGGTTAATCACAGGTGCACACCATCTCACCCATACCTGTGACCTATACAAAAAAATAAATTGGTTGAACCTCATGGGATGACTAAAATACCAGGCCAGCCTCCTAGCAAAAAGCCTGTCTTGGACTAACCCATTGTTAATACAAGATCTTCTTAAACAAATGATCAACCCACATACAACCTGAGGTATGTTAAGACATGCACTTCTCCTACTTTTCTGCTGCACTATGCTAGCACAATGCTCTTTTGCTTACCGGGCATCCTCCTGGCTAAATGACCTACCAGCTGCTATCCTGTTAGTACCCAAGTTGGGACATTTCAAATATGAACTCTGCCTACCGCCCCTTACTGCACTTAGCAGATGTGATTGTCTAGTCATGGGGAAATCTCACCCTTTTGCCTCTATTGCCTAATGCTGTCCTCTATTTCTCTGTACCCCAACCCCTTCTTTATGCTACTGCAGCCCCACCACCTATCTCCCTACCACTTGATAACATAAATCTGTATCCTGTCCACCATCCCACCCCTTGTAAACATGGATCTTTATCCCATCCACCATCCCCATTCCTCTCACATGCTCATTTCTCCTCCCCCCAACTGTCCATGCCTCCCTAGACCAGTCCTCTCCCATGGCCCCCCTCCCACCTCCCGTCCTTTTTTCCTGATCCCCCTGACATTTCCCCTCCCCATTCCTTGATCTCCCCTTTGCTCTCAAACAACAAGGCCATTGTTGGCTGCTCTATGTTGACCTATTTTATACTTATTCCAAAATGCATTTTTATTGTCTACCCTTTAGTGCCTGTCAGAACATTGTACTCTTGTTATTGTAACACTCTGATGCTAATTATTGTATTATTTTGTATAATGTCATATTTTATTATATTTCTCTTTCGATGTGGAACCTCTATAAAAGAGACCCAGACTCAAAGATATTGTAATCCGAAAAAAAAAAATAAAAATAAAAATAAAAAGCTTCAGCACAGTCGATTGACCAAGGATTTTTTTTTGTAAAAGTAGTTTGGAAACTTTGTGGAGGTAAGATAAGGGAACTGAACAGGAGGCCTTACTGGTGTCAAGAGGGTACAGTTATAGAAAGAGGATTTTTAAATACAGAAACAAGAATGGAGATAGAGAAACCTAAGGTGATAATGTCAGATGGTTGCTCTGGTTGGTAATTTGTGATTTGCCTGTTTTTCCTGTGCAGGTGGTCCTAGAACTGCCACCACTGCCAGGTTTGTAAGTGCTATGGTTTGGTAAGGTATCCAGGGCCTGAATTGTCTGGGCGACACCATTCTGGTAAGCAACGGTGTACCTGGTGTATTGCTACTGAGTTCAGGGCTGGTTTTTTGATGGGACATGGATTTAAAAAAAAGAAGAAGATAACTAGTTTAGAGGTGAGTGATAAGTGACATCATTGGTGGCATGCTACAAGTGACAGCAAGGGAACTGCAGTAAGGACAGGATGGGACAAGTCTGGGAAGCCACATGGCAGAGGATCAGGATGTGGGCAGAAAGGTAGCAACTAGGATAACGGCAGGTGCAATAGCACCCAAGTACTCGGGAGGGAAAGGGAGCAAAAATGGAGGAAGGCCACAGGAGTGTTTGAAATTTCAGCAGATTTTGCTGCAAAAGTCTCCAAGGGTTGGTGTTTGCCCAACCACAGAAGGGAATGCACAGTCCACAATAGGCCTGAACCATGCAGAGGGATGATGTTATTCGGGGAGTGGGGGATCTGGGGGACAGAGCTGCCCACAGGAAGCATACCGCAGATGCAGTGGAGGGTGGTTGCCAGAGTTTGAGTGTTGTCAAAGGGGAGATGGGTGGCCAGGAGCTGGAAATTTCAAAAAAAAGAGAAAAAAACAGAGAAACAGGAGAAGGTAGAATGGGAAGCTTAGGAAAAGTGGACTGCAAGGGGTAAGGTGGGTGTTTAAGGAGTGGCAGAAAGTCAAAGAGCTGAGGTGAAGCCAAGAGGCAACGGTTGGAGGAGAAGCACTGGAGCATTCTTTGGACATGCTTTGGAGCAGATTCATTTACAAGGAGTGGCTGGAGCTAGACCAGAGTTGAATGGAAACAACAGGCTAGGCAGCCAACATTTTGGGGAACAGGCCATGTGGCCAGAGACAAAATGGTGGATAAGACCACTGCACAGTTCAAGAAAGATTGTAGAGCTCCTGGGTTTGGGGGCAGGCCATGGATTTGCATGGTTATTTTTTAAGCAGTGGCGCAGTTACAGGAGGATATGAAGAAGAAAGAAATACAAGTTTTGAGGGTGGGGGGTTTAAAGAAATCAAAGGGTTTGTGTGGGGAAGGTCAATAGTGGAAGACAGTCAGCTTTGGAGGCAGTGCCTGGTATGAGTGATGCTAGCAGGATGGGCTGAGGGGCTAGGTTACATTCAGGCGCTTATGGAGGGGCAAGCATAATCATATAAGCATATGTTCAGGAGGTTTTAAAAAACAGAAAAAGAGGAAAACAGGAAAAGAAGGTTATAATAAGTGCAACAGATACAATATAAAGTCAGTAGTAGTAAAAGGAGTGACAAAAGATGGACTACAACAAAAAAAAGCACAACGTTTTAAGTGTTTGAGCATAACCTAAAGGCAAGTAGACTTGGAAATTTTGATTTTACAAGCATGCCAAAGGCTAATCACATGGTCTGGAGTGGCACCTGTTCACATAGATAAGAAGGAGGTAGCAAAGAAGGGAAAATGGCTGCAAGGGGGATAAAATAAAAAAAAACAAAGAAAAAAAGAAAAGAAAAGAAAAAGGTAATAGGGGTAATGTACAGTGACAACACTTGCCTATTTGTGACCCCTAAAATTTTCAGAGTGGCACCAGAGAAAGTTGGAGCAAAGACTGCATCATCTGCTGGGGAGGAGCTAGCCCAGCAAGCAGCAGATTTGATGGGCAAAGTTCAAGAGCTTCTGGATGAAGCAAGGAAGGTTACGCACCTTGAGAAAGTGGATGGGAAATGAAAAGCCCAAGAGGAGGAAAGGGATGTAAGGGGAAAGTGAGGCAGGAAGGTCATACCCCCTAAGGAGTCAGAGGAACAACAAAACGTGGATAAGGAACCTGTCATGGATTTGATGGTAAAGGGTAGTTTGAAGGATTATCTGGCTGGGATGATCATGGATAAAGGGGATACAGAGTGGGGAGAACTGGAGGAAGCTTTGTTGGAATGGAAAGGCAAAAGTGGGGAAGCAGCAGGGAGGGATGTGATCATGGGGGGGACAAGAGGGAGCGAGGGGTCCTGGGGATGACACTGGAAGACCACATACCTCGATCAATAAAAGAAAAGATTTGGAAAGGAGACTATGTGGATATGTTTGCAGCTAAAAGAGACAAGCAAAAGGAGAAAGTGAGGAAGTCAGAGATGGCAGTGGCACTGGCCATAGTGGGTAAAACTATGGAAGAAGATATTCTGAAGGGAAAATCTTTTGATGCATGAAAGGTGGGTTTCACCCATTTCAGTGCCATTAAACTGGCAAAGCAACTGGATTTGGCCATATTGCTGTTGACTTATTCAGCTATAATCAGGCAAGCCTATAAAATGAAAGGGGGTTTTGAATGGCTTCATTATGATGAGAAGTTCGGACAGAGAATGGCAAATCATGCTGACATGTGAAGGGGCTCCAAGCATGAAGATTTATGGCTCAGAGCCATGTCAGGTCAAGGAGGTGGCTTTGCTGAATCTGCATGGGGCAGCTCTGGGGGGTGGGAGTGAAGGCCTGTTTAGGCTATAATAAGGCCACCATCAACTGGGCAAATTGCAAATTTCAGCACATTCTAGATGCAGGGGTTTTCACCTGGAGTTATGGTGTAGATCACATGGAGAGGGGGGCATGCACCAATATCAAGGGCAGTTCTTTTGAGGGAATTTTGGAGCAGCCAGAGGACAGGGAGTGGGGCCCAGTTTCAGTGGCAGGGGTTTCAGGGGGATGGGGAATTGTGGATAAGGGTCATTAGATAAGGGTGATTAGGGTCCAGAAGGAGAGGTTTTAGGCTAGCCAAGACACCAGTTGTGGGGGGAGAGATGGTATGTGACTGGACTGAGGGATACCCAAATGAAGCAGGCAAGATTATGCTGTGGGAGGGTTTTATAAATGGGTTTAACTTACATTATACAGGAGCCCGGAAACCCATGGTGGCTAGGAATTTGGGGTCAGTCAAAGGGAAGGAGGAGAGAGTATGGAAAAAGATAGACAAAGAGTTAGTGGCTGGTTGGGTAGAAGGTCCCTTTAGGGAACCCTTGTTCCCAGAATTAAAGGTGTCATCATTAGACTTAGTCCCAAAGAAATAGCTGGCTGAGTACAGGTTGATCAACCACCTGTTGTATCCCCTGGGAGAGGCCATGAAGGATGCTATAACAGATGAGCAGCAGGTGGTATTATACGCCACTTTGGAGCTGATGGTGGCACTGATCCAAGTGGAACCAGGGACTTGGTTGGCAAAGAAATACACTAAGGTAGCCTTTCAGCTCCTCCCCATGTGGACCGAGGACTGGGACCTTTTAGGTTTTCAATTTCAATGGGGGGGTTCTATTTTGACAAAGCGATGTTGATGGGCTGTTCAGTGGCTTGTGTGGCTTTTGAAACCTTTAGCAAATGGGTACAATGGACTTTTGGGGGGAAATGCTGGCACAGGAGTGTGGTGCACTACCTACACAACTTTTTGTTAGTGGGGGACAGTCATGCAAATGCAGAGCAAATGATCCAGGATTTCCAGGACATGTGCAAGGTAATAGGGGTACATTTGGCCCTGTATGAAACTGAAGGCCCATGGTGCAGTCTAGAGTTTATGGATATATAAATAGATACTGCAAAAGGGTTATTTAGGCTCCCATCAGCCAAGGTGGAGCAACTCAGAATTTTGATTGGAAGGGTTAAAGGACAGTTCAGGATGCAGTTGAAGGAGGTGCAACGGCTCCTTGGGCATCTAAATTTTGCCTGCAGGGCAGTGGCACTGGGATGGATTTTTACTCATAGACTGGTGAGGGCCATGGCAGGGGAATGGATCCCCCATCACTGGGTGGACATAACTAAATGGGTAATGGAAGATGTGGGGGTATGGGAGCACATCCACAGCAGTTTAATGGGATAACATTTTGGCAGGAGGAGAAACATAGAAACATAGACTTTGATAGCAGATAAGGGCCGCTTGGCCCACCTAGTGTGACCATTTTCCTACCAATTGGATAAGCTGCAGATCATACTTAACCAACAGCCTACTTCTTTCTACCCCCATCAGAATTGCCTTATGTCTGTCCCATGCATTCTTGAATTCCCACCACTGTTTTTGACTCCTTGACCTCCTCAGGAAGGTCATTCCATGCGTCCACCATCCTTTTTGTAAAATATATTGCTTCCTCACATTGCCCCTGAGCTGTCCCCTTCTATCTTCAAATTGTGTGCCCATGTTCTTGCACATCTCTTTTTCTGAAAGATTCTACCCTCTTGGACTTCATGGATTCCCTTGAGGTACTTGAAAGTTTCTATCATATCCCCTGTCTCCCTCATTTCCACAAGGATATATATATCAAGCTCCTTTAGTGTCTCTTCATATGGATTCTGTTGCAGACTTTGCACCATTTTAGTTGCCATCCTTTGGACTGCCTACATCCTGTCCTTGTGGCTGTACAGAGGGATAACAACTTCTTGTTTTCTATTGGTGATGCCTCTCAGTTCCTTGTCAAAATGGTGATTGCTGAAAGGAGATGTCATTATGGCGAATGTACATCACCAAAATTCAGTTTCAGCAATGTACACCCATGGCGACAAACAAAATGTTGCAAAGGACTCTACTTTCCTAATGTTATGCTGGGGTCTGTGCCATCGTACCTCCCACTATACAGTGCTCAACTCCATGGAGGTTCATGTCGGGGGGGTGCAACATTGTGAAAAAAGAAATATCTACTCGGGCCAAGCACAACAAAACATACCTGTGCCCAGACCCGAACCCAGCATCCTGGCCACCCTAGCCCAGCACCCACCCACCCACCATGACACGGAGCCAGCTCAGCAGCTCACCATGGCACCACCCTTCACAAACCCTTCCTCCCCTTGCTCAGTGTGCTTGCTCCCCCATGCGTGTACATATAGTGATATCCTATCACTATTCATGAACCCCCCATCCAGTTGCCTTCCCTACTCCCTCGCCCTGTCAACATGCACTGCAAGTGGGTCACCATTTCGGTAGATGCCCACTTGCCACTAGCACATGTCACAGGATACCATGTCTCTCTCTATACATCCCAGTATCCCCTTAGTCACCCGTACTGCCTTCTCACATTGCTTACTTACCTTTAGGTCATCTGATATGACTATCCCCAGGTCCCTTTCCATTTTTGTTGTTGTTAATACCTCCCCCCTATTGTGTACTCTTTCCCTGGGTTTTTGTTTCCCAGGTGCATTGCTTTGAACTTCTTTGGATTGAATCTAAGCTGCCATACTTTTGACTATTCCTCCAACCTAGCCAAGTCCCTTCTTATCCTTTCTACCCCCCATTGTGTATCAGCCCTGTTGCAGATCTTTGTGTCATCTGCAAAGAGCCATTATTTTCCTTCCAACCCTTCTGCAATGCAACTTATAAAGACATTAAAAAGGACCGGACCCAATACTGAACCCTGCAGTACCCCACTTGTAAACTCACTTTCTTATGAGTGGACTCCATTTACTGTTACCCTCTGTGTCCTATTGTTCAGCCAGTTTTTAACCCAGGCTACCACCCTGGGACCCCTCTCAGGCTGGCTAATTTGTTTATTAATCTTTTGTGTTGGACTGTGTCAAATACCTTACTAACATTTATGTAGACCATGCCCAGAGCCCCTCCCTAGTCTACTACTTTGGTCAGCCAGTCAAAGAAATTTATTAGATTCATCTGACATGACTTTCTCACTGTGAGACCATGATGCCTTTTGTGCTGTGCCCAGCTGGCCTTTAGGTACTCAATAATTCTTTCTTTCAGAAGTGATTCCATCATTTTCCCTACCACTGAGGTCAAGCTACCCTTACTAAAATGAAATTTATTTTGAAATACATTATTAGAAATATGTTTTCGTATATTTCAGTATATTTATATCTTTGTGTTGTAAAATATATTGCAATATATTGTAAATCCAATACCTTGAAATATATTGCTGAAATTTGAAATATATTGGTATATGTGGAAAATATATCTAGTATGGCCACTTTAGCACATCCCAGAAATATATAGGCTTTTTTCAAATATACTGTATTAAGTATTGATAATGTGTGTAATCAATATATTGATTATATATATATATATATATGTATATATTAGAGGCAAAAAACTCCGTTTAATGCATTAGTTAGGGTTGTTCCACAGCGACAAAAGTGAGGAAATTCGCTGTTAGGGTTGAAAACCCTCCTTGGACCCCACCCCCCCAACCAGCATTGGGGTGTGCATTGGGATCGTCAGCCCTAACTCACCCCGTGACATGTGTAAAGCAGCAGAAGTATAGGAGAATGGGGTGAGAGTTAGGACCCATGATCCCAATGCACACCCAATGTCGGTTGGGGGTGGTGAGGGTCAAGGGGGTTTCTCACCTAAGCAATTTCACTATTAACAACCTAACTAATGCATTAAATGGAGTTTTTGCCCTAATTTCCTTCTTTGAGAATGATAACGAGAAATAGTGAATGTAATACAGCGGCGGCTGGAAGGGCCTTGCGCTCCCGCCACATGATGTCTTGTGGCATACTAACAGGGACAGCAATGCAAACAGAAATGCTAACAGTGGCGCACATGGTAACACAAGCGTGAATGAGAACAGAAAGAGTACGCACATGGTGGCGTGAGCGGGAACGGTCTGCCCGTGATGTGTTGTCACATAGTAACATGGTGCCTGCAAACAGAAATGTCAATGGGCATGGTGACGTAAAGTGAAACAGAAAGATAAACAGTACTGTAGACAGAAATGGCAAAAAATAACAGAAATGCAAGCGCAAATGAAAACGAAAAGGATAATGCACATGGTGGCGCAGACGTCAACGGTAAGTGAAACGGGTACGGAACCACAAGCGGAAAGGGCAACAGTAACAGTAATGTAAGCGCACAGGCTGGTTTTCCCCAAAACCTGCATAGAGAAAGACAGTGAGTACAAATAATGTATGCATAATAATGAGTATCGGCGCAGAAAATGAGAACTTGGAATACTAAATATGTTATATCTCAGGAACTGTATGACGTAGAAAAAAAATTAAAAGTCATATTATTTACAACTGTCCTAAGTCCGTATCTAGCATCGTTTCGAATACAGGCCCTGAAAAGCTATTGACATAAATAATGTTATCTATGGGAAAAAAGAAAAGTTCAGAGCACCATAACTTTGCCTCCCTGAATTGTTTTTTCACCAAACCACTGAAAGTCACATCTGTGGGCTGTTGGCTGTCTTCCCTCCAAATTTCAGGAAAAAAGACCAAACTGTTATTTTGCAGCAGGGATCCAAAGGATTCCTGTAATGCGTTGGCGCCGTAATGTTATCCTATGGGAAAAACTGTCAACTTTGGAGTGCCGTAACTTTGCCGCCCTGTAATATTTTTTCACCAAACCACTGAAAGGCACATCTGTGGGCTATTGGCTGTCTTCCCTCCAAATTTCAGGAAAAAAGACCAAACCGTTATTTTGCAGCAGGGTGCCAAAGGATTTCTGTAATGCGTCGGGCGCTGTAATGTTATCCTATGGGAAAAACTGTCAACTTTGGAGTGCTGTAACTTTGCCGCCATGTAATATTTTTTCAATACAACACTGAAAGGCACATCTGTGAGATGTCAGCTCCGTTTTCTCTAAATTTCAGCCAAAACTCCCAATGGTTCTTTTGCAGCGCAGTGCCAAAGAATCGCTGTCACTGTCCCACAGATGGAAAACTACTGTCGCAATTTGAGAAAGCTTTCACAAAAAAGTTCGACACTTTCGTGAGCACAAAAGTAATTTGCAAAAGTACTTTTTCAAGAAATTTGAAAAACATATTTCTGGGGTGTTTTACCACAAAATAGACATGGCAAGCATCCTCTGGGTCCGACTAGGTGAATACAAAAAGAATTAGGTTGCTAGAGGGTCCCAAATTTAAATGCCAACCATTTCTCTGATCACCAACTGAAAACAAAATGGCCGATTTGCGAAAGTAACAGGCCCATTTGAGAAAGTAAAAATGCATTTGCGAAAGTGTTGAACTTTTGTTAACTTTTCCCATTGACTTATAATGGGAAACTGTTTTTGAATAACTTTTGAACCATTTAATATTTTTTCACAAAATCTTCAAAAGGCACATTGGGGACCCCGACCACATGTTCCCTGAAGATTTTGGGCTGGTCGCACAAAGCGTACGACCTGTAGGTGCGACCATAGAATTCCAGAAAAAGCGTAAACGTGTGCACAGATCACGCTTAATAACTCCATAGCTGTATATCCAACCAGTACAAAACTTGGCAGATCCCAAGGTCTATAGTTCTTGATCATGTATTCCAAATTTCAGGTAAATCCGTCAAACGGTTGCAAAGTTATTAAGGTGCAAAGTTTTGGGGTTTAACATAGAAATGGCACCTCAACCCTAACTAACATTGGAAATGTCATTTCTTATACATAACTAGATGTAATATACATGTGTAATAGATTTAGAATATAATAACATATGTTTGTGTCACTTATTTGTATGTACCACTATATATTTGCAGTACATTGTTATTGCATTCCAAAATGTACTAAACATATCTTGGAAATGTATTCATAAATATATTTCTATGTTATCTTATATGGTTATGAATATACATCAAATGCATTTATAAATGTGTGTGTAATACATTGCTCAATGTTCAAGATATATCAAAGAAAACATTTCCAATACATTTCCAATACATTTATGAAATAACATTATATGTAATATGTATTCAACATATATTGCATTTATATTCATAAATAATTGTCAAAATATTGATATACTCTTGTTATATATTTTGCAATATATGCCACATACATTGAAAGTCAAAACCCCAGTATATTGTACATATATTGATCCTGATTGAAAATGTATATGCAATATACTGATGAATGCATTTATAAAAAAGCCTTGCATACAATTGAACTGTATGCACATAAGGCTACAAGTATGTTGCAATATGTGCAATTTATATATTCATACATTGGTATCTATCTATCTATCTATCTATCTATCTATCTATCTATCTATCTATCTATCTCTTGCACATCTACTATCAACATTTTAATGTATATATTGTTCGGTATATTACACATGTATTATTTATGCATGTCCCGTATATTGACTAAATGTATCGCATATAAATTTTTACTATGTCCCACATATAATATTAATGTATGTCCAATATATAGAGTCAATATATTTAATTTCTATTATTCAATATAATCTACATATTGGAAAATATATTGATTAAATTCCAAATATATTGAAATGTAGATGGCAAAGATATAAAATATAAGTAACATATATAAAATATATATGTGACGTATATAAAAATATATGCAACATATATAAAATATATGTGACATGTAAAAGTATATGTAATATATATAGAAATATAAGTAACATATATAAAATATGTATAACATATATACAATTTGGGCTAGATATGCAAAGGGGTTGCACCAGATACAACTGAGTTGCACCAGCACAACTCCAGAACTGTGCATTGGGGCAATATTCAAAGGTGGGAATTGCGCAGCGCAATTCCCAATGTGCCGGGGCACAATGATAATGTATGCAGCACATCTCCAGGGTGTGCCCATGAATATGCGGCACATCCTGATATTCAGCCTTTGAAGTGCAGTGCATCTACTGGCACAACCCAGAGATGTGCCACATACCTGGGCTCAAAGCTGAGCCCATAATAAATTTCTCAAGTATAGGCCACCCTCAGGCATGCTGCTACATTGCAGTGGGCAACACTGCAGCTGCCAGCAGTGGGTGGCAACCCCCCCAACACTGTGCACATTCACCCACATATGTCCCTGGTGGTCCAGTGGAATCCCCCATCCCTCACGTAGAGGTGATCCCTGTGTCAGAATGATTGCCAAGTTCCTGGCAGTCTATAAGTACCCCCACCACCCCATAGTGGCGATTGCCATGGCAGAATGACTGCCAAGTCACTGGTAGTCTAGTGGTACCCCCATCCAATCCCAACCCTTCGATCACCAGCACCATAATGTAATATTTATCTCTGGTGGTCCAGTAGTCCCCCCCCACAGCTGAATCCCTGATCACCATCCAAATATTTATCTACACCTCCCTGGTGGTCCGGTGGTACACCCCACTCTCCCACCCACACAGGACCTACAGCCCACCCAACTCCCACCATCATTGGTGGGCAGCAGACCCACCAGCATAACACCGCAGCTGCCCACTGAAGGACATCTTACAGTAGTGGCTGAAGCTCATTGGTCCACACTGTGGACCAAAGGGCTTGCAGTGCATACTGTAATAATACACGACTTTGTGAATGAAATAGATATAAAATATATGTAACATATATAGAATATATATGTAGCATGTAAGCAATATACGTGACATACTGTATAATAACTATATTTAACATGTATAAAATATATATAACATATATATAAAATATATGTAACGTACAAATATATGTAACATATAAAAAAATGTGTAACGTATAAAAATATAATATATATAAAATATATGTAACATATATACAGTATATATGTAACATGTATTCAATATATGTGACATATATAACTACATTTAACATGCATAAAAATATGTAACATGCATAAATACATATATAAAATATATGTAACATATGCAAAGGTATGTAACATATACAAATAGATAACATGCATAAAAATTTATGTACCATGTATAAAAATATGTTATATATATTTATTTATATATATATATATATTCTATGCAAAAAACTTTGTTAGTGCATCAGTTAGGGTTCTTCTACAGAGAAGAAAGCAAGGAAATTCAATTTAGGGTTCCACCTTGTGCCCCCCACCGAACCCACCCCACCAGCGGGCATTGGGGTGTGCGTCGAGTCATCACCTAACTCTCACCCCATCCCATGTGTAAACAAGCTGAGGGTGGTGCACTGTAGGAGATGGGGTGAAAGTTGGGGCTGATGGACCCCATGCACACCCCAATGCCTGTTGTTGGGAGTGAGGCTGGGGGTGGGTTTACAAGGGTGGGCACTAAATCAATTTCTGCTTTCACTGTGAAGAACCTAACTGACTCGTCTTTCAGAGTTATTGCATAGACTTTCCTTACATTTTAAGAAAGAATAGAAAAGTAGAAAGTTGTGCAAGTTAGTGGGAGCCCGGGACCCGCCCACCAACTTGTAAGTGTTGGGCCACATTACACACCCAATGACTAAAAAGTACATTGACAACAGGAAGACCAGCCACCAAACAAATGTTAATCTAGTAGAGCAATAGAAAATGCTGTCCACAAAAAATAAATTGCACCACACAATATCTCCGAAAAAAATATATTGTCCGATGCATAAACACCGCTACTGACATCTACAGGACATGTCGTCAACACCCTCAAAATTTAAAGTAAAAAAACCAAGCCGTGTCCAAGATATAACATGTCAAAATTAGAAATTTTCATTCATCAGAGTGGTACAGTTCCAGATCTGTTGACATTTAACAAACACAACAACTGAAAACTACATCCATGACACTAAGGCTAGGCACTTTTGCTGCAGGCACATCCAAGAGCAGGGTCATTCTTGATGCCCTACAGGGGGCATGCCTCAGACAGCTAGTATTGGAACCCACTCGGGAGGGAGCAATCTTAGACCTGGTACTCTCAAATGGGGTGGAGAAAGAATCTCAGATTTAGAAGTGGGTAGCCATCTGTGAACAAACGACCACCAAACAGTGTGGTTCACGATAAACACAGCCATACAATCAAGCCATACAAAAGCAAGAGTACTGGACTTTAGGAGGGCTGACTTTGGGAAAATGAGAGAGTGCCCCAGAAAAGCACTAGCAAACAGGCAAGAAGGAGGGGTGGAGAAACAATGGGGAGTGATCAAAACAGCCATCACAGAGGCAACAAGCCTTTGTGTAAAGCAAATCAATAATACACAACGAAGGAAAAACCCGCTATGGTTCTCAAAAGAGGTGGCAGGGAAGGTTAAGGAGAAAAGGACAGCATTCAGGAAATATAAGGAAACACAGAAGGAGCAAGACAGAGAACTTTATCAGTTAAAGCAGAAAGAGGCTGGGAAGGCAGTCAGAATAGCAAAGGCCCAAACCAAGGAAAGGATAGCAAATTCTGTTAAGAAGGAAGACAAGAACTTTTATAGGTACATTAGGGAGTGAAGAAAGACCAAAGGAGGGATACTGAAGCTTAATAAAGGGGAGGGAATGTGGGTAGAAGGTGACAGTGAAAAAGCAGGGATACTGAATGAATATTTCTGCTCAGTATTCACAAAGGAAGAGGAGGGGGAGTTACCTAAACCAAATAAGAGAAACACTCTGAAGATGGCGGTCGATACCAGTCCATTTACAAAAGAAAGGGTTCTGAAAGAACTAATAAAATTGAAGGCGGACAAAGCAATGGGGCCTAATGGGATTCACCCAAGAGTTCTAAAAGAACTAAGGGTAGAACTAGTGACACCGCTGACTACTCTCTTTAACAAATCATGGCAGGATGGGGTGGTACCCAAGGACTGGAGGAGGGCAGATGTGATTCCTCTTCACAAAAGTGGGAGCAGGAGAGAGGCAGGAAACTACAGACCAGTTAGTTTGACCTCAATGGTAGGGAAAGTGATGGAATCCCTTCTGAAGGAAAGAATTGTTGAGTACCTGGAGGCCAGTGGGACACAGGACCCAAGGCAGCATGGATTCACGATGGGAAGGTCATGTCAGACAAATCTAATAGATTTCTTTGACTGGGTGACCAAAGTAGTAGACCAGGGAGGGGCTGTGGACATGGCCTACCTAGATTTTAGCAAGGCATTTGATACAGTCCCACACAAAAGATTAATATACAAGATAGCCAGCCTTGGAGTGAGTCCCAAGGTGGTAGCCAGGATAAAAAATTGGCTAGACAACAGGAAACAAAGGGTAGTAGTAAATGGAATACACAGTGAAGAAAGGAGGGTTACTAGCGGGGTACCGTAGGGTTCAGTACTGGGACCGGTCCTTTTTAATATCTTTATAAGTGACATTGCAGAGGAACTGGAAGGAAAAGTCTGTCTATTTGCAGAAGACACAAAGATCTGCAACAGGGTTGATACACAAGATGGAGTGGAAAGGATGAGAAGGGACTTGGCAAGGTTGGAGGAATGGTCAAATGTATGGCAGCTCAGATTCAATGCAAAGAAGTGCAAGGTAATGCACATGGGAAACAAAACCCAGAGCGTACACAATGGGGGTGAGATACTGACAACAGTAAAAATAGAAAGGGACCTGGGGTAATTATATCAGATGACCTAAGGTGGGCAAGCAATGTGAGAAGGCAGTAAGGAAGGCTGGGGGATACTGAGATGCATAGGAAGAGGCATCAATAGTAGAAAACAGGAAGTTGTTATCCCTCTGTACAGACAGTTGGTGAGACCCCATCTGAGTACTGTGTGCAGTTCTGGAGACCCCATCTCCATAAAGACATGGACAGAGTGGAGGCTGTCAGAGGAGGAGCAACAAAATGGTGCAGGGTCTGCACCAGAAGACATATGAAGAAAGACTAAAGGAGCTTAATATGTATACCCTTGAGGAAAGAAGGAGAGGGACATGATAGAAACTTTCAAATACCTCAAGGGAATCAACAAAGACCAAGAGGGTAGCATCTTCCAGAAAAAGAGATGTGCAAGAACAAGGGGGCACAATTTGAAGATAGAGGGAGGATGGCTCAGAGGTAATGTGAGGAAGTATTTTTTCACAGAGAGGGTTGTGGATGCATGGAAAAGCCTCCCTGAGGAGGTTGTGGAGTCAAGAACAGTGGGGGAATTCAAGAATGCATGGGACAGGCATAAGGCAATCCTAGTGGGGGGTAAGAAGAAGTAAGCTGTTGGTTAACTAGGATTTGCAGCTTATCTGTTAGGTAGGAAAATGGGCAGACTAGGTGGGCCAAGCGGTCCTTATCTGCTGTCAAATTCTATGTTTCTATGTTCTATTCTATGTTTCTATGTTTCACCCTATTAATTTCAAGCCACCAGCACAATCCAAAACACTGTCCGCAACACCTAACGTGCGTCATGCAATATCTTCACAAAACATTTTTTCTCTGACATGTAAACATGATAATTCACATCTACAGGACAAGCTGTAAACACCCTCCAAATTTCAAGTAAAAAGACCAAACCGCTTCCGAGATATTCAATCTTCAAGACTGGTAAAGTTTCCCTATCTATTCCGTTATAAAAAATCTGGCCATCTTGTCCTTCCCTCGCAATCAAAGATGGTGATCAAAGAATCTCACGATCAAAGAACTTGCAGGCTCACAATCAAAGAACTTGCATGGTCATGATAAAAGAATAAAAATTGTTCTAATTTAAAAAATTTCAAAGAATTGTGGTAAACCACCACCATGGTTCATCAGAACGAAGCCCCCTGAGTAAAATCCACCCTCATGTGTCTTCCTAAGACACCCCTGGGCGGAGGAAATTGATTTTTTTATCTGACCATCTCGTCCCTCACTTGCAATGCACGATTGCGATCAAAGAATCTCGTGATCAAAGAATTTGCAGGCTCGCGATCAAAGAATTTGCAGGGTCATGACCAAAGAATAAAAACTGTCCTAATTTAAAAAAAATCAAAGAACTGTGGTAAACCACTGCCATGGTTCATCAGAATGAAGCTTTCTGAGTAAAACTCACCCTCATTTGTCTTCCTAGGACACCCCTGGGCTGAGAAAATTGATTTTTTAATCTGGCAATCTCGTCCCTCACTCACAATGCACAATAGTGATCAAAGAATATCACAATCAAAAAATTTGCAGTCTCGCGATCAAAGACATTGTTCCTTTGTGAACAAAAGAGTGAGGGCGAGATGAATCCAGGCTAAGGTATTCTCAGCCGATGTTACTAGAAAGGATGAAATGAGGTGGAGTTTTGCTCAGAAGCTTGTTCTGCCCCATCTGAATAAAAAAAATCATGTTTTAAATATCCCTGGTAGTCTACGACCCCCCATCATGATAAAACAGATAAAGATCTCTAGTACCCCCCATGTCTATGTCATAAAATATTGCTTTTTATATCCTAGGTAGTCTAGTGCTACATAATCTGTATAAAATTATAATTGTAATTCATATCCTGGTGGCTAGCAGTCCCCTCCATCATAATAAAATATATATGCATCTACAATTTACTGGTAGTCTAGTGCACTCAATGTGTATTTGATAAATATTGCTTTTTATATCTCTGGTAGTCTAGTGGCCCCGACCTGTATTAAATTATAATTATTGTTTATATCCCTGGTAGTCCTAGTGCCCCCCTCTGTCATGATAAAATAGATAAGGATGTGCAATTTCCTAGTAGTCTAGTAATACACCCCCACCCAGACATGCAAGCCCAAGCAGCACCCCAACATTACCCAACTGACTACTGGCACAGTCCACCTCTCACCTCCATGGCCAGCCATCAACTGTGTGTTAATATTATGAGCGCTAATGCAAGAGGCACTCTGAAATTATTTCTGAGTGCCTATTTGCATTAGCGATCGTAATACATACAGTCAGCTGCTGACTGTGGAGATGAGAGGTGGGCTGTGCCAGTCACTCACTGGGGAATGGTGGGGGGTGCTGGGTGGGCTGGCATGGCTGGTTGGGGGAGCCACTAGACTATCAGGAAATTGCACATCCATATCTAATTTATTATGATGGAGGTGGACCACTAGACTACCAGGGATATGAAGAATAATAATTATTTAATGCAGATCAGGGGCCGCTAGACTACCAGGGATATAAAACAATATTTATCTAATACACATTGAAACCTGCAGCTACCAGGAAACTCAGATCTGATATATTTTATATGCTGGAGGGAACTGACTAAGACGATGAACAACAGTTATAATTTTATACAGATCTGGAGGGGCCACTAGACACCGAGGATATAAAAATCAATATTATGAACATTGAGGGCAATTGAGATCGTTATCTATTTATCATGATGAGAAATACTAGGCTTTGAAAACATGATTTTTATTCATGTGGGGCAGAACAAAGTGCCCTGAGCAAAACCCACCCTCTTTTAACTTTCTAGGGCACCTCATAGCTGAGAAAAAACATTTTTAAATCTGGCCATCTCGTCCCTTGCTCGAGATGCACAATCGGGATCAAAGAATCTCAAGATCAAAGATTTGCAGACTCATGATCAAGGATCATTTGCGAGCTGCGAATCAAGATTTTGAAAATTCATAACTATTTTTTGACTGATTTGGATGAAATACCAAAGGCGTGGCTTGATAGATCAGAGCCCCCTGAGTAAAGTCCATCCAAGTTTTACTTCAGAAGTGACCCCTGAGCTGAGATATTTGTGTTTATCTGATTGGAAATTTTAAAACAAGATGGTGGACCTCATGATCAAAGAATTGTTTTAATTCTCGGGGACAAAGACTCTTGAATTGTGAGGCAGTTCTTTCATTGCCAGGCAGGACTAGAAGGGCAAAACTCCATTCTTTGTTCGTAAAACATACATATAAATTTTCCCTTTGACTTGTAATGGGAACTTAAAAGTAGCATAACTTTTGAAGGCCTTAATATTTTTTCACCAATCAAAAAGCAGCATGTTCGGTCACCAAAGCTCTTTCAAACAAGCTATCTTGCACACTAGCAAACCACACAACGGCCGTGCAGGGCCACATCCAAAATCCCAAAAGCTGCCTCCAAAAATGGATAATTTTGCATTTTTCAGCATTTTCATATGCAAACACCATAAGTCCGACCAAAACATAATTTGGCATATCAAGAGATCTACCATGCCCCACCACACATACCAAATGTCAGGCAAATCCGTTGAATGGGTCCAAAGTTATTAACACACAAACTTTTGACTTTAACATGTAAGTGACCACTGTACCCTAACTATAGTGGCACACTGCGCCACTATTATTTATATATATATATATATATATATATATATATATATATATATATATATATATATATATATATATATATATATATATATATATATATACACACACACACACACGAATATATAAATGATATACAGTAGTCACTCAGGATGAAGCATAGTGCTGCAGAATTCTGCAGTAGAGTTACTGCAGTAAACAATGGAATTTCAATGGGAGTTAATCCCTTTGTCATGCTGTAAACCTGGGACACTGTGCTTCATCCTGATGGACTTATCTGTATGTAACATATGAAATATATATGTAACATATTAAAAATATATGTAACATATATAATAAATTTATGTAGCATGTATATACCATATATATGTAACATACATATAAAATACATGTAATAAATAAGTGCATGCATATATACAAATTATATGTAATGTCTAAATTTATATGTAACATATATGTAAAAATATAGATCATGCACAAAAATGTGCGTAACATGCATACACATATGTTATATAAATATATATTATGTAACATATATGAAATATATTTAACTTCTATAATAAATAGATGTAATAAATAAAATATTCAATATGAATATATATGTATATATATGTAACTATAACATATGTACCATATATATGTAACTTATATAAAATACATGTAAATAAATATGTATAACATTATATGTAACATATAAAAATATATGTAATATATATATATATATGAAATATATGTTGTATATATAAACTATATATGTAACATGTACAAACATATATGTAACATATTATACAAAATATATGTAACATATTCAAAGAATACTGTATATATCCTGAATAATACTAATAATGTATTTCAGTCAGTGTATTACTAAATAGATTGATACGCTTTCACACAATGCATTAGGCAGAAATACCTTATGATTATATATTTCTGAAATATATTGTTTTATTTCTTTTATAAATTCATTGTATTCAGTGTATTGATATACTTATAATTTCCAGTATATTGAAATGAATTTCATTTTTGTAATAAAATATGTTCTTGCATTACATTTGCCATACATAAGATCATTTACAATTTCTTTAATTATAAATGCATGGTTTTACTTTATGTGGAAATACACTGTATATTATATTACATTGTGCCAATGTATTTCTCAATCTATTGACATGTATTTTTTCATACTATGAGTTAGTAATTGCTTCAGTATATTTAAAATATATTTAATAAAATATATAATATATTACATTGGGACAATGTATTTCTCAGTGTATTTACACACATTAACTCATATTTTTCAATACATTGCAATATATTCCATTTTTGTAAGGGTAACAGGTCTGTAGTTTCCAGCCTCTGCTTTGCTCCCACTTTTGTGAATGGGAATCACATCTGCCCTCCTCCATTCCTTAGGTACCACACCATCCTCCCATGATTTGTTAAAAGGTGTCACTTGTTCTCCCCTTAGTTCTTTTAGAAATCTGGGATGACTCCCATCAGGCCCCATTGCTTTGTCCACCTTCAGTTTTAGGAGTTTGTTCAGAACCCTTTCTTCTGTGAAAGGACTGGTATTGACCACCCTATCCAGAGTGCTTCTATTGATTGGATTAGATACCTCCCCCTCCTCTTCTTTTGTGAATACTGAGCAGAAGTATTCATTCAGTATCCCTTCTTTTTCACTGTCCCTGTCTGCCCACCACCCTCCCTTTACTAAGCCTTATTGTCCCTCCCTTGGTCTTTCTTCACTCCCTAATGTACCCATAAAAGGTTTTCCCCCCCTTCTTAACTGAGCTGTCTATCTTTTCCTCATTTTGGGCCTTTGCTGTTTTGATTGCCTTCTCTGCTTCTGTCTGCTTTAACTGGTACAGTTCTCTGTCTTGCTCCTTCTGTGTTTCCTTATACTTCTTTAATTCTAGCCTTTTCTCCCTAACCTTCCTCACCACCTCTTTTGAGAACCATAGTGATTTTTTCTTTCATTTTGATTTGTTTATTTACTTCACACAAAGACTTGTTGCCTCTGTGATGGCGGCTTTGATGTTTCCCCATTGTTGCTCCACCCCACCTTCTTGCCTTTTTGCTAGTGCTTTTCTAAGGCACTCTCCCATTTTGACAAAATCAGCCCTCCTGAAGTCCAGTACCTTCACTTTTGTGTGGCTTGACTCTACAGCTAAGTTTATTGTGAACCACAGTGTTTCGTGGTCGCTTGTTCCCAGATGGCTACCCACTTCAAGATCAGAGATCCTCTCTCCATCCCCATTTGAGAGTACCAGGTCTAAGATTGCTCTCTCCCGAGTGGCCTCCAGAAGGCTGTTCCATGCATCCACAACCCTCTGTGAAAAAATACTTCCTTAGATTACCTCTGAGCCACCCCCGTCTTCAAATTGTGTCCTCTTGTTCTTGTGGTTCAGCTTTGAAGAGTGCAGACGTGTCCTGGTTCACAGAAGATGACAATGGACAACCTCCAGAGGTAAGTATAGGGCAAGAGGGTAAATGAATACAGTAAAAAAGAAAGAAATTAAATAAATACACTACCACCAAGGACTGGGGCCCCCGGTGTGCAGATACATCACACAGTTGAAGGCACATGGGCAGGATCATAAATATGCTCAACTGAAGTGGAATGCACATTGTTTTATGTATGCTGTTGTCATACAGTACAGTACCTTGGCCTCTTTCCACTGGAAGGTTTAAAATACAAAAAATAATTGATTTAGGTAAACACCAATAGTTGTTTACCTAACCAAGGGCTGAGAAATCCAGTCCTGGTGCCTATTTGCCAGAGAAATACCCAGAAATGTTTTTTTTTTTTTTGTCAGCAGACGTAGTTGTGCCACAAATTGCGGCACTTGTCCCACAAAACAAGGAAGGCTGTTTCATGAAATACTGACATGTTTTGCTGCAATTTGTGGCACAAACACCCCTTGTTTCATGAAATAACCACTACAATGTGCAGCACAAATATGGCTGTGGATAAAATTAACATATTTCTGTGCAGTTTTGTGGCAAACTGATCCCAGAATCTGATTTCTCAGGTCCCGATTAGTTTTATCAAAACTGTTGGTGTTTACCAAGTTCAAGTATTTTTTGAGATATTTGAATTTGTTTGCCTCACTAACTAGAAACAAGATGGCAGAAGCTCAGCAAAGCTTTCTGCACTTGCAGTAAAAAATCTGCATTCACACCAAAAAAGTTTTCTCAACATTTCCAGCTAATTTTTCCCATAGGAAATAATGGGACACTTTGAAATTTAATAACTTTTGAATGGGTTAATATTTTTTCACTAAACCTTCAAAAGGCACATCTGTGACATAAACCCCATAGTATCTAAAAAATTCAGACCAAACCCCAGAGCTGTTTCTGAGAAATGGTGTGACAATGGATTTGCTCAAAAATGGACACTGCCATATTTTTTTGACACTCCGCACCGGTAGATCCAACTGGAACAGAACTTGTCACATCAAGAGATCTTTGCTCCTTGATGTCACATGAAAAATGTCATGCAAATCAGTCAAACAATTGGAAAGTTATTAGAGTGCAAAATAGGGGTGGGCTAAAGTGCAATTTCTGCCCCACGGAACTTCTGCAGAAATCAATTAACTTTCGCTGAAGTTTCCGAACTTCTGATAGTGGCGGAGTGGAAAACTTCTGCAAATGTTATGGAAGAAATTTTGCCCTGGGGCAGAAAACCACATTTCTGCCATCCATCACTGGCCCTGGTGGCTAGTGGCCTCTCCTTCCACCCGCTCCAGAATACTTATAGCCGGTTCCTGGTGGCTAGTGGTCCCTCCCCCATCAGATCACCCACTAGCCACCGCCGGCTTGACTTTATTTATTACCTTTTTTTTTGTTTACTTTAAAAAAAATACCCCATCCTGCCAGGTTGCACGATCCCTTCCCCATCCCATCCCTGCATGACAAAAAATGCCCTGGTGGCTAGTGGTCCATCCCCTCCACCCACCAGCAGCTGCTGAAATTGTACAGTAAACCCTCCCCCTCTCCATATTTTATTCTTTCCAAATCCCTGGTGGTCTAGTGGTAATTGAGAACAAGTAAAAGTAACCCCTTGTCCAGAACCCTCCCCATCACCGATCCCCAGTCCCATAGCTTTCCCTGGTGGCCTAGTGCCCCTGCTCCCCACCCCCACAGGTGCCTGCCCACCATCTGGCTCACACCACCATCATAAACTCCCCCTCAGAGTGGGTGGACCGGCACAGCCCTCCTCTTCCTCCACGGTCGGCCCACCAACTAAGCTTAATGGATGAAAGCATTCCTGTAAGGTATGAGCTCATTCATTAAGCTCAGTTGGTGGGCCAGCCATGGAGGAAGAGGAGGGCTGTGCCAGTCCATCCATTCTGAGGGAGGTTTACGATGGGAATGGGAGCTGGGTAGTGAGCACCTGCTGGGGTGGGGGGCACTAGACCACCTGGGATAGCTATGGGACTGGATTTGGGGATGGGGAGGGGTTGGCACAAGGGGTTACTTTTACTTGTCAATTACCACAAGACCACCAGGGATTTGGAAAGAATATAATATGGAGGGGGGTACTGTACAATTTCAGCAGCAGCTGGTGGGTGGATGTGAGGGACCACTAGCCACTAGGGATACTTTTTTAATGTGGGGTGGGTGGAAGAAGGGAATACTAGCCACAAGGGGCTTGAGGATGATTGCGCCCATGGGCAGAATTTCCATGGAAGTTCAGGAATCAATTTCCGAACTTCCGTGGAAACGAAAGTCCGACTTTTGCTTGAATTCCGCCCGCAGAATGTAATTTTTGCACACCTCTAGTGCAAAATTTGGGGTTTAACATAGAAGTAACTGTTGAACCCTATCGTGGCACTACCATGCCACTATAATATATACATACATATATATATATATGTATATGATTAATCTGATTCAAGGTCAGTTGGCATTCATCTGTATCCCCCTCCCCCAGGTTGTGCCTGAAAATAGGCAGGATTTGTCTAGTGCACTTACCCAGTCAACAAAAGCTAAATAAATAAAAATATATTATAGTGGCATGATAGTGCCACCATAGTTAGAGTTGAGTACCCCATTTAAGGTTAAAGTGTGAAATATGGCAGGTTAATAACTTTACCACCGCATGACAGATTTGCCTGACATTTGGCAGGCCTGGAGCAATTCCATAGATGTCTGGATCTGCCAAGTTCTGTAATGGTCGGATATACAGTTGCAGAGCTACGTAACACTGTCGAATGTGGTAATTATGCTTTTTTGTGCATTCTTTGCTCACGCCTACAGGTAGCACGGTTTGTGCGACCAGTCTGAAACCTTCAGGGAACATGCAGCCAGGGTCCCCAATGTGCCTTTCAAAGATTTTGTGAACAAATATTAAACGGTTCAACAGTTATTCAATAAACAAGTTTCCCCTTATAGTCAATGGAAAAAGTTAACAAAATATTCAACAGTGTCGCAAATTCAGTTTTTAGTGTCACAAATGACCCCTGCAGTGTCGCAAATATGCCAATTTGTTTTCAGTTACTGGTCACAGAAATGCTTGGCATTTAAATTTGGGACCCTCTAGGGACAAAATTATTTTTGTGTCCACCTAGACGAGCCCTGAGGATGCTTGCCATGTCTTTTTTTTTGGGGGGGGGGGGTTAAACACCCCAGAAATATGTTTTTAAAATTTTTGCAAACTGTAGTGTCACAAAGTAATGTCACACTTGCAACACTTTTATGATTTTTTTCGCAACAGTGTCGTGATTTGTGACAGTACTTTGCAACGCTATACCCAAAAGAATAGGAAATCTTTGCCACCCTGCTGCAAAAGAATGGTTTGGTCTTTTGGGCTGAAATATAGAGGGAAGACAGTCAAGATCCCACAGATGTGGCTAACATTACGATGTCCGCCATGCCTTTCAGGGCCAGTATCTCAGAAATGCTTTGAGATATGGACTTTTCATCGAAAAAATGCTTAGCTGGGGGCCAAGTGCAAAACTAGCCAGGAAAGTCATAAATTATATTATTTTTTTCTATGTCGTATGGTTCATGAACTATAAGCAATTTAGTAGTGAAGGGTTCATTTTCTGCTCCAAGGTCTATTATTATACACACATTCTTTGAATTCACTGTGTTTCTCAATTCAGCTTTTGGAGAAAAAAGGGTGTGAGCTTTTGTTACTGTTACAGTTAGCGTTTCCACTTGAGTTTCCATAACCGTTTGCATTAGCGTTCCTGTCTACGACACGCTTGTGTTTGCATTACTGTTACCATTTGCTTTTTCATTACTGTTTTTGTTTGTGTTTCATTTTGCATCACCGTGTGCATTACCATTTGCGTTTGTGGATGCTCTTCCATTTGCGTTTCTGTTTCCTTTGGTGTCATCGTTGGTGTTACCGTTAGCGCTTGCATTTCCAATTGCGGTACTGTGACCATGCACATTACCATTTCCTTTACCATACGTGCTTGCATTTGCATTTCCGTTTCCATTACTGTTCACTTTGACGTCATCGTTGCTGTTACTGTAACTGTTTGCATTTCCAACTGCGTTACTGTTACTGTTTGCATGTTCATCACCATTTGCGTTTCTGTTGGCCTTAATGTTTTCATTTTCGATTGCATTTCAGTTGTTGATTACATTACTGTTTCTTTCTGCTGTGCTGTTGCCTTTACCATTTGCATTTCTGTTTGCATTTGTGTTGCCATTTGCATTTTTCTTACCATTTGCATTTCCGTTGGCGTTAGCGTTTACGTTACTGTTTTCGGTAACATTTACATTTCTGCTGCCGTTAGCATTTGCGTTACCATTTGCATTCCCATTTCAGTTTTCATTAACATTTGCACTTGCATTTCTCTTACCATTTGCATTACCATTTACGTTTACGTCACCATGTGCGTTACTGTTTGCGCTTGCGTTTGCATTACTGTTAGCATTACTATGTGACACAAAATCACATTGCCCCGCTCTCCCACCACCACATTCCATTCACTATTTATAGTGCTCATTCTCAAAAAAAAGGGGAAACTCATGGCAAAAAACTCCATTTAATGCATCAGTTTGGGTTGTTCCACAGTGACAAAAGTGAGGAAATTCAGTGTAGAGTTGCCACCCCTTGCACCCCAAGCCCACCCCATCCCAACCAACAGGCATTGGAGTGTGTGTTGGGGTCATAGGTCCTAACTCTCAACCCATTCTCCTATACTGCACCACCTCAGCTTGTTTACACATGGAATGGGGTGAGAGTTAGGACCGATAACCCCAACACACACCCCGATGCCTGTTGGTGGAGACAGGGTGGGCTTGAGTGCAAGGGTAGCAGCCCTAACGCTGATTTCCTCACTGTGCAGTGGTAAACCCACTGATACTAACTGAAGTTTTTTTTTGCCAGTCTAGATATATATACATATATATATATATATATATATATATATATATATATATATCTGTGTGAGAGCCCTTTTGGCACCATGCATTTCTGCTTAAAGTTGGACCAGCATAACATTCTGTGGTGATTTGCATATGCAGCCCATGATGCTTTGCATTGTGTGGGCATGTGTGATTTTGTATTTTCTTGAAACTTGGCTTCCCAGCCAAATGCCCTTTGGGGTAGCCTTGCCTCAGTGTTTGTGCACAGAGGTTCTTTGTCTTTTCAATAGTTTTTTATTTTAATGGGTTCACCACAACATATCCAAGACACACTGTCTTAAGGGTAGCTGGTCCATTCCACTGGGGTGTCAAACAGACGAGGCATACTGATGAGTCCTGGTAGGACGAAACACATGTCTATGTCTTCTGTTAGCACCCTTTGCAAACTGTGTGAGAGGCCTTTTGGCACCATGCATTTCTGCTTAAAGTTGGACCAGCATAACATTCTGTGGTGATTTGCATATGCAGCCCATGATGCTTTGCATTGTGTGGGCATGTGTGATTTTGTATTTTCTTGAAACTTGGCTTCCCAGCCAAATGCCCTTTGGGGTAACCCTTGCCTCAGTGTTTGCGCACAGAGGTCCTTTGTCTTATATATATCTCTATTAGAGGCAAAAAACTCTATTTAATGCATCAGTTAGGGTTGTTCTACAGTGACAAAAGTGAGGAAATTCGGTGTTGGGGTTGAAAACCCTTGGACCCCAGCCCACCCTCCAACTGGCATTGGGGTGTACATTGGGTTGTCAGGCCTATCTCACCCCATCACATGTGTAAAGAAGCAGAGGTACAGGAGAATGGGGTGAGAGTTAGGACCAAGACCCCAATGCACACCCCAATGCCGGTGGGGTCCAAGGGGGTTTCAACCTTAACACCGAATTTCCTCACTTTTGTCGCTGTGGAACAACCCTAACTGATGCATTAAATGGAGATTTTTGCCTCTAATTTCCCTTCCTTTTGAGAATGATAATGAGAAACAGTGAATGTAATGTGGTGGCGGGAGCGAGGGGCCCGTAAGGGCCCCGCTCTCTTGCCACGTGATGTCTTGCGACATAGTAACAGGAACAGCAATGCAAACAGAAGCACTAACAGTAGCACACATGGTAACACAAGCGCGAACGAGAACCGCAGTGTAACGACACGTGTGGGCGAGACGGAACGGTCTGCCAATGCGGATGTCTTGTCACATAGTAACATGGTGCCCGCAAATGCAAATGGCAATGGGCATGGTGACGCAAAGTGAAACAGAAAGAGAAACAGTACTGTAGACACAAATAGTAAAAAATAATGGAAACACAAGTGCAAATGAAAACATAAAGGATAACACACATGGTGGCGTACACGTGAATGGTAATTGAAACGGGTACGGAACCGCAAGCGGAAAGAGCAATGGTAACAGTAATGTAAATGCACAGGCTGGTTTTCCCCAAAAGCTTCATAGAGAAAGACAGTGAGTACAAAGAATGTATGCATAATAATGGGTCTCGGAGCAGAAAATGAGGAGTTGGAATACTATACATTGCTTATATCTCAGGAACTGTACAACACAGAAAAAAAATTTAAAAGTCATATGATTTATGACTTTCCTGGCTAGTTTTGTACTTAGCCCACATTGGGGGGCCAAGTGTTTTTCCAACGAAAAGTCCGTATCTTGCACCGTTTCCGAGTTACGGGCCCTGAAATGCGCGTCAAACACCGTAATGTTATCCTATGGGAAAAAAAGAGAAGTTTGGAGCACCATAACTTTGACTCCCTGTAATATTTTTTCACCAAACCACTAAAAGTCACATCTGTGTGATGATGGCTGTGTTCCCTTCAAATTTCAGCCCAAAAGACCAAACCGTTATTTTGCAACAGGGCACCAAAGGATTGCTGCAATGTGTCGGACACCGTAATGTTACCCTATGGGAAAAAGCGTCAAATTTAGAGTGCTGTAACTTTGCCGCCATGTAATATTTTTTCAACGAAATACTGAAAGGCACATCTGAGAGATGTCAGCTGCGTTCTCTCCAAATTTCAGGCCAAAGCACCAAACCGTTCTTTTGCAGCAGGGTGCCAAGAATTGCTGTCATTTTCCCACAGCCTAGAAAGTACTGTCGCAATTTGCGAAAGCTTTCGGAAAATCATTCGACAGTGTCGCAAGTGCAAAAGTACTTTGTGAAAGTACTTTTTCCAGAAATGTGAAAAACATATTTCTGGGGTGTTTTACACCAAAATAAAGACATGGCTAGCATCCTCAGGGTCCGACTAGGTGAATACAAAAAGAATTAGGTTGCTAGAGGGTCCCAAATTTAAATGCCAAGCATTTTTCTGATCACCAAGTGAAAATAAAATGGCGGATTTGTGACAGTAAAAGGGCCATTTGTGAAAGTAAAAACTGCATTTGCGACACTGTCAAACTTTTTGTTAACTTTTCCCATTGACTTATAATGGGAACTTGTTTTTTGAATAACTTTTGAACCGTTTAATATTTTTTCACGAAATCTTTGAAAGGCACATTGGGGACCCAGGCTGCACGATCCCTGAAGATTTCAGATCAGTCACGCAAACCGTGTGACCTGTAGGCGCGGCCGTAGAATTTTAAAAAAAGCATAAACGCACATGCAGATCATGCTTAGTAACTCTGCAGCCGTATATCTGACTAGTACGAAACTTGGCAGATCCCAAGGCATATGGGTCTTGATTGTGTATTCCAAATTTTAGGCAAATCCGTCAAATGGTTGCAAAGTTATTAAGGTGAAAATTTTCGGGTTTAACATGTAAATGACTCCTCAACCCTAACTATGGTAGCACTACCGTGCTACCATAATATATATATATATATATATATATGTATATGTTATATGCAGGGGTCAGTGTGTGATAATGGATTTATCTAGTACAGTTGCCAGTGATCACAAGTAACCTCACAAGTGCTGAAAGCATGTCTGAGAGTTATGAGAGGACACTGGCAATTGTACTAGATAAATCCATTATCACACACTGACCCCCTGTATATTTCATTTATGCAACAGGCTTAGATTTTATGTGATAATTTTGATTTTTTCATGTGTATATAATTTCTTTTTTATTTTGTAAGTTCTAAGAGATTTTTTGAACAAACTGTAACTTGCCACTCTTGGTCGAATTTGGTTGTTATGACGGTTACCATGGACTCAGGGTTTGAATGTCACATTGATGTCAAAGCATCACCACTGATTGGCTGATCGGAGTGGTGAGCTGAAAAACTTGAGGAAAGATGGGGGATCCAGTTAGCAAGAGTGGCTGCCTTGGTATATTGAGTGGAAAAGGCAATAATTCAGTTAAGTATTCTTTGTAGTGAAAGGAGTAGATAAGGGCAGATTTTCTTTTAGTTTTCGTGAGCTGTTTTGGCAGTCATCGTACATTGAGTGGTGTTGTAAGATGCCGAAGGAGGTAGTGGAGCCAGCAGAACCGGGAGCTGCAGACACATTTAGAGGAAGAAAGAAGTATTTTTTTTTATTTAGTTTTTGTTTACCAGGTAAGTGCACTAGCCAGTAGGTGACTATTTTCAGGCATGACCCGGGAGAGTACAAGACAATACATACAGTGGGTGTTTACATAGACAATACAGTTTGTAAGGCAATAAAGTGTTTAGACAGTAAAGCAAAGTACATGACATGAGGCAATGTAGCTAAAATAGCTGTGAAGGCACGGATAGAAGCAAAACAGCAATGGTCAGTACAGAAAAACAGCATTGGTCAGTACAGTATACAACAATCGTAGTAACAGCATAGCAGAGTAGTTACAGTTTCAGAAGCAGGATTATTCCATGTGGAAGTTCGGTTCTACAGGTAGACATAAAGTACAACAAGCAGGAGAGAGAAGGCAATAAGCAAGTAAGTGAGTTTTAGGGAGATGCTAAAGGAAAGGAAGGGGAGGTAGGGGTGTGGTAGCAGGACAATAGGTTTGTAGGGTGAAGATAGGTGTGGGGCAGGGTTTCATGGGCACGGTCAGGTAGGGTCGAAACAGGTACACTGTTCAGTAGTAGCTAGGCAATGTCGTAGCCCACGTTTGAAGTGGTAGTGAGATGAAGATTGCCTGAGGTCCAGTGGCAGCGTATTCCACATCTGGGGGGCAGCATATCCGAAGGCCCCGGTGCCTTTGGTGGTGTGACACCAGGGTATCCTTATTAGTGATTTGTCTATTGAACTCAGACCATGGTTTGGGGTGACGGGACGTAATAACTCAGCCAGTAAGGTGTTTAGGTGTTAATTTTTGGAGGAAGTATGGAAAGTATTTCTATAGCGATGGTCTGTGCTATGGCTAGGAAAAGTACAATGAGTGGGTACAGGAGTTCAGCGTGGTGCTCTTAGACTCCTTCTGTTATGAGATATTCTGGGAAAAGTAAACTAGTTCTGGTGGGCAGGCGACTGAGCTCGTGGTGGGGTGACGTAGTTAGTATGTGGATAAAGGGAGCATGACATAGTCACTGTGTAGATAAATAAACATATCTACACAGTGACTCAGATAAGTGGATTTATCACAGTCCATTTATCCAGATGCCTGTTGTGTGTGTGTGTGTGTATATATATATATATATATATATATATATATATATATATATATATATATATATATATTCATTTGTAAAAATAACTTTGTTAATGCACCACTAGGGTTTAAACATAAAATGTAGGGAAATGTGATCTTAGGGTTTCCAAGCATAAGGCCCTGCCCCCACTCTCGGCTTCCAACCCGAACACCCCACCCTTGCCCTCGGGTTCCAACCCTAGGGTCCACCTCCACCCTGCATGCAGGAACAGGTATGAGGGGTGTGCCTTGAGGTTGTGAACCCTAATGCAGATCTGGAATATGTAGTACAGCATGGGCTGCATGCCCATTGGCTCACACTGTGGACCAATAGGCATACAGCCCTACCTACAGTGTCAGTCAGCAGGCAGCAGGGTGGCAGGCAGGTGGGGTGCTGCCACCTGCCGCTGACCGGGGGAGCAGGCGGTGGGGCCCAGTGGGCGGGTGGGGAGGGGGTCCTCTGGACCACCAGGGATTTGGACATAAATTCATTATACAAATGCCTGCAATCAGGCAGACAGCAGTCCACTGGGCCACCAGGAATATTGGAATGTATTTCTTTATACCTAAGCCAGTGACTGGGCTGACAGCAGTCCGGTGGACCACCAGGGATATTGGAATGTATTTCTTTATACCTAAGCCCATGATTGGGCTGACAGCAGTCCACTGGACCACCAGAGATATAGGACGCCATTTTTATTTACTGAAGCCCGCGATTGGGCTGTGGGGCACATTGCCGCACTGTGCAGGGGGCATCGGTCCCTGACGGATGCTGCCTGGCAGGGTGCCAGGTGCAAGTCACTGGGGATTGGCGCACCTGCATGCAAATAGGGCAATAATGACATGCAAATGGCCCCATTTGTGCCTTGCATACATTATGGCCCCATTGCATGTGCACTTTTGAATATCGTAGTTGTTGCGCATAGCGCAACAGAACTTGCGCTAGCACATCCCCCTGCTCCACTCTGGTCACTTGTGCTGGTGCAGTGCCACTGTGCCATGCACACTGTGGGTGGCCAGGGTGCGTTATTCAATGATGCTGTGCCATAGTGCAGCTCCGTTGAATATCACCCAGTCAATGCCCACCCCTGTGCAGCCAAGTTGCGCTATGCTCAGGCTTGTGCCATAGCCTGGCGCAATTCCAATATCTGGGCCAGTGTGACAATGTATGGATGAGAGTGCATGGTCTAAAAGACAATGCACTCCCAGCCCCACATTGACATAATAGAACAGCGTCTTCATGAAATGTTGGGAACACTATTGGTCCATGTAGATACTACAACAGTCTGCATAGGTCAGATTTGGAATGTGGAGTTATTCACCATACAGTCACATACCTACATGTAGTCACATCCCTACATGCAGATAGTAGAAGAGTGTACATAGCTACTGTAACATCAGAGCCACATGATACTTCACATCCTGTGCTTCCATACCTCCATCCACACAACAGAACAGTATGTATAAGTCACAGTCACACAGTAGGTTGGTTTACACTCTGCATTCCTATCCCTCCACAGGTGGACATACAGTATGTATTCATGTATGGAAATATAGTAGAGTGTGGCCCATATACTTCAACTCATTAAGTTATGAGGAGGTGTAGCAAAATAGTATCAAATATTGTCATAACCATCTCATTTTAAAGAACTTTCATCTACAATGTTGTACATAGCTTTTTTAACACCTACCCGCATGTTTGCACAGCATGTGGGTGTACCCTTCAAGACACTGCAATGACAGAAGAAGTGATGCAGTTGCTGAAACATAATGATGGATGCCTCTTGTGGTATGTTTACAGAGTTGTGTGTTCTTTCTGTGACCTTATGGTATCTAGCTCTGATTGGTTGTGTTGCGTTGTACTGTTCCCTGCTTGTATGTGTGGTGTGTTGTGTGTGTATGTGTGGGGAGGGATTTGGAGTTAGGGTTGAAAACCCTAACATTGAATTTCCTCACTTATGTAGCTGTGGAAGCAACCCTAACTTATGCATTAACAATGTATTTGCAATTAATTTCCTTACCTTTTGAAGAAGTGTAATGTAACTAGTAAATGGTATGTGTTGGTGGGAGCATGATACCCTATGGAACCCGCACTCCCACCAAGCTGCCCATTTGCACAAAATGATATATGTGTGTGGGAGTGCAGGCCCTCCAGTCCCTGCGCTCCCACTTACACATAACAACAGAGCCATACAGCCGCCCTATAGGGCAAGGAACACTTGTAACACAAATTTGCCAATATCTCAGCAACCATAGCAGCTACGAAAAAAATTAAAGCGCCATTGTAGTCATGATAGTGAAACCTCCACGCAAGATAAGTCGAATAAATCTGTATCTCATATCGTTTCTGAGATACTGGCACCAAAAAGTGCTGTGGTAGCCGCAATGTTATCCTATGGGAAAAATCTCAAATTCATAATGGCATAACTATGGATCCAAAAACATTTTTTTACACCTAAGCAGCATAAGTCACATCTCTGGGACACCCCCTTTATACCCTGCAAATTTCAAGCCAAAGACCAAACCGTCTATTTACAGTGTAATGTACCTGGTAACTGGTATGTGATGTTGGGAGCACGGGCCCTTTGGGTCCCGCACTCCCACCAAACTGCCCATTTGTGCATAATGATGTGCGTCTATGGGAGTGTGGGCCCTTTGGGCCTTGCGCTCCCACTTACACATAACAAGGGAGCCATACAATAGCCCCATAGGCCTGAAAAGGAACCCATGTAACACTAATTTGCCAATATCTCAGTAACCGTACAACCTAGGAAATAAATTCCAGTGCAGGTGTGATCTATGACTTTTAAACCTCCTCATATGCTTAGGTCACCATGTCAGAAGCAAAAAATTTGTATCTCGCTTCATTTTTGAGATTCAGGCACGAAAGCCACCGTAGGTAGCACAAAGTTATCCTGTGGGAAATTTTTCAACTTCGTAATGCTGTAACAATCGACCCGTTGAATGTTTTGGGACCAAACCACCAAAAGGCACATGTGTGGGACCAGGGCTTGCCACCCTGCAAATTTCAACCCAAAAGAACAATCCATCTTGGCACAATGAAGTGACAAAGAAAACAACACATGGGACAATGTTGTGGAGTAATTTTGTCAAGGCAACAAAAATGCTTTCTTGACAACAAAAATGTTTTTGAGATTCCCTATACCTTATAATGGGATTTTGTTGCGCATGAAAAAATGTTGCTGAACATGAAAAAATGTTGCGCTCAAAGCAATAGTTTTGTGAAAGTTTTCACAATGCACATATACATAGAAACATAGAGGAGGAGGCAGGGAACTACAGACCGGTCAGTCTTACCTCAGTTGTGGGCAAAATTATGGAGGCACTCTTTAAGGAAAGGATAGTGCAACACCTGGAATCCATAGGAGAACAGGATCCAAGACAGCATGGGTTTACAACAGGAAGGTCCTGTCAAACTAATCTTATAGATTTCTTTGACTGGGTAACCAGAGTGGTGGACCAAGGGGGAGCAGTTGATGTCACCTACCTTGACTTCAGCAAAGCTTTCAATACTGTTCCACATAGAAGATTGATTAATAAGCTGGGTAATCTTGGGGTGGGTCAGAAGTTGGTCAACTGGGTGGCAAACTGATTGAGAGGCAGAAAACAAGAGAGTGGTAGTAAACGGTATACAGACAGAAGAGATGCAAGTCACAAGTGGGTTACCTCAGTGATCAGTCCTGAAGCCAGTCCTCATCAATATCTTCATGGGTGGCATTGCAGACGGACTGGAAGGCAAGGTTTGTATATTTGAAGATGATACCAAGATCTGCAACAGAGTAGATGATCCAGATGGGGTTGCCAGAATGAGAAGAGATCTGGATAAACTGGCAAATGGTTGGAAGCGTGGCAACTGAGGTTTAATGCAAAGAAGTGCAAGATCATGCACATAGGGAAGAGAAACCCTGAAGCCACCTATAGGCTGGGAGGGAAGTTGCTGGCAGTCACAAGGGAAGAAAGAGACTTGGGCATCATCATCACAGATTATCTGAAATCATCCAAGCAGACCTCTAAAGCAGTAGGTAAGGCTAGGAGGATGTTGGGGTGTATTAGTAGGGTATCACAAGTAGTAAGAGGGATGTAATAATCCCTCTTTACAAGACAATGGTTAGGCCCCATCTGGAGTACTGTGTGTAGTACTGGAGGCCACACCTTCTCAAGGACATTAGCCACATTGAAGCAGTCCAGAGAAGGGCAACCAAAATGGTGCAGGACTGCATCAGAAAACATATGAGAACAGATTAACAGAGCTCAATATGTATACCCTAGAGCAAAGGAGGGAGAGAGTTGATATGATCGAAACATTCAAACAACTTAAGGGCATTAGCAAGGTGAAAGAGTCTAATGTTTCAGTATAAGAAAAATAGCAGGACAAGAGGACACAGCATGAGATTAGAGGGAGGCCGATTAAGGGGTAATGTGAGGAAGTTCTTTTTCACAGAAAGGGTGGTGGATGCATGGGACGGCCTACCTCAGGAAGTGGTGGATATGAATACAGTGCAGGGCTTCAAACAGGCATGAGATAGGCATAAGGGAGCAATACAGATGAGTATGAATATACAGGTCATTGACAGAGCAAAGGCCAATGGCACATTCATAAGGTAGAAAAAGAAATGGGCAGACTGGATGGGCCTTGCTGTCCTTATATGTCATCAACTTCTATGTTTCTATGAGGTTTGACAGATGTGACCGCGGCAACTCTGATCCTATAGGGCCAGTATAATATATATATATATATATATATATATATATATATATATATAGATATATATACACACAGTATATATAGATATATATAAAGAAAAGAAAGAAAGAAAGAAAGAAAGAAAGAAAGAAAGAAAGAAAGAAAGAAAGAAAGAAAGAATAATTGATGACAAAGTGCGGTATATGAAGAAATAATACCATTGATGTGTTAAACAAGCCATAAATCCATGAGCCTGAAGGACCTGTGTCTTTCATAAGCTTATTCAACCACGAGATGGTATTATTTCCTCATATACCACACTTTGCCATAATTTGTTTTAAAGAATACATAAGGTTGGGCACTTTTTGATATATCCTGTGTGTTTCTGTACTGTGTTAGTGGTAGTTCTGAGGGACAGCATTGCTTAAAGAGAGTGTGTATTGTGTGTTAATGTGTTCTTCAGGATTTCATGACACCTTAGTTCAGGGTAATTTGCTATTTGGGGTCATAATACCCTAACTGGCAGTTAGTTGAGGTCATAATACCCTAATAAGAAGATACAGTAGTTGGGGTCATAAGTCCTAATAGGTTGCTAGTTAGGGTCATAATACCCTACTTGGCTACCATCATATATGGGGGAATAAATGATGGCTTTTTCAGTTGGGAAAAGGGTCCAACCATATAGATAGATAGATAGATAGATAGATAGATAGATAGATAGATAGATAGATAGATAGACAGACATATAGACAGAGATAGACATATATATAGACGTAATAAGTAGTTGTCACCTATTGTCAGGAATCACTTTCCTAACCAGTCATGGTCATAAAGTCTTTGAGCTGATATCCCTGTATTTTATTAATTTGCTTAGAATGTACTGTACCTCTGACTGGGTGACCAAAATGTATTGTCTCATGTTGTATTGCTGTATTGCTATATTGCTCCAATTTTTACAATTCATTGTGCATTGTGTTTTGACTATGCTCTTCAAACATACTCTATATTGGGTTTTTATAATTTTACTGTGGGAGATCTTGATGGCCCAGGTGATATTTGAAAATGGTACCAGGGACCTGTGTACCCATTTAGTTATCAAATCAATCAATCAATTAATCAATAATTGAACAACATAGAAACATAGAATATGACAGCAGATAAGGATCAAAAGATTCACCTAGTCTGCCAATTTCTCTACTTGGTTTGGCAATCCCTACCATTATCTAGACTGCAGTTCCCCCACTCTGCTGCACAGCAGAGTGCCTTTATGCTTATCCCATGCACCGTTGAATCCCCATGCTGTTTTCACTTCCGCCACTTCTGCTGGTAGGCTGTTCCAAGGATCCACCACCCTCTCTATGAAAAAATACTTCTTAGCATCCCCCAAAGCCTCCCTCCAGCCTCATGTTATGTCCCCTTATCCTTGTGCACTTTCTTCTACAAAATATGCTCCCTACCTGTACCCTGTTTCTTCCTCGAAGGTATTTGAAAGTCTCTATCATATCCCTTCTCCCCCCTCTCTCTTCCAGTGAATAGATGTTTAGTTCCCTGAGTCTTTCCTTATAAGGCTTGTGGTGCAGAGCATGTATCATTTTTGTTGCTCTTCTCTGGACTGCTTTCATTCTGTCTATGTCCTTCCTGAGATGGGGGGCCTGATTCTCAAAGGGGGCTGCATTTGTCTCAAGCTGTGGCAAACTGCAGCTTGCACCAAAGCCCCCTGTGCCAGGGCCCCTGCACCCAATTCAGGTATGAGACATGTCCCAGAGCCTAAGTCCCCTTACATGCGGCAGCACCCCCATGCATCTAATGCATGGTGCATGAACGGGGTGTGCCACAAGCCCCTTGCGGCAATGCCCAGCTGGCACCCCCCTATGTCCGATGGCCCCAACGCAGGCCAATGACCCTCCCAGTGGTGGTCCAGCCCCCACCACACATATAGTGCTCTCCTTCCCTCTGTACAGCAGGGCTCGAAGAGCCTCACAGCACCTCCACGAACTCCCCAACTGCAGAATGAGCAGCAGACTGCACAGTGTACACACCAATATTAGCGCAGGTACATTGTACAGTCTGCTGCACATTCCAGCCAGTCAGGGACCTCCGGAAGGTGTGTGTGGAGGGCTATACTCGGTCCCCTGCTCTATCTGGGGATGGAGTGGACACTACCTGTTGGAGTGGGGGGGCACTATCACTAGCAGAATATGTACTGGGGCAGCATCAGGGTTCAGGGTGGGGAGGGGACAGTACAACGTACCATGGGCTGCATAGGGGATGGGGGGGTGTACATTACCATGGGCATGACATGGGTCCTGGCACCACTGGAGGACTGTGGCATAGTGCCGCAGACAGGTGTTGTGCCCAGCAGAACATTTGCTAAGTCCCTTTAGACCAGCCCTGCCTGGTCTAAGGGTACTTAGAATTCTACCTTCAGGGCACAGTTTGTGAATCCTATGTCTGTGTCTGTGTCTTGTGTCTGCCACAGTGCATCTTGCACCTTGTCGTATCCCAGTTCTTGGAGCACGGGCAGTGCAAGACCCATTTGGGGCAGGTGGCCTGTGGTTGACATCGGCCATCTTTGTGAATTGCCTGGAGGCAGCCCTGGATGCATGGTGCACCTTGCACCATATCTGTTCGGTGCAAGCACATTGCATCAGATGCAGGGCTTTGAGAATCGTGCCCGTGGTCTCCAGAATTGGACACAGTATTCCAGATGAGGCCTCACCAGTGATTTATACATATACAGTGGCATCATCACTTCACTCCTCCTATTGGTTATGCCCATTCCTATGCACCCCAGCATTCTGTTTGCTTTCCCCACTGCTTTTTGCATTATTTGGATGACTTCAGGTCATCGGATATGATAACCCCCAGATCTCTCTCCTAACTTGTGGTGGCTAGACCCTGCCTACCCATCCTGTATTTTGCTCTCTTGGGTTTCTGTGTCCCAGGTGTATTATCTTGCACTTCTTATTTTTGAAACCCAACTGCCAAACCCTTGACCATTCCTCAAGTAGTCTTATGTTGTTTCTCATTTTATTTAGCCCTTCCTGTGTGTCAGCTTTGTTGCAGATCTTGGTGTCATCTGCAAACAGCATACTTTTCTCTCCAGTCTCTCTGCAATGTTGTTTATGAAGACATTGAATAGGACTGAACCCTGCCCTAATCCCTGTGGCATCCCACTGGTCACCTCTTCCTCTTCGGATTTCATGCCAATTTACTACCACCCTCTGGGTCCTTCCTTTTAGCCAGTTCCCAACCCACTTTACCACTTTAGAACCCACACCCAGGTTCCCCAATTTGTTAAGCAATCTTCTGTGCAGAACGGTGTCAAAGGCCTTGCTTAAATCCAGGTAGGCCACATCCACCATCCCTCCCTGATCCACCACCCTGGTCACCCAGTCAAAGAAATTGATATGATTAGTCTGACAGGACTTTCCCTCAGTGAATTCATGCTGTCTTTGGTCTTTTGCACCACTTGACTCCAGGAGCTTCACTACCCTCTCCTTAAGCAGGGACTCCATCAGCTTCCGCACCACCGAGGTCAGGCTTACAGGTCTGTAATTGCTTGTCTCCTTCCTACTTCCACTCTACCATTCTTGTGCAGGGGAACCACCTCTACCCTCCTCCAGTCCCCAGGTACCTCCCCATCTCTAGTGATTGGTTGAAAAGTGTCATCAGTGGTACTGCTAGGACTTCCCTGAATTTCTTCAAAACTCTAGGGTGAGTCCTGTCTGGCCCCATTTCCTTGTTTGTCTTTTCTTTCCCAAGTTTCTCCAAAACTATCCACTGTAAATGAGCTGGTATCCATCCATTTAATCCTTTCCTCGTGAGTCTTGGCCCTTCCCCTGCCTTTTCCTTGGTAAATAATTAGCAAAAATACATGTTCAGTATCTCAGTTTTTTCAAGGTCATCATCCATCCACCCTACTCTCCCTTCTTTAGCCTAACAACACCATTGCTGGTCTCCTTCCTCTCACTAATATAACAGAAGAAAATCTTTTCTCCCTTCTTAGTAGTTTGTGCTATTCCTTTCTCCATTCTTGCCTTAGCCCATCTAATGGATTTCCCAGCTTCTCTTTGCTTCTCCAGATATTTCATTCTGTCTTCTTCTTTATGAGTCTCTTTGTATTTCCTGAATCCCTTACTTTTTTCTCACACTTTCTCGGCTACTGACTTAGAGAACCACAGTAGCCACTTCTTTCTTTTGCTTTTGCTAAGCAGTCTAACACATTGACTTGTCACTCCTGCTATGGATCTCTTGAGCCTAACCCATTGTTCTTCTCCCCTCCCCCTATATCTTCTGCTGCCAGGGCAATTTTGAACAGTTCCCACAGCTCCACAAAGTTGGCTTTCTGGAAATCTAGGCCCTTAATCATTGTATGGCTTTCTTCTGCCAACATGTTGACTCTAAACCATACAGTTCTGTGGTCACTGGTACTAAGGGGGAATGCCCACCTCAACATCCATGATTCTGTCCCCATTTGTCTGCACAACCATCCAAGCAGATATGTAACCTGTCTCATCCTAGAGTCTAACATATAGTACATTTCATGTAATCAAACTTTTTATACAATCAATGTGTGACCATTCTAAAAAGTATATACTACATGCGGACGGAATGCTAGAAAGTTGTGTAGCTGCATTCTTTATTTCTGTTATGAAGGGTTATATGATGCAAGATTGACTATATTACTTTCTATATTTGGTGTGCATATAATCTAAACATTTTGTCCCATTTACACCCTATGCACTGAATGGCAGTGTTTTTGTCCCTTATTTTATATAGATTTAATGTTCTGTTATACAGTACATACTGTCCATTAGGAGAAAAATGATGGCTGGAATATTTTTGTAGCTTAACAACTTTAATCAGTCTCTGCAGAAGTTCTTTTTTGTCAATAAAATTTATATTCGGTATACAGATTAATAAATTACAAATTGTAACATCAGTGTTCAAACATGAAAAACATTCCACTCTGAACTGTTACATATAGAAAGAAGACACATATTAGTGAAAACATCTATACTTATGTTACCATAACTCATTGTAACATACAGTAGCTATCTAAGTATTCACATATTGTTTATTTCCACTGAAAACAGAAAGAGAAAAAGACAAAGGGAAGAATAAAGGGATCACAGAGAGAAAGCAAGAGAGAAAAAAGAATAAAGAAATAAATATAGGAGTGCTACTATTGCTCCAGCTTTACCTAAGTGCGAACTCAATAGTCAGGATAATGGAATTCCATGTAAACCGTTTAATAAAAATGTATAACATAGCAACCTTAATGTTCGTTGTGCTGTGAAATTATTTGTCTGACATAATTTTCTTCTGAGAAAAATTTATAGAACGTACCCCATCTAGAATTAAACTTGTCCAGAGTCTGTAACTCCCAGAGCTAACTTCTCAGCTTTAATATTTTCAATTATCTGAGCCTTAATTTCTTGACAAGAAGGTAGGTTTTCCTCCACCCAATATTTAAGCAATACATGTCTGACTGAAACCCCAATTAGTAATAGAGAATACTTCTGTTCTCTCATCCAGTTCATTTTTTCATCAAAATGTCCTAATATACAAGTTTCTATATGTATGCTTTCAGAAATCATATTAGGGGCCAGATATTCAAAGCTTTGTGCCAGGCAAAAAACATTTGCACGTGTTTAGCGTGGGATTAGCACAGGTTTGCTATATTCAAAAGGTCAAATACCGTGCGCAAACTACATTAGCACCGGGCAAACCATAATTATATGCAAGGGTCAAAGTGAACATGAATACAGGCACAATGAGATATTCAGCGACTAGCACCGCGCTAAGGTGTTTAGTGCGACTTAGCCCGACCCATAGCGTGGTACAAATTACCGCCCAGGAAAAGCTGGTCTTAACCCTGGGCAAACAGCTTTGTGTGACATTGTTGCTTTGCATGGTGTTAACATGGCATTAGCATGGCTTGCGTGACCCTAACATATGATTATGACACTTAGAAACTGCCAGACATGGAGGAGCCATGATGCTCACTGATGGCACCCCCATGATGCCAATAACTGCCACAGGTCCCAGCCATGCACAGGCAGTAAGTGGTGATTGGGCCCATAAGAGACATCATGGTAGTATGGCCATACAGCACACATCTGCAGACCATATGCCTGTGGTGCTCAACAGATGCCAGCACGCACAGGCAGCACTGTGGGCATGGTGGCCATTGAGGGGAGGGTGTACGGGTGGCCAGACCTCACCACAGCCCAGGTGTGGCCGCAAGATTGGGACACAGCATGCAGGCATGGGAGATTGCCTGTTGGATCCTATGTGCCACCCCAGCCACATACAGTGCAACTGTACAGATGCCACAGCACACACAGCCGGCCATTTACATGTCACTGTGTGCATCCCATGCCACAGGTGCAGCATCTGTATTTTACACAACAGTGTAAAAGTAATCTCCACAGTCAGTAAACACCTGCAAGTTGGTCCTGCCACTGTGTACAGTGCAGTCAGCATCACTGCCCTATACACCATAGGCAGTGCTGTGTCCCTCACACTACTGGCCCCCTTGCTACAGTAGTGTCTGCTGTGCACTGCAGCATGCCCAACAGTGTGACAGTTGCATGCAGCACCACCACCTGTGCCTATGCTGTGTTGTCCCCTGGGCTACAATATGCTATGCTATGCTGTACTGTTTACATGTAGCCTGCAGCTATCATCATGCACTGTCAGACAGACCTACAGGTGGAGCTGTGGTCAGACCTGGCCGGCCCCCATGTACTTCCAGATTGACCTACAGCTGGCTCTGTGGGACCCTGCAGTAAAAGTGGGCAACCTGCATGCAAATCAGGGCATAATGAGAAGGTAATCTGGATGTTTGCCCAGACACTGCCTAAGTAGGCTCATTTGCATGTTGCTTTTGAATATGGCAAAGTTTAGCACCGGCAAACATGTTTGCACGGTCAAACAGCTTAGCACCACGCTATTCCAGCACAAATGCATTAGCTCCATGCTAATGGATTGGGGATTATTATACTGTTTTGTACACTGTACTTTCCCACAGGCTGCTCCCTGCAGTTGTACTGGGGTCCACGCATCTTCTGGAACACACATTGACCACATAAGTCACCTCTAGCTAGCTTCACGTCACTGTGCACTGTGTTGCTGTTGTGGTCTGCACTTCTTGGTTGCTATATTCAGAGCTGTCTTATTCCAAGGTTAAGTTTGCCCTGCACTCCCAGCCCGGTTTGCCCGGCTTGCCTAGCCTCATTCCCATGCTATATTCAGAAGCTGTTTGCCCCAGGCTATTAATTTTGAATATAGCTTGCTTTGTGCTCTGGGCTAAGTTTTCCCACTGGGCAGTGCTGATTTAGCCCAGGGGCAAAGTTTTGAATATCTGGCCCTTAGTCTGTTCCCAAAAGGGTTTAACTAAAGTACATTCCCAAAACATATGCCTCAGAGTTCCGATCATTGCTCCACATTTAGAACAATTAGGAGAAGCTTGCAATCCCATTTTAAATCGAAGATGTATTGTAAAATACAAGTTGTGAAGGGTTTTATAATGAGTCAATCTGAGATTAACTGTATTAAAGGCCTTAGCAGAAAGTTTCCATATTTTCCCCCAATCCCAGTTATCTGTGTTTACCCTTAAGTCCCAGTTCCACCACCTTATTTGTTCAGTTGCTCGATCTCTGGTACAATCTAAAAGAAGGCCATACATATTTGAGATTGATGGAGAGGCATGCATGAACTCCAAAAAGCTATTATGATTCACATCAGGGTCAGAATTTAACTGAATAGCAGAGTCAATAGCTATTTTTAGTTCTCCATAAAGCCTGGAGTCTTCTTCTTTGAACCCATATTTATCCCTTAACCAAGAGAAGGAAAACATGTGTCTGCCCTAACAATATCTTGAACTGTCACCACACCCTTCAGTACCCATACATGGTTAAGAAAGATAACCTCATCTTTTGTAATATTAGTATTTTCCCAGATTGGCTGTTTTTTAGAATTCCAGACATATAAGGGAATAAATGAGTTAACATATCTTGATACCCTAAGAGAGTCCTGTATAATCTTGAAGTTTCTAATCTTTATTTTCTTAGCATATACTGTATTATGGAATGCAGGTTTGTCCCCTTGAGCATTAATAAGTTATTCACTATTTTAACCCATTCTGGAATATATATACCAGCCTCTGTTGAGTTCACCCAATGAGAAATCTGAAAAAGCCTTGCTGCCAAATAATACAAGAACAAATCAAGAGCTTTTAGACCTCCATTCTTTTTGTTTCTAGAAAGCTAAAAATAAGCCATCCTGACTTTTTTGTAACCCCAAATATATTTTGAAAGTTGAGAATTTAGTCCCTCAATCCACCTTTTAGTAATATAGCATGGCAGCATGTTAAAGATGTAGAGGACCCTTGGTAAAATATTCATTTTAACTGAATCAAGTCTGCCCCACAGTCCTAATGGTAATTTGTCCCATTTTGTTAAGGGATCCAATACTTTGGTTTTAAGTAGAGCCACATTCTTTATACTGTTTTATTAATTGTCTTATATATCTTAATGCCTAAGTAGTCTATATGTTCCTGCACCCAAGAGAGCCCATGTTTAGTTATGTATTCTTTGACACAAAGTCTGTTTAAAGGCAAAAAGCTAGTTTTCCCTAAATGTAATTTGTGTCCCGAACAATTTCCAAATTGCTTTAATATACTTAGTATCTGAAGTATAGAAGTGCTAGGGTCTACCACGGAATTGAGCAAATCATCTGCATAAACAGAGGTGCCTAAGTCTTGAGAACCTATGGTCAAGCCTTTCAGTCTATTATCAATATTAAGTATCCATATTAATGTTTCTATTGTTAATTTGAATAACAAATGTGAAAGTGGACAACCCTGCGTAGTCCCTCTTCTAACCTGAAAGTAAGGAGAGATCAGGCCATTCATAACTACAGCCGATGTATGATTTGTACATAATATCTTAACCCAATTAATAAACATATCTGGGAATTGAAAGAGCTTTAAGACATTAGTTATATGAGGCCAAAGAATTCGATCACATGCTTTTTCAGCATCCAGAGACAACAGACCACATGGCTTTGCATAATTGCCTGCAAGTTCCATAATGTGAAAAAGCTTCCTTGTGTTATCTGAGGATAACCTTCCTTTCATAAACCCCGTCTGTTGTGATGAAATTAAATAGGAAGATACTGGTTCCAGTCTTTTCAACAGTATTTTAGCAAGTATTTTGATGTTGGTATATATTAATGAAATTGGCCTGAAACTATTACAATCCAGTGTAGTTGGGTGAAGGGTGTTAATTGTCTGGCCTCTGACCTCAGTTACGTGATAACTGGAGGTGGGGCTTAGTCAGAGTTAAAGTTGCAAGCAGAGGTTTATTTTCTCAGAAGAAGCCAGAAGGGGAAGGAAGGAAACATATTCAATTCAGTGCTTTAGAGTAAATGGTAATTGATATTTTTCTTTTAAACAGATTGTGGGCGTTTAGTGACACTATACTTTCTTTGTTGTCTTTACTTATAATTGTTTTTGGGCTGTTGAAAATTTAAAACATAGTGGTGGTGTAATTCTGTGCTGTCTTTAATTGCTGCAAATTTTCACCCCCCCTCCCTCCCCTTCCCCCAACTCTTAACTATATGCCCTGATAAATCTGATTGACAGGAGCTAAACACATGGAATAGTAAGGGGTGTGAAGTAGGAGGGGCATAAGGGGGAAGAAGCCCACCCTCAGCACAACAAGTGTTGTGACTCATGTATTTATTTATTGGTTTCTTTTTCCTTAAAAAAATATCTGAGGATTAGTGACAGGATTTTTAGTACAGTAAATTAATAAAAAGAGAACTAGGAGAGCTTCAGTAGCAGACAAGTAGTGGAATTGCAGTATAATGGGGGAGTGGAAAATGCAGTGGCTGTGGGGCAGCCATATTCAGGCAGACCTTCTGGACACTGAGGTGCTGCCCTGTCTGCATGCATCTCTGGACTGTGGGATGAGTAGCAAGACTCAGAGTGGAAGTAAACTGGGTCAGGAGTACCATCACCCCCTATCCAGGGACCACCCAGTCCAATGCAGCTGCCTCAAAGGATGCCGAGAACGAGGAGCACTTGGATGACAGTGGGCTCAGGGAGGGTTAGAGCAGTCAGGCAGAGGCACATCCCAGATCCTATTCCACTCAAGAACTCATATGCCACACTGGCAAATGAGGACAACCAAATAGAGGTACCCAGAAGTGGAAGGAAAGGATGTGGAGGTTAGCAGGAGGTGACCTCAGCGGGAAAGCAGTGACCCCAGAGGAGGAGGAAGGAATCCTGGTGGGGACTCCATCATAAGAGGGATCCAGCTAGGAACACAGAGGGGAGGACAGGAGGTGAGGTGCCTACCAGGTGCTACGGCATGGAGGATGGAAGAAGATCCTGGGGATCACTGGGAAGGCAAGACGGAGATGAGCTGGATGTCATTATCCACCTAGGTACTAATGACCTGGCAAATGGGGAGCCAAAGGAAGTTCAGGAAGAGTTTAGGAAACTGGGAGGGGTCTCAAGCAAGTAGCTACTTCTGTCACTTTCTCAGAAGTACTACCCAGAGGCAAGGGAGAGCATAGGAGTGCATGCACCAGGAACTTTAACTCATGTTGAAGAACTGGTGCTGTGAGAAGGGTTTGGATTCATTGGTGACTGAGGACCCACCTGAGGGATGGAGGTTTGTTCAAGCCTGGACGGCCTGCATCCATCCTGAGGGAAAACAAGACTAATGATAAGTTTAATGCTACATTGATAAGCATTTAAACCAGCAAAGGGGGTGGCAGGCCAGCAAGGAGGGTACCTACTTGCTCACCCCCACAGCTAGCAGTGGAACCAGTGAACCAGAGGAGGGCTATCTCTGCAAAGCAGTGTGCAAAAAGATGGAGATTAGTGCCCAAGAGGTGGATAAGCAGAAAAGGGCAAAATTCAGCAGAAGGGCAGACAGCAAGGAGACCAGGGATAAATGACAACCAAGGAAGGGGCTGGAGGAGAACAGTGAAGCAGTCTAGGGAGGTCAAATCATGGAAAGCCATGTGTAAAATGCCAGAGCCTTAGCAACAAGATGGAAGATCTGAGGCTGTCATGGTACAGTCAGACCTGGACATTGTGGCCATCACTGAAACCTGGTATAATGATAACCATGACTGGGAGATGGCCATACCTGGCTACAACATATTCAGAAGAGACAGAGCAGCAGGAAGGAGGAGAGTGGCACTGTATGTGAAAAATGACATAAGGGCCACAGAGATCCAGGAGGAACAAAATGGGGAGAGTTATTGCGGGTTAAGCTGGGAAAGGAAATGGGGACAGCCATCCACACAGGTGTGGTCTATAGACCACCAGCCCAGGAGGAAGAAACAGGAAGGAGTTGATGCTAGCCATCCAAAGGATGGCAGACAAGGGTGAAGTAGTACTGGTTGGAGACTTCAATATTCCAGACGTGGACTGGAGCATCCCAGCAGCAGCAACAACTAGGAGCAGATTTATCCTGAACTCCTTCAGGGTGCCTTCCTCAAGCAACTGGTCATGGAACCAACCCGCAGAAGGCAATACTGGACCTTGTGCTCACAAACAGGGACAGTGTGATGGGGTAACAGTGGGGAGCACCTGGGTAACAGTGACTACCAGTCATTGTGGTTTGAAATCACAGAAAGAGCAGAACCAAACCACACAAAAACACGATCCTGGATTTTAGGGGCAGACTTTGGGATAATGGGGAGATACTTGAAAGAGGCATTAAGGGGAATGGGACAGGAATCAGGGGTTGAGGAACAGTGGGCAGTATTAAAAGTGGGGATTACAAGAACAACAGAATTATGCATTAAGCAGGTTAGCAAGAGGAAAAGGAAGAGGAGACCATTATGTTTTTCCAAAGAGGTAGCAAAGAAAGTGAAAGCCAAAAAGATTGCATTCAGGCAATACAAAAAGACACAGGCAGAAGGGGATAAGGAGAAGTACCAGGAGAAGCAAAGGGAGGCAGGAGGTCAGCAAGGAAGCCAAAGCTCAGATAGAAGAACACATTGCAAAATCAGTGGGTGAGGGACAAACCTTTACAGGTACATAAGGAAAAAGAAAGACAAAGGAGGGATAGTAGACTGAAGGGGAGGATGGGAGTCGTGTGGAGGATGACAACAGTAAAGCTGACATATTGAACAGGTATTTCTGCTCAGTCTTTACTGAGGAAGAGGGGGGTACCGGTCCGAAGGAAGTACAAGGGGTGAGAATGGCAGAATGACACAAGTCCCTTTACACGAGAAAGGGTCCTGAAGGAACTGGAAGTAATAAGAGTTGATAAGGCAATGGGTCCAGATGGGGTGCACTGAAAGGTCCTTAAAGAACTAAGAGAGGTGGTGGCTGAACCTCTGGCTATCCTGTTTAGCCGATCACTGGAAACAGGGGAGGTACCCAAAGACTGGAGGACAGCAGATGTAGTCCCCTTATACAAAAGTGGGAACAAAGAGGAAGCAGGGAACTACAGACCAGTCAGCCTCACCTCGGTAGTGGGGAAGATCATGGAAGCACTACTGAAGGAGAGATTGGTGGAACATCTGGTTGTCAATGGACTACAGGACCCAAGGCAGCATTGTTTCACCAGGGGGAGGTCATATCAGACCAACCTTGGAATTTTTGACTGGGTGACTAGGGAGGTGGATCAGGGAGGGCAGTGGACATGGCCTATCTGGACTTCAGCAAGGCCTTTGACACTGTGCCACATAGAAGACTATTACACAAACTGGGGAATATGGGTGTGGGCAGGACAGTAGTGTGGTGGGTAGGTAACTGGCTGGGTGGCAGGACACAGAGGGTGGTGGTAAATGGCTGTCACTCCACAGAGGGAAGAGTGACCAGTGGGGTACCACAGGGATCAGTGCTGGGACTGGTCCTATTCAACATTTTCATCAGTGACATTGCGCAGGATCTAGAAGGCAGAATTTCACTGTTCGCTGATGACACAAGGCTCTGTAACAGAGTAGACACACCAGAGGGTGTAGACAGAATGAGAAGCGACCTGCAGAAACTTGAAGAATGGTCAAGGGTTTGGCAGTTGAAATTCAATGCAAAGAAGTGCAAGATAATGCATATGGGGCACAAAAACCCTGGCACAATGTATCAGTTGGGGGGTGAGGATATAGCATGCACCAAGCAGGAGAAAGGGATCTTGGGGTTGTCATCTCTGATGACCTCAGGAAATGAGGAAACAGTGTGACAAGGCGAAGCAGGTAAAGCAAATAGGATGCTGGGATGTATGAAGCAGGGACATCACCAGCAGGAAAAGAGTCATAATTCCGCTATACAAGACACTAGTGGGGCCCCACCTGGAGTACAGTGTACAGTTCTGGAGACCATACCTACGTAAGGACATAGACAGGGTAGAGAAGGTTCATAGGAGGGCAACAAAGATGGTGCATAGATTGCATCACATGTCCTATGAAGACAGGTTGAAGGAACTGAACAAGTACTCCCTGGAGGAGAGGAGGGAGAGAGGGGATATGATAGAGACATACAAGTATCTTACAGGGAGGAACAGGGTGCAGGAAAACACTATTTTTAAGTGAAAAAGATGTTCCAGGACTAGAGGGCATGGGATGAAGTTGGAGGAGGACAATTCAGGAAACATGAGAAAGAATTTCTTCACAGAACAGGTGGTGGACACGTGGAACACCCTGCCAGAGGAAGTGGTGGGGGCTGAAACAATCACGGGATTTAAGAATGCATGGGATAGACATAAAGGAATTCTAGAGGTCAGGGGTAAGGGGCAACAGACTTCTAGGAAAACAAACTGAACTTACAAGCTCAAATGGGCAGACTGGGTGGGCCATAGGCCCTTATCTGCTGACACTGTCTATGTATCTTTGTATCTATGGATCTTTCCCAGGTTTATTCAGTAATGTTATTAATCCTCTGGTTTGCTCACCAGACAAGCTACCCTTCTTAACAGTCTCATTAAAAAACTTCCTTTAAAATTGGAGCTATTTCATCAGCAAAAACTCGATATAGGTTCACACAATAACCATCAGGACCTGGCGCCTTATTAATTTTAAGAGAGTTAATTGCCTGTATAACTTCACCTACAGTTATTAGAGATACCACGTTTTGTTAGTCCTGTTGTGCCACACACAGTATATCCAAACCTTCACTAAAATCCAAAAGATTAGCGTCCATATTCACAGTATCAGTATCATATATTTTTTATAGTGAATTCCATATTTTTTCTTTTATCTTGCACCCTTGTGTCCAAAGCAGTAAACTAATAATTGTAGGAAAGTGAAATAAATTAGGCTTTTAAAATCATTAAGAAGTATGTAATTTTTTTTAAACATTCAAAGGTGTATGGGATCTTCTCATATAGTTCAACTATTTGTTAAATAACAAGAAATCAGATAAAGCATCACATCAAAACAATACAGTGTGGGTGATCAGAAGGCAATTTGAATTGACTGCCCTTGTAGACTGCAATTTTATTTATGTTACTTATTTTGAATAACAGTTTGAATAAAATGATAACATATTTCAGGAATATCTGAGTAATCTACAATTAGCTTCACATGCTACCTCTTGTGTTATTTACTGCCAGTATATTCTATGGGTGGGATATTCAGAAATGTGCCTGGCAGGGGCACAAGCAGGGTGCAGCACAACTGGGATGTGCCAGAGTGTGGACTGGGCGATATTCAAAGGAGCTGTGCCATGGATCAGCACTACTGAATATTGCAACCTGGCCTCCCGCAGTGCGCATGGCACAGTAGCACTGTGCCAGTGCAAGTGGAAAGAGTGGAGCAGGGGGATGTGCCAGTGCAAGTGTGGTTGAGCTAGGTGCAGGAGCCATGATATTCAGTGGTGGATATGCAAATGAGGCCATAATGCAAGCAAGGTGCAACTGGGGTGTTACATGAGGTCCCTGCACCCTAATTGATACCCTCAGAGGTACACCGTAGACAGCTAATGCTTATGAATAAGTTACACTAATACTTAGGGCTAAGGGCATCTACCGTATAAGAGTAGATGTCAGGATATGAATGCATATTGTTGTAATCCACTTTGCTTGCTAATGCACACATATTATACCATGTATTTTCTGTCTATTTCTTACTAGTCAGATGCCAAGACACCTGTCCTTGAAGTAATTATAATATGTAAGGCAACATTGCCATCCTTTGGTGATGTGCACCACTACACTTGGTTATATAAGACTCTGTATAAGAACTGCTTTGTTCTAAAACTGATAACTTTACAGAATTGTATAATGTTATCTTGGATCATGGAGCCACCTCTAATTTAGCCAATAGGGCTCATCTCTGTAACTAGAAATGTTTCTATCTTTTAGTAATCATATTAATTATCATAGGTATATAATGTAATGCACAGGCTTTACACCTCGGAGACCCGAGAGATCCCAAGAGACTACAGAGAAACCTCGAGGTGTAGGGAACGCTTAGTACTGGCTCCCGGTTTGCATTGGTAAGAACTGCTTAGGGCAACTGTGATTTATCCTTTTAGTAATAAACTCGTTTATTACTTAAATGCAACTTGTTTGTGATTACTTGCATTCCCAATATTGTCAAGAATCTGAAGGCGAGGTTTAGACCTCTCAACAAATTGGTGACCGCGTGCAGGCGATATTTGGTGTTTGTAAGTTCTCACTTGTTGCTTAAACTTTTCCCTTCCCACGGGGACTGTAGGTGTACATTCCCGTACCACCTCTCCCATTTTTAAAAAAACAGTTTGTAGTCACTTGCAAAGTCTGGCTGACTTTTTGGGTGTGGTCGATGCCGTCTTGACCCACTCCATAGCAGCTTTGAATTGCAAGCCTGCAACTTACACAGTAGCCCGGCTGTGTGTAAAGTACTGGTGTTGTGGATCGATACACAACACGCTGTCTTTTTCACAGTTTGATTTTTTGTTCCCTCCCACATAATGGCCACAGTATCAGATATCTGCGCAGAACTGAGACTTGATGTCTTTAACTTCCTTGCCTCCCATGGAGGATGGGCTGACTTCGCGCGGGACACAAGTCAATCTGAAAACCCTGTACTGGGAGTTTCAACCCAGTATCGCAGAGAGATGCGCACAGTCAACCAATAAGCATCACGCTAAAGGGTTGATGGTCGCCGCTATCTACTCTGCTTTGGAAGCCTCCGAAGGGAGGTTTCGAACCCTTGATCTGCAGATCGCATCTTTTAAGCAAGAGATGGGTTTACAGGAAACTGAATGTATTAGACTGCAGCAGAACTTGGAGTCTGAGCTCCAAACTCTGTGAAATGAAAAGGATTTGCTATTGCATCATTCAGCACAGGCTGGTGAACAAGAAATGTGTACCTTGAAGCAGGAGAGTGAAAGTTTGAGACAGGATAAGAGTCAGGTTGTGCAGATGAATGATTTGTTGAGTGATGTGAATGCACAGTTGAGTGATGAAATGGGTGAGCTTCAGAACGAGATCAACCAGGTACATAATGATTTAGAAACAGCCTATAGGGACAATCGCGAATTGAGCGCCGTGTACCGAGTTTTGCAAAAACAGAAGCAGGATCAGGTTGACATGGATGTTGCAAGTGTGAATCATGATGAATGTAGAACTAAGATGGCAACACTGCGCCATCAGCGAGAGGTTCTGGCTGGCCACGTTAAGGCAATGGGAGGCGTAGCCCCTGCCTTTCACTCATCATCAGAAGGGGAGATATCTCATGATGATGTCTCACAGTACAATGCCCAGTCATGCCCCTACTATGGCCCAGAATCCCCACCCAGCCATCTACAGCATGGCGGGTCCCCACCCCCAACTCCCTAGGTCACACATCGACGACGTCGTGACGTTTATCATGGGAAACGCCAACATGGCAGCACCCATGATAGGGGGGAGCAGGCTCAAGCCTGGTCCTGGTGGCGCCTCCGATAGCCGTTATTAGTGTGGAAGACAGGCAAGAGATAGAAACCATGATTAATAGAGCATTAGGCAATGTTCCTCTTCCTGAAAGGAGTATGAAAACTATTAAAAGTCAGATTCAACAGATTTTCCAAGAAGCTGGCACTCAGGAAGGTGTTGTCCGCACTGCAGCCGAAGCTGCAGCTCGCACAGCCTTGGATGGTGCGCGAGACGTGTTACCTTTGCTTGATCGACCACCTACTAATCCCCTACAAATGGCCTACTCTGTTCAGCAAATCACTGACAGTATCGGTCGGATGAGCCCGTCTGACAACCTCAGCTGTCACTTGGAAAAGGTGCGTTCTAAATGCGAGATGCTCAGCCTCGCTGCAGAATATCAGGTCCAAATACTACACCAGACCATCGATCCTGGTTTATGGGCCAAACTCCCCGCAGCAGTTCGCCAGGATGGGAATGCTACCTTTGATGAGGTTGCAGCTGAGCTAATGTCCGCTCACAGCCCAGGTGTGGTAGGAGTGATGCTGGCATACCCCGTAAAGCAGAATGCAAAAGAAAGCCCAGCGACCTACCACCAGAGACTCTGGATGGCCTACCACGCAGGAAAACACCTGGCACAAGAAACTATGGATGTAGATCTTATTGAATATAAGACCCTGTTCCTTAGGAACATGATCCCAGCAGTAAGAGAAAATGTAGAGCCAACAACTTACCCAAATATGGATAGATTTGCCGATATCCTTCGGAAAACCGAGAGGGTGTATCAACTGTACATCCATGATTTGGGTTCCGGTTTCAAGAAAGTAGCTGCCGTGGAACCCTCCCCCGACCACGAATATTATACAGTGTGGAAGGGCAAGCCCAACCAAGCAGACCAAACATCTGTCAGCCCCTCCAGCTGGTAACCAACACCCCCAACAGGCCCAACAACAAAAACAGCAGTGGGGTGGGAACCGGAATTGGCCTAAGAACAGGAGGCATAAGGGCAGATGGAAGCCATCACAGAGAACGGGTCCTTCATATAGGGAGATAGCTGAAGAAAATCAAAAATTCTGAGAGCTCCTGGGACAAGTGCACTCTGTAGTGGATGCTGTTCCCGCACAGACCCTTGTGACAGTGCAACCGGCAGTCCAGGTCGCAACCGGCCATGGAGATGCCGGAAGTACAAGCCCACAGGCCCATACAAGCCTGAATCCAGAAGCTCCTCCCTATATCGCATCAGTACAGCACTGTGAAGTCATTCACGCAAGTCAGGCCCAACCTCTGCATGCTTCCGGCAATACGGATTGACAATTACAGGCCCCAGTCTGTATTGTAAACAAGCTGGTCTTGGATACAAATGGAAGGCCCTGCACTGAGGCCGAGGTCGGGGCCGCCAACTAGTAGTCTTACTAGATACAGGTGCAGCTGTATCTGTGCTACATGAAAAACACCCGGACACGTCCCCTTGGTCTACCGGATGGAAGGCCAATATGTCAGGAGTCGATGGTACTAAGCTGCCTGCATACCGTTCTCTACCCTTACCGGTAGAGCTAGGCCACCTGAAGGCCTCACATACTTTTCCAACTGATGGTACTGCATGATCATCCTAGTATCATAGGAATCGATTTCCTTCCACCACACAGCTCTGTGGTGGACCTAGCTAACATGTTGTTGATACAGATTCAGGATCAATACCATACCATCCTGATTCCCAACTCACATGTTGTGGCAACGATATCTATCAATGACAAAGAGTATGACGTCATAGATTTGTTCAAGAATCATGAAGTTTTTCCAAAACTTTTACCTATTCTGCAAAGACATTTGGAAGCATTTGCAGTTAACAAGCATGACTGTGGTAGAATGCACACTGTCATTGAGGTGCCAGGCCCGGCACATGAAAGGCAAAGGCAATATCCTTTTCTAACTGAGGCCTTGCCTTCCATTAGAGAAATGATCAAGTCACTCCTTAAACAAGGAGTAATCAGAACTTGTGTTTCTACTGCCAACTCCCCAGCATGGCCCATGAAGAAACCCACAGGCGCCTGGAGACTTACTATTGACTACAGGAAACTGAATCAGGTCACTCCCAGTTGTTCCCCAACTGTTGCATCGGCACCAGATGTGTTTCAACTTCTAACACCTGATCAGAAATGGTTCAGTGCCCCGGACATTTCCAATGTTTTTTGGTCATTGCCATTGGCCCTCAATAGTCAATATAAGTTTGCCTTCACCTTTGAAGGATGACAGTACACGTGGACTTGCTTGCCACAAGGATTCCATAACAGTCCATCCCTCTTCCATCTTCACATGATGGACGCCCTCCAGAGTTTCTCTACCCCCCAATGTCTCTTACAGTATGTGGATGACCTGTTGCTGGCCACGGCCACACAGGACCAACATCTGGATCTCTTGGATGAACTACTGACTCTTATCCAGAGAGCAGGCCTGAAATGTAACCCGGCAAAAGCACAATTGTTATCAGAAGGAAGTATTCTTTCTGGGTCTAAATATAACTGACCAAGGTCGAAGCCCTACCTGGAAGAAGGTACAGGGATTACAAGACTTGCCATTGCCTACCAGTGTGGCAACTCTTCGAAGGTTTCTAGGTATGGTAAACTATTCGAGAGATTTCATTTGTGATTTTGCTCAGAAAGCCGCTCCTCTGTATGAATTACTCAAAAAGGATGTACCATGGACTTGGGGCCCTATTCACACCCAGGCTGTGACGTCACTGAAGCAGGCTCTGGCCTCCGCCCCAGCACTTGTGAACCCCAATCCAGCACTACCATTCCATCTGGAGTGTGCCACCTCTGACATTGCCATGTCAACAGTGCAGGCCCAGAAGGTGCATGGCACCTTGAGGCCCATTGCATATGCATCACAGCTCTTGACCCCAGTAGAGCAGAAGTATGGCCTTTGTGAAAGGAACCTTCTGGCCACCTACTGGGCTGTCAAGAACTTCTTGTATATCATTGGGTACTCACCATTGATCATTAACACTAACCACATGCCAACTACCTTTCTGCTCTCAGATAGTGAAGGATGGGTCAGTCTCTAACACTAGGATGACACACTGGTCACTTCTCCTCCAGGATAGAGATATCCAGGTCCACCCAACCAAAGTTCCATCTCTGCTAGCTCATGGCCTCCTTTTTCAGGGAGAACCCCATGAGTGTACACTACAGTCACCTGATCTTCCAGATCCAGGTCCTTTCCTCCCTGCCACACCACAAGTACTCAAAAGTACCTCTTTGTGCAGTATTTTTACTGATGGTTCAGCATCTTACTATCAGGGAGAACAGATTGCAGGGATAGGTATTTTGGTAATCTACCCTTATGGAAACACCATCAAGATATCTAAACGCTGTAGTGGAGCTTCATCACAGTATGCAGAGATGACAGAGGTGACCTGTGCCCTTGAGTTCATCCAACATGGTACTCAGGATACTATCATCTTTACAGACTCTAATTGGGTTTGTTGTTCCCTTACAGAAGTTCTTCCTTTCTGGCAGAAGAACTCCTTCCTCTCTTCTGACGGCAGCCCAGTGAAATACAAAGAATTGGTTATACACATACATGCATTGGCACAGAAATTCACACATAAACTTTAAGTTCACAAGGTCAAAGCCCACTCTCTTCATGACCCCTATCATGCTTTCAATGACACTGCAGACACCCTTGCTAAGGAAGGGGCCCGAGGGGGGGACATCTGGATGATGGACCAACCAGAAGCTAATGCAGCTGTGCATGTTGCAGCCCTCAAGAAGAAATCTGAGTCTTTTTCCCCCTTAGACCTCTCAACAGCCCAACATCTGGACACTGAACTTAGAGAGGTGTTCAGATTCCTTGACAAGGGTACTGAAGAAAAACTACCTACACATAACCCCTACCGAAGGCATGAAGGTAAGTTGTGCTTATCCCCTGATGAAAAGCTCATTTGGTTCCAACCAGATGACACTACCACCAAGTTGTGGGTAGTTCCCAGACACCTAAGATCAGAATTTTTGCACCAAGTACACAATACTCCTACTGGTGGACACCAGGGAGCAGAAAACACCCTCCAACGACTCAAGACCACTGCCTGGTAGCCTGGTATCACCAAAGATGTTAAACAATACATAGACAATTGCCTTGTTTGTGCACAAAACAACCCTATACCTACAAAATGAAATGCCAAACTTTTACCACAAAGACATTCTGGCCCTTGGCATGCCATCCAAATTGATTTTATTGGCCCTCTGACCAATACCAGTAGAAACAATAAGTATGCTCTTGTGGTAACTGACCTATTTTCTAAGTGGGTGGAGGCTTTCCCCACTAAGACATGCACAGCAAAGACAACTGCCAAAATCCTGGTGGAACAGATTTTCTCCTGGTGGGGCCTGCCTCTTAAGGACAAAGGAACTAGTTTTACAGGTGAGTTGATGAAAGAGTCCCTTGAACTCCTTGGAGTTCAACAAAAGTTCCACATAACTTATCATCCTCAATCCTCAGGTCAAGTAGAAAGAGCCAACAGATGGATTAAGCAAATGCTTTCCAAATTCTTTGAGGACAATCCCAAAACCTAGGATTCTCTGTTGCCTTTACTCCTTATGGCAATCAGGGGTACACCCTCAGCCACTACCCAGCTGACACCGTTTGAGGTGATGACTGGTAGACAGATGAGATTACCTGAACACTTACTGTTTGACCTCCACACCCCCACCGCAGACCGCGTGTCTGTGGACCAGTATGTGGAAAAACTCAGAAAAGACCTCATACACACACACTTGTATGCTGCAAACTGCATGGGCAAAGCCCAGCAGTAATCCAAAATACAATTTGACAAACAAGCACAAGAAGTGGATTGGCAAGTTGGAGATCAGGTAATGGTACTTCGATTTGCACATCCCACCTACTCCTTCTCCAACAAATTGGAAGGCCCATACCCCATTGTCAACAAGCTCAGTCCGGCAGTCTATCAAGTTAGACTCCTGCACAACAACAAACTGACTGACAAATGGTTGCATGCAAACCAGTTGAAACTGTACAAAGGAGCTTAACTTACTTTTCCTAACCCCATTGGGTGGAATTGTACTAATACACTAATCTTTGATCTTCCTTTTCAGATACACTGACAAGATGGCTATCTTGTTCCAATATTTCCTCCTTTCAGGAGTTATCTCCTGCATCAAGGCACGGTACCTGACCTCCTCCAACAACTGGATCCTCCAGCACCTCCTTCAGAGGGAGTTTCCATCAAAATACCAGATACCATGATCACTGTCCAGGAAGGTTCCGATACTTACCTCACTGCCTCGGTCATTGCTCCTGACAAATCTAACCTTCAAACTGAGTGGCAAACCACATCACAAGGACAAATTCTCCCTGTGGCCAAACTCTCCAAAGGAACTTTTCAGGGTTGGCCCAATGCTAAATTATCCCCAAATGGTTCACTGTCCTTGTTACAAACTGCACTAAGACACTCTGGTTTGTACAATATAACTGCCTTAATAGATCCTTCTTACTGTAATTCTTTGTCCAAAGATTCCGCTCGCAGATTTTGTGCTATACACCACATGGCCTCTGCTGCCATGTATCTCTCTGTGTTACCGCCCACTGATAAACAGCTTTTGGAATGTCCAAAACATAACCCTGGCCCCCATAATGGTCTCACAGCCACTGCCCTCCCAGGTTCATTGATTAATAATTTACAGTTTATGCATATACCTGTTTTGTTTAATCTTACTTACTGGAATATGAAAGAGTTTGATATGTGTCACAATACTAATACATCTGCATTTTATAGTACATTATTGCTTGATAGTTTAGCTGCATTTCAGATTTGTATGAAGGATCCTTTTACTGGGGTCTATTCTACAGAACATAGAGGTAATTTTAGGAGGAAAACCCCTCCTGGTAGTTTGAATCATAAACGTAACAAACGTGAAGTTGACAGTTCTGATGTTACAGGTGCAACAGGTACTGTCACATGTCTTTTTGGTACTGCCATGTCTATCTGGAATAAAGCAGACCTTGCTGCCAAGTTCTCCACTGGCTTGGTTAACAATCTTTTACCTCCATTATTGCATGGTGTGGATGGCCTTAGTCAGGAAGAAAGATACACTGTATACAACATGCACAACATCGCTAAAGCATTCACTGATTCAAAAGATAAGATCAACGCACTCATACAACAGTACAATAGAGATGCTGATAAACAATACATTGCTAGGGAAATACTCTGCTCTGATTATGGCTCATACATTATCACTACCATCAGCAACCTCTTCCGTGATTTAGAATCTGGAAGAATTCCTGACATCATACATGATAGACGCATTTCCAAATGGTATTGTCCAAGATGTAAAACTTCTAGTTGTGTTTCCATGTGTATGCAACAGACTTTGTCTATTCCTCTCTCCACAGCTAGAAATTTGGGGTTTGTTACCAGACAGCCTAATACTGGTCCTTGTTTTACTACTAAGAAATGTTCCATAACAGATACCATGTTTGTTTCTTTTACTGTCTCCTTACCACGTTTTGATCCCACTACAGCTTTGTTCAACAAGCTTGCACTGGCACATTCCATTGGGCATTTGGATGATGACATCTACAGAGAACGCCTGGATCTACCACCTCTACTGGTCTACTATTCTTTCCTGGATGCCTGTGTGGCTCCGCACATGGACTGCTGTGCGAAAAAGCAATACATCTACCTGTGCTGATATGATGTGTTTTTGATGTTATTCGCCCTGTTTGTGGCTATTCTCCAGACAGCATCGATTGGACTTTCACAATGGATGATGACATCACTGAGAACGGCACCAACTCTTTCGACCCCACTTTGTCTCCTGATCAGCTCTACCAATCCTATCGTGAGGAAGCTCATTGCCTGTCAACACGGATTTCGAAGATGACTTACACATGCCCTGTCCAGTTGCAAAAGTGGAGACTGCCTACTGTGCGTTCACAGTACAACTCAGATGGTGAGTATTGCATTGTCACCAATCACAAAACTTATACATAAGGTTCTGTTACCTGTGCAATTGATTACCCCAACTTCTGCTTCGTTCCCCACCAGAAGATTGTTATTGGACATACTGTTATAACTCCCATCCCCCTTATGGATGCAGACATCATTGATGGTAACCCTGATTATCTACTCACACTGTCAGAATACTTACCATACTTTAACGTACACATAGACCCACTTACACTTACACTGAAATCACTTTTAGACAGGAAGGACACACACCTCATTCACATCAGCAATAATATTACCAAAGCCAACGAAGCTGTTCTTGACCTGATTAACAATGGAGATATGAATAATGCCTTAACTAACACCTGGTTAGAGATTACTTTTAAAGGTTTTGTTATTATACAAGCATTTTTATATTCACTTTGATTATTATGCTTTGCTGCCTATGACATACACTATGCCAACACCGTGAGCAGTTCCAGTTCCAGTACAAGGCTCGTGCGTCGGGATTGTAAACGACCACTGCTCCTTTTCTTTCCCTAGATTTTGCCTGTGTTGCTTTTGGAGGCAACAAGGGGGGGAATTGTTACACGAGATCCCTGCACCCTAATTGATACCCTCAGAGGTACACCGTAGACAGCTAATGCTTATGAATAAGTTACACTAATACTTAGGGCTAAGGGCATCTACTGTATAAGAGTAGATGTCAGGATATGAATGCATATTGTTGTAATCCACTTTGCTTGCTAATGCACACATATTATACCATGTATTTTCTGTCTATTTCTTACTTGTCAGATGCCAAGACACCTATCCTTGAAGTAATTATAATATGTAGGCAACATTGCCATCCTTTGGATGTGCACCACTACACTTGGTTATGTAAGACTCTGTATAAGAACTTCTTTGTTCTAAAACTGATGACTTTACAGAATTGTATAATGTTATCTTGGACCATGGAGCCACCTCTAATTTAGCCAATAGGGCTCATCTCTGTAACTAGAAATGTTTCTATCTTTTAGTAACCATAGTAATTATCATGGTATATAATGTAATGCACAGGTTTACACCTCGGAGACCGAGAGATCCCAAGAGACTACAGAGAAACCTTGAGGTGTAGGGAACGCTTAGTACTGGCCCCGTTCGATTGGTAAGAACTGCTTAGGGCAACTCAGATTATATCTTTGTAGTAATAAACACATTTATTACTGAAATGCAACTTGTTTGTGATTACTTGCATTCCCAATATTGTCAGGAATCTGAAGGTGAGGTTTAGACCTCTCAACAGGGGCCATTAGCATGTCATTATGACCCCATTCGCTAAAAGGTGCGCCCCAGTCTCCTGCTACCCCGCCTGGCGCCCTGCCAGGCAGCTGTCAGGACCGGCCCCCTGCACATCATGGCAAAGTGCCACAATGCCCGATCGCGGGCATGAGTATATTTAGAAAATGTCCAATATTCCTGGTGGTCCAGTGAACCACTTCCAGTCTGATCGCAGGCATATGTATATTTCAATTCATGTCCTATATCCCTGGTGGTCCAGTGGACTGTTTCCAGCCCGATTGCGAGCATAAGTATTTTTAAAATCAGGTCCTATATCCCTGGTGGTCCAGTGGACCACTTCCAGCCCGATTGCAGGCATAAGTATATTTAAAATCATGTCCTATATCCCTGGTGGTCCAGTGGACCACTTCCAGCCCGATCAAGGGCATAAGTATATTTAAAATCATTATACATTATCCTTGGTGGTCCAGCGGTACCCTCCCCCACCCGCCCACTGGAGCCCCATCACCGTGCTCTCCCCTGGTCAGCGGTGGGTGGCAGATCCCCACCCACAAGCCACCCAACTGCCCGACAACTGACTACATACTGTACGGCAGTACGCCCATTGGTCCACAGTGTGGGCCAATGGTCATGCAGACCTACCGTACTACACAGTCCAGATATGTGAATGGCTCATCATGACATGATATTAACTATACTTATGCCCGCGATCAGACCCTGGCCTGGAGCTCGGGTGGCCACCCACAGCTGGTGGCTGCTGTGTTGCACCCTGCAATACAGCAGCTCACCTGTAGGTGGCCAGCCCTTGCTCCTATTTCTTTGTGGCTCAACTTTGAGCACCAGTGTGTAGCGCAAGTAGGGGCTGCACTAGCTTATGTGCAGTACATCCCTAGCTGAATATCAGGATGTGCAGAATATGCATGGGCATGCCCCACACACTTGCACTGCATACATTACTGGTGAACCCTGGCACATCAGGATCTGCCTGGTGCATCATCCCCTTTTGAATATCACACCGAGGCACATCAGTGGGTTGCACATGGTGCAACACTGTTGCACCATGCGCAACCCCTTTGAATATCCCACCCTATGTATACTACAAACCCATTTGTAGCATACATTTTTCTTGCCATTTAGTTCCCAGGAACTTTTTTTTTTTAACTTTATTTATCTCCACTTGCCTGGAGAACTCCTTCCAGCATCCTCAGGGGCTCCCAGCCTCTGCCTCTCCCCCATGACTACTACTCCTCCTCTCATGTGCCCCAGCACCACCTCCAGGTCTGAACCCTCCAGAGGTAGGGCCGCCCTATCCACCCAGGGTGCTCTATCTAAGGGCAAAGTGCTGGGCACACATGAGTGGTCCAGGAAGAGGAAGTAAGTCCAGGATTGGGAGTGTGGGCTTAGGAGGCCAAGGTGCCATCATCTATCCCCAGGAGTGGGGTATTTCCACTTATTTTATTGGTCCTTTCCTCGAGTGTGGCTTTGCAAGGCAACGCTATGTCATATCCTGCCTCGGCCCTAGAGGCATCACTGCACTATTAGGTGCATCTGATTACCACTAGAGGCCGCCTTCAGGAGGATCACTTCCCACACCTCCCCAGGAAGAGAGCAGTCCTATGGACACTTGATCTCCCCACCTACCCCAGCAGCCCGGCTCATTCCCGAACACGGGTTGCCGGTGTGACGTGAGGTGTGGCATCCAGCACCTCAAACCTCAGTGCCACCAGGCTGGGCAGGAGCTTCTTAATTTCCAAGAGTATTGTTTTTATCAGGGTAAATTTATGTCATATGTAGCCATGATACTTTAAAGGCATGTATAAATACTTGTGTTTCCTACATATTCAAAAACGAATATTTATTTCACATTAGTAATATGACAGGCTTAAAACAAAAAGGAACTAAAGCATGACACAAACTTTATTCAGAACTTAATACCTAATAATATTAAACTGTTTCATCTTAAACATAAATTAATGCTATTGTGCTCTTGTTTTAAACACAATAATTAGCATTATAGGCTTTGTTTACAGCCTTACCACCATACTGTATATTTCAAAAGATTTATCAGGAAAGACATGCTGAGCTGAAATAGTTCATTTCTAGATACATTGGGGAAGGGGGGAGGAACTACTGCAATAAGTCACAACACTTATCTACAGAAGTCAAAAATATAAACAATCAAATAGCAGTAAAATAAGTTGATGAGCTAGGCAGAATATCTGAGGAGCAACAAGTAATATAAGTAAACATTTGTACAAAACTGAAGTACAAACAAGGCAATGCTAGGTAAAGTATTAAGGTACAGATGACAGTGATCTGAAGGGTAAATGAAGCACTGTTGGCACGTTGTCCAAATCAGTTTGTGATGCTTATGAAAACATTATTACTAATGATACTGTTTCTCTAGCAGTAGTCAAAATGAAGTTAATAAACTCATGAACTTTTAAGAACATTAATTAATAGTTAAAGGACATACATTTAAGTTAAACAGATGTTCCTTAACTCAGTTTGTGACCCAAGTCCATGACCTGTCTGTCAGCATACAATTCATGAAGTTGATTGACCATTAATGGACTGAAATAAACTAAAACAAAAAAAGTACTCATAAAATCTGCATACCTTTACTGTACTGTAGCAAACTAAGACAAGATCACATCTGCATGACTACTTTCCATTCTTTATTTACTTTGATGAACTTCCATGAACTGAGTTCACTGACTGTGCATGAACATTTATGAAATATTAATGATGATTTTTTTACAGGGCCAGTTGTTCAAGTAGAAGGGCAATTTTTGCAACTTGACAGCTGTTTTCAATGTTCCTATTTACAGAAATTACGGCAATACTGTACCTTCAAATGATTCAGATTTAATTATACTTGAGTAAACATGTTTGTCAGACATTAAGTTTTGTATTATTTTTATTTTATAGACAACATTCTCTACAGTTTTTGTAGAAAGAGTACTTTGCAGTTTTGACCATGCTACAAAGTGTACATCAAGCAAATTGTGTGAGGCCTTCCATCTGATTGCTGACTAGATCACTTCTTAGCTGACTTGTGTTGTAGCTCTGTCCCACACCTGAAAAATAACCTTTGGCTTGCATGCCACCACAGTTAACAAATGAAAATCAATCAATCCATCAATAAAGCAAAGCATGATTTGTTGGCCTATGAGAGAAGTACTCAGAGGTCCGTACACTAGCCATGACATAGTCAAGATTTCAGATTCCTGGTTCCATGAAAAAGTGCTATGCAAAATACTTTCAATATAATATAATATAATATAATATAATATAATATAATATAATATAATATAATACAAATAATTATTATTAATTGTATTATGTTATATTATATTATATTGTATTATTATATTATTAATATAATATAATAAATAACACTTTTTTTCAAAATAGCATCTATTCATGAACAGTTAATTTGGAACCTTTGTGGTATGAATATTATTTTTGTAACAAGAATATGACAAACTGCTGCCAGTTATAAATACTGTAATTTCCCATACTCATTTCAATACTTTATTTTCACTTGTTATTACAGAGCAGTTGTAAACACTATAGGTGAATTAAGGCATGCAGATTTACCACCTTGGAGACTCATCCTGTCTGATCACAGAATGTAAGCAGGCTTAGGCTTGGTCAGAAGTAGATGGGAGGCTTCCAATGAACACTGTGTGGTACGGTACATTTTGTGGGAGATCTGCATGGGACTCTTTTGCCTTGTTTAAAAGTAACCAAACTAATTGTCCAACATGTTGTTTGGGAGAAAGTGTGCTATTAAAGGACTCATCATTTTGATGAGTTGCTTAACAGGGATACTGTGTATGCCTTCTAGTAGTTGTTTAGGTGAACATTAAAGATTCCATGGCGCTCCTCTAAATGAGAAGGGCAGGTCCTCAATGTCCTGTCCAAACGTACCCTATTCACAAAAACATCAACAGATTCACCTAGCTCAATATCACTCAGTTTGCAACTGTATACCCCAGCTTCTGGGAAGACTGAAAACAAGAAGTATTTCCTGAACCCCCTTTCCCTGGAATAAAACATAAATAAATCAAAATACAAATGTCTTTGTGGTATGAATATTATAGAGCCTTCTCACCGGTCACTAGGTAGAAATAAAATGCTCTCACAAAAAAGCATAATTAACCCAGAAAATGTCCTATCACTGCATATTCAAAGACCAGAAGAAAAGTAAACCAAAATATGTGCAGTTATATGTAAAGGCTCCATTGTGTAAACTTGAATGCACTTTCTAGAAGCAAGCTATTACCCTTGCAGAATACTTGTCAGAGGTTTTCTTTTTTGTCACTTTACTATTTTTCCCTCTCAGCCATCCAGCAAGGATATGCTCTGTAACTATGGATATTCCCTGTTCATGCTCTATGAGCTTTAATAAAGATGGGTGGGAATGTTTTCTTCTCCAGTTTATCTCCCCAGCTCCACCCCAAACTCCAGTGAAATGGACCATGCCTCCACTGCCTTCACCATCATTGCATCCTCTGGCAAGAGACAAGCTCCCTTGATCAAGCTATAGGGGTCACTATGATGCCTGCCTGGCTGAGACAACTAAATGGGTTGAGCCCACCCCCCACAACATCACTCCAGCTCCTAACCCAAGCCTGGCTCACCCATGCAGCAGTGTGATGCACTGCCTTTGGGCCATCCAGGCTGCCTTAGTTGGAGTTTATTCTGACCAGTATATATACTCTGTAACCTATCCCAGCCAACTGTCATGGATATCTGTTAAAGAAATCTATATAAAAAGAGAAAAGAGAGCAAAAATGTTCTAATATATGTACCATACAACCTGTTAGTGATAGTTTTAAAGTGATGCTAACCCAAACTAAAAATAAATGTTTAGTTATATATAGAAGAGAAATAGGAAGGTCCAAAAGCAATTATTTTCAAAGAAAATATTTGGTGAATATTTAGACCAAATTTAAACAAGAAGAGAAAGCACTGAACATTTTCTGACAACTTTAAACCACAGAGAGTTTTGAAAGTATTGGACTTTTGTAATAGCAATGTCAGATCTCTTGCTCAAGCACAGCAGTGAAAATGTTGGAAATGCCTGGGCTGAAAGTTTGCAAGGTATCTACCATGAGCCAGCACTTTTGTAGTTACACAGTTTATTAATGTCCTACATAATGACAAATGTAACAAACAAGCCAGGCACAAATACAAAAGAGCAGCAACAATGTGCAATACTTAAAATAAAATCATAGAAATATACAAAACTGTAAGGAACCACTACAATATAGTGTAATTCAACAGTGAAAATCAGAAATTCCAACAAATCCTACTAAACTATGTAATAAGGTATAAACAACAAGCAAGCAGCAAGGTAGAAAGGAGCACCTACACATAAAAGAAAAGAACATGGTAACTGTTAAATATATGTCAATGTTGGGTATTGGACATGTCCCTTTTCCAGTTATAGGTGTCTATACAATTTTTGTCATTTGGTGCTGGTAGGCAAAAGTACATGCAGGAAAAGCAGAAGAAACCAGCCATACTCAAAACAAGTCATAAAAGTAGTCAATTTGTTTTATTTTTTAGACCAGAATCCTCTTATTTACCAATGTTTCACCTGTGGGGCTTCCTCTGTGGAGAGGACCTGTGCATAATTATATTTAAGAATGATTTCACATTTTTATATTACCGTATTCCATAGTTCATTATTTTTTTACATATTTGCAAGTTCATAATGCGCTTTTCTGTCTTAAGTACTCTATTTTACATTTGTTGTATATATACTCTTATCCATCTCCATAGTTGTACATTTATTCTGGGTTATGTTACACCCTATGTTAGACCCCCTATAGCTGTTTGTGTGATCAATTGTCCAAAACATTTTACCTTCTATCAAGTACTCACATGATCACTCAAGCCTGGATCCTATAAAGTCTAAAGCTTCTACTCATATTTACCTTACTAATTCTCTAAAGGAATTTACTATTCATATTGCTTAAAGAGACAGTGTCCACCTCTTTTTCATTTTATTTCTAATTAAAAACCAACATTTTATGATTGCTTACCTTCTCTAACATTCATTGATGTTGCTGTTTGTTTTGTCTGCCTCTTTGCTTAGTAGAACTGAAATGCATGCCAATGTATGTTTATAAACAACCTTATTTTGTTTACAACCCTGGATATGTTCTTACTGCATACTTCCTGAGCATTGCAAACACATCGAAACAGTGCAATCACTCATGAGGCAGTAGCCTTCTAAACCTCCACTGCATCATGAGGGGCTAGACTGTGTTGTGGGTGTTCCCAAGTCCAGAAAAGATGCAGTTGTAGCTGATCAAAGAATGTAGAAAACCTGTGTTTGTGTGGTTACACCAGCATGGTGGGCAGTCTGTTTTTTCACTTTTTTAAAGAAAAAAAAAAGAGTCAAAATCAAACTATCAGTTACAGCAGCAATCTATACAGAATGTTGGCAATCATAAAATGTGTTTTTTTCTTCTTCTGTTTCTCACTGTCACACCCAGCCCCTTTCTTTCTGTTGCCCCAGCCCCATCACCCCGATGTCTACTGGTCACACCTCTGGCACTAGCGAGGTGCCAGCTGGCTGGGTAGGAGGCCTGCAAGAGGCTGGATATCATCCTGCCAGTTGGGTATTTTAGCCTCTGTTTTTTTTCTGCTCCTCCCTCTCTCATCATGGAGGCATGCAATGATGCCAATGACCGAGCCACGCACGCTTCCACATGCATCACGCCAGGTGTCTTCCCCACTCTGCCTCTTCTGTGTGGGTCCATTGTGCTTGCCCCAAGCCACCGCTTGGGGTCAGGGAAGCAGCAGACTCCATCCCAATCTTTCCAAGGGAGAGGAGAGCTGTCCTCTGGATGCTCAATCCTCTCCATCCCCGGCTGACCCCCGGTGGCCCGCTCACACCACGAACATGGGTCCCAGAGTAGAGAGAGATATGGCATGATGCCTCAGCCCTTCATGCAACTGGGCCAACTATAAAATGTATTTTTTTAAACTAGGGACCCTTTGAGACCTAAGAGGGTTGACAGTGTCCCTTTTAATGCATATTACTAGAAATAATGCTGTCATTCAATCCATATTCTAAATAAATCTAGGTGTTATTCCTATGCACCTGCTGAATATCATAATTCATACCTAGTATGCTGTATGGTTCTCAGTTATCCATTGCATGTATCATTTCTTAGTGTAAATTCATATCCTAATGTCACAGTTATGGTACTGTAATAAGACAGTGTTACCTCAGGTCATTCAGTGTCTGTACAAATCTGCTGCTCCCTAGTGCCTGCTCCATGTACTCTCTAGACTTGACATCATGCTTTCATTACAGCAAAATTTTGACTGACCTTTCTCTCTCTCTAAAGCTCATTTTGCATCGTAAAGTATTACTAATATTTTCAGAATAGTCTACCATCATACATCCTCTACATTTTTAGTTCACTTTGCATTATATTCTGTTATTATCACCAACTCTATGTATTTCCACATGCATTTACATAGTATCTTTCCTAATGTCTATATTCAACTTCAAATTCACTTTCTCATTATGCCAAGTGCAAACACTTCTGGTTTAACATTGTATGAGTTAACTGAAGAGACAGTCTTAATTTCCCATGGAATACTCAGACATTCTCTTACTTAGTGACTTTTGTATGCATTTTTCAGTTTCACTTTGTGTTACTGTTCTCCTCTCACTCTCATATTTTGCCACTGTTAGCTCTAAACTCTCTTATGCATTATCTGTTCTACGGATTCCATCATACAAACATTAAACATCAAACTTTGCATTTCTTATATGCACTGCCTTTAATGCTATGCATTTCAAAGCCCTTTTGGGTGCAAACAGACATACCTCTATCACTCTTTGTTTCCCAGTTTTCTTTCTGTTTTTCCTTTCACTTTGTAAGCATATTTATTAACCTAAAAGTAATGTGTTACAGAAAGTTACTCCCTGTATCAAACAAATTCTGGTCAGAGCCCCTATGGCTGTAGAGAGCTTTTAGGAGTGGCAAGAGCAGTGAACAGAATATGCTGTGCTCTTGCTGTACAGGAGTCAGCTGTAATACAACAGCAATTACAGTACTGCGCATGCGTGTTACTAACACATGTGCAGTTTGCCCTGGAGTCAGCCTTGTGCAACCTGGCAGTGCTGACATAACTACGTGTGACAACCCAGTCCCCTCAGGGTACTAGAATCCCATTAGTACTAGTCTTGGGCAGGTAGGAAAAGGCAGTCGGTGGGGTGGTCTTTAGGGGCTTTCTACATAATGACATAACTGTTTACTCAGCTTGCCTGAGAGAAGGATGATTATGTCATTTAGAACTCTCACAACAGCATAACCATTTTAGTCAGCTGATGTTGGGAAGCTTAGAATGTTCATTAGTAAGTTCAAGTGTGGCAGTTAGACTGGCCCCCTTCCATTGCGGCTCTATCAAAGGGAGCCCTGGTATTTCTCACCCTAGTTTGGTAAAATCTTCAGTTTGCCTGCAGGACTTTAGTTTCACTTTAGGGGTAATGAGAGGGAATGCAGTTCTTGTGGCTCCAACGGGCAATCCCCTGAAGTTCCTGAAGTTCACAGCTGCTTTAAGGAAGAATAAAGAGTACAATCCGACAGCTACCAGAGAAAGAAAGGTGCCTTTTGTTCTTACCATGACTTGGAGGAATGAACAACTAATCTGTAAGTACAGAATTTGAGACTGTTCTCTGAGGGAGTTGTCTGAGGTGTGTGTGTCCTAAATAAGGCTAGATCACACCGTTCAGGATTCCTTTCAACACAACTGTGCTGAATTTAAAGTTAAATTTGGGAGTATTTAGCAATTCATTGGGGATTGGAGACTAATTTGCTGTAACCCTGAAGGAATGGCAGAGATTGTTTGGGGCAAAGGGTAAGGAACATCATCTTGAGTTTCAGGCAGGGCTAAGTGGTTCATGGATGGGCACCCATGTTCTCTGGCAGTAACCATGCATCAGGAGGATTTTAAAGTGTGTGGCACATCGACAGACATACACTTTGGAAGATAGAGATAGAGATGTTATTTTTGGAAAACAGTACTGCCTAGCAAAGTGTCCTACAAAAGAGATAGTGCCTGTATTGCAATGATAAACATTTGGGTACCACCCTTGCTTACAGTAACATCTGTAAATAAAGCCACGCTGCAAAATCCCTGTTACTGCTTTGGACATTTCATGTATGGCTTCTAGTGTGAATGTTATTGGGGCTCCTCAGCAATTAGGTCTAGCATATGCCTAGCTTCCTCTCCCCTGGAGCTTGTTGTAAATAAAAATGTCCATTTTAGTATGTTACCCCACCCCCATCCTCTAGATAATGAGCCTGGTATACACTCCAGTGCTAGAGGTGGTATCATGAGTGTAGGTCTGTTAAAAGAAAATTGTATACCATGTAGTTGTCAGTAGTTCTTTTAAGGGGTGTGCCAGCTAGCCAAAGATGGTGTGGGGGTTACATAGATATGCATGATACTCATGCATGCATGGTTTAAGTCTGTGCCACCATGTTGCACATGGCGGCCATCATGTCCGCACTTGCGGAAAGGAAAAGTAGTGCTCCAGGAAGTGGGTATGTTTATGTGGCCCGCAGAGGGGAAGCGCGGCATAAACACAATCACTGGAAACTATGCTGAAGCACTGTGGCAGAATATTAGACAGCGGTATGGTTACATGCTTCCAAAGAGCTCTTTTACAAATCTGATGATGGCATAACATCTGTGGAGCTTGGCCCACACAACCATAAAAATCAGACCAAGGAGGAGATTATTAACAAACTAGAGATCTGATTTCAGATTTGCTCATTGTCATAGTCACTTTCTCATTATTTTCTAGGCAGTAATTTCTGGTAAATGTTCCTTAACCATATTGATCTCAGTGCTGGTAAACTACTTCTGGTTTTCCCCTGATTGTATTAGAAGAAGGCAGTAGCAGTCTTGAAGTGGTTGCTACCAGTGGTGGCATGCTCTGAAAAAAAGTGGTCCTCTTTGCTCATCTGCACATTTTAGAAATGATCCCTTGAGTTAAAGGGGACAGGAATTGATTACTTACAGTATGTGCAAAGATATCTATTTTTATAAATTATATTCATACCTCTAAAGGATCTCTGTTTTAACTGTGCCTTAATAAAAGCTGAAGCCCTCAGTTGTGTTTAGTTTTGGTTATAGATTTATAGAACTGTTATTTAATACAATAGCAGATTAGATACTTATGGACACATGTTGAAACACGGACATATTAGAATAACAGTATGTCAATTACAAGGGGATCTGTGTTAGGTTTGGGTTTTGAATCTATACATACACTAGCCACTTCTTACAGAACTGCAGACATATCATGTTTAAGATAGTATACGTTTGGGCAGAGAGGGACAGTGAAAAAGCAGAGATACTGAACAAATATTTCTGCTCAGTATTCACGAAAGAGGAGGAGGAGGAGGGGGAGGTGCCTAATCCAATTAACTCATTGCCTCCATAGGAACTCTCTGAAGTTGCAGCACTTGTCTCCTGTATACTGTTAACAGTTAATCCTGGGTCCTTCTAAGCAAAATCAAGCCATAATTTGCATGCCACAAACAAATGCTAGTAGCACAAAAAACACAAGTGCTAGACACAAAGTATGAGTGGCAAAATTGTTCAGCATAAAATTACCTTTCCAACAGTGGTATGCAAGGAATAGCAGGTAATTTAGTTTTATTTCTATGCTGGTCAAAACAGCAAAACAAAATATTTTTTTCAACTAAACATGCACCATAAACCTTTTTTTGTTGCGAAATATGTAACACATCAAAACCAAATTAAGCATCCATACATTAGATGTAATTTTAATAATTTGTTTGTAGAACAAACAGCTATTTCTGTAGTATTAAACATAATTTTTCCCCATTTGAGTTAAGGTCTATTGGTGAGGTTTGAGGGACAAATCTGAACCATACACACCATACCATAAGCAAATGCATATAACTCCTAAAGTATACATGACACACGCAACGTAACAGTGGCAAAGTTGTTCCACACAAAATTGCCTTTCCAACAGTTCTATGCAATCAACTGTACTCAGTTTGGTTTTTGTTTTATACTGGCTAAGATACCCAGAATGTGTGTTTTCTTCAAAGTGCTTAGATGGTTCTAGATTGACAAAATGTCATAAACAAATGTGTATAACTCCCGAAAGTGAACATGATACACAGAAAGTGTCAGTATCAAGGTTGTTCAGCACAACATTACCTTTCTAATGGTACTATGCAGTCAATTCTAATCAATTCTGGCTGGCAAGTAATATTAAAATAAATGAGTGACTTATCTAGACATTTCTAGGGCACACAGGAAGTCTGTAGGTGACTTCTGTAGGTGTTCTGGGATACACTGTAGTTAGATTTGCTGATGCCTACAGATGTTTCTAGGAGGCAACAGAAGCTGTCTTGATGGGGGGGGGTTGATCCCAGTTCTTCACAGAAGAAAGGGTTCTGAAATAACTCCTAAAACTGAAGGTGGACAAAGCAATGAGGTCTGATGGAATTCACCCCAGAATTCTAAAAGAATTAAGGGAAGAACTAGTGAAACCACTGATTACCGTTTTTAACAAATTATGGGAAGATGATGTGGTACCTGAGGACTGGAGGAAGGCAGATGTGATTCCCCTTCACAAAAGTTGGACCAGGACAGAGGCAGGAAACTACATACCTGTCAGTTTGACCTCTGTGGTAGGGAAAGTGATGAAATCATTTCTGAAGGAAAGAACTGTTGAGTACCTAGAGGCCAGTGGGGCACAAGACCCAAGGCAGCATGGGTTCACAGTGGGAAGGTCATGTCATATGAATCCAATTGATTTCTTTGACTGGGTGACCAAAGTAGTAGATCAGGGAGGGGCTGTGGACATGGCCTACCTAGACTTTAGCAAGGCATTTGACACAGTCCCACACAAAAGATTAATAGTCAAATTAACCAGCCTGGGAGTGGGTCCCAGGGTGGTAGCCTGGGTAAAACATTGTCTGGACAACAGGGCACAGAAGCTAATTGTAAATGGAGTCCACTCTGAAGAAAGAGGGGTTACTAGTAGGGTACTGCAGGGTTCAGTACTGGGTCCAGTCCTTTCTAATGTCTTTATAAGTGACATTGCAGAGGGACTGGAAGGAAAAGTATGCCTCTTTGCAGATGACAGAAAGATCTGCAACAGGGTTGATACACAAGGAGGCATGGAAAGGATGAGAATGGACTTGGCAAGGTTGGAGGAATGGTCAGAAGTATGGCAGCTTGGATTCAATGTAAAGAAGTGCAAAATAATGCACCTGGGAAACAAAACCCAGGGAAGGTTACACAGTGGGGGGAGTAACATAACTAAAATGGAAAGGGACCTGGGGATAATCATATCAGATGACCTTAACGTTAGCAAGCAATGTGAGAAGGCATTAGGGAGGGCTGGGGGTATACTGGGATTTATAGGGAGAGGCATCACCAGCAGAAAACAGGAAGTTGTTATCCCTCTGTACAGACAGTTGGTGAGATCCCATCTGGAGTACTGCATCCAGTTCTGGAGACCCTATCTCCGCAAGGACATAGACAGGATAGAGGCAGTCCAGAGGAGGGCAACTAAAATGTTGCAGGGCCTGCAAGAGAAGCCATATGAGGAGAGACTAAAGGAGCTTAATATGTATACCCTTGAGGAAAGGAGGGAGGGGGGACATGATAGAAACTTTTAAATACCTCAGTGGAATCAACAAAGTGCAAGAGGGTAGCATCTTTCAGAAAAAGAGATGTGCAAGAACAAGGGGACACAATTTAAAGATGGGGGGCAGTTCAGGGGCAATGTGAGGAAGTTTATTTTCACAGAGAGGGTGGTGGATGCATGGAACAGCCTTCCTGAGGAGGTTGTGGGGTCTAAATCTGTGGGAGAATTCAAGAATACATGGGACAGACATAAGGCAATTCTTGTGGGGGGTAAGAAATAGGCTGTTGGTTAACTAGGATCTGCGGTTTATCCTGTAGGTAGGGAAATGGGCAGACTAGGTGGGCCAAGAGGTCCTTAACTGCCGTCAAAGTCTATGTTTCTATGTTTCTATTCATGTGTAATATGGACTTACTGTACACATAGTTTAAGAAAAATGTATCTGAACAGAACACTGTGTAAAATTTGATTAACACCACTATGTGAAACAGCTGGTGAATGCTTAACTTATAGTAGGGAAGGTTGTCTTCTAACCTATTTTTTACTTAACACATATATATTTTCATATTTATAAGACTTTTAACATTATTTATTAACATTATTTATTATGTATTGCTTAAAGAGCTACTGACACCTCAAAGAAAACTTTGGAAAACATAATTATTAGGTAAAATTCTGTTTGTATTCCATATTATTCTAGATTTCTCCTCCCCATTATTTATTACTGAGAAAATGTACATGAATATATGATTTATATCCCTTGCAGTAACTTTAAAGTTAATCTGCCTCTATTGCTTACTCCCTACTTTAAGTCATAATGCTCTGTTGTGACATCACAACTGTTATCATAGAGTAACTGTGATGTTACAAGCAGTGCATTATGACCTCAGGTACAGAGATAGCTATAGATGAACCCTTCAGGAGCAAAAAGCCTGTTTTCATGCAAATGACCTCAGCAATAAATAATGGGAAGGAGGCATAAAGAACTAAAGTGAAATACAAGCTGAACTTTATCTAAATATAATGTTTTGTTAACGTTCTCTTGAAGGTGTCAGCTGCTCTTTAAGCTTATTTTTCCTTCAGTTTTTAATCATTGACATTTACAAATGCTAGCACAGACACACACAGAGGGTTTTAAAATAAAACTTCAATTGGTTTATAGCTTGTGTCAAGGAGTGAACTTTCAAGTCAGTAAAATGTGACCTTGGGATAGCTTTCTTTTGATGGAACTAATCCTGTCTTGGTGAAATAATTTGCTGAGCTAAGGCTGTTTAGTAGTACAATAGAGGTTATGTTAAACAAATGTAAATATCTCTAAAAGTATACAACTTACAGATAATAAACCCATGTGAAAGTTGTTCATGACAATAAGACCTTTCAAAGGAGCCATTCATTAAGCTGCACTAATTATATATTTTAAAATGTGGCCATCTGATTACCTGAATTTTCATTTTTTATCACATTTTTCACCTTTTGGATGGCTATATTTAAAAAAAATCTAATGAATTCAGATTAGTGACTACCCTAATTTGAAAGGTCATTTTGTCCTGAACAACGTTCATGTAGGTTGTATATTGGTAACTTGTATACTTTCTGAGATATTTACATGTGTTTGGCATGACTCCTAATGTGTTCACTCAGAGAGAGAAAAAAAGTGGTTGTTTGGAAGACCATATTTAACAAAATATAAATAATTCAGATTAGTGACTACCCTCATGAGAAAGGTCTTTTTGTCCTGAACAACTTTCATGCTGGTTGTTTTTGTGCACCTTGAATAGTTTAAAAGATATTTAGATTTGTTTGGAAGGTGTGCACATTTGCTCTCAGAGAAAAGCAGCTTTGAGTTCTGTGTTCATCATTCTAATTGAACAGAAAGAAGGGATTATTTATTATTTATTAGGATTTTGGAGAAAACCTTTGAGCCAGTGGCTCATTTACAAAGGTGCCATGTCAGAGTAAACAGGAATAATAACAACATGAAGTTACAGTAACAGAGGAGCACATAAGGCTAATACATTCTAATGACTGTTGCAAAGAGCAGAGGCAACTGATTTAAATGTAGATTACATCATGCATGGAGATATCTGAGGAGTACAATAGCAAGAAAATATTAATGAGTAGTTCTATTGTCTTAAGTGCTCATCAGTGTGAAAGTTCTATTGGAATCAAGTGCAGGGAGCAGTCAAATTGCCAGAAGCCATTATAAAATTACTCTTAGGGAAGTTTTTCTTTAACTGCCATGGAGATTTGCCGAGTGGAAGGATACACTGAAAACTCCTAAAAGATGTGTTCCATGGACACTCCTCTTTTTTCAAGTGAACCCAGAATGACTGTAGGCTCCACCCACAGCCATCAAAAGTCATACTTGCTGCTAAAAGAGTAGCTGTTGTAGATGTAACTCACCCATTTTCACATCCTTTGTGTTTGGCAGTCAGGGCAGACTATGCAATCTGCTCATCTTGGCTGCCTTTTAAAATTCCAGCCAGGGGGGCAGAGGAATCTGTAGCCAATTGACAGAGGCCATGGGGGCATGTGACTGAAGTCACTCCCCCCCCCCGGTGTGTTTGATTATCACAGGTTCTTGGTTGCTGGGCAACCTTAAAGCCAAAATCTTGACCTTTATAACCTCCTTATTGTTAGTGATATGTGAATGTATAGTTGTGGATATTCTGTCCACATTGTTTGTTGCCAAAGATACAAGTGTTATATAAGTTATCTACTGATGTACAGTACTGTTAAAGCCATAATCTTGACCTTTGTGACTTCCTTATTGTTAGTGCTATGTGAATGAATAATTTTGATTTTTCTGTCCACATTTCTTGTTGCCAAAGATGTGTTATATAAGTTATCTATATGCAGTAACCTTAAAACTGTAATCTCAACCTTTGTGATCTCCTTATCGTTAATGCTATTGAATGTATAATTTTGGTCTGATGCTTTATCTCAACAGGATTTAGTCATGGTTCCTATGTTTACAGCTGTCCACACTCCCTGACCATTTTGAAGGTTGTGTCAGGGAACTACAGCACCCTGAACTGGGTGCTTGCATTATTGGGTGAACATTCATTATTTCTTGATTCTGTGTCATCCATCTCCTTCAATTTAAATTTTTTGTCCTAACTGAAGTGTATGACTGTGGCTCGGGGCTTCTGACCACCCAGCCACCCACCTTCTGCCAAACTAAGGATCCAGAAAGCTGGATCCAGCTCTGCATCTTGGGTGCTCCTGCCCACTGAAGCACATGGCTGTGGCTCAGGTCTTCTGACAGCCCAGCCACCCACCTCTTGCTTGAACTAAGGGTACAGAAAGTCGAGTAAGTCCTCAGACTGTCTGGGGCTGCCATGAGCTACCACCATTGGCCAGGTGCTTGATGAGCCGCACCGGGATTGGACCCCTGCACTCCTCCCCCTTCCTGATTGGCTAGCCACATCTGCTGAATTTCTCCTCCACTCGGGAATGCAGAGCCCACTGAATTGAGTGTGAGTGGAAGCGGCCAAAATTTTGGGCCCACTTTCGGAGCTGCCACAACCTGGGCTCTATTCTTTTTCTCGCCCTGACCCTAAGGAACTGCTTTTTTTGTTTCCAATTAATACTGTTGCTGGCTCCGAAGAAGTGTTTGAAATTTTATTAATTGTGTTAGCATGACCTAGCGAGTACAACTCTCCCATAATCTTGTGTATACTTTTCGACTGATAGCTCCTTAAGCTGATTGTTTTTTCCTGTCTCCATCTCCTCTTCCTTCTTGACTTTTCCTCTGGGCCTGAACTGCCCCCCACGTTCCCTCGCCAACTTTCTCTCAGACCTTGCCTTGCTCCTACCCAGCCCCCCAATGCCACCAAAGTCCAGGGCTTTGAATCCCTCAACAAAGCTCCACTTGGGCCACTGCCCCCGACTCCGATTATCACCTCTGTCTTGCCAAAATTCCTTGCTCAGTGCTCCCGGCCCCCTGATTTAGCCTTCCTTTCTTGCTTTGTATTTGTCCTCCCTGCCCATTTCTAACTCCCTATTTCTCTCTCCTCTCCACCATCAGGTGCAGCTCTGCATCTTTGGTGCTCCTGCCCACTGAAGCGCACAGCTGCAGCACGGGGCCTCCGACCACCCAGTCGCCCACCTCCTGCCCGAACTAAGAATCCAGAAAGTTGGGTAAGTCCTCAGACTGTCCGGGCTGCTGTGAGCTACCGCTATTGGCCAGGCACTTGCCAAGCCACACCAGGATTGGACCCCTGCACTCCTCCACCTTCCTGATTGGCCAGACACACCTGCTGAATTTCTCCTCCACTCGGGACTGCAGCACCCATTGAGTGTGAGTGGAAGTGGCTGAAATTTTATGCCCGCCCCCTCCCTCACCTCCTTCCTTAATTAAATAGACCCTTCCCATGCCCCCTTTTGAAACCCCACCTCCTCGGCCACTCTCATTGGTCTTTCTAACAATTAAATCCCTCACTCCCACGTCCCTCTAACCTTCCATCTAACTATATTCTTAACTCCTGCACTCACTGCACAGTCCTTGCACAGCTATCACTCTAAGCCACAGGCTCCTCTCCACATATTCTTGACTTCTTTACAACCCTCCCACTTTATCTCACTTTGACTGCCCCACCATCCTGCTACCCCGCCCCTTACAACTATGAGTCTCCACTCTACACTGCTCCCCTTTCTCCTCCTCCTCACTCCTCTTATTCCTCTACTCCAACCCCCAGAGCCTGCTTCCCCTCCCATCCCCCCAGCTTCTTACTTGACCACTCATATCACCACCCAGGGACTCTTCCTTTTGATCTCATCTTTTACCTCTGATCCCCACCAACCACTAGTGACCTGTTCCTCCAACCCTGCTGGTGCAGGGCTCACCTTCTTGCCCCCCAACTCCTCTGTCTCTGGACCTCCACTCTCCCCCAAGTCACACTCACACCTGACCAGAAAAAGGAGATGCAGAACCAGTAACCTACGACTAGCATACTCAAGCTTGTCCTCCTCCTCCTCCTGATGCTCTCTGGAAATATCCATCTAAATCCTGGCCCAGCCCCCACTAGGGCTGCCAGCCAGAACAAACCCACAGGCACCATCTCCATTATTACGCTCAATATATGCAGCCTCCTCCACAAAATTGATGCCCTTCAAATCTTTACCAGCCAACATAGGCCTGACATCCTAGCAGTAGTTGAAACCTGGCTATCCCCATCAGTTCCTGATCAGGCTATCGCCCTCTCTGGTAACAATGTTTTCAGGCTCGACCAGACCTCGAAAAGGGGTGGCGGCTGCACCCTTTACTTCAAAGACTCCATCTTGGGACACCCCATCAACACTGCCCCACTATTGACTGTGGCACAGATTCTCCCCATCAGAGTCCTCCTTGGAGTCCACAACAAAGCCCTCACTGTCATCACAGTGTACATACCTCCGAAAGAACAATGTAATGGTCTCTCAGCGGTCCTGGATTTCATCCACTCACTCCCACCTGATGCTGAATCGATACTGCTAGGAGACTTTAACATAAACTGGCTTGCTGCAGAAGCAGGAGCCTTTAGGGACTCCATTGTGGCCACAAACCTCTCCCAGATGGAACAGTCACTGACCAGGAAAAACTATAAAACAGGCTCCAGCACCCTTCTGGACTGGATCCTAACCAGCCACCCTACCCGGATCTCAAAAACCTCTGTCCTCCCGGACACACTCAGTGACCACTCCCCAGTCAGGTGCCTCTGGTCAAATAAATTCATCAAACCACCTCCTAATACTGTCACTAGTAGGGTTCTACCCCGTGGCAAATTAATTTATCTCAAAGCTTACCTCTGCCAACAAGACTGGACTCCAGTCCTCTCAGCTATTAATGTGAACATGGCTCTGGACCACTTTATCAATATCTTTAATGAAGCATGCAACATATTTGCTTCTATCAAAAGGCAGAAGGTTAAAGCACTCTGCAACCTCTGGATCACCAGAAACCTCCTCAGGTAACTACAGAAAAGAGACCACAAACGTGCAGGAAATGTGTGCACCAAAGCATTATCCGGGATAAGAAATCAGCCTATTTCAAGAACGCCCTCACCAACTCCAGGGGAAAGAGAAGAGATTTCTGGAAAAACATAAAAGAAGTCACTGAGCAGCAGATAAGATATACCCACTTGGTTCTCAGCGTTAACGGAGATATAACCTTTGATCCCAAACTAATAGCTGACACCTTCAATGACACCTTCACTGACCTTAGCTCAGTACTCCTGCCTGACTTTTACAATGAAACAGCCAGTCTGTTCCCCCCACTTCCACTACCCAGACTAGTCACTCCCCTTTCTACTTTAAAGCAGTTAAGATGTACCAGATGCATGACTACGTAACTAATGCAATCAGCAAGTCCAAAACCAGCAGTGATTTCATGGACCTCAAACTTCTATTCCTCACTCTTAAAGAATTGCTTCAACCACTGACGAAGATCTTCAATCTTTTCCTCAGCCTTAGCCAATTCCCCCAAAAATGAAAACTAGCCACCATAACCCCCATCCATAAAAGTGGTGCCAAAACTGCACCTGAGAACTTCTGACCCATCTCCATCCTCCCTCCTCTCTCTAAGGCCCTGGATTGTGTTGTCACTGACCAGCTGACTGACTACATAGACAAACACAACCTGCTGAGCAGCCAGCAAGACGGCTTCAGAAAGAATCATAGCACCTCCACTGCACTGCTTGAATTTACTGCCACTATCCACCACTCCTTGGACAAGGGGCATCCAACTGGTACAACTTTCATTGACATAACAAAGGCCTTCAACACTGTTCACCAAGGCCTCCTGCTTGCCCAGCTCCAGAATTTGGGTCTCTCTCCTAACTCGGTTATCTGGTTCAAAAGCTACCTAGAAAACTGGTTCCAAAAAGTAAGAATCTCCAACACCCTCTCAAATCCCAGACCAGTCCACTCAGGTGTCCCACAGGGATCCATCTTGGGCCCCTTCCTTTTGAGCCTGTTCCTAAACTCGCTTCCCGAGTCCTGTCCTCAGCAAATCATTCTCTATGAAGAAGATGCAGTCATCCTTGCCTCCCACCAGGATCCTCAACAACTGCAAAACAACCTTCAGCTTGGCTTCACTTCAGTTGAAAGCAAGTTCCTAAAACACAAACTTATCCTAAACCAGAAAAAAACAAAATCCATGATTTTCAGCAGCTCTCATCACAAATTCAAACAGTTCCACCTCGTCATCAAAACTAAGCAAGGAACCATACTCGAACAAGTACAATCCTTTAAATATCTTGGCATCACCCTTGACTCCCACCTATCTTACACTGCCACTAAAGCAGCTAAGATCAGGATAGACCTGATTTTCCACCATAGGAAACACCTATCCATTGAAGCTTTAACAATTGCTGTCCAGAGCTCCATCATTAGCATCAACGACTACGGATTAATAATCTATGGCTCCGCCACTGGCTCCTCCCTCAAATGGATTTCTACCAGCCTCAATAAGGCCTGCCATCTCGCCATCTGATCTCACCAGCTCACCCATACCTGTGACCTCTACTCTCTACCAGGGTGGCTACTGCTCAATAATCGCCTCAAATATCAAACCTGCATCATAGCGAAAAGAATAATGAGGGGCAATGCCCCTCCTGGAGTCTGCTCTCTCATCCATCTCAAGACCAACAACTGCAACACCAGGAAATCCAAACCACTCCAACTGTAAATCCCTCACTGTCGCACATCCCAAGGCCAAAGGTCCTTTGCCTATAGGGTACCTAGTTGAGTAAATAATCTCAATAGTGACATCCCTACCCTTGCAGCTATGGGTGCCTTCAAGAAAAGACTCCATCAAGCTGTTCTGGCCTCTAATCCCTGCGACTGCTGTTGACTTATCCCTCCACAAGCTGAACCCCCACTTACCTCACAACACTTGTGCCTCCTCTGCTCAACTTATGCTCTTATCCTATCCCCTCTTGACAAAGCTGTTCCAGACTGCTGCATACCTGCCACCTCTCACCTCCCCCCACACCTCATTTCTCCCTCTTTGTCCATCTAGCTTTCAATGTTTCCTTCCCCACACCTCTCCCGACCTCTATGCACCCTCTTTTTCATTTGTTCACTTGTAAGAAACCTTGTATTAATCATGTCAAAACCACGTTTCTTACAGAATGCTTTATACTGATATTGTAACTCTAAGAATGTACACCCTGATGTGGAACCTTTGTAAATGAGCCTTGGCTCAAAGGTACTTTGTAATCCTAGATCCTGAATAAAGAATAAAGCAATTAATAAGTTTTACACTTTTCTAGTGTCCAATACTACTGCAACCATCAGGGAGAGTACACAAGGCAGTCAGAAGGACAATCGGTTGTATGAGGAGTGTGCAGTAAAGACCCCAGGCAGAATGCTTCCGCTTTTTGTCTATGTTTCATTTTTTCTAACACACAGACCAGTCCTCATTTAATCCCCATCAGCATCCCACAGTGCCCAATGAAAACTGGAGGAGATGGATGAAACAGAATCAAACAAAGAAACAAACAGTGATAGAGGTATGTCTGTCTGCACCCAAAGGGGCTTTGAAATGCTTAGTATTACAGGCAGGGTGCATAAGAAATGCAAAGTTTAAGCATAGAATTGTACTCAGTATGATGTTTTATGTTTGTTTGATGGAATCTGTAGAATAGAAAATGCATAAGACAGTTTCAAGCTAACAGTGGCAAAATATGAGAGTGAGAGGGAACCCGTAACACAAAGTGAAGCTGAGAAATGCATATAAAAGCTATTAAGTAAGAGAATGTCTGAGTATTCTGTGGGAAATTAAGACTGTCTCTCCAGTTAACTCATACAATGTTAAACCAGAGGTGTTAGCACTTGGCATAATGAGAAAGTGAATTTGAAGTTGAATATAGACATTAGGAAAGATACTATGTAAATGCATGTGGAAATACATAGAGCTGGTGATAAGGACAGAATATAATGCAAAGTGAACTCAAAATGTAGAAGATGTATGATGGCAGACTATTCTTGCTTACTTACTACTTGCCAGCAGAAACAGGCCACATGGTCTATCAAGTCTGCTCAAGTGTGCAGCTAGCACCCACCTTGACCCCCCACACAGATGAGTTCTAACTGACCTTGAACCAGATTAAGCTGTTAGTGGTATTTCCACTGAATGGGGAAAATTTGGCCAGGACACCAGGGGAAATTCCCTTACTCTTTTAGATAAGTGCCAAGGGATCTTTAATATCCACCTGCACTACAACCAGAACAGGCAGATGGGACCTCGGTTTAATGTCTCATCCAAAAGATGGCATCACAGAAGTGCAGCACCCCCCTCATGCTGCAATACAGAGTCAGTATTGGGATATTAACCCAAGTGCCAGTTGTGGTAATTGAACCCACAGCCCTCTGACAGCCCTCTGATCTCCTGGACTCAGAGGCGAGTGTGCTATCTGCTGAGCCACTGACACTGCTTCTAAAAATGTTTGTAATACTTTACAATGCAAAATGAGCTTTAGGGAGAGAAAGCTCAGTCAAAATGATGCTGTAATAAAGGCATGATGCACAGTCTAGAGAGTACATGGAGCAGGCAGTATGGAGCAGCAGATATGTACAGACACTGTATCTACTGAGGTAATACTGTCTTATTACCCCTAACTGTGACATTAGGATATGAATTTACACTAAGAAAGTGCTACATGTAATGGATAACTGAGAACCAGACAACATACTAGATATGAATTATGATATTCAGCAGGTGCATGGCAATAACGTTTAGATTTATTTATAATATGGATTGAATGACAGCATTGTTTCTATTAATATGTAATAAGCAATATGAGTAGTAAATTCCTTTAGAAAATTAGTAAGGTAAATATGAGTAAAAACTTTAGACTTTATAGGCTCCAGGCTGTAGTGATCACATGGGTACTTGACAGAAGTAGCGGGTCATAATAGCACACTAGGAAGAACACTGAAAGTACTGCACTGTGTAAAGCATGAGAGGGTTTAGACTGACAGGGGTTAGAATAGCGGTAGGGAATTACGCTAACCCTGCCGCTCTGCAGAGACCCTCTGGAGGAATCAAGTTGCTGTGAGCTGGGGTGCTTGTTGAGTCACTCCCCTGGTGGAGTGGCCAGGATACCAGCACATAGCAAAGCAGGAGACCTGGGACTGTGGTTCCATTCCTGCCAGGTCTGCTCCTGCTGCAACTTTTTGTATTGATTTTAAAAATATAATTTCCCCCTTCCATTTTTCTCCCCATCCCAGAAGTCCATGACCCCCCAGAGTTGGTTATTTCAAGTCCGGGAGCTGTAGGGGGTGAAGTCCCCATGTGGGTGGTGCAGGGGACATAGCCCCCTGCATAAAACAAAAAGTCCCATTGTTTTCAATGGGGTTTGCTGACATAGTTGAGTTGCTGTTTTCCCCAACCTTGTATGTGTATGCCACTCTTTTCCTTGCAGCATGTATTGCAGCACGGTTATTGTCTATGGTGAGATGATACCGTCCCATTGATAGAAAGTAAAATGCTTTGGACAATTGCCCACACAAGCAGCTATAGAGGGTCTAACATAGGATGTACCATATCCAAGAATAAATGTACAAATATGGAAATGGCTAAGCGTGTACATAAGACAAGTGTAAACTAGAGTACCTAAGACAGAAAAGTGTGTTATAAACTTGCAAATATTAACCATAGAATATGGTAATATAAAAATGTGAAATAATTCTTATATGTGATTATGTACAGATTGTCTCCCCTGAGGAAGCCCCGCAGGTGAAACGTTGGGTAACATGAGGATTCTGGTCTGAAAAATAAAAACTGGACTACATTTATGACTTGTTTGGAGTGTGGCTGGTTTCTTCTACTATTTCTAACTGTTAAATATAGCCAGGAATAGAAACATAAAAAAGGAAGCCAATCCACTGTGAAAAATGTTTCTAAATGAAGGATTCTAGATAGCGCAAGGATGGGTGCCAACATCTATGTTGTAACTCCAGTTTGCTAGAAGCCAGGTGTCTAAATCTGTCTAAAGTAGCAAAGTGTGTAAAGTTAAATAAGAGCTCCTGAATTGCAGCAGGGGTAACTGTACACTATTTAATCAGGAGTCACTTAGTGTATAAACAGCGCAAGGCAAACCATCTATGCTTAACAATAATGAAATGCGGAGCTTTAGATGTAAGGCCTAAAATGCAAAGTGGAACAGAACAGTGGAATGTATTAATATAGTACATCAACTGCAAAGGTAAGTACTTGTCGCCAAAAAGAGTGGATAATAGGGAAGGACCAGGGAATGTGCAAAAGGTGTCCCCCGGAAGCTCTGCATCTCCAATAAGCATCTGAGGTAAGCAAATTTGCCTTCTGAAGAACTTAAGGCATATGTTATCAAGCATGTACAATCTTTTATTTTGGGTTAACCAGCTCCTGGTATCTTTAAAAACTTTGCAGCTGAAGGCCCAGCAGGAATTCCAGTCCTGCTCAGAGAGATTTCTATGTAAAATTGTATCCCAGGAGTGACTGGAATTTAAAGAAGGAGATGGCATGGAGTCTCTGAGATGGGACTAGATCAGACCTGCAGTGCCTTGGTGGTGTCATAACCACTGAGGTAGTACATCAGGAATAGAGAATGCAGTTCAGGATCCAATCACTGTCTGCAGGGCATTCTGTAGTTGCAGATACTTCAAATAATCAGTATAGGGACACCCCCAATTGTTCTGTAAAGCTTAAAATGTATTGATACTCCGATGATGAGGGTGCAACAAGTCATGTAAATAAATGAATACCTCAGTTTCTCCATGAAGCCCACTGTACGCACTCACGTCCCACTTGAAAGTCCGGATTGCCACAAAGGGGGGTAAAAGGCAGTGCCTTGGGGGCGGTCCTCAATGTTTTGTTAAGTTGGCGCCAGTATAAGATGATTGGGCCAATAGCTGGATGAGAAGAAATTGGCTTAGTGTTAGGGGAGAATAGAAAAAGGAGGGGGGGAATAGTGCCCATACTGTTGGGCTTCTAAATGAACCCACTGGGACTTTCAGATGTTATAGGCCCAGATCAGTGCAATGTTTGGGTGGCTCTGACGGCTAGGAGGTATCCTTCAATCCATGGAAGATACCACCCACCCTGAGACTAGTGGGGTAGAAGTTTAGAACGGCTATATTCAGGGGGCTTTCCTTCCCAAAGAATATTGCTAATAATTTTATCTAGTTAAGCAAACCATTTAGTGGGGAAGGCAAGCCTGATCTGAGAGAGGAGATAAAATAACTTGCATGCAAATAGCATTTTTAAGGTCACTATTTTCCCAGCCAAAGACAGAAGCAACAGAAGCCAGTGATCACATTCGGATTTGAGAGAGGGGAAAAAAGGGGTTGACGATTAACATCCCATATTCTGTGCAGATCAGCAAAAATTCATGCTCCAAGATACGTAATGCCGGTGGTGGCCCATTTAAGCTCATGTGAAAGTACCATGGAAAAGTGGCAATTTTTTTGTGGGGTAGTACCTCTCTCTTGGAGGCATTACCCTTCAGGCTGGAAAGTTGGTCAAACTGATGAAGTAAAGAGAGAAGTGAGGGAGGAAAATACTGAGGTCCACAGTAGAAACTAGAAGCTCATCTGCACACATTAAAGTGATATACAGTAAGTATTGGAGCCTACTTGGAAGCACCATATCTCCTTATGGTGCTTATGGTAGCAGCTACAGGTTCGATGGCTAATAAGAACAACAGCAGAGACAGTGGGCAACCTTTACGGGTGCCCTGGGCCAATTGAAAAGACTTAGAAATAAATGAAATAGCACTGATGCAGTCAGATTGGAATATAAAGAACGAATCCAACTTTGAAATTTTGGACCAAAGCTCAAATGTGCTATTATCATATGCAAATTGTCCCACTCAAGAGAATCAAATGCTTTCTCTAAGTCGATAGCAATAGCGGCTGCAAGTGTCTTCAACCTTTGAGATAAATGAATAAGATTAACAAGGGTATGAATATGATCTGTACTTGAGTGGCCTTTAACAAAACCAACCTGGGATGAATGAATAAGCTGGGATAGAAGGGGATAAAAATGATTGGTGAGCACTTTAGTGAAAATCTTACTATCGGTGTTAACAACAAAAATAGAATGATAGTTTGCTACCAAGGTTGGATCACCCCCCCCCTTTTTTAGAAAGGACTGAAATAATTGCTTCCTGGAAGGTCGGAGGTAAGGTACCAGCAGCCTCTGCCTCAGAAAAAAAACTTCTTGTCACCTGGAGAAATTAAATGGTCCAAATCTTGCTAAACCTTTGCAGGGTATTCATCACTCCCAGGCAACTTCCCAGGACTTAAAGTGTGTAACCCCTGGGAAATTTCCTGGACTGCTATGGGGAAGTCAAATTGGATAGCTTGCCTGGTGGGTACATGTGGGAAGGTTTAGAGGAGCTACAAATGACAGTATGTCAGTCATGTTGCCCTGTCAAGATGAGGAGTATAGGGAGGTATAAAAGGAATGCAAAAGATCACTAATTTCATCTGTCGAGGTACAGACCTTGCCAGAGGCATCCTTTATGCCATCAATAAAATGCTCCACCTGCTGCTTTTTCAGCCAATAAGCAAGCAACTTCCCAGCTTTTTCTCCCCCTTCCCGGTACTTATGTCAACACCGAAGAAAGGAGAGTTTGGCCCATCAAGACAGAAGGGTATCAATTTCCATACATAGGCTAGTAAGACAACGCATCACTGAAGAATTATGGGCCTGAGAAGGATTGGCCTTAACTTGGGCCTCAGCAAGGTGGAGCTCCTTATCCAGCTCCACCAAACATTGGTCATGTTATTGATGCCTGGTGACAGCAAAGCCAATGATCTTCATCCATAATGTGGCCTTAAAGGCTTCCCAAGTAGTGCTGGCTGATGTAACATGTAAAGGATTATTAGAAAAGAAATGCTTAATTTTGGTTTTGACCCAAGAGATGCAATTAAGATCTTTAAGTAGCAACAGGTCTAACCTCCCGGAAGGATATTTTAATGGAGGGTCTCCCCATAAAAAGTGTAGACTGATGGGTGCATGATCCAAAATAATCATCGGTGGAATAGAGGCATTTACAACTTTGGAAGTGAGCTAAGGGAAGTAAGCCAAACATCTAAGCGTCTCTGAGAGCAGAGAACTGCAGAATGAAAAGTATAATCTCTCAATCTGGGATAGCAGATATTCCAGATATCTACCTGCCCATGATCCTGCATCAACTGATTGAGAGCCAGGCAACCCCAAGGATGGGACTGATGAGAGCTGGGTGCTTTATCCATGTAAGGTATCAAAGCAAGATTGAAATCCCCTCCCAATAAAACTGGTAACTCAGAGGGGGCCATATCACTAAGTCGATGCACCATAGTATGAAAAAACTGTGGATCATCATCATTAGGTGCATAAATATTGTACAGCAAGATAGCCCCAATTGGTGTCTCCATGAGGACTAGTACCCAATGACCAGAGGAATCTCTTACAAAATGAGTTGTGGTCCATTTAAGAGATTTATGAATTAAAATTGCCACACCTCATTTAATGGAAGGAGCTGCACCATTTATTTCCTGGCCAACCTAATCCTTAACTAGTCTTTTATAATCTTAATCCCTTAGTTTAGTTTCTTGCAAAAAATAAACACAAGAAC